>CM077093.1:27806006-28406006 GCA_039513925.1 Platanthera zijinensis | reverse complement strand
CAGAACAGCAATCACTCGCAGGGAGACACCGCGAAATCCAGGGGTGCGGTGTTCTGGTTATTTTTCCTGAAAATTATCCTTACTCGTTTCTGATTTGTTTTTTGTGATCCTCTTCTACCCCACAAACCCCCCCTTCAACGCAAACACCCCCCCCCCAAATTTCATCCCTGACGCTCGTTTCCTCCCTACGCACTAATATTCATCACAAACCACGCGCCCATTATTCATCTTCCTCGCCTGGAACTACACAGGACGATGGGAACTGCGAAATCATATCGTTGAGCACTCGATTCCACTTCTATTCATCGTCGTTCACCAACCTCTTCTGAATCGGCAAACCCTACGACCGGACACTGCTTTTCTTCCTCCATACAGTTCGGCGTTCTCCAGTCGCCATTTCCACTGTAGCTTCTTTGATCGATCGACTCCTTGTAGCTTCTCCTCTGTCGGACGACATTCCCAGCCCATGCTTTCCCATCGACCTCCCCTCCACGGCTCCACAGCAAGCCGATCCTCTCCCCAGGGTAGTCCCTACTCCTCCCATTTCCTGTCGTGGGACCGCCAACAACAGCCCAAATCACGGCAACCTTCCTATGTCCTCTAAACGCCTTTCTCCTCCAATTTCTCTGTCGTGTAACCACCGTCTAAGCCAATAGCCGCAACACCTCCCTATCCTGAGATCAATAATAGCCATACCTCCCCCATTTTTTGAATCTGACACAGCCATATCCATCATCTCGTGGAGCCACGCTTGTCGCCGTTGTCGGATCTTCTTGCTACGTGAGTATTATTGTATTGTGCTTATTTCTTTCTTTTATTGAATATGGGAAAAAATTCATACTTGTCTGGGTATTTTGATTTCTTAGTGCATTTGTTCATTATTGTCTTTGCTCTATATAACTTAATCGTGGAAGTTGTGGTAAATAGCACTTTGTGTGAATGTTAGTGTGACTTGTTTATGTGCCAGAAATTGTTAATCAATTTGGGTTATTTTGCCTCGCTTGTAAAAACATCACAGCAAAATTTTATTTCCGAATTTAAAAAAAAAACCTCATTTGCATTTCGTTCATTTTATTTGAGTTCATCTTGCATCACGAGCACTTAGAATCACATTATTGTCAGCACTCCCATCCTACAAGGCCTACTCTGCGTCAGCTTGAATTGAATAAATCACGGCTTGATTTAACTTGAGAAACAAAAATTGTCATTATGTGAGAAATCAAAGTAAATTTACTTATACGTCGAATACTATTCAACGTATGTTCATTCTGCATACTTTGTGGAGACTGTTGCATAATGAGACTTTAGAGAAATCAGCGTAAGCTGAAATCCTTGTCAACATGTCGATTACTTCTCGACGTAAGTATAAAATTTTATCGGCGTGCGTCAATTACTTCTTGACGCAAGAAGTGTACTTTCAACTCTTGTTTTATCCATTCAACTGAGCTTCTGCATGTTACATGAGAAGTAAAAATAGACACTTGATCTTTTTATAGAGACTAAGGCACATCCTAAATAACAATTAATTTGATATATCAAATTAAGAAATTTTCCTAACACAAACATAAATTATAAAATGATTATACAAACATGATTGTAAGAATAAACACTTCTGATAAGAGAACAAAACAATAAATCTTATTGATTTAAACATATATAATGCAATATATGGAGATGATTTACGCATGTATATTGCTAATATGGTCTAAATAAAATAGCGAATAATATTTTTAAAAATTAAATTGGACGATATATCGAAAAAAATTGGATATGTCAGCCAATATTTACAAAAGAACATAATCTATCTTCAGAAGAAGAAGAAATGTCATTTTGTCCTCAAAGCCTACATAGCGGCCGACATGTCAGACATGTCGGGGGACATTTAAAACATTGTTTTAAAGCTCGGCATGAAGATCCAAGCAACATTGTTTCATTCTATATTAATGATGTTGGGCATGAGACTTGATGGGAGGATTGAGAGATGGGTGCTAATATCTTAAATTCCAAGGTCGAATTGGTGCCTGATAATGAACATTTGATATGGGAGTGGCACATAAAAAATATAAGTTGGAGAAACAAGTGAAATCAAACACAGTTGAATGAGCTTCAAGTTCTACAACATAAAACCTTGATAATGAAAAGAATGTCTGAGGAGAAAAAACAAGAGGGAAACAAACAGAATGATGAAAGAGTTGTCATAGTCATGGCAAGATTAAATAGAAAATAGCAAGAATAAGCTTAACCTTAGGCCACTGAAGCTACAAATTTAAGTTGTTCATAACATTTTAAAGCATGGCTATTGGGTATTACACAAATTTTATTTTAGATAACCTAGTAGAGAAGGCTATAGTATTTAAATGACACAAAATTTAAAATGTATTTATTTGCCTAATACAGTAAATTATCGTGATGATTATCACGTTGTGCACACAAAAAGCATTACACATAAGTAAAATAGGTGAAATTATTTTTCCACGCCTCGTATCATTCGGCACATTCAACAATTGTATCTTCATAAGGGTACTAGCCCTTTCAGCATCCCTCAATACATTCAACAATTGTATCTCCACAAGGGTGCTGGCACTTCCAATAACACTAGATTAAATGTCAAAAGGATGCTAAATATTTACTAGTTATATAAAAAATTTAAACATGGTCAAAGTATCCAACTAACCACGTTGGCGTCTTGAATTTAATACAGTCCTCTTATGTACAATCAATTGTGTTGTCGCACGTAATAAATCCCTTTCTACTATAAATGGGATGCCTTACTCTGCAAGTATTTCTAATGATAATATGGCTTTCCACAAAAAATATTTCTTAAAATAAAGATTAGCCCAAAAAACTAACAATTATACTATTTATTTATATTTTCATAATTTCAGTCTAATCATGTTGATGCTCAAAAACATGTGGAACAGACTTCCTTTTTATTAAGAACTTCCATAAACAAAATAATAAAAGGTTGAATACTTCAAAAAACAAATCTACCTTTGATTGCAAATGTAAAAATAACTAAAAAGATATGCCATAAAAAATTTACTCACTTGTTTCCCAACTTACAATATCCGAAAGAAAGACAATCTACTCATATTAATATTGCATCACAAAAATTCTGAGCATGACTTAATAAATGAGAAGTTTAATTAATTTAGTACTCAACATTTTAGTACTTAGCTCAAACTATGGTGCTTCAAAAAAGTTCTAAAATGTACACTTATTTTTTCAAATGAATTATTACACTCGTGAAACATCTTCTTTAGCCATGATATGTTATAAGCAAAACCTCTCTTCCCTACAAATGCTTACTACAAAAGCATCTCTACAAAACCGTTCAGCTAAAACCACTTGACAGAGCAACAATTATTGATATTCATTATGTCTAGATTTCTAATTATTCCAGTTTTTTCTGGATGACAGAGCAACAATTATTGATATTCATTATGTCTAGATTTCTAATTATTCCAGTTTTTCTGGATGTTATGTAATATACAAAAGCACTTGGACTAGTCAAATGCTATTGAAGATTCTCAGAACTACTGCTAGATACGTAAGGATATATAGAGTAAAATGATTTAAAAGGAGAAGAAAACAGGAAAATGATACACTATAGTATACTACTCACGTCAGGATCTACAGAATAGTGCATAACTCTTCAAATTCTAAAAATTGCATGAAATAGGCAATTACAAGAACTTGAAAACACTTTAAGAATATTCAATGGACCGCATAACACAATGGTCAATATGTTCTACAGAACCCAGCAGAAGAATAAACATAAGAAAAGCAATCGCAACTCATGAAAATGTAAAGTCATGATTTAAGAAGCATAAAGCATATTTATGAAACAAAATTTTGAATTCTAACAGACTGATTCACAATGTAAAGTTACAGTAGTTCATATTATGAAGATATTTAGATGCCCTCAAAAATGTGGCGTGCATTCGCATAAACATTACAAAACATCATGAAATTTATGACCCAAAGCATCTGAATTTCATTCGAAGTATGAACCTGAACTAAATCAAAGGAAACATGCTAAAAGAAAATAAACAAATTTGCATACAGAAAAATATATACTGAAATTACAACATACAAAAAAAACTAAATCATTAATAAAGATTATGTTGAACTCAATAATCACTCCATGGGATAAGAAAATTAAACCATTTCAATGAACATGCAAAATGGATTACAACCCTTATATGTTCCAATAATTACAATTAATGCAATAAAACATTTAGAAAGCTTTATTTTAATATTATTATAAACTCAACCTTTATGAAACTCAAATAACAACGAAGATAAACCATGAACATAGAAAAAAATGAAAAAAAAAAAAACTAAGCATACTAAGAAAGATTTAAAAAAATAGCACTACATTGGTCCATTGCTAATATACACGACTACAATACCTGTTTGTCTTGTGATCCACTATATATTTATGAAAATCAGTGAAATTTACTAAAATCAACACCATATCCTCTTGTTCACTTTCATGAAGTCTCATCAACCAATTATAACTTCAATATACCAATGTGTTACAGTCCACCAAAATATCACAAACTAATATGAAGTTTTTTCTACTATAAATTATGATATCAAACTCATCTTCTATCTATAGACTATTGAGGCGTCGTTTGGCATGGCGGCGGCGGTCGTGAATGCGGTGGTTATGAACCATTGTTCGAGACCGACTGACCTTGCCTAAGGAATTTCAATCACTTTTATGCTCAAAACTGGCTTTTTTCTTGGTGGAGGCCATAACCATTGTCATGCCAAACATACATTCTATATTTGTGGTGTTTTTGGCGGATCATGAAGCTTGACTACGAAAATTTCTTGATTCATTCATACCAAACCGACCATGAAGTATTGAATAATTGGAATGTCATAGCTTGTTTAGACCTACTCCTACCTAAAAGTGTGTCCTTGCATACAATTTCCTAATTCTTACTAGTTTAGATCAGTTGATAAATCTAATCGGCAATTGAGAACAATAAAAAATGTTCACATGCATCCTTAACAAGAAAAAGTAATGAAAGGGCAGGTGCTCACTCTCTATTGATCCAAAACGAATACAGAACGTCTCATCCTTCAACTCTCCATCGGAAAAATCGGTGGCATGCCAGACACAGGACTTCTCATTCCCAGCGTGCTCCTGCAACTTGATAGATGGAAGAACTAACAAACAAAAACAATGACAAAATAAGAAAATAAGACATCAGAGAATTCCGAGCAAGTATAAAAACAAAGGAAAAGGTGCACAGGAGATCTACTTGAATGGTTGGCGCAGATCTTCAGCGTCTTGACCTGCCGCATCACAAGACGGACCTTGCCCTTTTCCTTATGCTTGAGGATTTTCACGCTCCCCGTCCCCCTCTCCTTCCACTGATTCCCCTCCTTATCAAATCGGTACAGCTTTGCCTTCCTACAATTACAGAAGCATCGATTAGAAGCAGGCGGTACGATCTGCGAAAACAGTGGAAAGAATTGAGGACGGATGATCTAAATCTTACAGGTCGAGTATGACGTCTTCGTCCTCCTCGCCGGTGGTGACGGTGACCTCCTCGAGACGGACGATGGGGGCGATCTGAGCTCCTGTGTCCTCATCCTCGCCAGCGGCGGTGTCACCGGCCTCCTCCTCTCTGTGTTCGGGATCGTTGCTTGCCATTTGGATCGGATGAGAGGGATCGGATTGGAGAAGATCAGAGAGGAAAGGAGTATCAGAAGGAGAAGACTGCTAGGGCTTTAGATTATGCGGGGGATAGAAAAAAACAGAGGCGGCGGGGATGAAGAGGGCAAGCGCGTCGCGGACGACAGGCTATAATAGGGTGTCGATGAACACGTTTTGGTGGGTAAGCTCACCAAAATCACATCCGTCCGTCCATTTTTCTTATTTTTGCGCACAATGAAGGAGGAATGCAATATGACTGTTCATTGACTCCTATGGCGGGATGCTGTTTGGGAGGCTAGCGCGATGGCATGTCTTTGCATTTATGAGATTAATCTATGAAGATTTGTAAGGAAATGTAGAATCTTCGAGGATATTTTTGTACATAGAAATTAGTGTAAAATATTTTTGAAATATATAGATATAAATGATGGTAGAGTGGTCTAGATTTTTTCACTTTTTTGAGAGAAACTCCTTTGGGGGCCTATATAAGGGCAAAATCCCCTCATTTGTAGTTCATTCAAAGAACTCAAGTAATAAAGTTTTCTTACACACTCTTGCTCTCTTGTTCACTCTTTTTAAGGTCTCGTTTGTTTAGGCGTTTTTGTCCGGCGCGTTTTAGCCAAACGTGACGTTGGTGGCTTTCCTCGTTTGTTTTTTCGTCTGCTTTTCCAGCCGTCCGACGTTTCCGCGCGCACAAAAAATTGCGGGACGAAACCCTGCTGGCAACCTCCAGTTCGCCGCGTTTCTCCAGGCAGTGCCGCCCTCCCGTGCCAGCGCTCTGCCGCCCACCCGTGCCCCCCATCGTTTTATATAGAGTTGCCGCCAGCAGCTCCGCCGTCGCCGGCCTCTTCGGAGCCCGCCGGCATGGTCGCCGGTCCCCGGCGAACCCACCGGGGTAGTCCGGCAGGGGTCCGGCAGGGCTCCAGCCGGCGGCGGCTGGGGTCCGGCAGGGCCCCAGCCGGCGGCGGCTGGGGCCCTGCCGGAGCCCCGCCGGACTACCCCGGTGGGTTCGCCGGGGTCCGGCGACCATGCCGGCGGGCTCCGGGGAGGCCGGCGGCGGCGGAGGCATGCGTAGGTACGGGAAGGCAAGGCGTAGGCGCCGTTTGTAAGGGTGGAGGCGGCGGTAATAGTAAAATTAAATATTCTTAGGTATATAGTATAAACAGTATATATTAATAAAAATAAAAATAATTATAAAATATATAATATTTTCAATATATATATATATATACATTAGAAAAAAAACAGTAATGTTTATATTAATAATTAATAGTATATATAAATAATTATTTTAATATTTATATATTAAAAAATTATTAAATATATATATAATAGAAAATATTTTATATAAAAAAATTTATAAAATGTCACCACTGTTTTACCAAACGGTTCTCTATTTTGAAACAGCTCTGCAAACAAGGACTATCCAAACAGATCTCCATTTTCAACAATTAGTTTCCAACAACTCCATTTACAAACCTGTATTTACAACAGCTCTTTTTATAACCGCAACCGCTCTACCAAATGAAGCCTTAAGTGTTCACTTACTCATCTTGTCACGATCAAGTATTGGAAGAGGCTGACTTAGGCAATTGTGAAGGGGCGCATAAAGGAGTTAAAGTCGCACACGACATTGTCAAGGGGACGAGTCCGTGATAGTTGGTATCAGAGGGAGATTCACTCAAGTTCGTGGTTCGTGTTAAGGAATAAGATGGCTTTGGAAGAGAACAACACTTCAAGCATCATTGATGAGCATGGTAGGGCGACTGAGGAGAAAATGGATAAAAAGAAGAGGGATCTAAGTAAAGGTCGTGAAGGTTTCAGCCTGGAGAAAAACACGGTGGATGTGGAGTATGACAATGTGGGATGCCTACCTCACTCTACAACGAAAAATAAGAACATTTGTAAGTACTTTGATACTTTTCACATAGAGTAAGAGAAGGTGCAAATAGATATTGATCTTCTTAAGGAGCAAGTACTGGGCAAGTCAGAATCCTCGTACAATGCTTTTTACATTATCATTAGTGACTTTGAAGAACGTTTGACAAATGTTGAAACAGAAGTGGAAGACTTGCGCAAGTGAAGCTCTTCCAGTGTTGGGAACGTTTGAGCCATGGTGAACAACTCAAAGGCTGGACGTGCCAAAACCCTTCATCATATGGAGAAATACTTGTAGGGATATGACATCACAGATAAAGCATTTTAAGGTACGTCGTGCTAGCTACTATTTAGAAGACATTACTTCATTATGGTGGCGGGAAATACGAGCAGATATTGATAAAGGGCTTTATCAGATCGACTCTTGGGAGGACTTCAAGCAATAGTTGAGAAGGAACTTCATCCCTGAAAATGTGAAGGATGAGAACTTGCGAAATCTCAGGGAGCTGAGTCTACGACGTTATCGCTACAAGTCTTTGATGTTCCCAAGCATATTCTTCTTTTCAACTTCATTGATGGGCTACAAAATTGGGTCAAGTAAGGGGTCAAGAGGAAAGTCCCAAGGACCACAAGAGATGGCATTGTTATCACCGAGTCTCTTATTGAGTTCTAATGTCAACCCAATCCAACTAAGGAGAAGAAGAACAAGTTCAATAATAGAAAAAGGGGGGAGATCGGCGAGACAACAATGCCACACATTTCAAAGGAGGATCAAAGACTTTACCCGGCTCGCGAAAGGAGTTTGAGGAAATGAAGAAGAACTTCACACCAAGAGGCGAATGTTATGTGTGTGAGGAGCCACATCCGATGAGCAACTGCCCAAAGTTGGGTTCATTATCCGCTACGGTGGAGATCCAAAACATTACCTCATCGGAAGAATGTACTTCTCAAATGAGTTCATTACTATTATTAAATTTGTTGAACATGCAACTAACAAAAGCTATATCAAGTAAGGGGTTGATGTATGTGGAAGCTATAGTAAATGGGAAGGCCATCAAGGTCTCAATCGACACAGGAACTTCACACAACTTCATGACGAAAGGAGAAGCCAAGAGGTTGGGCTTGCAAGTTGTGAAGGGTGGTGGGTGGATCAAGACAGTGAACGATCAAGTGAGGCCGCTCAATGGAGTCACACACAACGTGGAGTTGCGTATGGGCACCTAGAAGGTCGGGTGGACTTCTTTATAACAATCTTGGATGACTTCAATGTGGTGCTAGGTATAGGTTTTCTGGAGAAGATCCAAGCTATTATCATGCCAACACATCGCTCGGTTTGCATATTAGAAGAAGGAACAACACGAATGGTCCCAATGATGCAAGGACCATCAAGGCTTGACAAGGAAGTGTCAAAACAGCTCTCGGCCATGCAGATTATAAAGGGGTTCAAAAAGGGTGAACCAACATACTTGGTCATCCTAAAGGAAGAAGACAGAGGCAACATGATGGGGGAGGTGCCTCAACTCATTGCGGATGTTCTCGTGCGAAATGAAGACATCATGCCCGTCGAAATACCTCTCAAGCTACCACCTCGGAGGGAGGTGAATCACAAGGTCGAGTTGGATCCATGGACAAAGCCACCTAACAAAGCATCTTATAGAATGGCTCCCCTTGAATTGGAGGAGTTAAGGAAGCAACTTCAATGGCTACTTGAGTCGGGAATGATCGGTTCATCTAAAGCATCAGTTGGTGCTCCGGTGCTATTCCAAAAGAAGAGGGATGGAACGTCGCGACTTTGCATGAACTATCAGGCACTAAACAAGACGACTATACATCCCAAAGTGAGATAACCTAAAGAGGGATATAAACATATGTTGGCGACACTAAATGTGAAGGACTTCTTGGACATAAACATATGTTGGCGTTGATAGAGGACTTTGTAACGACCTGGCCCGCTAGTAGCACAGCGCCGCCCGACCCACTAGTAGCCCAAGGTTTAGGGTCAGAGGCCCACAGCATAACTGTGCAGCTTCCCCGCCCCAAGTCGCTACAGTGGTACAGACGGAATCTACAGGCCGTACACCCCAACGCCATCACTGCGTCTGTTTCTCAGCACAGTAGGTTGTTGGCACGGGGTTTCGAACCCGCAACCCTTGATAACAAACCTTCAACGGTTGCGCAGTGATGGCGTTGGGGTATACGGTCTGCAGGCCTTGTAGATTCCGACAGTACCACTATAGCGCCTTGGGGCGGGCAAGCTGCACAGTTATGTTGTGGGCCTCTGACCCTAAACCTCAGGCTACTAGTGGGTCGGGCGGCGCCGTGCTCCTAGCGGGTCAGGTCGTTACAAAAAAGTGCACTTTTTATGTAACGACCCGGTTTAGAGCTTAGAGGCCTCGACCCATAAGACCAAGCGGTTTGTCTCACCCCAAGGCCCGTTACAGGGCTGCAGCCCAGGCACCCCAACTCCATCACTGCTCCTGTTTCTCAGCACAGTAGGTTGTTGGCACAAGGTTTCGAACCCGCAACCCTCCATCACTGCTCCTGTTTCCATCACTGCTCCACTGTTGGAAGAGTGTGATATGAAGGGTTGCGGGTTCGAAACCTTGCGCCAATAACCTACTGTGCTGAGAAACAGGAGCAGTGATGGACTTGGGGTGCCTGGGCTGCAGCCCTGTAATGGGCCTTGGGGTGAGACAAGCCGCTTGGTCTTATGGGCCGGGGCCTCTAAGCTCTAAACCGGGCCGTTACAGACTTACACTTCTAGCTACGGATGAGAGATGAAGTGGAACTATACATCAAAACTTGCTTTATTTGCCAACAAGACAAAGTGGACAACAAGCAGCCCGCTTGAATTTTGGATCCATTGCCAATTGCAAAGCATCCTTGGGAGTCAGCGACACTCGACTTCATCAATGTTTTGCATAAATCTTAATTGTTTGGGATGATCATAGTGGTAGTAGATCGATTTTCCAAGTATGACATATTCATCTCTAGCTTAAGGGACACTATCACGGAGGAGACGACATATCTTTTCTTCAAAAATGCGGTGAAGTATTGGATTTTCATGGACTCCAACTGATTGATAATACTTTGAGCAAGGTTCAGATGCTCAGTCATCTGTGAACCTTCCCGGTACTTCAAATTGACAAGCTTCCTAATCAGAAATGCCTTATTACCTGCAGTCTTCCGCTCGTACAAGGCTTCAAGCTTTTCCATAAGGCCTGAGCCGAGGTCTCCGTGGAAACATGATGAAAAACAGAGTCATCGAGCCACTGTCTAATGAACCCTACTGCCTTTCGATCCATTTTCTTCCACTTTTCATCATCCTTAACTGAAGCAGGTCTCCCCGTCAACGGAGCATGGAGATCTTTACAATATAAGAGATCCTCCATCCGAGGCTTCCAGATGCTCCAATTCTTGTCATTCATACTGACCATCCTTGTGTTCTGTTCCATTGCTTTCTCAAACAAATAACTCTATTACGGTCCACAAGTCGATTTATTTCAAGAGATTAACAAGAGAGGATAGGGAGCGAACTGATGGTCGTCACCTACCGCACCAAGTTAGAAACCGAGAAATAAAAACGACTAGCCAAAGAACCTTCCCTCTGATACCACTTGATAGGGAAAGGGGTCGCAGATAACGACAACACCCACCGATCAATAGAGCCCAAGCAATAATAAGAAACAAAAAAAACCAACAACACAAGTGAACACCAAGATATACGTGGAAAACCTTCACCACTTGAAGGTCAAAAACCACGTGGCACGGCACAACGAAAATCCACTATAATAAATAGGATTACAGAAATTTATCTAGGTTTGCCCAAACCTAGAAAACCCTCCGGATTTGACACACAAATCCACTCCTCTCTACCACCAAGACAAATCCACAACTTCTCTACAACATGATAAAATCCTACTCTCTCTTCAAGCATAATAGCAAACGAAGACAAGAAAGGGTACACCTGAAACCGTAGACGAAGAAGCCCTTGAGACGGTAGAGAAATACTCCTTCTTCAGCACAGAGGAAACACCTCCTTCAAGCAACAAACTCCCGCCTACAGCAGCGGACAAAATCCCTTGCAACAGCGGGACGAAAGGCGGCCGGCGGACGGCGCGGGCGCACGGGCGCGGGGACGGCGGATGGCGAACGCGCGGAGGCGGCGGCGGAAGGCTTCCGCTGCTCTCTGATAACCCTAACCTCCTCTCACTATTCAACGGAGAAAAAGAGGAGGAATTTAAAAGCCACCCTTTGAAAAAACTGTCCGCATCATTTTAAATAAAAAAATTGTTCACAGTTTTTAATAAAAACTGCTGCCCCAAAACCAGTAAAAAGAAGGTTGCAACCCCAAAATTCAGGTTGCAACTTTTTTAATTCTGCACACATATAACCTTTAGGGGCTGAACCCCAACAACATTGGGAGTAAGGAATTAGGATTGGAGAGTTAAGAAAGTATGATTCTGGCCCACACCTGTCCCTCTCTTTGCTCACGTGAAGAAGGTAAAGAAGACACGCATAGTCTCCTTCTCCGGCAAGAGACGGCAACAAAGTATAGGCCAGTGTCATTGGAAGAACATTTTTGTGACGGAGGATGCCAACGGGTCGGGGATGACCGACCACATCCCCGAAAGAGCACCCCTACTCATCCCTCTAAGAATCATTAGCCTCTCAACTGTACCAGTACACACATAAAGTATAATTCCTTCTCACTAGCTGTGTATATGTTTTTAATTCCTATCACTAAAACTTGAACAAAATTAATAATTCAAGTACCTTTGATAAATTTCGCATCTTTAGTAAAAGATAAGGGAAAAAAAGGGTAACACCAACGATTTGACATGAGCGTCACGGATTGTTAAACTTTAAAAATCCTTCACGGAGCCTTTAGGCGTGGTTCCAAAAATTAGGCGGAAAAGCAAATGCATTTTATTAGGGTGAAACGTTTTCCCCTTCCGTTTGCGGCAAACGCCACAGCACGGCGGGTAACCAAATGTCCGGCGGTGGCGTTTGCCACGTTTCCACGCCGCGCTATGAGGAATGGAGCAAAAAGCTCCGTTTCGAGCGGCCGCCTCCGCCCTCCTGTTCGAAAGCAGGGTTTGCACCCCCTGATTCCGCCTGCCACCGCCGAAACAAATAAAACCTAAATTACCTCTATACGAAGAAAGCCTCAACTTGCCCTACTGGACTCAATTCAACAGTGAAATCCGCTCAATTCCAATTCCTTCGAAATACATTTCGCAATAATTATCAACGGGGTATGGATATTCGGCTCCTGCAGCAGCAGAAACGTAAACGAACTCTCGAGTGAGAGCAGCCATGGCGGCAAGCGTGCAGCTATCCGGAATTAGAATATTCCAGCTCCGGCACCAATCTTCTTCAAGCCCTCAATCCAAAACCCTAGCTCCCCGCCTCTCTTCCTCCTCCGCTTATTTCCACCATGTCCCATCTTCGCCCACAGTGCCCCAGGCGAGTCGTCGGCGCTGCCGGACGGTCTTCATCCGATCCACCGTCTCCGGAACCCCCTTTGTATCCGCGTCCATAGCAAAGCTCTCCGATACGGAGCTTGTTTTCATTCCTTCGGTTCACGAAGGAATTGAGAGTCAATTCCCTTCTGGCGCCGGCGTGTATGGAGTTTATGACAAGGAAGGAGATCTTCAGTTCATCGGGATTTCCCGCAACGTTGCCGCTAGTATATCCACGCACAGCAAGATGGTCCCCGATCTTTGCCACTCTGTGAAGGTGATGTTTTCTTTGTATTTAAGCTATTAGCCCACTGTACAAAACCCTAGCAGCATATAATTCCGCACGTAAACCCTTATCATGGGTAGTTTTGTAGAATTAATGATGATGACCAATAGTCTATATCAGTAAAGATTCAGCTTTATGAATTTATTTGGGGTGTCTGTTTTAGTTATGGAGAACATTGCCTCAAAATAAGGTTGGATTTAGTTAAATTTAATTGGGTATTTGAATTTGACCTTACCATTTCCTTCATTTAAACGTTTCTTTAATTAAAAATGGTGATTTTTAATTATTACACAAAAAAGGTCAAAGTGTGTTACTCTAAGACTGTGTTTGGGAGAGTTGATGTTGTGAGAAAGAGAGTGGAAATGAAGTTTGACAGAAGCTGCCTGTGAGATATGGAGTTTGAAGATAAAAACTGTTTGAATGAGACTGTGTTTACAGAGTTAGAACGTCGTTATAGTGTTTGGTAAAAAGAGATTTTTGGTGGCTATTTTTTTTAGTTTGGCATACTTGTCAAACTCAAAACAGTAAATTGTTACAATAATTTGTTCGAAAGTACAATAATTTTATAACTTGATGTTGGATATGAAAGGCCACTATCAAACAAAAAAATGCCTACTATGACCATGTATTAAACATTAGCAGGAGGAATAACATTGTAATAACACTTGTCATTTTTGTGTTACATAATTTTATTTCACTGTGGATTAAATATGGTAGCTTTTCTTGTTCTCCATGAGATAAGAACTTGATCGATAGAAACAAAGTGAATTACTAGCAGATCCTTGATCAAAATATTTTATGTTATTTGTATTTTTTTTATTTTCATTTTATTTATGTGTATTTTGGGGGTTACAATGAATGGAGGATCAAGACCGTTCGTTGTCCGTCCCTAATCTATAAATAAGGGTAGAGGGCTCCATGAATGACTATTGAAAGATTGAGCAAGAAAGCCGCCTTTTGATCTCCTAGTGCCGAAGTCGAACTTAAGCGTGAAGTTTGGTAGTTACCACCATTCCACTTCTTTCCCCATCCACCTGATCACCCCCTCTCTTCCACATTCTTAGCCCGCCTTGATCACTTCTACGACCACCATTCTCATGGAGGCAATATACTGGTTGAGGTAATAAATAAAATGATGTGGTTATCACCGATTATCGATCTCACGAGGAACATGAGCTAGTGGATTAATCGATTCGAATATCTAGATATAAAGGTGGTGCAAATTGTTGATTTGAGTTTGTTGTTCCTATACTATGTGCATGAAATTAAAATTAAGTAAGAGAGCTTGATTGTCGCATTCACCTCATCGCAAGAACACTTCATCATCACAACTTCGCAATCACAAACCAAGCATTTCACCAAAATCACCAAACTTTACCGTGAACTCAAACGGAATCAAGCATATCATTGAAGATCAAAGTAAAAGACATGATTACATGAGTTCATTACAACAATCTGCAATTACCATCATTCATAAAAATAAAGAAGCACATCAACTAAACCTAGAGAGGCGGAAGAGTAAAAGAAAGATACAAACTGTTAGATTATATTTTATTCACCCTTATATGTATTGTATTCACCTCTATATATAGAGGGTTTCTTGTAATAGCACTAATTTTTCATTCCAATTTTTTTCCGGTTCAACATGGTATCAGAGGAAGAGGTGTTCCGCGAGCCCTAGCCTCCGCCTGTCGTGCCGTTCGCCCGCTCCCGCTCGATCCCGCTCCCGCTTGATCCCACTGTCGTTCGCCCGCTCCCGCTTGAAAACCGCTCCCGCTCGTTCCCACTCCCGCTCGCTCCCGGTCTCCCGCTCCTCTCGATCCCGGTCGCCCGCTCCCGCTCGCCCGCTCCAGTTCTTCTTCTTCCAGCCGGGTCTCCTGCTCTCCTGCCCTCCATTCGGCGCCGGTATGCTTTAAGCCGTGAGAGCCCTGTTTTTTATCCGGCGCCGTTTCTTTTTTTTCTTGCTTTGGGTATTCTAATGGAGTGGATCTCTTCGTTTTCCCCTCCGGTTTTTTGATACCCTAATCCTGTGTTGTCTATGGATTTCTTTTCCTGAGCCATCATGTCTGGAGATGTTGAATCTCCCGCTCCCTCTTCTGGGGTTGCTCCCTCTTCCGGTGTCTCCACTCCGACGATCCTCTTCCGTGGCACTAATGATCATAATACACCCAAAATCACTACCATACGTCTTGACGACTGCAATTATCTCTCGTGGTCTCGCTCTATCACTCTGGCGCTCAAAAGCCGACGTCTCTTTGGCTATGTCACTGGAAAAATGAAGGAGCCCGACATGAATTCGTCTGAATGACAACAGTGGGAGTCGGAGAACTCCTTGGTCATGTCCTGGCTTACTAACTCGATGCAGGAGTCCATTGCCCGGAACTACCTATTCCTCGACAACGCTGCCGACATTTGGCGCCGCACAGAGTCTACCTACTCTCGCCGTGGCAATGCTGCTCAGATTTTTCAGTTGCGCCGGAAGATCTCGTTACTTCGGCAGGGTGACCATCCGCCGTCTGCATACTACTTGGAGTTCACGCAGCTGTATCAGGAATATGATCACTTTGATCCTCTTACATTTGTGAGCCCTATTGATGAGGCAATGGTTCGGGCCCGGGATGACCGCAATTGTATATTTGAGTTTCTTCATGGACTGCATCGCGACTTCGATCAGATCAGTGTTCAGATTTTGGGCCGACCGCAGATACCATCCCTCCTGAGGTCTACAGTATTGTGCAGCAGGAATACGATCGTCGCCTGACTCTTCTTCAAGACCCGATGCCTGAGGGGTCAGCTTTGGCGGCTGTTGCCCTCTCTCTTATTGGTACTCGTCCATCTCGAGACTCCAGATTGAAGGGCTCTGATAAGGATCATCTGTTATGTAATTATTGTGGCAAGAACCGTCACACTCGGGATACCTGCTTCTGGCTTCATGAGTTTCCTAACCCCAGAGGGGGTGCTCCGCCTCGTGTAGGTTGTGGTTCTGGGCGCTCCTCTGGTCATCATGCTGCTCCACGTTCTGCTCATCTTACTGATGCTTCTGCCGCGGTCCCTCCTGGTTATTTTAGTTCTGATGGCTCGGTCCCTCCTGGTGCCCTCCCACAGGAACGAACTACGGACCTTCAGTTTACAGCGGATGAAATATTGGCTCTTCGACGTATGATGCAGGGCCTTTCTACAGAGCCTTCTGCCTCTTCCTCCTACGCTCACATGGGTCTCCCAGGTGCTCACTCTGCTCCTTCTACCTAGTGGATTATTGACTCTGGGGCCACAGATCATATGACTGGGTCTTCTACAGGTTTTATATCCTATACTCCTCTTTCTGGCCGTGATAAGGTGAGCATTGCTGATGGCACCCTTTCCTCCATTGCCGGCAAGGGTTCCATCTCTTGCTCCTCCCTCACCTTATCTTCTGTCCTCCATGTTCCTAATTTTTCTCGTAATCTTCTTTCTATTAGTCTTCTAACTAACTCCATGCACTGCTCTGTGACATTTCTTCCGTCTTCTTGTGTTTTTCAGGACCCGACGACGGGGAAGGTGATTGGCTCTGGTAGCATGGTAAATTGACTCTATGTGCTCAACTCCGGCCAGGCTACGTCTCCTCTGGCTCTTCATTCCAGCACTGCCCATCCTTTGTACTCCTGACACTGTCGCCTGGGACACCCTTCTGTTTCTGTTATGAAATTGTTATTTCCTGCTATGTCTATTGTTGTCTTTGACTCTTTTGTCTGTAATGTATGTAGCTTAAACAAACATCATCGTACCTCGTTTACGAATGTTTCATTGCCAAGTTCTATTCTTTTTGCTGTTATTCATACTGATATCTGGGGTCCTTACCCGACACCTTCTATTTTTGGATGTGTGTGGTTTGTTACTTTTATTGATTACTTCTCTCGTACTGCATGGTTGTATTTGATGCGTAATAAAAATGATGTTTTCTCGATTTTCCGACGGTTTCATTGCATGATCTCCACTCAATTTCACTCTGAAATTAAAATTCTTCGTAGTGATAATGGTCACGAATACATCGATTCGCAGTTTGAGCAATATCTTGCTGATCGTGGTATCCTTCACCAGACTACCTGCGCGTATTCTCTCGCACAAAATGGTGTGGCTGAGCGGAAGAATCGTCATCTCCTGGAAGTCGCTCGTTGTCTTTTGTCCACTATGCATCTTCCGAAATTCTACTGGGGTGATGTCGTTCTTACTGCGGCATATCTCATCAATCGTATGCCCACTCGTGTTCTTGGGAATGCTACACCCCTTGACACTCTTCAGGTGCCCCCTTCTCGGCTTCCCATTAGGGTGTTTGGATGTGTTTGCTTCATTCATATCCACCACCCCCGCTCTTCCAAACTCGATCCTCGGGCACTAAAATGTGTCTTCATTGGCTACTCCCCAACGCAAAAGGGGTATAAATGTTTCCACCCTCCTACCAAGAAAGTATTTGTCACTATGGACGTTACGTTCCGTGAATCTGAGGCATATTATCCTGTCCCGGATGCCTCTCCCTCGCATACTCCCATTTCTCTTCCCTCGGTTCCTCTGCCCATACCACCGCCGTATTCCTCACTCCAGGGGGAGCCTCTATCTCTACCAGTGGAAGTGAGTCCTCCTCCCGTGACTCCTCTACCAGTGGAAGTGAGCTCTCCTCCCGTGCCTCCTCTATCAGTGGACATACGTCCTCCTCCTGGGCCTCCTCCTCCTAGCTTGCAGATTTATACCCAGCGTACAAAGCAGACGAGCACGCAAGATCCGACTATGCTACCAGGACAGTCAGTGGAACCTGACTCAGGGCCTTCTGATCAACTGATCTCCCTCAGGAAAGGTATCCGGTCCTGCACTCGTCACCCTTTATCATATTATGTATCGTATGATTCTCTTTCTACTACCTACAAGACCTTTGTTTCTTCCCTTGTTGTTTCTTCCATACTTGAATCATGGCAGCAGGATCTGGAGGTCCCCATGTGGCGTGAGGCGATGGTTGAGGAAATGAATACTCTTGAGAAGAACCATACATGGGATTTGGTTCCCCTTCCCTATGGAAAGAAGACGGTTGGGTGTAAATGAGCGTTCACTGTGAAACAGAACTCACAAGGGATTGTCGAAAGATGCAAGGCTAGGTTGGTGGTAAGAGGTTATACGCAAACCCTTGGTATTGACTATCTGGAGACGTTTGTCCCGGTGGAAAAGATGAATATTATCAGGGTCTTGTTATCCTGTGCTGCTTGCAAAGGCTGGGAGCTCTTGCAACTTGATGTGAAAAATGCCTTCCTCCACGGTGATCTAGATGAGGAGGTTTACATGTCTATTCCTCCGGGCCTCATTCCTACAGGTGCTGCAGGGAAAGTATGCAGATTGAGAAAGGCTTTATATGGGCTGAAGCAGTCTCCAAGAGCGTGGTTTGAACGGTTTCTCAAGGTTATGTTATCTGTTGGGTCCATTGCCCACAATATTCCTTAGATTGGATTTGAAGAGGCATCTCCATCAACACAAAGAGCATAGTTGTATTTGATGTTGTTTAAGCTCATCATGTGCAAGATGTTCCTTGGAACAAGTCTAGACAGACTGTCTAAGTGATATGACAGGTGGTCATAAGGCAGAAAGGTGGACACCAAGAGAAGATGCTGGAAAGACAGGATTTTGACTAAGTCCACAGGCGTTAAGTGAGGTAAACTCACTCAACGCCAGAGGTAAGAAAGAATTCGTCGAGCTGAGCTCACCATTCGTCGAGCTAAATTCAGAGCTTGAGATTCTGAGTTTGTCGAGCTCAGTTCACAATTCGTCGAACTGAGTTCAGAGTTCGTTGAGCTGAGCTCACCATTCGTCAAGCTAAATTCAGAGCTTGAGATTTTGAGTTCGTCGAGCTCAGTTCACAATTTGTCGAACTGAGTTCAGAGTTCGTCGAGCTGAGCTCACAATTCGTCGAGCTACTCTCAGAGTTGTTCCATGGAACTCAGTTCAGAATTTGTCGACTTTAGTTCAGAATTCGTCGACCTGAGTTCAGTGTTCGTCGAGCTGAACTCACTGTTCGTCGAATTAAGTTCAGAATTTTGGCTAAGGAAAAAAATGTTGAGTGATGAAGACACACTCAACGCTCTCAACGCCAGAGAAGCAGGAAAATTTTGTCTAAGGAAAAAACCGCAGAGATAAGTGTTAGTCTCAGCATAACCGCTGAGACAAGTGTTAGTCTCAACATAATCGGTGAGACAAGTGTTTGTCTCAGCAGAGAATAAGAAAGCGCTGAGACAGTTAAGCAGGAAAATGCCTAAGGCAGAAAACGTTGAGTGAAGGTTACTCACTCAACGCTCTCAACGCGTAAGATGCTGCAGAGGCAGAAATATGGTTAAGGCAAAAAACTTTGAGGGGAGGTTGCTCACTCAACGCTGTCAACGCCTAGTGTAGACAAAATTTTGTCTAAGTGTTTTGGCATTGAGTGATGCTCACTCACTCAATGCCAAACAGCAGAAAGCTGATAAAACAAGTTTGTCGTTGAGTGAAGCTGAATCACTCAACGCCTAGAAACAAATTTATATTCTAAGTAGTTTGACGTTGAGTGAAGATTACTCACTCAACGCCAAGAGACAACAAATCTGTCTTAGTGTTTTGGCATTGAGTAATGCTTCTCACTCAACGCCTATGCTAATGTTGCTTGATTTTTGGCTAAGTCCACAACTGATGACGTCAGCAAGTCAACAAGTCAACATATTTCAAATTAGTGGCGGGATGACTACAGTACGCGACATATTGCCGCAGACCTACTGCTCGACAGTTGGCGTTAAAGCAAGGTTGCTGCTGACCATTAATTATGTGGGGCACACTGCTCAAGAGCCGTTAGGTCAAAATCAATAAAAGGAAAAGGCTTTTATAGAGGTACGAAGCTTTTCGGAGAAAGCAATCATGCAGTTCTTCTTCTCCGCCATTGTTGTGGAGCTGAAGAACAGGAAGCTCAAGTCAGCAAGACAGAGAGCAAGTTAGCTGTTGGTATCAACATCTTCAACAACAAGATAGCTGGTGTGATCTTCATCTGCACCAGCAAGTTAGCTCAGAGGGATTCTCTGAGAAAAAGATAGCAGCTTGGGCCGACCCTTGCTGCAGGTGCTTCACAGGCTCAGCCAACAACCTTAAAGAACATTCTCTTGGGGAGTTGTGAAGAAGGAGATAGGGCTGAGCAGTTGGCTCAGTTCAGAAAGGGGCAGAGAAGCTAATCTGCAAGTTACTTCCAGCACATGCCAAAAAGATCTGCATCCTTGTTACTGTGAAGAAAGGAGTTGGGCTGGGATTCTCCCAGCTCAGGTTGCAGCAAGATCTGCTGCAGTTACTTCTCTAGCTCCAGCTGGATAAAATCCCTGGTGCTGAGAAGAGGAAGTTAGGTCTAAGTATTCTCTCAGACCAGATAAGTAGACTCAGGAAATATATTTCCTGGAGTCAAGGTTGCGCTTGGTTTATCTCAGTCCAGGTAGATTCGCACAGTGAAATTTCACCTGTGACCAATCATCACACCAACCCACATTCATCCTATAGGATCCAAGTGTGGATCTGAGCTGTAGGGCTTAATTGCCTGAGGTAGGAGAGTGCTGTTCTCTGAGGTAGGATCCAAGTGTGGATCTGAGCTACATGACTTAATTGCCTGAGGTAGGAGAGTGCTGCTCTCTGAGGTAGGATTCAAGTGTGGATCTGAGTGTAGAGTCTTTTAGCCTGAGGTAGGTGACAAGCTTGTCACTGAGCTGTAGGTGTCTGGAAGGGCACTGAGGTAGGTACCTGTTGGGTACTGAGCTGTAGGAGTGCTGCAGCACTCTGAGAGTAGGGCCTTATTCTTGAAGTTGTAGGGCTGAAAAGCCTGAGATATAGGCCTTAGAGATAAGGCTGAGGTAGGTGGCTTGAGGGTCACTGAGTGTAGGAGCTCTGCAGAGCTCTGTGGTAGGATCCCTAGTGGATCTGAGGTAGGGCTGTCCTCCCAGCCTGAGTGTAGGGCTTAACAGCCTGAGGTAGGTGGTTTGCTGACCACTGAGTTGTAGGCCCTTGTGGCTGAGAAGTAAGTCTTGGAGGAGACTTAGAGATCCTGAGGGATCTGAGGTGTAAGCTCTTTGGAGCAAGTTTTGGAGAAGTGCCTAGTCCAACAAGATAACTGAATAGGTGTGAGGGAAAGTGGATGTACCCAGTTGAGGAACCACTATAAATATCTGTGTGTTGTGCTGTGTTGTTTGTTCTTCTTTTATATTGCAGCTACTAAGGACAACTCTAGATCACTTAGTAAGGAAACAACAAAAAGAACTTAAGAGACCAATGACCTATTCACCCCCCCTCTAGGTGATTTAGCCATCCTTGAATTAAAGACTTTCAAGTGGTATCAGATGGAGGTTACTCAAAAAGGACTTAATAGTCTGAGTAGACCTCAAAGGATAGCTAAAAGGTTTGCATTGGTGGGTTCAAAAGAGAACCATATGGAGTGGAGCACAATGGAGCTCCAAGTCTGCAGCAAGGAAAATTTTGGGAGTTGGAAAGAAAGGATCAGACTTATTATGGAAGCCACTGATCCTAGAGTCTTGACAGCAATTCAAGAAGGACCCTTTATTCCCATGAAGATCTCTATATCAGATGCAAGTATCCAGACTCCAAAGAGCTATAGTGAAATGACAGAGGATGAAGTCATCCTGGCTGCTATGGACAAGAGGGCACAACACATCATGGTAAGTATCATGGATGACTCCACCTTCCAGATTTTAGTCCACTGCAAGACAGCCAAAGAGACGTGGGATTCTCTCATTGGCTATATGGAAAGGACAAAAAAAGTCTGTCTTTCTGACAGTGGCTCAGAGTCTGAAGAAGAAGAAGCCTTCATTGGGCTACTTGCTGCTATTGCAGATGAAGATGAAGACCATCCGGATACCAGGATAGAGATCAGAGCCCCTCTATCACACTCAGAAAGTGATACTGAGGTGGATGAAGATATCAGTGGCTGCTGTGAGGGGATGACTTTGACAGAAGAAGTATCCTGCCAGGATCTGCCTGGTCAAGATCAGGTACAATCTCTGTCTAGCTGTTCAGGTCATGAGACCAGTCCAGATTCTGATGCATCCTCATCTAGTGATGAAGATGACTCTGAATCTGAGGTAGATGTCAATCAATTGATTGACAAGTATGGTCAAATTTTTAATGCTTTGAGAAAAAGCAAGATGTTGGCCAAGATGCAGGCTGAGGAGATTATCTCTCTTCAGCTAGTTGCTGCCCAGCAATTTGAGACAACATCCTTGCTGGATCAGAAAGTTAGGGAAGTCAGCCAACTAAAGGCCATCTCAAACATCCAAATTGAGACCATAAGCCAGAAGGACATGATCATTTTGGATCTTGAAGAGAAACTCCTAAAGGAGAGAATGACTGTAGCTGAATTCAGTTAGCCTAAAGTTGTGTTGCCCTTGACAGAGTCCTTCTCCTCTCAAAAGGGTAAGAAGAAGTTGGTAGTCAAGGGAAGCACAAGAGTTGATCTTTCCAAAGGGAAAGACAAAGCTCCTGTTGTGCCACATTCAACCTTTCATAAGGTAATCCTCCATTCTAACAGGTATGACCAGGACTGCATGGATGATCACTGTAAGAATGAGAATTCTTCTTGTAAGAATACAAGAGTATCTTCCAATGGAAGAAGAAAGGGTGGGGGCATGAGTGTCTTTAAGGCTCCCCATGAAAAAGTACAAATGGCCCGTGCTGGACCATTTATATTTGGTGCCTCAGCCCCAACTCATAAAGGAAAGGCAGTGGCTTTCACTCAAGCCCATCCAGCAAGGACTAAGACCAATGGTCAGTCTACTAGTAAGCCTAACTTGGCTAGCTCTGATGATATAAATAGCTTGTCCTCTGCAATGAAGACAACTGTAAATACCATTCAGGGCAAACAAAGGAAGCCTGCTGGAAGATTAACCTTCAGTCAGATCCTTGCTGAAAGAAACCTGAAGAAATTTGTTGTTCCTCTTCCTTCTGTTCAGTCAGCAGTTAACCACACTACAAGACCTGCTCAGAAAAGAAGATATAATATTCATGAGTGTTGGTGTTGTGGTAAGGTGGGACATTTTGCCCTAGATTGCTGGCACAATCCTTCTGTGTCTAGAGCAAGAGTTAACCTTCCTGTCAAAAATTCTGCACGTAGGCAAGTTAGATTTCAGTCTAATCAGAACCTAGGACCCAATACCTATTGGGGTCCTAAGGTAAGGTAATTTTGTTTTGCAGGTTAGTCCAAGTGCCCATCCCCCATATGGTACTCAGACAGAAGATGTTTCAGAACTTGGACTTGAACAAGGAAGTTATCCTATGGATCATTCTCCAAGGATAAGGATGTTGTGTACATTCCTGAAGAAGGGTACAAGTGGTATCAAGTGGCATGAGAGAGCTGGGTCAGTTGTATCTACTCTAAAGATATGCTCTCTAGTCAAGTGGTACAATCACTATGGGAGTGACAACTGGCCATGATCATGGATCTCCTTGAGAAGGTGGGGATGAGTGGATGTAGACCAGTTGACACCCCGATTAAAGCAAACCACCGATTGGGGCGCGATGATGGAGAGGAAATTGTTGATATCTCTGAGTACCAAAGGTTAGTGGGGAGATTGATATACATGTCCCACACTCGTCTAGATATTTCCTATGCTGTGAGTGTCGTTAGCCAGTTCATGCATGCTCCTAAAGCTTGTCATGTTGATGCTGCTCACAGAATCCTCCGGTACCTCAAGTCTACACCAGGAAGGGGTATCCTGTTTGCTCCCAATACCGGTCTAAATATTGAAGTCTATACTGACGCTGATTGGGCCGGATCTGTTGATGATAGACGATCAACCTCAGGATATTGTACCCTAGTTGGGGGTAATCTTGTTACTTGGAAGAGTAAAAAGCAACAAGTTGTGGCAAGATCTAGTGCTGAGGCGGAGTTTAGAGCTATGGCTCACGGGGTCTGTGAAGGGTTATGGCTTCGATCTGTGATGAGTAACCTTGGTCTTATTGAAGCAGGACCCATCCGACTGTATTGTGATAATAAGTCTGCCATCAGTATTGCGCACAACCCTGTGCAACATGACCGGACTAAACACATCGAGGTGGATCGACACTTTATCAAGGAGAACATTGAGAGAGGAATCATATGCACACCTTTTGTGCCCTCCGACCGGCAGCTAGCTGACATTCTCACCAAAGGATTGAATGATAACGTATTTAGCAATATTGTGGACAAGTTGAGCATGGTTAACATCACACGCCCAACTTGAGGGGGAGTGTTAGATTATATTTTATTCACCCTTATATGTATTGTATTCACCTCTATATATAGACGGTTTCTTGTAATAACACTAATTTTTCATTCCAATTTTTTCTGGTTCAACACAAACAGTGCTCGAGACTATTCCACGGATATGGGGATGAGCCACTAGAGTATGAATTCGGGTCTTCCACACAGTCCTTGGTCGTCACTCGGGGTCAAATGGAGGCGGCCACCACTCCAAAAACATGACTTGACTTCTCGAGAGTACGCACCGTACCTGTCAATCTCTTCATCTTCCTTGCTTGACGTCCTAGATTGATGGAGGAATCCCTTATTTTGAGCTTTGGAATGTTGGGGAAGGCCTTGGGGACAACCCCACCTTGAAGAGGCGAAACCAAGCAAAACAAGAAGCTTATTCCGGAGGAATCTTATTTCTCATCAAAAACAGTATTTATAAGACGCCAGCAAAAATGGTTGTGCACTATTGGGAGCACGATCATACATGTGATCGTGCACGAAGATTGAAAAATTAGGCGTGGAGCGAAAACCCTAGCAGCCATAATTTGATCGTGCGCAAATAGCCTCGCATGATCGTGCGAGGCACTAAACGCACAATGTTTTTAGAGTTTTGGGTTTTTGAGGAGTCGACAACAAATGTACACGCACGATTGTGCACGAGCAAATCCACACGGTCGTGTGAAATCTTTAAATGCAAATCAATTGTGTGGAATGAACACACACAGTTGTGCGAGACCAAATCGCGCAAGTGTTTCAGGACTTTGGATTTCAATGTATTTCGGTCGTGAATCCATACAATCGTGCAAAATGTACTTGGCTACTTGCACGGTTGTGTGGTTCCAGACAGTTTTAAAACCGCGTCACAGACTCCTCGAGGCGACCAATGACAATCACACATCAATATAATAATCATACTACTCATATAACATCAGAAATCATAAAGGATAAAGGCGAGAGGTAATCTCCCCTAAACTTGCAATGCATGAAAATCTACCTATTTAGTTCAGAAGATGATCTTATGTGGACTTGATGAAAACTAAATGATATGCAATGAAAATCTATAAATGCAAGAGCTAAACAATGATATAAAATTCACTCATCAAATACCCTCAAACTTAAACATTTGTTCGACCCGAGCAAATCAATCTACTTACCGGGGATATAAGAAATAAACCAAATAATTGAACTATTAAATAGAAAGTATTGTGAGAAGTTTGATGCAAGAAGAGAGTAGAAATGAAATTCTAATGAATCTACTGAACACAGTAAGAAGTTATACATTTTTCTACAATATATCAAGATGCATGATATTCATTTCATATCTAAGGTGCTAGAATGTCTTAGGCATCGTGTAGTGCAAAGCGACATGGTAACCCAAATAGCATTATAATCATGAAACTAGAAAGCAGACTCCAAAGAAATCCATCAATGTTATTAACCATTGACTTGCCCTTCTGCATTCTCTCCACTATAACGGCGGTCAATTGTGCTTAGGATCGATAGGACTTAAAAGAGGATGAAATGAAGGGTTTGGGCTTAAGGTGTGGATATCAAAGATAAACATGAGGTCTAAAGCATATTTAAGCAAATATGTTGAGCTAATCACAAAAAAATAATCCACCAACAAATAAAGTGAAGTGAAAATCACTCAAACTTGAATTTTAATATATGAGATTACTTCACAAGGAGCTACACCAAACAACAAAATCATCACTTATTTTTAATTTTTACTTGCACAATTTTTTTCTCACTTTATTTTCGTTTTCTTTTTTTCACAATTTTTTCAAATCCTTTTTGATGCGGAGCAGAGATGAGGACGAGTTTTGGGCCTGTTCGGGGCTGATTTGGCGACTTACCATATATAGCGTGCCCGGATCGACAATCGGACTCTGCAGATGTGTCCGGATTCGCGTTGTAAATCGATTTGATATATTATTTTACTATGATTGCATTTATTTTGATGTATTTGGGCAGCCTCACCTCCGACCAATCATAGCCGTTAATGGAAGATGCCCTAATCCTTGTTTTATTATAAATAAATGTGATAGGGGGCTGATCTAGGCATTGCTGAAATTTGGAGAGTTCTCTTCCTAATTTTCGGTGATCTCTCCGCGGTGCCGACTCCGTGGAATCCCTAGGTGACGACTTCTTGGGTAAGCCATGTATTTTTTGATTTTTTCCCCTCCTCCCCCATCCTCCGCCTTTCCATTTTTTGCTGTCCAGCCCTTGCAAACAGCAGCCTCCCATCCGTTTTCCCCTTTGTCCAGCCACCACCACTGTACAAAAATCCCCTCCATCCGCACCTCCTTCAAACCGCCAGCCACCGCCCCTCAGCCCCTTGGCCGCCGCCCCGCCACAGCAGGTTGCATGCCATTTTCTGCCAAGATCTGGCCAGCAGCCCCTCCCCTCCCTGTTCCATCCTTGCCGCCGCCTTCCCTACAACCCGCAACCCTCCCCCTTCACCGCCACCACCCCAAACAACCTGTTTGGCTGTTTTCAGCCCCAAAACAGTCCAGATTTGGCCGTTTCCAGTCAGATCCAGCCGCCCCGCCTCTTCCCCTTTGTTGTCATCACCCCCACATCCCGTGGATCCTCCTCGAAACATCCACCCAACACCAAATCTGTTCAGATCCAGCCATTTCAGCCCAGATCCAGCTACTTCCCTCTCCGATCCAGCCTTCCTAATCCCTCAATTAGCCTTCCCCTTACCCGATCCGGTCTACCAACCACTGGAACTTCCTCTTTGAGCCATCCAACGTTCAGGTTTATGTTATTTACATCAGTCCTAACATTTGTATGGTGTTTTGTATTGACTTTTGGTTGTAAACATTATCTTGGCTTGGGTATTATGTGTTTGCGTGAGATTATAGTTTTTATGTTGTTTGTTCTTTGATAAATCTCTAACTGCATGAAGGAATTATTCTCCGCGCGCTCGTGCTTTGCCCCTCCACGCTGAGGAAAGTCTAAGCTTGCCTCACTTAAATAAATTATTTTGCCTTGTCTTGAATTATTTGCATGAGATGTCGTAATTTATTATCTAATTTGTGATTTAATTCGTCGGGTGTTTCATGACATGAAGGATTAGGTCACCGATTTCTCGCCGCCTATAGATTCGTCTTGCGTCACTTTTTTTTATACACCACCATATACGATAATGAAAATTTTCCACTCCATCTCAAACACAATAAAACATCTCCTATTATCACAAAAATGATAAGGTCAAATACTAAAGTGTGATAAAAGGAGAAAGCTATGTGGCTTTGGTGAATTTAAAGTGATAGTAATACAAGGAAAATGGGCGTAGGCTCAACGTGGGTAGTGCAATGGTGAATTGAAATGGGTAAAGTGCAAAACTCAAACTATCCAATTGAAGAACTATGTCATTTCCTAAACTCAAAATAACCTATACTATTGCTTCAAGAATCGTATCCGAGCAAGATCTTGCGACTAAGAAAGGATGCTCTTTCATAACAATTCTATAATGTTTCTCTAGCTACTCGTCACACACTACACTACACTAGCCATCAAATAAAACTAGACCTAGAAAGAAGTGTTGAATAATGCATCAATATAAACTGAAAAAGCATAATGACAGACTATATAAATGCGATAATTTTGAAAAGAATTTCTACTCAAGAACAATTGCACACAAACTAAGAATATCGCACAAGTCTACATAGTACTCTCATAACATAGTTTAATTACATGTTTACAACTACGAGCATCTTCGCACGGGCTACGCCCGTGCTCGATGCTCTCGGCGCGGCCTTCGGCCGCATCTAGCCGGGCTTCGCCTGCCTCCACACGGGCTTCGCCCGTGCTTGATGCTTTGGGCGGCCGCTTCCATGCAATTCACCAGCTCGGCGCCGCACCCGCCACTCGCACCCCTCGGAGCGCATATACAAAATCAAATCACAACCATAAGGCTCTGGGGGGCTGCGAGTGGCGGGTGTGGCACCGAGCTGGTGAATTGCATGGAAGCGGGCGAAGCCCGCTTCTATGCAGCTGAAGGCTGCCCAGAGCATCAAGCACGGGCGAAGCCCGTGTGGAGAGGGGCGAAGCCCGCTTGAATGCGGCCGAAGGCCGCGCCGAGAGCACCGAGTACAGGCGTAGCCCGTGCGAAGATGCTCGTATTCTTGGGAAGGTGCTCATACTATAGTTGTAAATTAAAATCAGATTTACCAAAGCTTTATTGCATCTTAAGCTTTGATGCTTTTGGGTGGTCTTTGGACGCATTAATGCAAGTTTTGCCCGCCTAAAGCCAATGTTGTGCATTCAGAAAGCTTGCATTGCTTTGTGGGTGTAGCCCGCCTAGATGCGGGCGAAGCCCGCTCGGATGCGGCTGAAGGCCGCCCGAGAGCATCGAGCACAGGCGTAGCCCATGCGAAGATGCTTATATATAGATATATCAAGTGGGTGTAGCCCGCCTGTATGCAGGTGAAGCTCGCTTAAGAGCATAAAGCACGTGCGAAACCCGTGCAGAGGTGTTCGTATTAAAAAAACGTAACTTTGAATGATATAAATGTCATCTAAAGTCAAAATTACTTAACTGCATTCTTAGTTTTCTACATAATTGCAGTTAATAAACAGTTAAAGCAGAAAGAAACATATAATTGATACATACATTCAGAAATTTGTTCCCGAAATCAAGCCATAAAAATCAAATGAAAAAATGATACAAATTTGTGCTCGAAGCTCTCGAGCTGCCTTCGCCCGCATCCAGGCAGGCTTCGGCTTGGATGCGGGTGAAGCTTGCCTGGTGCGGGCGAAGGCCTCTTGAGAGCTTCGAGCACGGGCGAAGCCCGTGCGGTGGTGGGCGAAGTCAGCTTGGATGCGGCCGAAGGCCGCCCGAGAGCTTCGAGCACGGGTGTAGCTCATGCAAAAAAGCTTGTATATTATAAGTTAAATTTAGCATTTTAAAATTAATATTTAATAATAATAATATTTGAATTAATAATATATATTAATAGTAATAATATTTGGATTAATAATCTATACTATATCATTAAGTTAAATTTAGATGGTATAATACTATATTAATATTTGATTAATAACACTGGTTATCATAAATTGAATCAAAAATTTAAAACTACTCCGCTTCCAGCTTCCTGGGCTCTGTACCGCCGCCGCTGCCGCCGCGTATTTCTGCCGCCTCCTCCGCCACCGCCTTCCTAGCGCTAGCAAAACCCACCTCCACCGCCACCTCCACCTCCCTTCATGGCTTCCACAACACTGTAGCCGCCGCCGCTGAAGCCGCCTCTTTCCGTCGCAACCTCTGCCACCGTCACCGCTTCCCAGCCATTCCCACCTCCACCTCCGTTCATGGCATCCACGACTCTGTAACATCGACGGATGGCTGGGCTTGGAAGTCGTCGCCGGAAGCATTGGGGGAGGCGGCCTCGGGAGTTCATGGTGGCCTCGAACGCACCTCCGTCCTGCCGAACCGCCTCCGGCCTACCCCCGCCGGGGTCGCCGGCATCCGGCGACCCCGTCGGCGGGGTCTGGTCAGGCCGCCGCCTGCTCCGCTGTTGGCCATGGCCTCCACCGAGAGTAGTTTTTTTTAAAAAACAGGCAGGCAGCAACAAAGGCGAGGGTAAAACTGGAATTCCAAATGTAACCGACGGGTTACTGTAGCAACAGAAAATTTGCGTTTAATATAGTATAGATATCACTAGTAAAGCAAGACAAAAAAGCTACTAAACAAAACAAAGTTTAAGTAACTGAAAAAAATTGTGTTGGTGCAAAATTGAAAAACAAGTGAGTGAAAATGGGCAATTTAGATAACTAATGCTAGTTGATGCATGTGAAAATGTGTGGTGAATGCAAGCAAACGAAACTACACCCCTCACCCCCCCCCACTCACACACACACCCCCAAACTTGAATGATACATTGCCTTCAATTCATGAAGAAATAAAAGTGCGGGAGAGGGTAAGAAATGTGTTGCCCCATTACCAAAAGAAGGATCCATTGCAAGCATGAGATGCGACCCATAAATATGTACATGCTCGTCCACAAAGAAGGTTGACGAGATCTGTATCTTACACAGAATATTAGCTCCACAGAAGACAAATAAAAACATAGATTAGCAAACATGCAAAACACTCAAATAAAATAATGTGTTGTTTTTTACGTCCTCAGCTGGACATACACACAAACAGGAGATAAACAGAAATAGAACAAGACTTCTTTTAACGTCCCGAGATGGACACACATGCAAGCATAACAAGATTAGCTTAAGGTGCCTCCAAAGAGTGCTATGTTTAATGCCTTTGAGCTGGATTTAATTCGTATTTTAGCGGTTCATAAATTGTTTGTGCAGGAAAGTAAAGACAAGTGTTAATTAAAATTAAATTGTTTACAATTAGCGTAATCAACTATAGGCTTATTTAATGTCTAACAGAAGAAGAGATACGGGTGATAAGAGAACACGAGTTTACATCTCCCAAATGTCAGTTCCTCCTCGGCAGCGTAAGCCTTCTTTTTGGATCTATATCCCCTCCTGTTGAATAGTAGAGAAAAAAATATTTGATACATTCATCCACTTAGGGGCAATATATAGGAGTTACAACAAGATACATAACACCGATAGGCAGTGTGTGACTAAACCTCAAACATATAAAGACACTTCAAGACCGACATTGATTCGATAATTCCAACACTCCCCCTCAATCTGAAGGGGGGACCCTTCAACTTGGACATATTAAATAATGACAATGGTGGTAGGCGACAAAACATTAAACAAGCTACCACGAGAAATTTCAAACCGGGGAATCAAGCTAGGGACATAGTCACACACGACGCAGAACCCACACACGACGTGGACTTGCTGGAAACGGTCAACCAACATCACCTATACACACAACATGCGAAAGAGAACGAAAGATGTGAGACAAATCATCAACCGGGTAACCGAGGATAATCCGCACAAAGGGTGGTCCCACACAACATAGTTTCGCATGACACAACCCGCTAAGATTAAAACAACCAACATTAGTCGTGTCCCAACACATGACCAATCGAAAGAAATCATGGGGAGATACATATGAGATAAGCCTGGAGACCATGTGGAAACAAAGGCAAAAAAGTCGGGAAAGATCATCCAACTCGCCTTCATCCCAACACTCCTCCTCGCGTGGATAACATGTGCAAGAAGGCATACGACGCTGTTGACCGGTTCAGAACAGGGAAGCGGAAGCCAGCGGAAGGAGTGGAGGCACACGGGAAGGGTTTTTAGGGTTTCAGAAGCTGGGAATCATTTAGCTCAGATGCCATGTTGAATAATAGAGAAAAGAAATGTTTGATACTTGATTCATCCACTTAGGGATAATATATTGGAGTTACAGCAAGATACATACCACCAATATGTGGTGTGAGACTAAACCTCAAACACATAAAGACACTACAAGACCGACATTGACTATATAATTTCAACACCTCCTTCCTCTTTCTTCAAGAATTCTTTCTTGCAGGAAAAATCTTTTTCCTCCCTTAAGCCAATCCTTCAGGTGGAGTACTAAACTTGGTGGCAAAAGTGAGTAGACAATATGACTTGGCAGTGCAAAGTTTGTGCCTGGCCAAGAAAGCTCTCCAAAATTGCCCAAGAATGGGTCTTCAAGTTTATGTTCCTGTAGGGGTTCAAAGAAAGAGATTTCATTAAATGTAGTGGAAAGATGGGAAGGATTAAAATCGGCAATAACCAAAAAGGATTTGTCGGGTATGACCCCATCATCATCCTTAGAATTTTTAGCCATAATGTAATCGACGAGCAAACACGATATGAGAACCAGGATGTCATCATCGACGCATTCAAATGAATGACTATAAGCAAAATCGGCACCCTCGGGTTCATCTCAAACATGGTGTTGGAAATCAGCACAGTGTGACACTTCATGTTCAAGAGAAGAGGGTAGGGTAATTTTATCTTCATGCACCAAGCAAATAATATTGCCGATAATGTTAGAATCACTGCAGGGGATTCAGTTATGAGCTAGATTTCCTCCTCCGGTGGTGGTGTAGAGACCTCCACAACAGGAAGATCATCTTTCTCATTGCAACTCGACTCGGCTTTGGGCTTATTGAAGTAATCCTGCATAACATCAACAGCAGCATCAAGATTAAAATAGATAGACTTAGAAAAATCAGGTAAAATAGGAGGATCTGAATTATATTCGATAGGATCAGAGAGTGTTATGGGGCTATCCTCCGGTGGTGAATCCAAGGGGCATGATCGTGCTATAAAGGAAGAGGGTATCTCCCTGTTATTATTTGAGTCATGGCCTGTGTGGACAAAGACGCCCACGATGTTCCCCAATACATATAGTATCATAGAAGACATCATCAACAAGTGAAGGAGAGGAGAACGAAATTGGAGAGGGCAAGATGGCAATAGCTGGTACATTATCCTCCATTTGAAGTTTGAATTTTTTGCAATACTTCAAAACCTGATCCAAACCATGACAGAACAGGCATCGCTTTGCGGTAGTCCTTGGTCTAGAGGTAGCCAAATCAAAAGTTTGTGGCAATGTTTGCAATGGAGGCAAAAGTTCGGCTCACCATATGTCGAACCAAAATTAGTAGATTCTCTATACGACGAACCATAAGGGTTATAACCATCGCTTCCCAGTTCCCACATAGCAGTCGTCGCTACAATGGTTATTTGCTCCGCACCATCTACATTGCCGGTAGGCGCACATAATGGGTTGGAGGAGGATTCAAGCAAAATTTTAAAATATCGTCAGGATTATCAATACCTGAAGAGCAATGGTAAATGGGTGCAAGCCTAAAACAAAAACTTAGGAAACAATAAAGGCTGCGAATTTATCGATAAGACCTAAAAGAATAAAATGATTGAACAAAAAACAAGAGAGTCAAAATCAGAGAAACAAACTGCAAGCTTGCAAAATTTTATTTGTTAGTAGAAACTAAAAAAGTAAAAGTAGTAAAGTGCAGAAGATGGAATGAACGAAACCTTCATTACTCGATCTTCAAAACAATGAATTACACAAATGTTGTGTTCCATGACAATGACTCCAAAAACTTGACTGCTTCTACGACCACCACTCCCACAGAGGAGAGGGTGTTGGCAGTGTACCAGTCGAAGTAATAAATAAAACGATGAGGTTATTACCGAGTATTGATCTCACGAGGAACACAGACTAGTGGATTAATCAATTTGAATATCTAGCTACAAGCTGGTGCGGATCCATTTATTTGAGTCGGTTGTCCCTACACTACGTGCATAAAACTAAAACCTAAACTAAGAGAGCTTAAGGGTCGCATTCACCTCATCGCAAGGACACTTCGTCATCTTAACTTCACAATCACAAACCAAGCATTTCACCAAAATCACCAAACATTGCAATGAACACAAACACAATCAAGCATATCATTGAAGACCAATGTAAATGACATGATTACATGTGTTCATTACAACAATCCACAATTACCAACATTCATAAAAATAATAAAACACATCAACAAAACCTAGAGAGGCAGAAGATTAAAAGAAAGATATAAACAGTGCTCGAGACTATTCCGCGAATATGGGGAGGAGCCATCGGAGTATGAATTCAGGTCTTCCACGCAATCCTTGGTTGTCGTCCGGGGGTCAAATTGAGGTTGCCACCACTCCAAAAATGTTATCCGTCTTCTTGAGAGTTTGCGCCGTCCACGTCAATCTCTTCATCTTTCTTGCTTTGCGGCCTATATTGATGGGGGAATCCTTTGTTTAACTTTGGAATGTTGGAGAAGGCCTTGGGGATAACCCCACCTTGAAGAGGCAAAAGCAAGCGAAATAGGAAGCTTTATCCTGGAGGGATCTTTCATTTCTCGTCAAAAACAATATTTATAGGCCACCAACAGAAATGGTTGTGCACGATCGGGCGCACAATCATGCGTGCGATTGTGCACAAAGAATGAAAATTTAGGTGCAAAACGAAAACCCTAGTAGCCAGAATTTGATTGTGTCAAATAGCCTTGCATAATCATGCGAGGCATTAAACGCACAAGCGTTTTTCAGAGTTTTGTTCCCTAAGGAGTCGGCAACAAATGTACACACGGTCGTGCACGAGCAAATCCACACGATCATGTGAAATATTTAAATACAAACCAACCATGCGGAATGAGCACGCATGATTGTGCGAGACCAAATTGCACAAGCGATTTTAGTTGTATTTCAACCGCGAAGCCACACGATCGTGTGGAATGTAACTCGCACAGTCGTGTGGTTCCGTACAAAGTTCTAAAACCGCGCCACGAACTCCTTGAGGCGACCAATGGTTGTCACACATCAATATAAGAATCATATTGCTAGTATAACATGAGAAATCATAAAGGATGAAGGGGAGAGGTAATCTCTCCCAAACTTGCAATACATGAAAAATCTATCTATTTAGCTCACAAGATGATCCTATGTGGACTTGATAAAAACTAAGGCTTTGTTTGGGGTGGCGTCGGATCTTCGGAGATGCAGCGAACGAGCAGAGTTTGCGACCAGAGGTGGGAAGGCGGGGCCTCACCGTCGTTTTTGCGAAGGTATGCGGGAGCAAACTCCGGCGCCCGCGCACGGCGCACATTTGTTTTTCTGCCTTGCGGCGGCGGTTGCTCCTGCACTGGCGGCCCACTGCCCATCCAAACAAAGCCGTGATATGTAATGAAAATTTATAAACGCAAGAGCTAAACAATGAAAGTACAAACTAATTAGGTGCCTCCCTCCTCTCCCACCACCACCAAAGAGCTGGCCTCCCTTCTATCTGTCCACCACCAAAGAGCCGGCCTCCCTCCTCCTGTGATCCTCTCCACCACCCAAGAGTCGGCCATCACCCCGCCCTCCACCAACCTCCACCCATTGGACACCTTCAATTTTCTCCCACAATCACCCTACGGCCACCACCCTCAAGCCACCGCCACTTACACAAAACGTCACCACCTCCATCACTTAATTTTCATTCATTTTCAATTTTCCGACAATCGCTAGAAACCGCTTCCGGTCACCTCCCTCAAGCCACCACCTCTTCCATAGAACACCACCACCACTTGATTTCCATTCATTTTCAGTTTTCCGACGATCGCCGGAAATCAGATCCGGCCACGACCAACTATGGCGATCTCCTCTGACCACCCTTGGCTGGCCTCCACCATCCCCATTCCCTAGACAACTCCCCACTACCCCACTACCCCACTACCCCACTACCCCACTACCCCACTACCCCACTACCCCACTACCCCACTACCCCACTACCCCACTACCCCACTAACTACCCCACTACCCACTACCCCACTACCCCACTACCCCACTACCCCACTACTTCAACATAACCAATTCCTAAAAACAAGGGCTACTACTCCTACATTAACTCCCCCCTCTCCCATTTCCCCACTTCCCTCCAAGTTTCTCTACTCATTCACATGGAACCACTTTCCCCTCATCCCCAACCTAATCCCATTACTCCCAAACAGCCGGCCACCCTTTTCTCTACTTCCCCAACCTCCAGAATACCCCAGCCCCACTTTTTCGACCTTCTAGAGCCTGAAATTAATTTCTGTTGGATGGTTCCCCTGCTCCTCAAGCCTCTCCGTCCTCCAAAACTCCCAGCCGGCTCTTGGGGCTGCTCATCCAGCCGCCCCCAGTCATTTCCTGCACCAAATTTCAGTTTTTTTTCCTTCCAGGCCCCTGCCGGAACGACAACAGCCGATCTGCACCTAAAATCCAACCACTCTCCCTGTAGCCAGTCACTGTCCAGCACCCATTCTTGGTTTCCCACACTGCAGGCAGCCTCCTCCAGCCCCTCACCACCTCAGTCAGCTTCCTGCCACCATCACCACCACCAGAAGCTATCATATTTTTCCTGCCCTGCTGCTGCACAACTCAGTGATTTGAGTTCCCTCCCGAGCCCCTTATCACATCTATTACATTAATCCCGGCCACCAGACTTGTCGGATGCCCGCCTAGCCCTCTACGCCATAGTTGTGTAAGTTCCAAGTTGGGTGGCATTTATTTTATGTTGAATCAGTGTCTATTTTCAGCTCTAGTTATATTTGCTTTTTAATCATTGTTGCCGAATTTTGTAAGTTTTTATGCTCCTATTGGTTTTGATAATTTGATTGTGTGCTCTCTCGCATTTATACAACACGTGTTTTCCTACTTGATAAACTTCATCAATTGTTACCTATCTCGCATTATAATTTGATTTAAAATTCATTATTGCATGGTTGTCAGACTTGTGTCTACATTTAGTAATCATCCATTAGGCCCTCAAGTGGGCCTTATCCTATGTCACTACCCTAGCTAGATGATTTGGCATCCCAAACTTGTTAGGCCTTGAACTCGCTCCTCAGTTGTTTAATTGACGACCCTTATTCATCCCTGGTCTCTTAATGATATCCATTTTCCATCCTAATTGTATAAACTGGGAATCAAACTCGTAGCAATTTCCATCTGCTGATTGGACCATTACAAAACCACGATATATCTATTTTTCTCATGTTCTGATATTTAGATCACGAGATCCTTTTAGGAGAATTTCACTCATGTTAAATTAGGGTTGCATATGTAAGAAGGCTAACTGCGCTTCTTCGTTCTTATACTACTTTTCATTAAAAATCTAGCACTTCTCACTATAGTCAATATCTGAGAATATGTACCATGGCTGCTCAATTCATGCATCTACTTTTTTCTGCATCAACTGCTACATCAAAGCTGGGAATATTCTGCTTAGGCTCCCTTTGGCACGGCGGTGGCGTTCACGAATGTGGTGGTTATGAACCGTCGTTCGTGAATGCCCGACCTCACCTAAGAAACTTCATCCACTTTTATGTTCAAAACTGTTTTCTTTTCTTGGTGGTGGTCAGAACCATTGTCTTGCCAAACATGCATTCTATGATGGTGATGATTTCGTCCAAACTCACCGGAGCAAAAACGCTACGTCAAATGGAGTCTTAATCTTTAACTCAAAAAGTATAGACACAAATTTGTATTATAGTATTCTCTTTCAAGAAGTCCTCAAGCCCTCACATCTATTCTAATCTTGCATTGCCTGATTCCTGAGTCATTTATTGTGGATTAGATATAAATCAATACTTTTCTATGAGAAACAATTCTCTAAATACCATGTTTTTGTTTATATCATGCATGAACACACACGGTGCTCTAAAACACAATCCGACATTAGCATTTTAGTTTGATGACACACCAACAATTAAGAGTCAAGAAGAGATAAGGCGCTTTTAAGAATGGGCAACATACAAATATGTATCCCTTCTTTATGGAATATCTAGTCACCTTATTTTGCATATATTTATCATTATTACATAGCTTGTTTTTAGGCAATCTTGTATAGTATAAGAATGATCTTAGGAGCTATTGACTCCATATTTCCTTTTCAGATTTACTTTTCTTCCTGTATATATTTTGAGGACTGGCCATTGTAATCAACAATTGAGAAATAAGGAAAATTACATTGATTCATAGTATCAGAGGGATAGATCCACATCCTGTGTTTCTTTCTTCCTCCCCTTCCCTCATGGCCACCGACCCCCTTGCCCGGACGATGGGGTGTCGCGGAAGATGGTTGAGTCATTCTCACCATTCTATTTATCTCATTCTGATAATCCGGGCGCCATGATCAGTACGTGTGTGCTGATCGGCGACAGCTACGACCAGTGGGAGAAATCGATGCTCAACGCGTTAAAATCAAAGAACAAGGAGGGGTTTGTTGACGGTTCATTAGCACTTCTGGAGGCCGGCTCTCTGGAAGCTCACAGCTGAAAGGCATGCAATTCTATGTTGATCTTTGGATTGTCAGCTCCATCGACAAGTCCATTCAGCCTAGTGTTGTTTATGCATATTCAGCAAAGGCCCTTTGGGATGATCTTCGGGAACGTTTCTTGATTGGCAACGCTCCCCGAGTGCACCAACTAAAGGGTGAAATTGCTTCTCTTCGTCAACACGGCTCGATGGTAGTACTCTACTACACCAAACTTAAAACAGTGTGGGACGAGCTCAACATCTATACCAAGGTGCCTAGTTGTTCGTGCGAATGTACGTGTGGTGCTGCCAAGGAACTGATCTGCGAACATGATGAAAAAAATTGCATCAGTTCCTCATGGGATTGGATGATTCCTTGTTGGAGACCACCCGCTCCCACATTTTTAACATGGATCCTTTGCAACCATCAACAAGGCGTATGCTCTAATCACTCGTGAGGAACGCCACCGGTCCATTGTTCGCAAACAAGATGATCGGGTCGACTCGTGGCTTTGGCTGTTCATGCCAACTACAAACACAAAATGGTAATTTCTCAGTTACTCTCGGCCAAAGAACATCGCGGTCAGAAAATGTTCTCATTGTGGTTGAACCGACCACGAGATGTCTGAGCGCTTCACAGTCATTGGTTACCCAGCTTGGTGGAAAGGGCCTCGCGGACGGGGACCTGATAGCCACAGATCAGGATCTGGGTCACGCTCCCATGAGACCAGCACACCCACTCAGGAACTTCATGCCGCGGGTGGCATTTTGTGTCTCTCTGGGGAACAAATCAACAAATTATTGGCTCTCTTGGATCATGATAACTCTGAAAATTTTTCTGATAAGACTCCAAATATCTCTATATGGACCTTAGACAACGGAGCATCAAATCATATGACGGGGAGCCTTAGAATCCTATCCTACACCCGGAATGTCACCTCCTTACCGGCCCTTCTGCCCGACAGAGTCCAAACTGCTATGACAATGATGGGCCATCTTCCTCTAAGCCCTAGAGTGTTTTTTTTACCAATTTCTTATATATGCCGAATTTGACATGCAATTTAATTTCCATTCGACAACTTATCTCAGAGACAAATTGCCTAATAGTTTTCACTAATGAACTTTGTGTGATACAAGAGAGGATGACGATTGGACTGGTGAACTTCGAGGCAGGGTGTATGCCTTCCGACCACTTTCAAACACTCCAACATATTCAGGCATGCACATGTCTACCACAGAGTCATACACCGTTTAACGTTGAAGGCTTGGACACCAATCCAGTTATCACTTGTCTTTCATTTCAGATGTTCTTGTTTTTATTATAAGAATAATGAGATTTGTGATGCTTGCTTTTGTGCCAAGCAGACCCGATCTCTTTTTCCCTTAAGTCATAATAATGATATGGATTGTTTTGATCTTATACATTTGTGGGGACCATACAAAATTGCGTCCACTTGTGGCGCACACTATTTCCTTACCATTGTGGATGACAAAAGTTGTGCTATCTAGGTTTATCTACTATAGGAGAAACACAAAGCTTGCGAACATCTCAAGGATTTCTCTCTAATGGTGACAACACAATTCGATAAAAAGGTTAAACGACTTTGCAACGATAATGGCTTAGAATTTGCTCTTTGGGACTTTTACAAAACGCACAAAATTATTCATGAGACTAGTTGTGTTGGCACCCCGCAACAAAACGGGAGAGTCCAACGATGACATAGAAACATCGTAAAGGTCGCTCGGGCCTTGAGATTCCAAGCAAATTTACTCATCCGTTTTTGGGGAGAATGTGTCCTGAGTGCAGTATATTTGATCAACCGAACACCTACGGTTAGTCCAAAGAAAAAAATCACCTCATGAAATCTTATTCAATCAAATTCCCTCTTACGATCATATCAAAGTGTCTAGATGTCTGTGTTATGCTCACTATAATCCTCGAGAAAAAGACAAATTTGAACCTCGAAGCAAACATTCTGTTTTCATTGGTTACCCATACCATAAGAAGGGGTGGAAACTATACGATCTTGAGCGAGATGTTTTCTTTTTTTCACGAGATGTCTCTTTTCATGAAGAAGAGTTCTCATTTACAACAAAAATCAATCTTAAAAACAATATCATAACAGGAGGCAGCCAACTTGGAGGAGATGATGACACAAATAGTGACGGCTGTGGGATTATGGCGGAAGAAGATAATGACAACTCCAACAATCAGGAATTGCATGAAATTGCAAATCGGGAAAATGCTAATGATGGCGACCGACCTCGCCGCCATACTAAATGCCCTACCAAATTAAACGATTATGTCATCTACTACCCTGTTCTCAAACGCAAAATAGGCCGCTCGGCTCAAGAGGAAAGTCTCAAACTGATGACCAAAGGCAATACCGTCACGTGACGTTTGCTAATTTTTCTCAGGGGCACAAAACATTCCTAACGACGATTGACTCTAGCATCAAACCCAAATTTTTTTTCAAAGGCCATGAAAATTCAGGAATGACGAACCGCAATGACTGAAGAAATCATGGCCCTTGAGGTCAATCATACGTGGACATTGGAAGCTTTACCATGCGGGAAGACACCCATTGATTGCCGATGGGTTTACAAAATTAAACGCAAGTCTGATGGCACCATCGAGCGATATAAGGAGCGTTTGGTAGCCAAAGGCTGCACACCCAAATTGAGGGTCTGGACTTCACAAGACCTTTGCACTGGTTGCAAATTTTTAACGGTTCGCATTTTCTTATCCGTTGCAGTTGCCCGGGGATGGGAACTCCATCAAATGGATGAAAATAATCCATTCCTTCATGGCGATTTAGACGAAGAGGTCTACATGCGGCGACCTCTGCGTTTCCACTCAAGTAATCCTCATTTGTTTTTCGGTTACGCAAATCTCTCTCGGTTACGTCAAGCCTCTCGCAATTGGTTCACGAAGTTGAGCACTACCCTCCCGCAGTATGGTTTTATCCAATCTCGCGCATATTACTCTTTGTTTGTCTTCCACCAAAAATATGTGTATTTGAGCCTCCTAGTTTACGTGGACGACATCATCCTCATGGGTAACAATCCTGCGGCTTGTTCAACTTTCAAAGGTTATTTGCACCAATGTTTCCACATCAAAGACCTAGAGCTACTAAAATATTTTATGGGCATTGAGGTAGCTCGATCACCGAATGACTTATTCCTGTGTCAGCGTAAATACGCCTTGGATATCTTGACTGAAACTAGTTTACTTGGTTGCCGGCCCGCTGAAACTCCCATGGAACAAGGGCACCGTTTGGGCTTGGCCAATGGGAAGCTTTGTGTTGATGACGGCGCATATCGACGTCTCGTTGAACGGCTTATCTATCTCACCATCACCAGATCAGAGATTTCTTTTGTCGTCCATGTTTTGTCCCAATTCACCCAAGCACCACGACAAGAATATTTTGACATTGCATTACGTGTTGTATGATAAATTGAAGGACATCCTGGTCAAGGGATCTTGCTTTGGTCCGATTGTGACTTGCGCCTTCGCGTATTAAGTGACTCTCATTGGGCGAGCTGCCCCCATCACTCACCGTTTCGTGACTGACTATTTTGTCATGCTTGGTTCATCTCCCATCTCTTGGAAAACTAAGAAACAGACTACCATTTCACGCTCCTCTGCTGAAGCTGAATACCGGGCTATGGCCGCCACTATGAGTGAATTCATTTGGTTGAAATCCTTATTGGCATCACTAGGAGTCGTCCAGAATGGACCCGTTATGCTTTACTGTGACAGTCAGTCTGCCATACATATTGCCGCAAACTTGGTCTTTCATGAACGCACCAAACACATCAAAATACATTGTCATTTTGTGTGAGAGCAGGTTCAAACGGGCGCGATCATTACAAGGCACGTCAAGACAAATTTCTTTTTACAAAGTCACTCAGACAACCGGGACAAGCCCAATTCCGGTTCTTACTTGCCAAGTTGGGCACCCACGATGTGCATGCGCCAACTTGAGGGGCATCTTAAAATTGTCAACATACAAATATAGTATCCCCTTCTTCATGGAATATCTAGTCATCTTATTCTGCATATATTTATCATTATTACGTAACATGTTTTTAGGCAACCTTGTATAGTATAGGAATGACCTTAGGAGCTATTGGCTCCATATTTCCTTTTTAGTTTTACTTTTCTTCCTGTATATATACTCTGAGGACCGGCCATTATAATCACCAATTGAGAAATAAGGAAAATTACGTTGATTTTATCGAGTATTTTTAGGGACTCCTTAAGGTTTATGATCGAATGTAAATACTACCTCGTATTATTTTCCCCTCAAAACAAAATTGTTTATTGTTCACACCTTCGAATTTATGCGAGCAATATTTTAACGCTTCTCTATTGGGGTTTTCAAGAAGGGTTACAAGTTGTCGATGGCTTGTGGTGGTGGAGCTCAGGCTTCATCAACATGTGACTTGAATAGTGACTGATATACAAGGCCGGATCTTTGGTGCAGCAGATAATATCAACATCTTGGAGGACCCTTGGTAGTTGAGAGGATGAGAGAAGAAAGGAGGCTTTGAAAAAGGCTTATTCAAAAGTCATAATTTCAAACTGAAAAATGAATAAAATGTTAAAAAAGTAAACATGGTCGATAATTGGGCCTTCCTTAAATGTGTTGCATCCAGTTGTTTTTAGTTCATGTCTACTGATCTTGCTCCTCGAGCATATGCTTAATGATCCTTTTTTAATTACGGATTCCTTATGGTTTGCTCTTCAATCGCAACAACACTTTTCATCGTCAACAGTTCAACACAATCAGAACTTCCATATTCAGAGTGCGCTGTCAAAAGTCCTGGTAACGATCTCTTTGATTTGCCCATGATCTGATTCCCAAATAACTGAAATTATTCTCAATTCTTACTCATCACCTTTCGAGCAACAACCAGATGAATCAGATGTAAGGACTTCATTCACTTTTATGTTCAAAACTAGTTTCCTTTTCTTTGCGGTCATGACCGTTGTCATCCCAAACATACATTTTATGTGGCGTTTTTGTTCAAACTCACCAGAGCAAAACATTGAGCCAAACGGAGCCCAAGTTTTCTTATCTGTAGGCAGGGCGGTTGTGACCTTGTCTCCTATCTGAGGCAAGCAAGCATTTTACATTCCTGACCTCGTCTCCTACATGAGATGAGCAAGTATTGTCCATTCCCGACCTAGGTTTCTCCTAATTTTTTTTGTTTGCTGTTTGAAATTTTCAAGGTACTGTTTGGACTAATTTGGGTGGTTATTTTCATGATTTATGAAGCTTTACATCTATTTGATCTTGAATTGCGCTCGTAATGTTTTGAGATTGAATTTCATACATCTTTGGATTGTTTATTCCCTCATTATTCTAATCCCAGAACTAGTCCAGAATCGTTTTACTGTTCTCCCTTGGAAAGCAGACTGGTTTTGTGAATTGATTGTTGTTTCAAAGGCGAGTTTGCTGTCTAGATTATCCAAACTGCTGTTTAGTGAATTTGGAGCAGTTTATATGGTTCAAATTTGAGGAATCACTTGTTCCAATACCATGGATATTGGATTGCAGTACTAATCCACTTGTTGGGATCAAAATGTGACATTTTTAGCGCTTCCAAGTTGCTTATTTTTGACTGGACGGATTTTTTGAAGCACTGGAAGTGTTGGATTACGGAAGTGCCTTCTTCTTCCTCTTAATCCATCAGGAGATCCATCTCCCTTCTTCCAGGATGCGCAGACCTCCACTCCTACCATGTTTACTGATACGACTCTTTTATAATTTAGCGGTTATGTGTGCGTAATGTTTAATTTCCAATTTATAGTGTTGTGCGGTGGGAGACTGTCAGACTGATGAGCGGGAGTAGTTATGCAACCGCCCATAACCGTCAGTTGAGTTATTTAGGCCTGAATCAAGGCCATGTGGGGCCTGTCGAACAATTTGAATGTTGCTTACCTGTGTCATCTTCTTCCTCATCGCATAAATTGTTAATGATGCGCCGTTAACTGTTCTTCTTCCTCAATTAATCCTGCATTCAAAAACAGGACTCTATCATTTACCCAACCTTTAATAGTGAGGGTCACAGGGCATGGCCACAGGGCTGACCCTTCAACAACTTATTTCTCGAATCTATCTGGTATGAGTATGGCTACATTTATGATTGACTACCTAGCTTGGATTAAGCCTTCACATGATCTAAACAAGGCTACATATCAACAATTGACTTCTCCCTTAAACATATCATGTAAATCCATGTACCTGCACTTTAAAACTTCTGTTTTTCTTTTTTCCTTTTCATGTTCTTATTACGAGTCTATAGCTATTGAGTCGAGAAGTCTGAGTGTATGAGTCAAGCTATATTAGTCGAGTTGCATGAGTCGAATTGTATCGAGTCGTAGTTTTGGGGTGTTATCGTCTTAGTGTTTTAATGTTTTACGCATTTTTTATATGGGTATTTATGCTCATGCCATCGGAGTTCTATATATAGGTCCCTTAGGTCTTGTATGAGATATCAAGAATTAAATCAATTTCTCTTTCTCTCTCAAGCCCTTCCCTCTCTCTCTCTAGTTCTCTCTCCCCCCATTTTTAGGATTAGAGTCGAGCACGACTCTCCTTACTCTCCCTTGTATCTCCGTATCTCCGTCTTTGATGCCGCCTCTGACGAAAAAGGCACACATCACTATATCAGAAGCCTGGAAGAAAATACAATATGAACAAATTAGAACTCAAAATATCTCAACAGTGTTGAAGTTAGGGTTTACCGTGCTTTCATAGTTACATTTGTATTCTTGCGGTGCATCTTAACTTTCAAAATTATACCGAAAATGTATGCTCCGTTTGGCACGGCGGCGACGGTTGTGAATGCGGTGGTTATGAATTGTCGTTCGTGAACGCCCGACCTCACCTAAGGAACTTCATCCACTTTTATGTTCAAAACTAGTTTTTTTTCTTGGTGGACGGTCATAACCATTGTCTTGCCGAACATGCATTCTATGGTGATGGCGTTTTTGTCCAAACTCACTGGAGCAAAAAAAAATTTGCCAAACAAGCCCTAATGTTCGCCCTAATCTCGTCGTAGAAAATAGCTCTGCTCTAAACCATCAGATTTGAAAATAACATTCCCAGTTACAGCCCCCATACTACAATTCAACACAATGCTTTTCCATGAAACATGAAATTCCAACTCTGAATAACCCATTTTGTTACAGATAGGACTAGTCGACGGCGACAATCCCGATAAGACGGTTCTAACTGATGCCTGGAAATCATGGCTCCAAGAACACCTGGACATCTCCGGCAAAATTCCGCCTGGTAATCAAAGCGGGAACAACACGTGGGTTCAAAAACCTCAGAGCAAACCCAATCTCCGGCTGACCCGTGGCCGCCATGTCCAGCTGTCAGTTTCACTCGAAGAGCTGATCGATCGCCTGGTCAAGGAGAACGAAGTGGTTGCATTCATCAAGGGGTCGAGAAGCTCTCCCCAGTGCGGTTTTTCGCAGAGGGTTGTCAGCATACTGGAGTCCCACGGTGTGAATTTTGAGTGCGTGGATGTGCTCGACGAAGAGTATAATTTTGGACTGAGGGATACATTGAAGAAGTACAGTAATTGGCCGACGTTTCCGCAGGTTTTTGTGAGAGGAGAACTCGTCGGCGGGTGTGATATTATTTCGTCTATGGCCGAGAAGGGGGAGCTTCCCCCTTTGTTCAAAAAGTAAAATATTTTAAACAAATATATTTTGGACTTGATTATTTATGTGTTGATGTAATTACCTATTTTTGGCTATGTTTCAGTGATCAAAGAGTCGTATTTGTAATTTTATCAAATGAAGGGTGGATGCTTTGAGTTGGATTTAGGGTTTTTCTATTATTATGTTATGATTTTATTGATGTTGTGCAGGAGATTTGTTGTACCACTAATGATGAATCTTAATAGTACCAAAAAAAAAAGCTTAAAACTAATTATTATTTGTGAGTAAAATTGATCATCTTTTTTTTTGAATTATAAAAGTTTCTTTTAATCAAACTCGGAACACCACACTATTATTGCGATTTTTAGTTGTGGAAGCACAATTTTCAGAAGCAACTAAATATATAATCATAAGAAAATATGTATTTTGCATAATTTTATTAGTACAATAAATTTAATTAGTCAAATTAACAGATGCAAGTTCGTAATATACTGCAGAAGAATTTAAAATACGAAAATCTGCAGGAGTAACATGAACTTGACAATAATCTGTAAAATGGACGCACACGATTTGTACCAGAACGAACATTCGTCGTTGTCAAACTGGCAACCACCTCCAACGAGCTTGCAACCATCGAGCACCGTGCACCTTGTCTCAACTTGCGAATCTGATGCATTGCCGCTACCTGCACCCTTTTGGATTTCGTTGTCGATGCAGTCCGCAAATGGATGTCGACGCCCACCGTCGCCTTCGGTCGCGCACTACCGCTCTACTCTTCAAGGCTTTACCTCTCTTAGGTTTTGATTTTGATGTGTCCTTCATAGCTTGCGTCCCTCTCTTTTTATAGTCATTACAGATCTTAGCCCCTTTCTAAGAAGATTCATTGCATGTGTCCATTCAAAGCATATGGACGGCTTGAATAACAGTTCACATTGACGACCAATATGTGAAAATGGTGAAACATGTGGGTTTGAAAATTTAACTCAACAACTATTTCTCTAGGTGTCCTGGTGGTCACTAACACTGATAAAGAGATGGTTGCTATTATGGGTGCCACTTGGATAGGTTCGGTACGGTTCCACCCAGAGCCAAGAACCGGCCCGTATAGGTTTGATTCTAAATTTTTGAAATCAAAACCGACCAACGATTCTAAATTGTAGAACCGGAACCGAACCGTAAATATTGGTTTAGTTTTGGTTTGATTCTCAGTTTCTGAAAATAAATGTGAAACCAATATTAATGATTAAAAACTCGTGTAAATAACCAATCAGACGATAGTATAACTATAATTAAAATGTATTGATAGGGTCCGGGAAGGGTAAAGTGCAGCGCGATCCGACGGATGCGAGCCGCTGCACGTTACCGATCCGATGGATGCGAGCACGCGAAGATGCGTACACATCTCAGCGCACACATCTCAAAGCAAGTTAAGATGTGCACGCATCTCCGCGTAAGTTGAGATGAGCTCGCAGCCGTCGGATCGCCCGCACTCTACCGTGCAGTGCATTTGTTGCACTTTACCCTCCCCAAACCCGTATTGATATATGTTGTAAGCTAACTCCCCGAACCCGTATTGATATATGTTGAAAGGACCTTTTTTGAAGAAAAAAAATAGCATAAGAAACATGTTCAACAAAAAATGACAGAAGAAGTCATTCCCAGCATAACCAATCAGGCTGACAGTCATGATGACTAATATAAGTAATAATATTTCACGCCTATTTGGCTATTCCACAAGATTTATTGCTTTAAATTAGGTTATTACTTATTAACTATTAAGTATTAACTCATATAAATTATAAATTAAACAATTATTTAAATCTATTCAGATCGGTTCTTGGGTATCCGAAAATAAGACCTAAGAACTGAACTGAACTGTCAGTTATATATTTTTAAGAACCATACCTGAGCCGAACCACTAGGGAACCGACCCGATCTGTCCGGTTCAGCTCAGTTTCAGTTCGATTTGATTCTCAGTTCTTCGATTACTCAAACCCCTAATTGCTAATTGTCATCAAAATTGAACAATCAAGCAACATGACACATGGCATGTTACTTACTTACGCACGAGTGACAGTGCACGAGGGCCCCCCATCCCCCGCGCGACAGTACCCGACCTGCGGCGGCGGGCTTTGCCCCCCCGGGCAGAGCTGTCGGAGGCCACCGGCTGGTTCGCCCCGACGAATCCGGTGGGCTCCAGTCAGCTACTGGAGCCTGTGGGGAGAATCCGCGAGTTCCAGAAAAAGCCAGCGAATTAACGAATCTCCCCGTCGCCCCGCCAGCGAATTCACGGTTCCCTCCGCCACCGCCGGCGGCCTGATCGGAGACTGCCGGCGGGTTCGCCGGACCCAGGCAAACCCGCCGAGAGTTATCCGGCGGCGAGCGGGTAGGGCCACCGCCGGCGGTGGCCCTACCCGTAAACCCGGGCCACCGACTGGTTCGCCCTGGCGAATCGGGTGGGCTCCGGTCAGCCGCCGGCACCGGCGGGGAGAATCTGTGAGTTCCAGAAAAAAGCCAGCGAATTAATGAATCTCCCTGCCACCCCGCCGACGAATTCATGGTTCCCCCGCCGCCGCTGACGAACTAACCAGAGACCATCGTCGTATTTGCTGGACCCAGGCGAACCCGCCGGGAGTTATCTGGCACTGCCGGTGGTGGCCCTGCGCGTATGTAACGGTCCAGGCCCGCCAACCGCGGGACCCAGCTGGCACCGCCGGCCCACCAGTAGTCCAGACCCGGGCCCACTACTGGCAGTAAGCCTATCACATTCAAGCCTGCAGGCCAATGCACCCCAACCCCTCTCCATCCAGGCGGGTTGTTGGTGGTCGTAGCCCCCCTTAGATGAGTCAAACTCGATAGTCAAGCCCGCACTACGGGGACTTCCCAGGAGGTCACCCATCCCAGTACTACTCCAGCCCGAGCACGCTTAACTATGGAGTTCTTTCAACTCTCATCACCAACTGAGCTGCAGCTCAGTTGGTGATGAGAGTTGAAAGAACTCCATAGTTAAGCGTGCTCGGGCTGGAGTAGTACTGGGATGGGTGACCTCCTGGGAAGTCCCCGTAGTGCGGGCTTGACTATCGAGTTTGACTCATCTAAGGGGGGCTACAGCCACCAACAACCCGCCTGTGGAGGGAGAGGGGTTGGGGTGCATTGGCCTGCAGGCTTGATGTGATAGGCTGACTACCAGTAGTGGGCCCGGGTCTGGACTCTGGTAGGCCGGCGGTGCCAGCTGGGTCCCGCGGGGTTGGCGGGCCTGGACCGTTACAAAAAAGTGCACTTTTTGTAACGGCCTCCCCAGCCGCCGGCACCCCCAGCACCACGCTCGAAAGGGTTCAGCCTAGCCAAGTCTGCAGACCATGCACCCCAACCCCTCTCCGCGCCTGTTTTTCAGCAGCGGTGGGTTGTTGCCACTGGGGATCGAACCCAGGACCTTGATAAGAGACTCTTTACCACAGCTCTCATCACCAACTGAGCTGCACCCTTTCGAGCGTGGTGCTGGGGGTGCCGGCGGCTGGGGAGGCCGTTACAGCGTAAGACCCAGGCCACCGGCTGGTTCGCCCCGACAAATCTGGTGGGCTCCGGTCAACCGCCGACGCCGGCGGGGAGAATCCACGAGTTCCAGAAAAAGCCAGTGAATTAATGAATCTCCCTGCCGCCCCGCCAACGAAATCACGATTCCCCCCGCCGCCGTTGTCGGCCTGACCCTAGACCACCGACGGGTTCGCCGAACCTAGGCGAACCAACCGGTGGTCTTCGGTCAGGCCACCGACGGATACGCTGACAGCAACGGGGAGAACCGTGAATTCGTGTTTGGGCGAAGGCGGGTATCGAAAAATCTGGAGTTCGGAGATAGGTGAAATCAGATTTAATCGCTATTTGCAGGCCTACTTTCATAGATCCAAGGGTTGTGATTTTCTCTGTGGTTCATTCTCTGACTTCAAATGTGCAAGAATGTTTTACTTTTTAATATATATATATATACAAGTGACAGGCACGGGCCTTCGGCCCTGGGGACATTTGGTGGGGGTGCGACAATCGGCGGGGTGCGGCATTCGGCAGGGTGCGGCATTCGGCGGGGCGCGGCATTCGGCGAGGTGCGGCATTCGGCGGGGTGCGACATTCGTCGGGGTGCGACATTTGTCGTGGGGACGACATTTGTCGTGGGCGGCGACATTTGTCGTAGACAACGATATTTGTCGTGGACGGCGACATTAGTCGTGGGGGCGACATTTGTCGTGGGGGCGACATTTGTCGTGAGGGCGACATGCGCGACCGTACCCGGCCGGCGAAGGCGGGCTTCGCCCGCTCTTGACGGGTCGTTGCACGTCTGCATCAAGGCGGACTGCACCCGCATCAACATATACATATGAGTACTCAAAATGACCATAAAAAAATATACATAATTATTACAATTTTTATTTTGTAAAATAATGTACATTTTGACCTCAAATATTAATTTTTATTTTAATAAAGTTGATTTGTTGAATGTCATCTTTTTGAAAATACCACTGACATGTCTAATGACAATCTTCCTGAAATAGACCACTGACATGCCCAATGACAACCTACCATAGTAGGTGTAGGAGCTCTACTAAAATATTTTTGAATTTAAATGAATTTTCATCATTACTTCTAATTTTTTGATAGTGTAATTACTTAAATGGACATTGTATTTTTTTTTGAAATAAATTATAATATACATGAAGTCATTAAATTTTAAAAATGAGGGCATAATTGATATTTTTGAATGTTTCACCAAAGACAACTTTTCCCTTATAATAGTGAAAGATATATAAATAATTACCCAATCCTCCCTTGTAAATTAGCATAATTAGTGAGAGCACCACTTTTATTTTTGAAATTACAAAAACTCTCCTTAAATTTTCATTTCATTACAAAAATCTCATCTGATCTTTTCATTTCATTGTATCAATGAAGAAAAATACCCACTGGACACTGTACACCGAGAGGGGTGTTTTTGTGCATGGATGTTATGAAATTAAAACTTTAGGGGAGGTTTTTGTAATGAAATGAAAACTTTAAAGTATTTGTAATTTTGAAAATGAGAGGGGTGTTGTCAGTAATTTAGCAAAGTTAGAGGGGAGGTCCTGATAAATGACCCTATTTAACTTCCCCTGAAGTTTTAATTTCATAACATTCATGCACAAAAATACCACTCTCAATGTACAGTGTCAATGGGAGTGTTTTTCTTCATGGATGCAATGAAACGAAAAGACCACGAGAGGTTTTTGTAATGAAATGAAAACTTAAGGGAAGTTTTTTGTAATTTCAAAAATAAGAGCAGGGCTCTCACTAATTATGTTAATTTACAAGAGAGGTTTCTATATATATATAAATGGTTTCGCGCTGTTTGGGGTTAAGCTGGTTCAAACTCTTTTTTCCTTCTGTTCTTTATGGTATCAGAGCGCATGAAAACCCTAGCCGTTGCTGTACCCGGTGCTCCATCTCTCTCGCACCTCCCGCATTTGTAGCCGCTATGGCTATGGGGGATTCGGCCACCGTGACCACTGAGGATCTCGCTCTCAAGCCAGCTGGACCTTCGACCTCCATGGTTGTGAGTCCCTCCTCCTTTTTATCTCCATCCTTTCGACAACCGCAATGCCACCATCACCACCTGCCTCCTAACTGGGGAGAACTATGATATGTGGGAGAAGGCGATGTTGAATGCTTGTCGCGCCAAAAATAACCTCGGTTTCATCAATGGAACCTTGGTGCAACCCGTATCATTATCTTCAGAGGCGGCATATTGGGACTCTTGCTCAATTTCCTGGATTTTCAATTTGCTCGACAAATCGATTCAGCCCAGTGTTGCTTACACACCGTGAAAATTGTTTGGGATGATCTCTAGGATAGATTCTCGCTCGATGATGCTCATCGCATCCATGAACTCAAGAGTCAACTTGCCTCATTACTTCAATAGGGTACCTTCGTAATGCATTCCTACACCAAGCTCAAAGACATGTGGGACGAGTTACATAGTTACTCCACGATTCCTGGCTGTACGTGTGGCGTTGCTCAAGCCTTCGTCAAAGAGTGCTAGGAAGAAAAACTTCACTAGTTTCTTATGGGACTCGATGACGCCATCTTTGGGACGATCCGCTCTCAGATCATGAGCATGGATCCTTTGTCTGCGTTAGCCAAAGCCTATGTCATTGTCTACCGCGATGAGCGTCATCACACCATTGCTCGTGGCCAAGACGATCAACTCGACAACATTCCCTTGGATACCCAAGCTACTAGTCGTGCACGACCGGCTGACATTCACAGCAGGCTGGACTCTCCTAGTCGGCTATCTACCTTCGACAAATCTTGTGTTCACTGCCACAAGCCTGGACATGACATCCCCGAATGCTTTGAGCTCGTCGGTTATCCTCCTTGTTTCAAAGGGCTTGTCGGCTGCCACCACGACAGATCTGGGAGCCGTGGACGAGGAACTTCATTGGGTCCTAACCACGGACTGGCGGGACACTTGACTCACCCGATTGGGGTTGCTCCCAATCCGCTTGTCACTTCATCTGGACTACCTGGTTTGTCTTCCAAGCAATTTCAACAACTCCTAACCTTGTTGGATCAATCCCCTGGCTCGTCCGAAATCTTTCGGGTATGCACTTCTATTCCTCGACTTGGGTGCTAGACAGTGGTGCATCCGCTCACATGACTGGTACATTGGCGTGTCTGCATGACACCCACAAAATCTCGCCCATGCGCATCACTCTGCCTAATGGTGTCACCACTACGTCGCCTATTATGAAATGCGTCGCCTTGAGTCCTACCTTATTTTTACGCAATGTTCATTTTTTCCTCGCCTCTCTTGCAACTTAGGCTGCGTTTGGCGGGACTTATTTTCACCGGTGGAGCGGTTACGACCGCATGAACCGGACCTTAATTAAAGTCCGGTTCATGCGGTCGTAACCGCTCGACCAGTGAAGATAAGTCCCCCCAAACAGAGCCTTAATCTCCAATAGTCAACTCATTACCACCCTTCATTGTTTTGTGGTTTTCACTAAGCATCTTTGTGTGCTACAGGACCGTACCCAGATGAACCTGATTTGTCTGGGTGAGCTGTGGGGTGGGGTCTATCTGTACAAGCATGTCAAAGACCACAAAGTGTTGCAGACTCACTGTAACAACTCCTTCAACACCAATCTACCTCTAATTTGCAATGTATTTTGGGCCTTGGTAACTTACAATCATAGTCTACTCTACCTTGTGATGCTTGTTATCGAGCGAAACACACGCTCTCATTTTCCTACTAGTAGTAGTCATGCAACTTACTGTTTTGAATTGATACATTGCGATGTGTGGGGGCTATATAAACTTCATCTATTTGTGGTGCTCATTATTTTCTTACCATAGTTGATGACTGTAGCCGAGCGCTTTAGGTATTTTTACCACGCGAGAAAAGTGAAGTGGCATGCCTACTAATAGACTTTCACAAAATGATTAGTACTCAATTCAATGCAGTCACCAAGAAAATTCACAGAGTGATAATGGGTCCAAGTTCACCTCCCAACAGTTGCAAAAATTCTACAACGATGTTGGTATCATACATGAAACGAGTTGTGTTTATATCTCTCAACAGAACAAAAGAGCCAAGAGAAAACACCGACACATATTGGAAGACGCCCGCGCTTTCCGGTTTCAAGCCAATTTATTTACCCATACCTTTTTGAAGACATTGCATCTTGATCCCATCATATTAACATTAACCGGACATCCACTCGTCCTCTCTGTGGCAAATCGTCTAATGAAATACTCTTCGGGGCAAAACTATCATATGAACACATAGAGGTTTTTGGATGTCTATGCTACACGCGTTGTAGTTCTATACGGAAAGATAAATTTGAGCCGCGAAGTCGACGATCTCTGTTTGTTGGATATCCGCACGACAAGAAAGGTCGAAACCTGTATGACCTCGACAAGAATGTGTTCTTTACTTCGCACGACGACGTTTCCTTCCATGAACACATATTTCCTCTTCATGACGTCCACTTACAGGTTAATGAGAATCCAATGCCAAAACCTTAAAACCCCAATTTGGGATCGGGTGAGCAAGGTTAATGGTGGAGCGGTCTGTCGGTCAGCAAGGTTAATGGTGGAGCGGTCTGGTGACTAACAAGGACTAATTACTATTTTGTTAGAGCCAAAGCCTTGCGATCAGTAATGTTTAGTCACAGTTACGGTTTGTAGGTTAGGATCTGTCTAATCGCCCCAGTTGCACCTGATAGCCGCAAGTTGTTGGATAGAGACCGGCGAATACTTCGTTGATATCATCTCGGTCCTTATGTTATCGGGCGGTTAGCTTGTCTAACCGCACAGCTCGTGCGGTCTGTTATTATCTATCTGCCTAGTTGTCTATGACAGACGTATTTTTTGTCCCATATCGTTTATTGTAATCTCTCTACCTTCTTTTTTCTATAAATAGGGGTCATACTTATGTAATAGTTAGTTTTTTGCAGCAATAAAAAATTCTATTATTTAGAATTTTTTATGAAGCAGGATCTCATGAAGACATCGAAGTTCCCCCCCCCCCCCCCCCCCCCCATGATAATTTTTCTCCCAGGCACCATGTTTACTTGACTGCCATTTCTTCGCATCCCGAACCGCAATACTACTCTGACGCTGTCAAGTCTCCACATTGGCGTGGCGCCATGGCCAGTGAGATCAAAGCATTAGAAGACAACGACACTTGGATGGTTGATACTCTGCCACTTCAGAAAACCCCGATTGATTGTAAGTGGGTTTACAAGAGAAAATATAACTCTGATGCAGTGACGGATCCAAAAAATTAATAATGAGGGTACACAAATTGATAAAGAAGGTGCAATTTTTTTTTAATGCACCATTGGGTTCTAAAATTTTTAACATTGGGGTCAGACATCAACTTCCTTTAAAAAAAAGTGAACGTTTTCATCTTATCGTAGCAGTTCCTCTCTCATTTGGCCACCGTTTTTGACGTATAAGTAGTCAAAATTCATTGTTTCGACGAGAGGAATCCAAATACACTAACCATTTTGAAAAATAATGGGGGGGGGGGGGGCAGTGTCCCTCGGGCCCCCCTCTAGATCCGCCCCATCTCTGATGGAACGGTGGAATGTTACAAGGCCCGTCTCATCGCTAAAGGTTTCATCCAAATCGAAGGAATGAATTTTCATGAAACCTTTACCCCTGTGGCTAAACTTGTATCTGTGCACGTGTTTCTTGCCGTTGTTGTGTCCAACGATTGGGCCCTTCATCAGATGGATGTCAGCATGCATTCTTGAATGGAGACCTACAAGAGGAAATATACATGAATTTACTACCTGAATTCAAGGCTTCCGGCCCCAACCAAGTATGTCGTCTCCGGAAATCCATTTATGATCTTCCCCAAGCTTCACGTAATTGGTTTGCCAAACTCACTTCTGCACTCAAAGAATATGGTTTCATACAGTACTTAGCCGATTATTCCCAATTTACGTACAATTGTGGCAGGATCTTTATGGCTTACTCGTTTATGTAGACAACATCAAACTCACGGGAAACAATCCGACTGTGTGCTCGGTCTTTCAAACTTACTTAAGCACATGCTTTCATATTAAGGTCCTCGATACACTCAAATATTTCTTGGGGATTGAAGTGGGAAGGTCTCAAAAGGGTCTTTATCTTTGCCAACGGAAGTATGCTTTAGATATTATCTCTGATTGTGGTCTACTCGGAAGTAAATCGGTTGACACTCCCATGGATCAAGGACAACACTTGGCGTTAGCTCAGGATGGGGAGATCAAAGATGCATCTGTTTAGAGGCAGCTGATGGGACGACTGATTTATCTAACCATTACGCATCCCGACATCTCCTACGTTGCGCACACACTGTCTCAGTTCATACATACCCCTCAACGCCAACACATAGATGCCACGAATAGATTGGTGCGTTATCTCAAGCGGAGCCCCGAACAAGGGATTTTATTACGTACCGATTGTGACTTAAAATTAACTGTGTATTGTGATTCTGATTGGACGAGTTGTCCAGTCACCCGAAGATCCGTTGCCGGCTACCTGATTTTCCTTGGACAATCTCCTATCTCCTGGAGGACAAAGAAGCAACATACGATGTCTCGATCCCTCGCCGTGGCTGAATACCGCGTCATGGCAACCACCACCACTGAATTAATTTGATTGTAGTCCTTGTTGGCCAAATTAGATGTTTCTCATACCTCACATATGCAATTACTTTGCGATCCGGAATCCACCTAGCTGCAAACTGCGTCTTTCACGAGCGGACCAAACATATCAAAATCGACTGTCATTATATCCGTGATCATATTGAAGCTAAAAACATTGTGTCTTCTCACATCAGATCGAAGCACCAACCGACCGACATTTTCACCAAGCACTCGGCCCCAACAATTTCATTTCATCTTAGGCAAGTTGGGCGTGTGGGATCTTCACCCTCCAACTTGAGGGAGTTTATTATTTCTGCAGGAATTGGTTTCGTGCAGAAAATCAATTTTGTTATTCGGCTATAAGATGGAATTCAGTGAACAGAATTCAAATTGATATGTAAAAACTGTTTGACTGCACAATAGAATTGGCTTTCTGAAATTTGAAAATTTTAAAATTTAAAAAGTGTTTTGAGTTTTATGTCTACAAATTCAATAAACAAAATTGAAATTGAAATTGATAGTATATTACCCATCTGGGTTATTCAAAGCTGTTTAATATATCTGCTTTCTGAATTTGCAATACAACAAATTTTCTCATCACAATTTTCACAATAGCTTCTCCCACTGCTTCTCTTGTACATCATTACAACCAAGCTAATCAGAGCCCGAATATCATCAAACCCCAAATTACACGCATGCACAGGGCAGTCAGGTGCACAAAGACAACCCCGCATACCAAGGGCCCGGGCACAGCCCCATGATCCTCTCCGCCGCCTTCTCCCCAATCAATCTATTCCCGCCGACCCTGCATCCACCAGGCACCACAGTCCAAATCCCATATTCCTTCTTCATCCGGTCAAACCACCCCAGCCCTTCCTCCACCAGCCGGCAGTGGCAGCACGCAGAGAGGATCGCGATAAACGTCACCGCACCGGGCGTCACACCCGTGGCATTTTTCATGCCGTCGAACAACCGGAGCACCTCCCCTCCCATTCTTCAACCGGAGCACTTCTTCCCCATCGCTTCGAATATCTTCGCACCCTTCTTCATCGAGTTGCTCGCTGCGAGCGAGGAGGAAGAAGCTAGGGCTACGTTTGGACACGCGCGAGCAGAGGAAGGGCCGCTCCTTCATGGGAGGAAGAGGAAGAAGAAGAGGAGCGGCAGTCCCGGGCATCAGGGAATTAGTCGGGGCAAGAAGTCTGGAGCAATATCGCGCAAAACCGGCCTGAGGAGGTAAGTTTTCGGGCTTTTTATTGGGGGCATAATTGAAAACCAATGGCTTTGGGGTGACAGCCGATTCCGACACAATTCCGTCCCGCCGAACAAGGGAATTGGCTTTCTAGAACCCAAAACCAATTCCAGAAAATCAATTCCTGCGCGCCGAATGGACCGTTAGTGGTTACTTTAAGGGCTAGTTTGGCGCGGGGGTAACACGGGGGAAGATTTCGCCACACCGCTTGCCCGCTACCTCAAAAACCACGGACTACGGTGCTGATGAAATCTGCGAGTTTCCTGCGGCAGGGCAGAGCGAAGCCGCCCGACAGCGGCCTCGCCAAAGAGGTTGTCCCCACAGCAGGACGTTTCGTCCTTGCGACCGACACGGATCCTCCCCGCCAAACGCAGCCTAAATAAGTTGCAACCCAAAACACGCAAATACCTTTTACCCTCTGTTTCTGCAAAGTGCAGCGTTCGAGAATAGCAATATACAAAATATTATGAAGTTCAGAATAATATATTTCCGATAATGTATGCTCATTTGAAGTTCACAGATATGATTTATGCACATAATAATATACTCTGGCATCTAAGTTTAATTGCACTTTTAATTATTAGAACAAGTTTTCTGTGCATGGAGCACAAAGAAAATTTGCTCCAACTACTATGTGAGAGTCAATCCAATGATATTTATACTTTTTAACCGACCTCACGTGTACTACACTAATAGTACTATTTATACGTGAGACCTCTACATATCAATCATTCAGATTTCAAAGATAAGTTTTTTTTTATATACCAGCAGTCTAAACCAAGGCAGCCTTGTGCCCCCATGGCCCCATAGCAACAGTCTAAGGCTTCGTTTGGGAGGACTTATTTTCACCGGTCAAGGGGTTACGATCGCATGAACCTAACTTTAATTAAGGCCCAGTTCATGCGATCGTAACCGCTTGACCGGTGAAAATAAGTCCTCCCAAACGGAGCCTAAACCAAGGCAGCCTTGTGCCCCCATAGCTGCACTTGACCATTGCTCAATATCACGCATACGCAGTATGTGGACGACAATCTTTGCCCGTTGTCGCACGTCGCTCGCCATCCCAGGTGAGCGAAGATTGCTGTGTTATTGTTGCCACACATAGGCCAAAAGAATAACCAATTATACAAGCATTTATTGTTAATACCACTAATTATGTGGGAGAAGAAATGGACCAAAATAATATGGATAGTTCTTTTTCAAAATGGCATTCACAATTTAAGTTGAATACCTCAAAGAGCACTCCCACGTTAAAAATAATAATAATAATAATAAAATTCTTAAAGCAGACCCTCAAAATAGTATTTTTGTGCGTGAGAGAGAGTTATGGGCCTACTCGGAGATTGCCGGGGGAGTGGCCGGAGGTGGAGATGATGGTAGCGGAGATACTACTGAGCCTTCACCGTGGCTGCCTAAATGGAGTTTGCTCGTTAGAGGATTGAGCTACCAAGGCATCACACAAGAGAATAGAAATTAGATTTGATTTCATTCATACCACGTACAAAACCCCAAGGATCCGTTAAATAAAACATACAGGGGCATTACCAGTAGTCCGACACACATTAATAATAACATATAATAAAGGAACAACATATAACTAGATACTAGGATAACTTTATGGGCACGTTGCCCATAACAGAGGAGAGCTAGAGTCCTGAAACTTTAATCTTAATGCAACCATTTAAGAGAGTTATTCCATGTTCTAGACCAGAATGGAATATTATTCAATGTTCTAAACCTAGAATATAAAAGCATTCTTACACAGGAGAGCTACAGTAAACATAAGCTGCAGGTATTATTATAGTGGTTTCAAGATTAGCATAATATATGATGAGAAGAGAGTTGCATGAATGAGCATGGGCCCAGCCCTAGCGCTTACTAGTGGCGGCGATAAAAATGGAAATCAAAGCAGGGAATATACCGAATTATCATCTATGAATCAAGACCAAACTGCATCCAGGTTCTTCCCAAAGGCAGGCCCTGGCAACTTGCTGCCAACCAGCTGTCTCAGCTCAATCTCACCTGGAAATCTCTGCTCCTTCAATTTTGAGAACACCTGCACCCATATGGTTAACCATCACTTCCTTCTTCTATTAACCATACAAGTTTAATAAACAACAAAAACAACACTCAAGCCTTTATCCCACTATAGTGGGGTAGGCTATATAGATCCTTTGTCGCCATTGTGCTCTATTTTTAGTCATAATCTCACTAATGCCTAAGCACATCATGTCTTTCCTTATAGTTTAATAAACATTTCTCTTACTTTTTGCTTGCTTCTTTCAACCAGCATTCGCCTTATACAAGAAAGAAACCCAAAATAAATATGGTATTATGGTAGTTCTGTTTCTAGTAGAAAGAAACCCAAAGTATATAAAATATTTTTCCCTTTTGATTTTCCAATTGAAGTAACAATATGTATTCTGCATTTGTTTTAGTTAAGCTTTATGCCTCTAATGTTAGAGGAAACAGGTCCATCAGGAGCACACCATGTAAATCTTAGCTTTTGTGCAGTCAGATTATTCTTGGTTTACTGCCATTTACTCTAAGAATTACAAAATCTAGAACAATTATCTCCTTGGTTTCAAGGAATTGAGCAGAATACTGAGTGAATTTCTTTCGCGATTTTATATTGGGTGTTTGGTTCCTGTATCTAAAAAATGTTTGCATTTCCCAACAATTCCCTTAACCAAACCCTAGCGAAAATCCGGGAATTTTTTTTATTGGATTCTCAATGTGCCTATCTCCAATTCCTTTCCAAGAAAAAAGAACAATTTTACAACAAAACAAAAAAGGGGAAAACATTTTCTCCCCCAAATTTACCTCAACCAAATAAAAATAATTGGACTTTTGGCACCCTCCAATTATGAGGTTTTTGCACATTGCACCTTAAATATTTAATTTTGGTACTTTGCACCCCCAATGACTTTCATACGTCATTTTGCACCATAATTATTCAATTAGGAGGGTGCAAACTGCAATATTAAAGCCTTTTGGCGGCGCAACGTGCCAAAATAAAATATTTAGGGTGCATTGTGCAAAAAACTCCTAAATAGAGGGTGCTTGGTGCCAGAGTCCCAAAGTAATCTCACCTCAAATACCATTTCCATTTTTAATTCCTTGAAACAAACAGATGATAGATATATCATAGGCACTGCCTGCACAAAAACAAGGAAAAACAGAAAAGAACTACGATAACACGTACCAATTCGCCATTGTAGTAAACCTCGAAAGCGCCTGAACTTTGTAAAGAAGACTGAAGAAAATTGCCGAGAAACCAGGTGGAAGCAATTGCCCCAAATCTATTGGAACGCAGAGAGTAGTACCATGGAGGAGGCACCATTCCAAGTCTAGGAAAAATGTACTCTCCCCCAACAATAATCGCCATTAGTCCTGTCTGGGCAACGGGGACTGCCTTGCTTGCTAAGCGTTTTGGAAAGGAAGGTGGGTAGTTTGATAAGATAACCTCAATTCCAGGGAAGGAGGTTTCTAGCATATTCTTCATGTTTACTGCAGTTCCCCTGAAAAGAAAAACAGAAATGTGTTGCACGGCTGGTCAGTTTCTCTCAGACTGAAAGTCATATGTATATATATATATAGAAATAATTACCAAAACATCCCTTGGAAGTTAGCATAAGTACAGGTTGCACCCCTCTTACTTTTGAAATTACAAAAACCTCTATTGTAGCTTACATTTCATAACATCCATGCACAAAAATACCCCCTCATAGTAAATTTCCAGGGGCGTGTTTTTCTGCATGGATGTTATGAAATGTAAACTACATGAGATGTTTTTGTAATTTCAAAAGTAAGGGTGCAACTTGTAATTTAGCAAACTTAGAGGGAAGGTCCTGGTAAATGACCTTATATATGTATATACACACACACACACACACACACACGCATCTTAGCACGGTTTACGCCCGTGCTCGATGCTCTCGTGCTGCCTTCGGCTGCATCCAAGCGGGCTTCGCTTGCCTGCGCACAGCCTTTTTAGATTTTGAGGATGCATCTAAAAATTAAAAAAGATCTTGTTACAGTGGGCAGACGTCCGTGGGAAAAAGATCTCCTTAGGCCGCATCTAAAAAGCCTGTGCGCAGGCAGGCAAAGCCCGCCTGGATGCGGCCGAAGGCCGCCCAAGAACATCGAGTACAGGAATAAGCTCGTACGAAGATGCTCGTATTTATATAAATATTTATATACAAATATTTTTGTAGATAACACAAAAATGCAAAAAAACACAATTTTTTACTACAGTTCTATTGAGTCGGAGGTGCAATTAAATTATAAGCATATTAGGGACAATCTCATGTATTATGACATAAGTAAGCATATGGTGTAAATGACATAATTAGGATATAGTGAAAATGACATAATTATTACATGAAATGAATGATATTGAATGTCGCTGCCCCCACATATCATGATTCAAGGAGAAGAGATGTTAATTGGAATAAAAATTAAATTTAGACATGAAGCTAATACAAAATAACAATCTTTGAAGTCCAAATCCAAAAACTAATAAAACAATTTAAATTCAAAATTATGAACTGTAGAGAAATAAACAGAGTATATATAGGCACAACAGAGTATATATAGGCACTGCTAGAGAAATATAGCAGTGCCTATATATAGTCCAAATCCCGCTCATGTGTGTATGCACACATAAATATTAAACAGGTTAAAAAGATGCACCTTGTTTCTATAATTCTAAGAACTACAATAGAATGAGAGAAATTAATTGGGGGAAGAAGTAACAAACAATTACATAAAAGAGGCGGCTCATTTTTCATGTTGATAAGAGGGGCAATGTATTTTTCATGTTGATAAGAGGGGCAATGTATTTTTCATGTTGATAAGAGGGGCAATGTTGTTGGCTAAAAAAGGAAAGATCTGTTCAAAATCCAACAATATGAAAAGAATCAATCAATTGCCAGGCTTCGACCTCAAAATCCCACTCCAGATTTAGTTTCGGTTCCTTGAACCGCATGTTAATGTAAAATTTTGTTATTTTAATCAGGTAAAGCATATAGCTGAATCAAAACATTAATCATTGGATCAATTGAATCAAACATTACTTTAAGGGTGTTAGAAAAGCCCATGTAAAGGGCCCTTCATTGAGCCCATGTTGTATTATTTTCCTCTTTCTCTCTTTAGTCCCACATCTTGTATAGGTTTTCTTCTCTCCTTTTCTCTCCTATATATTTGTATTCTCTCATTGTATTTAGACACACAGATATTATATACAAGGTTGGAGCTTTTTCAACATGGTATCAGAGGCAGCGGTCCGACACCTGCGGTTTCCCTGTGTCTAACCGCCCAGCCCGCTCCTTCCCGGCCCGCGTCTATCCGCGGCCTGGGAGCCTTTCCGCTCCGGTCTCTTGTCCGCCTCTTTCCGCGCAGGCGCTGCAGTCTGCTCTCTGCTATCCGCTTCTCCTCTCCTCCTCTTTCCCTCCGTGGTTCCACCCTCTTCAGGCTTCTTATAGCCACCTTCTTTCTGTTTCGTGGGTCCCGCTTCTCTTCTGTCCGCTGCGGACTCTTCTTCTGTCCGTTGCGGCCTCGTCCCGTGACCGCTGCGGATTCTGCTGCCTGCGCACTGCTCTGCGGTCTCCTTTTCTATCCGCTCGCTGCTTCGTTCTTCTTGTCGCGCGGTCTCTCCTTCTACCTGCTGTGACTTCTCCTTTCCTTTGAGAAGTCGGATTCCCGTCCTCCTTGCCGCTCGAGTATTCCTACTCGTAGTCTCCTTCCTTGCCGCTCGAGTTCCTTACTCGCGGTCTCTGCTCTCTGCTTCCTCTCGCGGCTTCCTAATCTCTGGCCGCTGTTGTGATCACCCTGACCGTGCGGATTCTTCTCTTGTCCGCATCTTGGTCGCGATTCTTCTACTCGTTGGTGTCCGACGTGACCGTGCGGACTCTTCTCTTGTCTGCATTTCTTTGGTCGCGGTCTTCTCTCGCTCTTCCCGTTGCGGCCTTGCCGTCCTCTCCCTCTCTCTGGCCGCTTGTCTTTGCTCTGTGACCGTACGGAATATTCTTCCGCACTCAGGTCGCGGCCTCCCTTTTCTTCTCGCCTGTCTGTATCGCTGTGACTATCCGCCGCGGTTTCCTCTAAACCGTGCGGGCTTGTCGTTTGCGGACAGCCTTCCCGCCTGCTTCCTCGCCGCGGTTTCCCTTTCTTACCGCAGCAGTTTCTTCGGCCGGTCATGGGTTCTTTTGTGGACTCTGCCGATCAGGCGGCTAACACCTCTGATGACCGCATGGCACCTCCTCCCGAGCTCCGCGATGAACTGCAGATCACTACAATCTCCCTCTCCGGAAAGAAGAACTTCGTCCCCTGGGTACACTCGATTCGCCGTGTTCTACAGGCTAAAGGCCTTGCTCTTCACGTCACTCAGGGACCTCCGTCTCCTCTCACTGACGACTGGATACGTAATGACGGTCGCGTTCAGACATGGCTCCTTAATTCCCTGGACAGTGAGCCTTACCAGATGATCATGTACCATGAGACCGCCAATGCTATGTGGACTGAGCTGCACTCCCTATACTCCGGTAAGGATAACCTACAGCATCTCTATGATATTATTACCGACCTTCAAACTCTCGATGCCGGAGGGGCGGCGGACATGACATCGTTTGTCGCTCGGGTCAAGAATCTTGCTGAAGCCTGGATCCAGCATCAGCCCGCTACTACTGATCTTGTTGCCCAACGGGCCCAAAAGGAAGTCGTATGCGTTGCTATGATGATGACTCGTGTTCCGCCACATCTTCAGAGTATCCGAGCTCAGGTCCTTGCTTTCGCTACTACTCCATCTCTTTCTATTGTATGCTCGATGCTCCTTCGCGTGCCCCCGCCCCTGGATACTCCTGGCTCGTCCTCTCCGGCACCTCTTCAGCACACCCTTCCCCCCTTGCTTTCCTCCCCGCCTCCTAATCGCGGAGGACGCTCTAGCTCTCGCGGGCGGGGACGTGGGGGTCGTGGCCGCCCCAAGTGCTGGTATTGCTGGCGGGATGGTCACACTGAGACAGTCTGCTACAAGAAAAATGGCTACCCTCCTCGCCTGACTGCGACTATTGCTACTGCCGACTCCTCTACCACTGGTGTCGACCTTGAGGCCGTTCGCCTCCAGCTCCAGCGCCTCCAGCTCCAGCGCCTCCAGGGGCTCCTTAGCCCTCCTTCGGCTTCAGTTGTCTCCACCTCCACTGCAGGTAGTGCTTGTTTTTCCTCCAGTCCGTATTGGATCTTGGACTCGGGTGCCACTCATCACATCACTTCGATGAAGCCTCCCCAGTACTAGTATGCTCCTCATTCGAGGTCTATCACAGTTGCTAATGGGGCGACTATTCCGGTTTCTGGTTGCGCCGACATCTCCCTCGACTCATCCATCTCTCTTCGCTCGGCCCTTTATGTTCCGGGCTCACCATTTAACTTACTTTCTGTTGGACGTCTTACACACGATATGAATTGCTCTGTTATATTCACTTCGTCTTCTTTTGTGATACAGGATCAGCATACGCGGAATACCATTGGTAAGGGACGACTACAGAACGGGCTCTACCTTCTCGACACCTCTCCGCCCATCATCTCCTTTGTTTCCTCCGAAGATTGGCACCGCCGTCTTGGGCATGCCCCTCTGCCCGTCCTCCAGAAGGCGCTTTCTGATGTATCTCTACCTGTATTTCAGTGTGATTCTTGTGTGTACGGCAAGCAGCCGCGTTCTTCCTTTCCCGCTCATTGTACTCGGAGCTCTGCTCCTTTTGATTTAGTACACTCCGATGTTTGGGGGCCTTTCAAAATTACTAGTATATCTGGCTATCGCTATTTTATCACTTTTATTGATGATTATTCTCGCACAACGTGGCTTTATTTACTTCGTGAACGCTCTGAGCTTCCTCGCGTGTTTCGTAACTTTATCATCGAAACTCAAACGCAATTCTCCACCACCAATAAAACATTGCGCACCGATAATGCGCGCGAGTACTCAAGCAACGACTTCGCCCATCTTTGTGCCGAATTTGGTATTATTCATCAAACCTCATGTGCCTACACACCCCAACAGAATGGCGTTGCTGAACGCAAGAATCGTCACCTCCTTGACCTCGCCCGCTCTCTCATGCTGCAAATGCATGTTCCGAAGATATACTGGAACTTTGCGGTCTCCACCGCCTGCTTTCTCATCAACCGTCTTCCTTCCTCAATCCTCCACTATGCCACTCCGTTCAATCTCCTATTTCCCTCTGCCACAGCCTTCTCTCTAACGCCCAGGGTCTTTGGTTGCACCTGCTTCGTCCATCTTCTCGGGCCGTCATCGGATAAGCTGGATCCCCGGGCCGTCAAACATATTTTCGTTGGTTACTCTCGTACTCAGAAGGGCTACGTATGTTACTCTCCCGTTACTCGAAAGGTCACCGTCTCCGCGGATGTTACCTTCTAGGAGCATCAACCTTTCTTCTCTTATGCTCTAGAAACTCCTTCGCAGCTACCCTCTCCACCACCACGCCTCCCTCGCCCGGTCATTCCCGCTAATACGCCTCTTCTCCTGGCTCCTTCCGACCCTGCTCCTGCTCCCTCCAAGCCCCCAGTCATCCGTGTCTACACTCGCCGCCAACCTCCTCCCTCCGTTGCCCCTCTGCAGTCGGCCTCGACCTCGGCTACTCCGCGCCCTGCTGATCAGGTATCTGCCTCTACTTCTCATCCTCTTACAAATTATGTCTCCTTACATCGTCTTTCTCCCCAACTACATACTTTTGCTACTTCTCTTTCCTCCATTTCGATTCCTAACTCTATACATGAGGCCTTGCAACATCTTGGCTGGCGCGTCGCAATGGAGGAGGAAATGGCTGCTCTGTGGGCCAACCAAACCTGGACTCTTGTACCACTTCCTCCGGGTCAGATACCGGTAGGGTGTAAGTGGGAATTTGTCGTCAAACATGCTGCAGATGAGACAATTTATCGGTTGAAAGCTCGACTGGTTGCCCGGGGCTTCACACAACAGCAGGGGTTGGACTATGACGAAACTTTCTCGCCAGTAGCTAAACTCAACACCGTTCGGGTTCTCATCTCCGTCGCTGCACATCGCCAGTGGCCCTTACTGCAACTGGATATTAAGAATGCCTTTTTAAATGACGACCTTCAGGAAACAGTCTATATGCAGCAACCTCCCGGGTTTGAGACCACGGGGGAGTCTCAGGTCTGTCGCCTTAAGAAGGCTCTGTATGGCCTCAAACAATCCCCACGAGCATGGTTTGACAGGTTCAGTAAGGCCCTTCGGGAAGTTGGTTTCACTCGCAGCTCGGCAGATTTTCGTTGTTCACTCGTCACCGGACAACGGGAACAGTTCTTCTATTAGTCTATGTTGACGATATCATTATTACAGGCGATGACTCGAAAGGAATACAGGAGGTCAAACAACATCTAGGCACTGTTTTTCAAACAAAGGATCTGGGGCCCCTTCGGTACTTTCTGGGTCTTGAGATTGCTAGACGGCCAGATGGCCTAGTCCTCTCCCAGCGGAAGTACTGCCCCGACCTCCTTCATGATGCGGGGTATTCAGGCTGTAAGCCAATTAATACCCCGATGAATGTTAATCACAAGTTATGCGCTAAGGCATCAGAGTCAGATCTCTTACTCGAGAACCCAGAATACTATCGACGACTAGTGGGAAAATTAATCTACCTCACAGTTACCAGACCAGATATTTCTTTCGTTGTTGGTATTGTCAGCCGATATATGCATTCCCCTCGAAGATCTCATCTTCAGGCCGTTGAACGCATTCTCAGATATCTTAAAACGGCTCCTGGTCAAGGATTGGTATATAAAACCTTATCTTCTGCTCCAACATTAATAGCGTATTCTGATGCTGATTATGCTGGATCTCTTGATGATCGGCGATCAACTAGTGGTTTTTGCACATACTTTGGAGGTCATCTGATTACTTGGCGAAGTAAGAAACAAGCGGTTGTTGCTCGATCGTCAGCTGAGGCAGAATACCGGGCAATGACTTCGGTAGTTTCTGAACTAACTTGGCTTGAAAGCCTCCTTACCGATCTGGGTGTAAGGCTCCCTTCCCCAACTCTTCTCCTCTGTGACAGCCAGGCTGCTATACATATAGCCAAGAACCCGGTCTTCCACGAGAGAACAAAGCACATTGAAGTTGATTGTCACTTTATCAGAGAAAAGGTTCAAATGAAGAATATCAACCTGAAGCATGTTCCAGGGACAGAACAAGTTGCGGATATCCTCACGAAGGCTCTGTCAAGTACCTTCTTCTATCAGTGCTTGTCCAAGCTTGGTGCATACGATTTGTACGCTCCAGCTTGCAGGGGAGTGTTAGAAAAGCCCATGTAAAGGGCCCTTCATTGAGCCCATGTTGTATTATTTTCCTCTTTCTTTCTTTAGTCCCACATCTTGTATAGGTTTTCTTCTCTCCTTTTCTCTCCTACATATTTGTATTCTCTCATTGTATTTAGACACACAGATATTATATACAAGGTTGGAGCTTTTTCAACAAAGGGGAATTAGAATATGATGTAGGGTAGGCTAGTGGTGCTCGGAGACTACGACTCTAAGTCCTGGTGCGGGGGTGACACACTCTCTAAATATAATGCGACCGTCGGCGACGACGACAATTAAAATGAGCAATGAGAATTAAAAACCACGCAAATATTTGAAATAAAAGCAAGCAATTAATTTCAGCAATTAAATAACGGCTTCCTCCGCTCGGAGGGCCGAAGCAAGCGTGCGGCGAATAATTCTTCCTGCAATTATTAGTATAATAAAACCAATTTCCACGCAATAATAATCTCAACACAATACAATAAAACACCAAATGAAAATGTCAAATCCAAGAATACAATACCACAAACGCTCACAACGCAGAGGGCTGAACCGAAGCACTGGAGAATTTGAAGGGCCGGATATGTAGACGGGAGATCGGAGGTGAAACCGGTGGTACGGCGATGGCGAGGTGGCTGCCCACAGTGGAAAAGAGGGAAAACGTGCCGGAAACGGAAAGATCCGGCTACTAGGGGATGGATCCGGGTGTAGGTGGATAGATCCGATGTTTTGACGGCGGATCCGGGCTACGGGATGATGAATATTGGGGAAAATGATGGATCGGAGGGTGGTAGCACTAGATTAAGGTAGATCTAGGGTTTTCAGAGCGGTGGGAAGTGGATCCACGGAGGGGAAGGAGGCTGCGGGATTGGTATAGGGTCGGCGGATGAACAGTACCGGCGGATGAATAGTGCGAATGAACACTACCGTCGGATGAACAGTACCGGCGGATGAACAGTGCGGCTGAACAAGTATTTTCGTTCTAGACAGCAAAAGTCTTGATGTTCTGTGGGTTGTAGGGGCTGCGGATGAGGCTTTCGGAGGGGGGAGGAGAAGGCTATGGATGGGTATTACCTTGGGGATGAAAGAAACCACCTAGGAGTCGTCACCTAGCGCTCAACGGCGTCGGCACCGGGGAAGGATCGCAGGAATCCGAAAATGAACCTTCAAATTCTGCAATGAATCATTTCAGCCTTCATAACTCATATTTATAAGAAAAGACAAGCTAGGGTTTCCCATCAACGGCTATGATTGGCCGGTGGGTTTGCCCTTAGAATACATCAAAAAAAACTGAAAAAAATAAAGTAATATAGTATTTTGACTCGCGGCGACGTCCCGGACGCAACCGCGGAGTCCGATCGGCGATCCGATCAAGTCCTCCTGCGCGAATAAATGAACATGGGTCCCGTCTTGCGGCGAACCCCTCCAGGTGCACGATCTGTATTCTCTCCTTTTCTCTCCTACATATTTGTATTCTCTCATTGTATTTAGACACACAGATATTATATACAAGGTTGGAGCTTTTTCAACAAAGGGGAATTAGAATATGATGTAGGGTAGGCTAGTGGTGCTCGGAGACTACGACTCTAAGTCCTGGTGCGGGGGTGACACACTCTCTAAATATAATGCGACCGTCGGCGACGACGACAATTAAAATGAGCAATGAGAATTAAAAACCACGCAAATATTTGAAATAAAAGCAAGCAATTAATTTCAGCAATTAAATAACGGCTTCCTCCGCTCGGAGGGCCGAAGCAAGCGTGCGGCGAATAATTCTTCCTGCAATTATTAGTATAATAAAACCAATTTCCACGCAATAATAATCTCAACACAATACAATAAAACACCAAATGAAAATGTCAAATCCAAGAATACAATACCACAAACGCTCACAACGCAGAGGGCTGAACCGAAGCACTGGAGAATTTGAAGGGCCGGATATGTAGACGGGAGATCGGAGGTGAAACCGGTGGTACGGCGATGGCGAGGTGGCTGCCCACAGTGGAAAAGAGGGAAAACGTGCCGGAAACGGAAAGATCCGGCTACTAGGGGATGGATCCGGGTGTAGGTGGATAGATCCGATGTTTTGACGGCGGATCCGGGCTACGGGATGATGAATATTGGGGAAAATGATGGATCGGAGGGTGGTAGCACTAGATTAAGGTAGATCTAGGGTTTTCAGAGCGGTGGGAAGTGGATCCACGGAGGGGAAGGAGGCTGCGGGATTGGTATAGGGTCGGCGGATGAACAGTACCGGCGGATGAATAGTGCGAATGAACACTACCGTCGGATGAACAGTACCGGCGGATGAACAGTGCGGCTGAACAAGTATTTTCGTTCTAGACAGCAAAAGTCTTGATGTTCTGTGGGTTGTAGGGGCTGCGGATGAGGCTTTCGGAGGGGGGAGGAGAAGGCTATGGATGGGTATTACCTTGGGGATGAAAGAAACCACCTAGGAGTCGTCACCTAGCGCTCAACGGCGTCGGCACCGGGGAAGGATCGCAGGAATCCGAAAATGAACCTTCAAATTCTGCAATGAATCATTTCAGCCTTCATAACTCATATTTATAAGAAAAGACAAGCTAGGGTTTCCCATCAACGGCTATGATTGGCCGGTGGGTTTGCCCTTAGAATACATCAAAAAAAACTGAAAAAAATAAAGTAATATAGTATTTTGACTCGCGGCGACGTCCCGGACGCAACCGCGGAGTCCGATCGGCGATCCGATCAAGTCCTCCTGCGCGAATAAATGAACATGGGTCCCGTCTTGCGGCGAACCCCTCCAGGTGCACGATCTGATGGATCCCCATCAACTCGGATCAGTTGGTGATGAGAGCGCTGGTGAAGGCCTCTTATCTAGGAGGTCAGGGGATCGAGCCCCTGCCTCAACAACCTGCCGCATGGTGGTGATTCCATGGCGGAGAGCTGGTTGGGGTGTACGGGCCGCGACCCTGATGAAAGCCGTCTGGTGCTGACTCCAGGTGGGACTCCAGGGTGGAGGGCAGGTGTGACGCCTGTGCCGCATCAGAATAACTTGTGACTTACGAAAAAATTGCAAGAAAGAATAATTTGATGCATACAGTATGTAAACAGCATCCCAATTAATTTTTGTTATTCATGGTGCCGCAGAGCAATTGGAGGCTTAAACAATTAAGGAATCTTTTCACAGTTGGGCATGATATTTCGTAGACTAAAACTAAGACCTGCAGCAATTGGAAATTGGAATTAGGATAAAAATGATAGACGGTAACTAAAGAATCACGATACTTTTTTTTTCTCATAATAAGGTTTGATACATGGAATCCCAAGAAGGGAAAATATGAATAAATGAAGAAACATGTGAATAAAAAAAGAAAAACTGCAAAAAAAATTATTTGGTGGAACCTGTAGAATTCATGGGGGGGGGGCCTCTAGAATTCATAAGTTAGATTAACCCAGAGCACCCTCAGTCTACAATTTTCACCGAGGCTGTTTGAGATTACAACAACACCTCAAGCCTTTATCCCACTATAGTGGGTCGGCTATATGGATCCTTTGTCGTCATTGTGCCCTATCTTTTGTCATAATCTCACTAATACCTACATACATCATGTCATTCTTTATAGTTTATTGTTCTACCCCTCCCTCATCTAACATGCCTAGTGACTAGACTCTCACAACGCCTAACGGGTGCCTCTAATGGTCTCCTTTGCACGTGTCCAAACCATCTTAGACGAGCTTCTCGCATCTTCTCTGAAATTGGTGCTACTCATGTCTTATCTGTGATACTTTCATTCCTAATTTTATCCAATCTCGTGTATCCACACATCCACCTAAGCATTCTCATCTCTGCAACTCCCATTTTTTGCTCATGTTCACTGTTACGAGGAACATACACAATTCATTGCCCAACACTCAGAACCATAGAGCATCGCGGGTCTAATTGTAGTACGGTACAACTTGCTCTTAAGTTTTAGTGGTACTTTACGATCACATAAGATTCCTGACGCGCCTCCCCACATAAGAACCCTGAGGTTGTTTGAGATTAGTTGAAAAAAAAATTTGTGGAGGAACCTCTAGAATTCATAAGGAGGAAGAAGCTTTAGATTAAGGTCAACAAATATTATACCTCCCACCCAAGCGAAGGGCAACGTTGCACCTTATAAATCTTTAGAACATACCAACCAAACAAAAATGAAATTGCAAAAAAATGAGTGAACTGAAGTTCTCTTATTATCATCACTGCACCTAGCGTGGTTTAAGTTGAGAGGAATTGAAATCCAAAAAAAGTATACAGAACCAATTATTAAAGCATAACACAAATATTTCCAGCAATCAACTTCGTTAGAAAAATCAATAAGGAAAAAACAGAAAAAAACAGAGGCAGAATTTTGCCGTGTCGTGAGAGATGGGGGAGAGAGAATCGAGGGAGAGAGAGAGAGTTGGGGCAGAGGGGTGAGGGAAAGCTTACTATGAGGGAGAACTGACGGTGGAGGGGGCGTGATGTAAACCAAGGTGGGGTGTAGTTTTGAACGATAAAATAATTGTGATTTTTTAAAATAATTGTGGCGCGAAGGGAATCTTGCGGGATATTTCTAACGAACTAAACGGACAAAGCGTCGCTCGCGAACGCAAGGCTACCACACGAACGTAAGAACGTCACAAATCTTAATTCCACAGGCACAGAAATAGGTGGCGAATTCCAGATATAAAAATAAACGATAATCAGGATATACGATTATTTAGGGCAATCTCTAATAATTAACCATTTCATAATTGAGCATGAGCATAACTAGAATGTTGCGAGCGAGAGAGGTGGAGAGGTATACCAAAGGGGAAGCGACGCAACGCTTTGCACAGAAAAATCCTCAAGACTGGACTGTATAGACTCGGGCTGTCTGGAAAGAGGGCCGACTGGAATCGAGGCTGCGTGGAGGGAACAAGACATGTTGGCGGAGGAAACAACATTCCCAGAACAGGACCTGCGCCCGACTGGAAGGGGGAAGCTCACCGGAGGCGTCGTCTAGATCTTGGAAAGGCTCCGTTGAAGGCGACAGTAGCAGACGGAGGCTGCCAGGACGGGGGAGCAGCACCGGGAAGAAAGTACGGCGTATGATAGAGGACCGGCGAACGGATGCACTAGTGGCTACAAAGATGTCGTCGAAGAGGATCAACGACTGGGAGGCTGGCCGTGGGAGCTCCGGGTGGCGACGATCGATGACGCAGCGGCTTCGAGACCTCCGTCCAGCAAGGGAGTCGCGGGAAACGTCGGCTTCAGGGGCGGCGCTGGGAGGAATCGAACGAAACCTAACTTGGTTCGTTCGATTCTAATCCAGTCGATTTCTTGGGGAAGGAGTAGGAAATCTTTTATAAGGAGGGATTAGGGTTTCAATTGAGAGGTAAATGGGCTTTGAATAGATGGGCTGAAATTATAGCTAACATAGTTAAATAAAATAGTTAATTAAAATTAAGCTTGCCCTAAACTAACCTTTCTCCTAATTAATGTATCTATGCATTTAAGGTCTCGTTGGCCGGTCACACCAACGAGCCAAACAAAAAATGCGCGAAAGCGTGCTCGATACAAAATTAATATCTAAGCGCTCATAACATGCGCGATACAACTCGACGCTACACAATAATCCAAAAATGCGCAAAAACGTGTGTTCCAATAATAAAAGACATGTGCAATAAAAATAATAAAAACAAACAGACGCGGGTTGCATCAGGGCGGGTGTCGTACCCAGCGGCAAAGGCCTGTGACGACCGAAGAAATGCGATGGGTAGAGCACTGCGACGGGCAGAGCATTGGGATGGGCGGTGAGCAACCGTGTAGCGATGAGGCGTGTGAGGGAAATGCGAAGTTGAGGAATAGAGCGGAAGACCTAAATTTCGGGAATGATCTGCGGAGGAGGGATGGAGAGGTTACCGCACTTGAGAGTTATTATACAAGTCGTATATTTCGAGTTTATTTATTATTATTGTGCGTAAGTTGGTTTAGTCTCACACCGTGAGTTTTGTTGTTCTGTATCATTGTAGTCCCTATATATTCCCACGTTGTAGAAGAATAAAGTAAGCTTTCTCTCGATTCAACTTGGTATCAGAGGGAAACACAAAAAAAACCTAATCCCGCTCGGCACCAACCTCATCCCGCTCATCCCGCGTTTGATCCAAATCCCGCGTCCCGACTCCGATCTACTCCACCTCGGGTCCGTCCTGCTCGGCTCAACGCCGCCCTGCTCGGCACCGACCTAGATGTCGGGCAGCCCCCATACCACCGCTGGTTGCTGAGAGGGGTGTCGCCGCCGTCCCTCCATGATGCAGCCCGCTATCTCTTCTACGTGCTGTCGTCGCCGTCTCCTCTCTGTGATGAAGTCCGTTGCTGCCTCCTCTGCTTGCTGCCGCCCGACTGCCGCCTTCTCTGCCTGCAGCAGCCCGGCCATCGTCTCCTCTGCTTGAGGCAGGCCGCCTAGTCTCTCCGGCTGCCACTTCTGCGTTTGGCTATGGGTTATTGCATTTTGATTCCTTCATGGCAGCTCCTTCCCCGATGAATATGACTCTTCGGTGTCGTCCCCATGCGTGATTTCGCATCAGATGAGCGACTCTCAGTGGTCTCATGACTTCTCTGGTTTCCTGAAGATCACCACCGTCCCATTAGATGACACAAACTATCTTGAATGGTCCCGGACGGCGCTACATGTCATCCGTAGCCACCGAATGTATGGCTACATCTATGGGACTGTTAAGGAGCCCCAACTGACTGATCCCTCTTGGAAGCAATGAGACTCAGAAAACTCCCTGATTGTGTCCTGACTCCTTCACTTTATGTCTCTGAAGGTTTACCAGAGTTACATGTTGATGGATTCTGCTTTTGATATATGGACCCGTGCCCGGGAGACATTCCTAGATTGGAAGTTCTACGCAAGTTTATGAACTTACTCGCCGCATTTTGGAACTACGACAAGGATCTATGACGGCGTCATCCTTTTTCTCCAAGTTCGAGCGGCTATAGCAGGAGTTGGACTACTCCCACTTCACTCCAGTCTGTATTGTGGATGTTGTCCAGCTACAACAACGGGAGGATTGCTTCTGTCTCCATGTTTTCTTGATGGGACTGAACATGGAGTTTGACATGGTACGAACGCATATTCTTCACCGCACTCTGTTTTTGTCCCTTCGCGAGGCCTTCAGTATGATCCTGGGTGATGAAGACCGTCAGAGGTCTCTCAGTGCTAGTGCCCCTCCTGATCGCTCTGCTCTCACCAGCGTTGGTCATGGCCAAGTCCTCAGCCCTAGCCCGTCTGCTCCTATGTGTGATTATTGTGGCCGCAGAGGCCATACTCGGGAGATGTGCTACAAGCTTCACCCTCGTCTTGCCCCTCGTGGTTGTGGTTGTGGACGAGGGGGCCATGGCTCGGGTGGTTTCAGACCTCATGATGTTGCTTACTCTACGAGCATCTACGACGAGACCCCCCATGCTGTGCCCGAGCCTCTTACTGCTCCTGAGTTGGATGCATTCCTCCGTCTGCTGCACTCTCAGTCTGATCAGCCTCCAGGTGACTCCGCTTCCATTGCTACTATTGTTATGCCACATGCTCATGTTGTCACTGCCTCCCCGTTTGAGTGGGTGATTGATTCTGGTGCCACTGACCACATGACCGGCTCTTCCTCAGGTTTTCTCTCTTACACCCCTTTGTCTGGTAAGGGCAAAGTTATCTTTGTTAATGGCTTATTGTCTCCCATTAATGGGAAAGGCCAGGTCTCTTGTTTCCCTTCTATCTTTCTACCATCTGTCCTTCATGTCCCCTCCTTTCCTCGCAATCTTCTTTCTATCAGTGACATTACTCGCTCTCTTAATTGCTCTATAACCTTTTTTTTTCTGATTCCTGTGTTTTTCAGGAACTGTGTATGAAGCAGAACATTGGCAGTGGTAGGAACCGCGGTGGACTGTATTACCTGGATCAACCTCCTTCTCAGGCCCTCTCTTGTGCTCCGGTTACAGCTGATGATGTTCGCCGCTGGCACCTGCGGCTTGGACATCCCTCTCCTATCTAACTTCTGAAATTAATATACTTGTCTCATACTCGTCCGGACATTACTTATGCAGTTGGCATCCTGAGTAGATGCATGCATGCTCCCAGGGCCAGACATCAAGAGGCAGCATACCGTGTGTTACGGTATTTGAAGAAAGCCCCAAGTCGAGGTCTTTTGTTCTCCAAGAACGATCACCTGAGGATTGAAGTTTTCACCGATGCTGATTGGGCCGGATGTCGTGAAGATCGGAAATCTACAATAGGTTATTGTTCCTTTGTTGGAGGAAACCTGGTAACATGGCGTAGTAAGAAGCAAAACGTAGTGGCTAGATCGAGCGCTGAGGCAGAATACCATGTTGTGTCTCAAGGCATGTGTGAGGGTCTATGGCTGTGTACCATTCTACAGGACTTGGGGTTTCCCGTGACGTCCCCCTTCTCCTTGTTTTGCGACAACAAGACAGCCATCGACATAGCCCACAATCTAGTTCAACATGACAGAACAAAGCACGTGGAGGTGGATCGACATTTCATCAAAGATCACTTGGATAAAAAGACAGTGGTCACACCGTTCGTCCGCTCTAAAGATCAACTAGCAGATGTGTTCACTAAGAGCTTGGGAAGTGACTCGTTCACAGATAACATCAAGAGGCTTGGAATGGCTGACATCTTCCATCCGACTTGGGGGGAGACTTGAGAGTTATTATACAATCCGAATATTTCGGGTTTATTTATTATTATTGTGCGTAAGTTGGTTTAGTCTCACACCGTGAGTTTTGTTGTTATGTATCATTGTAGTCCCTATATATTCCCACTTTGTGGAAGAATAAAGTAATCTTTCTCTCGATTCAACTACCGCAACCGTAGGTTTAGTGGTTGGAATTTGGGGAGTTCTTTTGTGCGGTTGAGGAACCCCAAACGGGCGGTATCCGTGGGAGTCATTTGAGAGGAAAAATCAAAGCCGTAATTTAATTGGATGATCGGATGGTGTAAATAAAAACCATGGTAAGAGCAGGTAAATATGCATATTGTTTTATATATAATATAGATAAGGAGAATTTTTATATTGAATGTGACACCAACAAACTCATCATAACCATCAAACTGTATGTGTAAATGGGGACTCAATAATGCTGTCAAATAAAAACTTCTCTATTCTGTACTAGAAACAAGTACTTGAGAAACAGATGCACTTTCCTCTTTTCTATGCATGTATAAAAACAAAGATAAGTAATTTTTGCGTAATTAAATTTTAACAAATATGCCAAAGCTAAAAGGATGTTTGGATCCTACTGAAATCAAACTCTTCAGAGACAGGACAATGAAAATCTTTTAATATTGGTTCTGAAACTTTAACAAAGAAAAATATAAATTTTCTCTAAAAAACTATATACATGCAGAGGTGGTATTGCAAAGATTAAGAGCGTGCCAGTGGCCCAGCTCACTTAGAAATAAAAAAATTGATTTCTACTTGACTAAATAAATTTTTGAGCTAATTTGAGTCAAGGTTCTTAATTTACAGAAAAAAAATTAATTCTTAAATAAGGTTACACAAACACACATACACAAACAAATAACATGTCTACATATAGGCACAGCGAGTCTATTTCATGTGAATTGAACTAATTTCAGTGAATCAACCGAAAGTTAAAAGAAAACGATTTTGAGTAAGAGGCAATTAAAATACTAGCTATTACCAAGCAAGTTTTGAACATAATTGTGAGGCTAACTTGCGCATTTGCTAAGGCTTGGAAAAGGGAAGATGTGAAGCAGGGTAAGGTCCTAGTGAGACAAAAGGTACTCTCTAAAATGCAGACACGTTCCGGTAAAATTTAACTCAATTATAACTAATAAACCACAATAGATAAAGCGTACAAGAAAGGAAACACGAGAGGCATTATAGATGCAAGAGAACTCGAAATCAAATAACTAAATAAATATGAGCATAAAACTCTTCAAAAGCTTTGAAACAATGATTACAAACCACTATTCCTTAAGTAAGAAATTAACACACAACTCAACATAAAAATGGCTTCAACTAAAAAAACTCACACAAATCTGAAATAGGAGAGGGCTGGATGAATATCCGATGGATTTTGGAAGCCCGAAGTGTGGCTGGGGATGGAGTTAGGTACCCGGATATGCACCAAACTGCTGGCCAACACTGGATGTTATGGGAATTTGGCCTCTCTAAATGCTGGAAACTGGTGGGCTGTGGTAGCAGCAATGGTGGCCTGGAAATGTAATTCCAGAACCTGGGGTAAAGTTAACCCATGGATAGGAATTCGGACAGGAGTTTGGATCGGGATCGGTTGGAGAGGTGGTTCCATGAGAATGGAAGGAGGTGCTGAGTGGGAGGAGAAAGAGGGAAGAGGAGGGGGATGTAGGATATGTCCGGCTGTTGTGGATGTAGGATATGCCCTGCACGTGCCCGGGTGTGTTTTCGCGAAATTAAAGAAGGGGGCGGGGGAGGGCACTCTCCAGCCGAGGTTTCAATCGGGGTTTCGGGAGGTTTCTCACCGGGAAAAAGCTTGTGGATCTCTGCCTTTAGGAGGTGGATGAACTAGGCTTCGGTGGAGTTGTCGAAGTGCAGGGCGGAGATGTGATGTACGTGCTTCTTCAGGGTCTTGTCAAACAGAAATTTGTTCTTCTATTCCAGGAGAGTTTCCTCAGCCCGCCGATTCAACTGCTTAACTTCTTGGCCTTTCTCTTTCTATTTTATGGAGGGATAAATATTTTTAATTTCTGTGAAGGGAGATGCAGATGATAAAGTTTGCCATGTTTCTTTTTCTTCTGATTTTTAATGGCGGAAGAAAGTGTTAATTGAGGGATTTACTAAAGGGGCGGAAGAATATTTCAGAGCTTATGCTGAGCGTGTTCTGAAAAAGCCATGAACTGTAAGAGTAAACAAGAGAGAGAGAGAACAGTTATTAAGAGAAAGGGATATTTCTTCTCTGTGCGGCAACCTGCCGATTTAGGTAGGAAATACATTTCCCTAAGCGCTCATTTCTACTTTTTTTTTAGAATTTCTGATAAATGAAACATCCTTGTTTTTTGACTATTTCTTTATTATATGAATTGCTCGAGAATAGCTGGAGAGGGGCTAATAACTTTTAGATTGTTCTTAGCTTGTTGCATTATCCTTGTTATATAATAGTTAACATTATACGGGTTATGTTGGATTTAAATGCCATAAAGATTTAGAAATGTCATCTAGTTTTCTCATGAATGTTAATTGATTTTAACTAGGTTTCAATTGTTGTGTTTTTTTAATTATGATAGAGAAATTTTATTCAAAATTAGCACCATAAAATCTAGTTTGCAATAATATATTTTTAATTTTTCAATTAAAAAAAAATCTATATCTTTACTTGGTGCCCGGGTCGGATGAAAATCCTGGGTCCGCCACTGTGGATGCTCATTGGGGAAGGGGGCTCGTTTGGAGGGGAAAAAGAATGGAGAGGTGGTTCCACGTGTGACGAATAATGGGGAGGCTGTTGACGGGAAGTGGGGGCTCGGTTTAGGAGAGGTCAAAGTTATTAAACGCGCAAGGCACACCGAGGTGCAAAGGGGTCCTGGATCCTAGGCGCAAGGTGTATGCGCGCCCCCGAGGCATGTGAGGCGCAAAAATGGAAACAAGATAAAATATAGTTTATTAAACATAAAAAACACATAAAACAATTCTACCACCATATCAATACACTAGAGTTGCATATATCACATCCACAAAAGTAACTAGCATTAAAAAATTAAGATTTCGGAAATTACTGGGCTAAAAAATTCTGTTGATGAAGCAATGCGCGCCCGATGTGCGCCTAGGCGCGCTTAAGCGCACTTGAGGTGCACCCGAGGCTGGCCGGAGGAGGTAGTGGTGCTTGGAGGTGGTTTTTGTAGATCATCAGAAAAGGTAGGGAAACTTGTGGAGGCAGTGGCGGACCAAGGATTTTCATCTAACCCGCTAAGAAACGTGGAATTTTGTAAGATCGGGGGCTTTTGAGTGGTGGAACTGGGATTTGAATATGAAAGGAACACGTGAATGGTCAGCGGAGTACTGATGAGGGCAAACATGACGAGTATATATGGCCATTTGACTCGACCTGAAGTAATAAAATCGAGGGTTTAAAAGTGGAGGTAAACTGAATCGGCGGAGGGGCTTAGGGGTACCTGATGAGAGATTCCCCGAGATTTCTAGAGAATTTCCAAGCTGAATGCAAAGAAGGATCCTGGGGTCCTCCCTGCTTCCAGTGATCTGAAGAGATAACCGGAAACCCTAGGACCAGCAGACGATCGGCGATGCCCTGGGACCAGAAGAGGATCAGTGACGCCCTAGGACCAGAAGATGACCGACGATGCCCTAGGAGCCGAAAGATCAGAAGCTAGGGGTTGCAGTCTTGCAGAATCCACAGTCCTCTTTGTCGAGTGGTGGTAGATGCGCAGGGCCGCACGGATTAAGCCACTCTATCGTCCCTAGACTCGCTACTCGTTGCGCTTCCCTTCGCCGCTCGCTAGTCGCGGAATGAAGAAGCGAAATCCCTCTTGAAATCTGCAAAATTTTAAACCCGGACACGTGCCCGGGTGTGCCTTACATGGGTCCGCCCCTGTGTGGAGGCGATGGCGTTTGGTGGAGAGATGTTGAAGAGGAAGCCGGCCAATTGTGTGGGTGGAGGAAAGGTGGTCGGCTTTAGGGATGGAGGGGAGTGGGGTGGTTGGCTTATGGAAGTGGCTGGCTGGCTGGCTAGGTGATGAAGAGGGTTGTTTGTGGTGTGTGTGTGGGGGGGGGGGGGATGTGGGGAGGAAGGAGAAGGGGGTGGCTGGCTAGGGGTGAATGGGGAGAGGGATAAGATGTCCAAGCTTCGCACTTGGAGTTCCGGAATCGGCATCAGAATAATCAAAAAGAGGCTTCTTCGCACAATCTTTCAATAGCTCACCATGAAACCCTCTACCCCTTATTTAGACTAGGAGGGAGGAAATGAACGGTCATGATTCATCGTTCCCCGAAAAAAAAAAATACAACAAAAAATAAAAATCAAAGAAGGTTGTTTTGATCGGTGATGTGCTCGCGATAAGCGGTCCCGACCGTCATTGGGCCTATGGTCGTCATGAATAGACCCTCATGGGTCATATGGCATGATCCCCGTCAAATCCCCTCGTCTCAAAAGCGTTCATCTCCGACGAATGGAGATGATCATAATGTCGTCGTAGAGTCGGGACGAGTCTCTTGAGCTCCACTGCGAAAATCCAAGTATCGTCGATAAAAGTGCGGCCCCGCCAACGGACTAAGTATCTGATTCTGTCTGGTGCTGGTACGAGCTCATGAGTCACGATCTCAGTGATGTCGTTGAACGGTCTGGTGTCAATGGACGATGAAATCGATGTCGAAGGAAGTGGTACTGCTATGGAAGAAACTGATAGTAGTTGGATGCCTGGATCGATGATGACATCGAACAATCTGGTGCCCGTGAACGGTGAAACCTATGTTGGAGAATGTAGTGTTGTTGCGAAAGAAGATAGGGTTGTAATTGGATGATCAATAGGTGTTGAAGACTTGGACTGCGGTGAGGTAGTCGATGGAAGTTGGGGTTGTGGCACATTAGTAGATGAAGGCTCAGGAGTTGAGGCGGCATGAGGCGAAGGGTACATGTAGTCGTGTGGCTCAATGAACGAAGTTAAATCCTCTATGTTGAATACGAGTGAAATCTTCATATAGTTTGCATGTTAGCTCGAACACCTTGGATCATCAATTCACGTGCCTCTGATCATACGTATATTTCCTTAGGTAAGCTATCTGAAAATCGATTTTCTAATGCTTTACCCATTGTGGCAGAAATCTGTGAGCATGCAAAACCCATTTCTGGTGTTTGTATCAGAATTCAGCCAAGTAATTCTCTGCATAATGATTATCATACTAAAAGTTCCCCTATAATTTGCCATCTAATATTCATCTTACCAAGGACTTGAATTACTAATATAACCATCTTTCATGATCCTTGAGTCATGCAAGACTGAGATAAGACAAACGATTGAGAGGGATAATCTGATCAAATAGCTCATGCGTGTTGGATAACTCTTCTATTACATATTTTAGAGTGAAGGTCTGCAACAATGGAAATCCATAGCAGAATGCCAGAATTGGTCATTCGTTCCTTTCTAGTTTGCTGTGTGAGCCATGTGTGTTTGTGAAGATGATCTTAGCACATACACTACTTGTAGTAATAATTGAGATTTTAACCTTTTGATGCATTCATTGACGCATCCAAGGACGTATAATGTCTTTTAATTTGTTCTTTTAGTTTGTCATTTTATTTTTCCACACATTGATGTTATGTTGAGTTCCGGCTTATCAGTTTGACCACCCGGGAATCAGGTGAGACCCTGAATAAATAGTCCGGCAATTCAAAACAGTTAGGATCAGAGTGGCAAGCTTAAATTATTTAAAAATACATACAAATTAATTGGAGAAAAACCAAATTTTTAAAAAATATATTCACGTAAATGAAAGAGAGATTTAGGAAAAGGATTGAAAAAATTCATGAAAATCAGTCAAACAAAGACTGCTTGGAAGTTATTTCCCGTAGGAATTAGATTTGGGAAAGATTTCTTTTGGAAGAAAATATTTGGAAAATTAACATTTGGAAATAAATTGACAACAAAGCCATTCTTTTCCCCTATTTAAAACTAGCAAGTCGTCAAGGGAGGACCGGATTGAATCAAGGAACGAAACCTCAGTTTCGATTCCCTGAGTTATCGGAAGAACTCCACTGTACCGCTCGACGCCAGGAGTTCCGCACTTCCTCCGCCGACCAGGGTGAGGTGATCCAGACGACAACTCACGCGGCCTTCCACTTTCTCGACGCCCTCGACGGAAGCTCCAGCGACAAGCCTCACCCATGCCGCTCGATCCCAACTCGGTTTCGAACAACGGGTCTTCGTCGACTTCCACGCCCTAATCTGACGACCCAAGGCCCATTCTCTGTCGTCGACTTACCCCCACTCCGACTCCCTGTCCAAAATCAGTCCATGTTGCGATAAGTTACCTCCCTTGTCGAGGACCCTCCTGCCTCCAATGTGCTCTTGTTCGATAAACAACCTGCTCCTTGCTATAGTTGTTGTGTATGCTTGGGGGTAATTTAGTCTTCTCTCTTGCTTCACTTATTTCCGTAAATTTTATGCACTAAAATAATTAGTTTAAGCTTGTTTCGAACGTTCCTACAAATTTAAAATTGATGTTTATCCATAAATTATTCATTGTGATTTCTTGCTTGTGGATCTACGAATCTCGCCACGGTTCGACGACTAGTAAAACACTTAAAGAATTCATTCTCGCATAAAAATCAACGAATTTATGGAAGTACAAACATTGAAAATGATTTACGCGTGAAAACTCAATTTTGGTCACTCTCCAACCTACATCACCTTCTGAGCTAGTCATTATGATGTATGCATCCTTTCCTATCAATTCCTTATTTTGGTTCTAATATTTTATCACTTTTATTGATTATTGCTATTGTATTACTAGGTTATTTTTATTTAAATATAGGAGATATGGATTATTTTCTTTCAACAAAAACATGGAAAACAGAGAAATAATCACAATATTTTATTAATTTTCACATTAATCTATCATACAAGTATTTGTACACTTATATAAGAAGATAGGGAGGAGAGACAATCTCATTCTAAGATGTGGGACTAGAATCCTAAAGAGGTAGTTGGCTCTAGTTGGGTCTTGCAATGGGCCTTAGTACATTATTTATTCAACACTCCCCTACAAGTTGGTGCATACAGATCGTAAGCACCAAGCTTAGACAAGAACTGATAATATAGCGAACATGGTAAGTCCTTAGTGAGACTATCAACAACTTGTCCAGCAGCAAGAACATGTTTTAACTCCAGTTTCTTCAGTTGAACCTTCACCTGAATGAAGTTACAATCAAATTCGATGTGTTTGGTACGTTCATGAAAAACGTGATTTTTGACAATATGTATAGTAGCTTGACTGTCGCAATAGAGAATAGTCAGTGAACACTTAGAAGGCTTTTCAACCAAGTAAGCTCGGACACAACAAAAGCAATTGAACGATACTCAGCTTCGGATGATGAACGAGTAACCACAGACTGCTTCTTGATACGCCAGGTAATAAGGTGTCCACTAAAGTATGTACAATATCCACTTATGGAAAGACGATCATCCAAAGAACTAGTGTAGTAAACAACAGAAGGCTTGTATACAAGTCTTTGTTCAGGAGCAGCCTTCAAATATCGAAGGATGCACTTAAGTGCCTGGAGGTGAGAGATATATCGGGTCTTGTAACTGCAAGATAGATCAGCTTCCCTACAACGAAGGATATATCGGGTCTTGTAGCTGTAAGATAGATCAGCTTCCCTACAAGACGACGATAATACTCTGGGTTCGGAAGGAGAAGATCAGAGACTAAGGCATGAGATTGGAGTTTATGATTGACATCCATAGGAGTAGTCTACATCATGAAGCGGGTCTAGAAAATACTTCCATTGAGATAGAATAAACCCATCAGCGCGCAGAGCTACCTCGACACCAAGAAAGTATCGAAAATTTCTCAAGTCTTTAGTTTGAAAAAAAGAGGCCAAACGCTGCTTGATCATGTAGATTCCATTGACATCATCATTCGTAATCAAGATATCATCGACATACACCAAGAGAGTTATTGTACATGTCGCACGATGTCGAGTAAATAAAGAGAAGTCGGACGAGTTTCGAGTGAACTCAACACCACAAACAACCTGACTAAACTTATCAAACCACGCTCGAGTAGACTGTTTGAGACCATAGAAAGATTTTTGAAATGACATACAAGGGACTCCACAGTGATGTCAAAACCAAGAGGTTGTTGCATATAGACTGTTTCCAACATATCATCATTGAGAAAAACATTTTTAACATCCAGTTGATGCAACAGCCAGTGTCGATAAGCAACAAGGGAGTTCAAGACACTGACATTATTCATTTTGCAAGTGGGTAGAAGGTCTCGTCATAATCAAGTTCAAGTTGTTAAGTGAACTCACGAGCCACAAGGCGCCCTTAGGTCGTTCAACCGCCCCATCCGAACGATGTTTGACAGTAAAGACCGATTTACACCCCCACACATGGTTGGCCGGGTGGAAGGGAACAAGATTCCAAGTCTGATTCACTCAAAGAGCAGTAATTTCCTCAACCATGGCCGCCCACCGCCCCAGTATTGAAGAGCCTCCTGTAGAGACTTAGGGATAGAAATAGACATCATAGAAGTTGCAAATTTGTGTAGCCCCAAAGAGAGACGATGCAAAGAGACATAATCTGTCATAGGATGAGTTATTGCTGCGAGTGTCGGATCTTCAGGCCGCGTGATATCATTTATGGCGGGCAATTGTCTGGGGGCCATCGAAACAGGGAGAATGACGAGGGTACACTCAAAGAAGAGGTGGTTCAGAGGGTGTGGTAATCGGTGGGTGTAGTATAAGTAGTAGAGGAGAAGTAACTGGGACAGTAGGACGAGGTAGAGTTGCTGGTGGTGTAGAAGCTGGGTGTCAGGAGTGAAAAAACTGGTTTTCGAGAAAGGTCACATATGTACATGTAACAACCTTGCAATTGTCGTGAGAGTGGCAGATATAACCTTTTTTGTGTGCGAGAGTAACCAACGAACATATATTTAGTAGTCCGAGCAACAAACTTGTAGGTGGAGGGGCCAAGGCAATGGACATAGCACATGTACATCCAAAGACGCGAGGAATGACTGAAAAAAGGAGGTGTAGAGGGAAATATAACACTAAAGGGAGTCGCATAGTTGAGAAGTGATGAGAGCATGTGATTGAAGAGGTAGCAAGCTGTAGTAACTGTGAAATGACAATAAAGCTTGGGGACCTGCATTTCAAACAGAAGTGAGTGTGCGAGACCTCAAAAAAGTGACGATTCTTGCGCTCTGCGACGTCATTTTGTTGGAAGATATAAGCACATGAGGTTTGATGGATGATCCCTGACTCACAACATAGAGTATTAAACTCATGACTCAAGTATTCACGCGCATTATCGGTGCGAATTATTTTAATAGGACTTGAAAAATGAGTACGAGTTTCGAAAATAAAGGCATGAAACACACGAGACTACGAGAGAGTTCAGAACGGTCGTCAAGTAAATACAACCACGTCATGCGAGAGTGATCATCAATAAAGGTAAGAAAATAACGGTAACGAGAAACACTAGCCATTTTATAAGGGGCCCAAATACCAGAATGTAATAAGACAAAAGGAGCATCGCTTTGAGTACAATGAGGAATAAAAGAAGACCGGCATTGTTTTCCAAAGATACAAGATTCGCAAGTAAAGTCGGTGAGGGAGAGGCCGGAAAGAGCTTTCTTGAGAATAGGGAGAGAAGTATGCCCAAGACGCTGGTGTCACTCAACATAGGTGACGGAGGAGAGAACTGTGGGAGAAAATGCAAAATGTAAAGCCTATTAGACAATTTCCCTTCACCAGTAATATTTTGCGTCCGTTGATCCTGCAAAACAAAAGAGGAGTAAGAGAAGGTTATAGTGCAGTCAAGATCTTGAGTAAGAGAACCAATATAAAGAAGGTTGAAAGGAGAACCCGACACATGAAAAACCAAGTGAAGGGAGATAGATGAAGTGATGGACACATCAACAAAACCAGAAATCGGGGTGGTATCGTCATTGGCCATTATGATGAACTTGGGATAAAACGAGTTCAAGTACTGATGTGGTTTTTGTGGAGTAATATGTTGGGTTGCACCAGAGTCCACAATCCAAGTAGAGCTTTGATAGAGACATGGGACACATCAATTGGAAATAGACGCAACTAAGTCAAATGAACAATTGATCATCCCCTAAAGATGTTGATGTTGTGTGCGCATGACATTAATGTCAATGTTGGTGGTGGAAAGAGGATTGACCGTGACGGAAGTATGGTGTTGTGGGGGCATACCATGTTTATGATAGCAGGTTGCCTAAAAATGACCAACCCAACCACAATATGAGTCCTTCCGTCATGACCCCGTCCTCAAGACCCGATGCGATCCCCACGAGATGATGAAGGAAATGAGTGAGATGGAAAGGATTGTTGGAAGAGAGCCGGAGAGAGGGTCCCGGGAGCATCGGGAGGCGGGGTGACCTTTAAAAGCATCAAACACGCATCTGAAAGAGATGGAATGGTAAAGGAAGAAAGGATCTGAGCTCGAGCGTCGTGGAGATGAAGCGGTGCACGGACAATCATCATGACGATGTCAATGGCTTCTTTCTAGGCACATTGGACAGTGAGGTCCGTTGTTGGAGGCTGGTGTTGAATTTAGGCCTCGACTAGAGTTTTGGAGCGTGCAACAAAGGAGATTAAGTCACCCGCCACCCCTGAGTCGAGAGATTGAAGGTCCGTGATGATGCCAAACAGGTGTTGCAACCTGTCATTGCCTGAATAGAGGGAGTTAAATTCCTCCCACATGGACTTGACCGTCTCATGATACATTGTCATTCAATACGGCTCACTATCCAAAGAGTTGAGGATCCACGATTAGACAAGGTCGTCATAACAGACCCATTCCTCGGAGGCTTAGTAGGTGTTGCCTTAGTTAAGTGATTAATGAGGCCTTTTGTCTGAAGGACACAGCGAAAAGAGTGCACTCACTCGACAATGTTCTTCTTCCCACTAAGAGAGAGTGTTGATCTGAGGTTCATAACGAACTTTAGGGAGGGGAGTCGCGACACTAAACGGAAGAGACAGGGAATCATTCACGTCCATTGAAACAAGAAAAGGTGAGGTCGTGGTAACATTGAAGATCTGAGCGGGAACACAATCAGCAAGTAGCAGGGCAACCTTGGCGAGTAAAATAGCTCGCAGGAAGAACTATCGCCGAGCAACAGGGCGACCTTGGCGAGCAGGAGAGTTTGCGGTAAGCTTGGGAGAGCGACGAACTTGGCGAGGAGAAAGTGCGACCTTGGAAAGCAGGAGAGCTTGCAAAAAAAACTGGAAAAGTGAGTAGTTGGAGCAGGCAGTCTCTTTATGGTGGTCACGCCAAAAGGGGAGGCAATGCGAGCTCTGTGATCTGAAGAAGCAGAAAAACAACCAGCAGAGGAAGACGAGCGGTCTTCAACTGACGAAGAGGTACCGCAGTCAAGCCGAAAGGAGCGAAAAAGCCAAGAAGAGCGGCAATGCAAGCTCTACGATCTGAAGGAGCAAAAATTTTACCAGAAAAAGACGAGCGGTCTCAGTAGTCGAAGAGGCACTGTGACTAGAGGGAGATTGTGATCACTGGTGGTCAAGCAACCTGAGAGCCCAACGAAAGCGTCTAGCGAACAGAGCGGATAGAGAAGTAGAGGCCGCGGAAATCACCAGACTGGTGGGGCCCGACCGCCCGACGAAGAGCGGAGCGGAGTTATAAAACTCGAAGGAGGATGTGAATTGCAGAGGGAGGAGCCAAACCCAGAGGGACACGATGTGCAGTCAAAAAAGGACCAGGCTGCACAGACCTTTAACGGCGAGATAAGAGAGAAAAAAACATGAAAAGAAAAATATTCGGATCAGAGCTCTGATACCGTGTAAAAAAAAAGAAAAATAGAGAAATAACCTCAATATTTTTTTAATTTTCACATTAGTTTATCATACAAGTATTTGCAGTCCTAGGAAGCACCGGTACGGGTACCGAGTACCGGGTACGACGATACGACAAAATTAAAAAAACAAGTATACGGGTGTTGCATGATACATTATAACAAATATAATTATATATATATCACAAGTGCAATAAATAGTTTTCAAAATATTGAAACATAAATCATAACTTGAAGTACAAGTTCACAAATCAATGCAATATAACATGAAGTTTTCAAATATTAAGTATTCGTAAATATTACAAAATTTAACATCTTATATGTTTAACCAAAAAAGATATAATTAAACTTAAGTCTATTCATCAGTTTTTTTCCTTCATTGTTTGAGATCAACTTCATTGTTGGAGATCAACATCTTCAATCTTCAGTTAGTCGAGAGACAAGTTAGTCGTTTTGTTAATAATTTGTGTCGTATCAACACGTACTTGTAACAGAAACATACCAGTACTAGAAACATACCAGTACCAGAAACATACTCAGTACAGATACACAACTTAATTGGACGCACCAATATTTCCTAGCATAGAGCCAACTTTTGTTTACTCTATAAAAACAGACTCCTATCACAATATGTAGAATGATGTGCTAAGTCCAAGTGTGTCCACATAAATGTATCCGTCGAGTATCGGGTACATACTGGTACCAGATACACATCTGATATGGGTACACTTCCTTCAAGGAAGTATACGTGCTTCATATTTGTACACTTATATAAGAAGAGATGGAGAAGAGACAATCTCATTCTAAGATGTGAGACTAAAATCGTAAAGAGGTAGTGGGCTCTAGCTGGGCTTCGCTATGGGACTTAGTACATCATTTCTTCAACATAACTGAAGCTATGAGTTAATTGTTTTACTATTCATATCTTCTATAGTGATAATGTTTCAAAAAAATTCTCCAATTGTTTTACAACAACAATTTATCCCCCTCCTCATATCCCTCAATAGAATGGGGTGGCGGAATATAAGAATTTTCAGCTCATAGAAATTACTCATGTAGTACTATTGCACATGAATTTCCCTAAAATTTTTGGGTGATATTGTGCAAATGGCATGCTGTTTTTTAATTGTTCTTTCCTCTATACAAATTTATTTATATGGACCACTTTGGGACTTTTGTTATGTTTACTTTGTACTGTATTTTTGTGGATTGTTGAAGTACTCAGAAGGTGCATCGATATTATTCTCCGGACTTAGAGAATGTGGTTAACCAGTTCTGATGTTACTTTTTGCTGGAATCACTCCGTATGCCTCAACAAGTGATGTGTATAAGATTCATGCAACTAAAAAAAACATATATTGATACTTTGAATAGTTGTGTCCCTTCAACCCACCGGATCACTTTTGTCCTTCAACAATATTGGAACAATCTCCACTTTGGTATACTTATAAGACAAAGACCTATTAAATATGCCCCCAAGATTGTCTATTAATTATGCCCACAAGATTATCTATTAAATATGCCCCCAAGGTTGTCCTTGATTTTTTCCTCACACTTTGGGCATCTTGTTATGGTCTTCCAAAACCCTCATCATTGATTTTCATTGTTGTTTCAAAAATGACAAACTTGTGTCCTGATATACATAAGTCCTGTATGGGCTTATCAGCTACTTTTAAATGTTTAATTATTTCTTTTAGATGTTATATCTATTCCTCCTGGGGTGGATGAGGCCCTGGGAGATCTTGGTTGAGATCCCTCCATGGAGGAGAAGATGTTAGCTATTCATCATAATCAGACATAGTAACTATCCACCATACCTTTTGGAAAAGGCAATCGATTATACGCGAGTATTTGTCCTAAAAATGAATGTTGATGTTACTCTCTCACACTTGATGGCGAATCTTGTGGTAAAAGGGAAAAGTTCAGACATGGTGAGGAGACCTTCTCTCATCAAGCTAGATACACTTTAGTTTGTGTAATGCATGCCTTTGTTGTTGTGCATGACTGGTTATGCATGCAGGAATTTGTGTTTTAAAGGCATACTCAAAAATAGTTTAATTCCAAGGATTTGGTCAGCTCAAGCATATGTAGGGAGTTGGAATGGCTTGAAGTGAAAATGGTATTAGATTATCCCAATGCAAATATGCCTTAAATTTTCTTGCATGGATGAAGATAATGAACTTCAAGCATCGTGTGATGGTGACAATCTGATTGCACTGGGTTGCAAGTTAGAAGATGAGGAGTTAGCGTTGTTGAAACTTGAAAGACATTGAGAAGTAACGAGAACTGGTTGGGAAGATGCTCTTACTCTCACAATAATGTTGACATGTTATGTTGCAATGCATAGTCGGTCCATGCCTGTTTTGACAAACTTATTGGAGAGCTGATGTGCCAGCTCTTCAATATCTAAAGGAAACTCGTGGAAAGGAGCTATTTTATCTTGATGACTATATAGGCATACAAATGTTGATTATAATGGTTGTTTAGATACCAGACATTCAGCTACGGGTTTTTTGGAATGTGGGTGCTAATCTCCTGCCGTGAAAGAGCAAAAGAAGAAGATGGTGTCACAATCTGCTGTTGAATCTCAGTGCAGGGCGATTACAGATAATACATGTGAAGTGATCTCTCTTAGAAACTTCATGAATGCTTGGGTTTTCCTATGACACGTCACTACATGATTATGGCATGCTAAAGAAATAATCAGCTTTAAAATGCTCATAATCACTCTGTAGATATGTATCTTATAAGTGATCCGAATCTACCCAAAGCTAGCCCCGCTTAGAGATAAGAGGTGAGTTGTAGGTTGGGCATATCTCTGGCGAATACGGATTTGATTATTGGATATTTTGCATCCAATTTCAAGATTCCTACTTTGATGACTTCCCTTATTCCATTATGAATGGCCTATTAAGGTATGAAGGTAAATTGAAATTCAAAGCTAAAGGAGGTGTTAGAGCGGTTGCATAACTCACCAAAAGGTGTACATTCATCATTACAAAAAACTTTAACTAAAGTAATTAATAATTTTTTTACTAGAGAAGATGAAAGAAGCGCGGGGAGACTGTTGCCTCTTATCCCTCATCCCTTGCCTATTCCTAAGCTAATTTGGACCGATATATTTGTGTATATCATTTATGGTGTATCCTTATAACAAGAAAAAAAATCTAGTGTGGTTACCAAATAAGCTCATTTCGATCTCATGGCAATCTTTACATATTTCCAAATCACAACTATTTATTGAAATAATTTCAAATTAAATGACATGTCAGCTTCAAGCCTTCAATTACAAGCAAACGGACAAAATATTCACTAACTATTTGTAGAACGAGATATTGTCTCTTCAAGGGGCAAAGCTAAATGAACTCAATCCATCATTGATAATCTGATGCGAAAAAAAAAGATAGTTGTTCTTTGAAACTTATCTACAATATTATGGAACACATGTTTTGATTCTTTTATCCCAATGACTCTTTATGGAGTAGTTAATGTAGAATCCCCTCCTTCTTTACTATGTCCATGGTTTTACTGACTGTAGAAAGCAATGGGCAAACCTTGTTGATACTTCTTTTTATTAATTAAATACAAGAGAGAATACAAGTATATAGGAGAAGAGATGAAAGAAGAATCCTATACAATAGATGTGGGACTAAAAGAGAAGGAGGAAAGGGGCCTATAAATGGGTCTTTACATCATTTTTCCTTATGTCTTCTAACACTCCCCCGCAGGCTGGAGCGTACAAGTCGTAGGCACCAAGCTTGGATAAGAACTGGTAATACACTTTGCGAGGTAAAGCCTTGGTAAGGATGTCAGCAACTTGCCCAGACGCAGGAACATGTTCAAGCTTTAGCAACATTGATTGAACCTTTTCCGGAACAAAGTGACAATCAACTTCAATATGTTTAGTCCGCTCATGGAACACAGGATTCTTCGCAATATGTATTGCAGCTTGACTGTCACAAAACAACGTCAATGGTGAGGACAATTTACCTCCCAAATCCATTAGAAGACTTTCCAGTGAGGTTAGTTCTGATGTAACGGCTGTCATCGCACGATACTCAGCTTCAGCAGACGAGCGAGCAACCACCGTCTGATTCTTATTCCGCCAAGTGATAAGATTTCCTCCAAAGTAAGTACAAAAACCAGTAGTTGAACGTCGATCATCCAACGAGCCCGCATAGTCCGCATCAGAGTATGCAATAAGAGAAAGGGAGGAAGATGGCTCATACACAAGTCATTGCCCAAGAGCAGTCTTCAGATATCTGAGAATCCGTTCCACTGCCCGAAGATGAGAAACCCGTGGGGTATGCATGAACCGACTAACCACTCCAACCGCAAATGATATATCTAGTCTCGTAACGGTTAGGTATATCAATTTTCCCACAAGACGACGATAGTATTTTGTATTTGGAAGTAGAGAGTAAGCCTCAGATCCCTGAGCGCACAACTTATGGTTGACTTCCATTGGGGTTTCAGCTGGTTTGCAACCCGAGAGACCAGCATCTTTCAGAATATCAATGCAATACTTACGCTGGGATAAGCCAAGGTCATCAGGTCGCGGTGCTACCTCTAGTCCAAGAAAATATCAAAGATTTCCCAGATCTTTGATTTGAAAGATGGAATTTAAATGCTGCTTAACATGTTGTATCCCAGCAGAGTCATCACTAGTGATCAGAATATCATCCACATAAACCAGATGTATTGTATTCCCCGTTGATTGGTGACGAGTGAAGAGAGAGGAATCTGTCGAGCTTTGTTTGAATCCAACCTCACAAACAACCTTGTTGAATTTGCCAAACCACGTCCGTGGAGACTGTTTGAGACCATAAATGGATTTGTGAAGTAAACAAACACGAGACTCCCCCGTGGTCTCAAACCCGGGCGGTTGATGCATATAGACAGTTTCAAGAAGGTCGTCATTCAAAAAAGCATTCTTGACATCCAGCTGGTGGAGGGGCCAGTGGCGATGAACAGATAAGGAGATCAAGACCCAAACCGTATTTAATTTCGCGACTGGGGAGAACGTTTCCTCATAATCAAGCCTGTACTGTTGAGTAAAACCACGTGCCACAAGCCGAGCCTTTAAGCGATCAACTGTCTCATCCGCGACATGTTTGATAATAAAGATCCACTTGCAGCTAACACAGCTGTGGCCAGGAGGAGGAGACACGAGATCCCAAGTGTTGTTACCCCACAGAGCAGTCATTTCTTCATCCATGGCGGCACGCCACGCTGGATGCTAGAGAGCTTCCTGCACAGAGTCTGGTATAGAGATAGAGGAGAGAAAGAGAGAGCAAAGGTAAGAAGAGGTGGAGAGAGCCGATGTAGAGAGACATAATTGGCCAAGGGATGGGTCGTCGAAGAGGAGGCCGGATCAACAGGCCGCGAGATCACACCGGTAGAGGGAAGCTGTGGCTGGGCAGCTATATGAGGAGGATGACGAGTGTAAACTTCAATGATAGGAGGTTTGGAGGGGACGGGTTTGGAGGGTACTGGTGGTGTAGGAATCGGAAGTAGACGAGGAGTAAGGAGAAGTGGTGGAAGCAGAGACGTTACGGGAATGATGGGTCGAGGTAGCGGAGGAGGAAGAAGGGGATCAGAAGGACTGGCGTAATATGGTTGGTCTTCATGAAAGAAGACATCAGCAGACACAACCACCTTTCCAGTGATAGGATTAAAGCAGGCATACCCCTTCTGAGTGCAGGAGTACCCAACAAACATAGCTCTGGTAGCACGAGGGGCTAGCTTGTCATTGGAAGGACCAAGATGGTGGACATAACAGGTACACCCAAAAACACGAGGTGTGAGAGAGAAAAGATTCGTGGATGGGTAAAGGAGAGTAAGGGGTGCCACAAAGTTGAGAATAGACGAAAGCATGCGGTTGATGAGGTGGCAAACAGTAGAGACGACAAAGTTCCAATAGAGGGGAGGAACCTGCATTTGAATCATAAAAGATATAGCCACATCGAGGAGGTGAAGATTTTTTCTTTCCGCGATGCCATTTTGTTGAGGGGTGTAAGCACATGAAGTCTGATGTATAATACCGAACTCAGCGCATAGATTGGAGAAGGTGCGACCAGTATATTCTCGAGCATTGTCTATACGAAGAGTTTTGACACAAGTAGAGAACTGAGTGCGAGTTTCTGTAAGAAATGTACGGAACGTGGCCGGGAGTTCGGTACGATCACGAAGTAAATGCAACAAGGTAACCCGCGAGTAATCATCGATAAAGGTAACAAAGTACTGATACCCAAAAACACTAGGGACCTAATAGGGCCCCCAGATATCAGATTGTCCAAAGATAAAGGAGCATCGCTCCGAATACATGAAGGAGAAAAAGAGACACGGTGCTGCTTGCCGAAAATACAAGATTCGAATAGCTTTCTTGAGAATTGGAAGAGGGGCATGCCCAAGACGACGATGCCAATCAGTGATGGAGACAGTAGTGAGAGCAGTGGGAGGAATATCAAGAAGATATAGCCCGTTAGACAGTCGCTCTCTACCAAGTATATTCTGTGTTAGTCGATCCTGCACCACAAAGGAAGAGCGTGAGAAAGTAACACAACAATCAAGATCTTGCGTAAGACGACAAACAGAAAGGAGATTAAAAGGAGAACCTGGAACATGAAGAACCGAGGATAAGGAGAGAGAAGGAGTAAGAGGCAGATGAGCAGCGCCAGAAACCGGGATCTTGTCACCATTGGCCACGGTGATGTGCTGGGGGGTAAGCAATATCTAAGTATTTGGGCGGCTGCTGTGGAGAGAGATGATTTGTAGCACCCGAGTCCACAATCCAGTGAGAACTGTGTGAGAAACACGATATACCTTCCTGGAAGATCGAGGTCACGGAGCCAGAGGAGCGACGAACCACCTCTTGAAGCTGATGGAGTTGAGCACGCAACACAACAATATCATCAGCAGTGGTGGAGGCAGAAGCCATAATCCTGAGCAGCGACTAGCCACAAAAACAGGGCGGCAAGAAGGCACGCGGCTTGCTGGACAGATCTAGCGGCTACTTCGAAGGAAGCACTGAGAACAACGAGAATATGCAGCCGCGAGAGAACAAGCAGCGGAGAAAACAAGTCGCAGAGGCGAGAACAAACCGCGCGAGAAAGGGAAGCCGCGCGAGAAGAGGCAGCGGTGCGAGAAGAAGCAGCGCCGAGAACAAGCCGCAACGGCGAGAACAAGCCGCTCGAGAAGAGACAAACCGCAACCTGAAGAAAGCGGAGCGGAGAAGGGAAGCCGCCCGGTCTCGATGTCAACACACCAGCAGTCAAGAGCCCGCGACCAAGAGGCGGAGCCCGCAGCGGGTAGAGAAGCCGCAACGGCTAAGAGAAGGCCACGCGAGAGGGAAGCCGCAAAGACTAGTCAAGAGAAGAAGCCGCGCGAGAAGTCCGCATCGGTCACGGTGAGCACACCAGCGGCAAAGGACGATGTCGCGACCAAGATGCGGAGCTCACAGTGTGTAAGGGACAACTCGCGGCGAGAAGAGAAGTCGTGGCGACTAAGTGAAGTCGCGGCAAGCAGGGAGTAAAGAAGCGAGAACAGAATAGAGGAGGCCGCAGCGGAGAGAAGCCGGCAATCCGACAATCCGGAAGAACAAATCGCGCGGATAAAGAGACCGCAGTGAGCAGCAAGGCGACAGAGCGGAAAATCGGCAAAGCGGCAAAGAGAGGATAAGGCCGGCGAGAAGAAGAGAGTAGCGAACAGGCCGAAAAACCAAGCGGTTAGAAGGCAAACGGTATGGAAGTGGGGTCCACGAGCAAGAGAGAGGAAGGCTATAAAATAGCGGGGGAGTAGAAGAGGAGGTGGATCCACGGGAGAGAAGGTGGCGAGTAGAAAAGTAGAGAAGCCGCAAACCGAACGGTAAGAGGAAGGACCAAGCCGCCCGGTTAAACAGAAGGACCGAGCAGTTAGGGAAGCAGAGAACCAAGCGGTTAGGCATAGTCCAGACCGGCTCGCTCGGATACTATGTAGAAAGCAATGGACAAACCTTGTAGATACTTCTTTTTATTAATTAAATACAAGAGAGAATACAGGTATATAGGAGAAGAGATGAAGGAAGAATCATATACAATAGATGTGGGACTAAAGGAGGAGGAAAGGGGCCTATAAATGTGCCTTTACATCATTTTTTCTTGTCTTCTAACACTAATGACTAAGTACATAATATGGAAAATGAGTTAAAGCAACCATATTTCATCCTCAAGTTGCTAAAGATAAACCTTGAAGTTATCAAAATGAAGTAATAAGTAAATAAACACCACATCATGATTGAATTTAATGTTTTCAACATGATTTATATTTGAGAATATCACCACCATACATAAACTATGGTACACGCCCAGCTTAGACTTCATCCACGATTCTATGGTCCTACTAAATCATTGAAAGGATAGTGTTGCGGCCAATAAAGTGATGCTATCTATCAGCTATGAGACTTCCATCATGCAAAAAGAAGTATGTTGGTATCAATTATGTAATGTTTTACTCATTTATTTGACTCGGAAGGATGGAATATTAAAGATTTAATATTTAGCAATTCAAGAAGGTTGCATGGAGAATAATATGAATTAAGTCATTGTCAAAAGCCTGGGGCTTCGTTTGGCGTAGCTTATTTGCTCCGGTGCGTTTGGTCAAAAAAGGCATTATCATAGAATGTATGTTCGGCAAGACAAAGGTGAAAACCGCTACCAAGGAAATAAACTATTTTTGAGCATAAAATGTATGAAATTTTTTAGGTGAGGTCGGGCGTTCAAGAACAACGGTTCACGACCGCCGCGTTCACGACCGCCACGCCAATCAAAGCCTTTGTTCAATGGCCTGATCTCTTGCCTCCTTAATATGAACTGGATAATCCTGGCACAGATTAAAAGATACATTTTTCTAATTCCAGCCTCGAGGACAAGTTCCAATGGCCCATCGACAACAAAATTTTAATTAGGAAAGTTTCCTAAATTCACTCTTAACTTCTATTAGGCCCCGTTCGTTTGCACCGTTTTCACAGTCGGATTTCGTTTTATTTTTGCAGTCCAAATGTAGGTGTTTGGTTGGCTATGTTTTGCGCGGTTTTGGTTTTGAGTTGAAAACGTTGTGCTTTCATTTCTTCTAAATTTGTCCCGCCCAAAAACAAACCTGGCAAGGTCCGTTTTGCGCGGTTTTGAGAATAGACGGTCGCTTCTTCCCCAGCGGGAGACTTTCCACTGAGATCTTCCTCCCTTTCTTCCTCCGACAAAGTTGCGATTATCATCGACTTTCCTCCAGGAAAACCAACACAGCGACAGACTACCTTCTTCCTTCCTCCGGCCGTTTTCAGCGATTCTCCAGGGATTTTCTCCGGAGCCCTAGGTCCTAGTTTCTGCCTCTTCGATTTCCTCCTCTCCTTGGCAAGCGATGGTGGACTCCACTGAAGCAACAAATTCTGTCTTCTTCCAACCGATGGTGGACTCCATTGTTGCAGCTAGTTCTGGTCTCAAGCTTCCTTCGTAAAATGATCTTTGCGGCTGCATTCTTAAAAAAATGGTGGATGAAGCAAAACTTGGGTCTAAAAAATTGGTGGCCTCCAGGTTCCTCTCTTGAAATTCAAAACATAGGTCTAGAAAGAGGTCTTTGGAGACGAAGTTCAGAATGCCCAAACGAACATCAGTATTTGTTTTGGTCTAAAACGGACACGAAAAACATTCTCCAACCAAACATAAGTTTTTATTTTACCCCAAAACGAAAATGCATGATTTTTTTCGTTTTTGGCCAAAACGAAAACCTTCCAATGAAAAGCTGCAATCGAACATGCCCTTATCATTTTAAAAAAAAATTTAATATCGTCCCTCTTATTCCCTTCCATTTCTCTCTTCCTGGAGGCCAGCAATCCCTTATTTGATTTACATATCACCGCAGCACTGAGATAGTTTGCAATATAACCTAATGGAATTTGACATTTCACTCCAATAAACCAAAAAAGAAAGGCTTGAATCTCTTAAAAAATATGGTATGAAGATACAGAGGGAGATCGATGAGGACCTATAAGAGCAAGAGGCGCAAAACTTGAGCTCGACGACGGAGTGGTAACCGGATCCTCGAACCTGAGAGCCCTGCAAGAATAACAGAATCAAGAGGTTAGTCTCCTAAAATCAGAGATCGCCATGAGAGCACTGAGATGCCTAAAAGAAAGAATAGTCATCGTAAAGAGAAATTTACCTGCACGGCGGCGAAATCGGGCACTTGGGGGACGGATTGAGATTGGGATTGGTAATGGCGTGGCGGAGGAGGCTTACTAGGAGTGTAGGGCGGAGGGGAGAACAGATTAATGAGATCGGAACAGAAGAGAAAAACCGGAAAACCTAGCAAAAGAAGCTGGAGGCGATCCATCGCCGGCGGCGGCACACGAGATGAGAATCGGACGACAGTGTCGAAGGCCTAGGTCTGGAATGAAAGATTGATTTTAGAAATTAAAACAAAGTAAATTGTTGATAACTAGTTTTTTTTCCTTTTTCTATACAAGAGGCACGGGTCCGGGGAGATGCAGTGCAGGAAATGCATTTTATCGTGCAGTGCGCGAGATCTGACGGCTGCGAGTGCATCTCAGCTCGTGTGAAGATATGTGCACACTTTGAGATATGTGCATATGCTTTGAGATATGTGCGCTGAGATGTGCACGCATCTCAGCGCACTCGCATCCATTAGATCGCACTGCACAGTAAAATGCAACGGCTCTCATTTGTCCGATTTCCCGCACTGCACCTCCCCCGGACCTGAGGCACGGGGGCTTCCCCTCAATGGCTACATTATCCCAACTGTGATTGTGCACGTGGGTTTTCAGTACCCCGCGCGGTATTATTCCGGTTATGGCATTGCAAAGGCCCGAGCATTATACTCCAATCGTCGCTCATTTTTGCGGTGTGTAAGGGAGTTTGCCAGTCACGGGGAGTGCACATTTTTTATTATTGGTAAGGGAGTTTTGCCTATATGACTATATGAGAGCCCATTTTTTTAAATATAAGAACAAAACACATAAAATTTAAAATGTAGAATTTTCTTAATGAAGAGGGGTAAAATCGGAAAATAAATGTTTAATCAAATTGTGTTTTTCTCTTTAAGGCTTTGTTTGGTTCGGCGTTTTATCGCCTACGTTTGGAGCAAACGCCGCCGGACGGCGGGTAAACAAACAGGCGCCGGCGGCGTTTGCACCCGTCGGACAGAGAAAATGCCGTCAAATCGGAGCTTTTCCAACCCCGCCTCCCCCCTCCGATTCGACCCCTCTGTTTGGACCCGTCATCGCTCAATCAAACGAACTCTTAGGCTTCATTTGAGAGAGTTGCGATTGCAAAAGAAGTTGTAAATCCATGTTTGTTAATGAAGCTGTTGAAAACTATTTGTTGGAAATGAAGATTTATTTGAATAGTCAGTGTTTGCATAGCTGTTTAGAATAGAAAATCGTTTGGCAAAATAGCGGTTACGATTATACACACACACACACATGCGTGAGTGTTAAGCACAGGGCTCCGCCCCTACGGCCAACCTCGACAGTACCTTTACGCGACATTATTCTAGCCACAACATTGTCCCGACGTGACAGCACTCCGACCACTCGCAAACCCCGAGTGTTATACTATGATCATCGCTCATTTTTGTGGTGCACACGGGGGTTTGCGAGCGACGAGAGAACATATTTATTTATTGTAGTTAGAGGGCTTTGTATATATGAGAGCATATTTTTTAAAATAAAAATAACACAAATTTTAAAAATTGGATTTTTTTAAATAAAGAGGGGCAAAATCGGAAAGCAAATGTTTAACCAAATTTTTTATAATTTTTTTATAAAAATAACACAAATTAATTGTATATATGTCATAGGATTTTTAAAAAATAAACCTCTCCAACAACTTCCGTTTTTTTCTTGCCTTCGGCCCCCAAACCTCTCCGGCAATCTAGGCGCCGTCAGCATAACTCCAAACTCACAAATGCTTGTAGTCCAAAAGCACCCTCGCTGAATCCCCTTCCTCCGACGAACTTTGACATACGATGATGGAGGAAGATGGGCATGGCGGAGATGGCAGCGGCGGAGAGGCCTCGGCTGATTGTAATGGCGGTTGGAAGCCATTGTTCGTGGGTGGTGCTGCTTTCGGGAGCAGCGGTGGAGCGCCACCGGGATATTGGGATCACAGGAAGGCTATCAGGACTAGCACGGGTCATGAACCCTAGATGTTGTCGGGGCGGCGGTGGAGAGCCGCCGAGATACCTGATGATGCCGCGCTTCACCTTCTTCTTCAAACGCGATAAACCGGAGGTCTTCCTGCGGGTTTCGTCCCGCAAATCTTTGAGCGGCGATAAATGGTGGGCGGTTCAAAGCCTAAGCGGAAAAACAAATGAATTTCACCCCACGAGTTACGTTTTGATAAAACGAAACGCACTAAAATGAATAAACAAATGAAACCTTAATATAGCATAGATAAGTAGCCCAGCAAAGTTATATTTGGAGCAACCTATAAATCTGTTTAAACATACGATAATATGTAATAATCAAAAGAAATCAATAATAGCATAGATAAGAGTCCATTATTTTTCTTACAAATACAATACTTTGTAAGCCTCCAAAAAACTACCAAAATATAAGATAAAAGGCATGTCCTTCGGCCCTCGGCACAAAATAGTTAAAAAAGATATTAGTAAATAATTTAGTCAATGGAATATAAATTTTGTTGTCCATCTTATGTATGTTTAAACAGATTTATATGTATTGATAGCTCCAAAACATCCAAAAATTGTTATATGTATTGATGTACATGTAGTATAGTTTTAAATTATGTTGAAAAAATATGAGGAGTTGTTGATGTACATGTAGCATTTGGGCGGGCCGCGCCCGCTTTCGGCCACCGGCCGTGCCCGCATTCGGGCGGGCCGCGCCCACTTTCGGCCACCGGTTGCGCTAGCTTTCAGCCACCAGCGCCCGCTTTCGGCCACCGGCGTACGCTTTCGACCACCGGCCGCCCTGGGTTCGAGTACGCCCGTGCTCGATGCTCCCAGGCGGCCGAATCCAGGCGGGCTTCGTTCGCTTCCGCACGGGCTTCGCTCATGCTTGATGCTCCGGGCGGCCTTCGATCACATAGAAACGGGTTTCACCCACTTCTACGCAATCCACCTGCTCAGCGTTGCACCCGTCACTCGTTGCTCCCCGGAGCATTATGGTTGTCGTTTAATATTGCAGACAAACTCCGGGGGGGCATGAGTGTCGGATGCGGCTCTGAGCAGGCCGTGGATTGCATAAAAGCGGGTGATTCCCGTTTCTATGCGGCCGAAGGCCGCACAGAGCATCAAGCACGGACAAAACATTCAAATCTTAATTTATCCTCAAAACCTAAAACAATAGAAATATTAGATTAGACATCACAATGAAAGAGAAGAACCCCCCTGAGTTGGAATTCTTGCAATTAGTGATGGACACCAATGACGTCACCATGACAATTTTTGTAGAACAAAACAAAAATGTTTGGTAATTGAAATGGATTTTCATTTTATAACAAACAAATTTAACAGTTTTGTATTTGCTTGCACATTGGTATCTCTTTATGCTCTAATAATAAGATAGATCTATACAACCAACAAATATGAATATCAATGATCAATTCAAATTCTATGCATTATGTTTGAAAAATTCTGCCTTGATTATTTGGTTGTTTAAAAGTGTAGAATATTACAAAATTATAAACTCAAATATTATTCCAAAGTTCATTCCAAACTGAATTAATTTAAGGCTCTGTTTGGAGGGACTTATTTTCACCGGTCTAGCGGTTACGATCGCATGAACCTGACCTTAAATTAAGGTCCGGTTCATAAGTCCCCCCAAACTGAGTCTAAGATTTGAAAAAAAAAAACAGTTCATGTTACTCATAGTTCTATGTTTGACACTACACAATATGAAAAAAAAAACTCAATAATAATGAGAAGCATGTAACCAATTATCAAGACATCATCATTATTGATGCATTAATTGCAACACATGGAAGGTCTTTGAACCAACAAAATCTACTGAATGAAAAATTAAACAGTACTTGATTTTATTTATAAGTAATATTATAGGTTCAAGGTAACCACTCCACCTATACTCATTACATTAGATATAACTTGATGAAGCAAATTTGTATTTGATTTTATTTATAAGTAATATTATAAAATATGAAGTTCACTTTTGATTTTTCGCTTTTGTGGGGGATTGTTGGAAATTTGATATATATATATAATATTTCTTAAATTAAATGTTTTTATTGGAGCTTTTAGGTGTTTGGTGTTTGGGCTCCTTATTTAAAGGGAAAGCTCCAAAACCAAATTAGAGGGAATCAAAATTTTTGGAGGGAATCCCTCTTTCCCAAAGGATGAAATCCTATAGTCCCACATTGCCTACCTCCTTTCATGTAGGAGTGTTTATAAGCAAAATTCCTCCTTTATACTTGTTCAAAAGAACATAAGGAGAAACTATGAACCACGCGCGCACGCACGCACGCACCGGACCGAATCGGATTCGGAACCAGATTCGGATTCGGATTCGGGGAATAATTGAATTGTTAATTTTGCTCCAAATAGTTTTGACTCGGCTGAACAGTAATTTCGTCGACTGCATTTCGTCGGCCACTTTCGTTTTCGTCGATCGCATTTCATCGACCTCTTGCTTCAGCAGTTTCGTCGACCGCATTTCGTCGAATGCTTTTTCGACCGTTTTCGTTAAATGGTTTTCGTCGAGCGCCTTTTCGTCGAGTTTTGATTACGCTGACGTTTCAAACGTTCCTTTTCTTATATTTACTTATCATTCATAACCGTCAAAATTAATGACGAATTCATTTCTTACTATTTACCGAGATTTCAGATAACGCCTTTTTAGGAATCGTTTTGAGACGAAATATTTATTCATTCTTTGGATGCGTCGTAGAGGCTGGCTGTTTTTATTTTTCATCTTCTTCACATTTGCTTCATCAAGTGGTGGTTCGGGTGCTCTGTGTTTCTTCGGTGTCCGCGCACATCGAAGTTTAGGGATCTAGCCGGGTGTTGTACCTTGGAGGAGTGAGCATCGGTTGAAAGCCCTGCCGGAGGGTGGTGCAACTTCTTTAGGGTAGTGATCACACGCCTTATCCAGGCTCGATTCTAAACTATAGAAATTTTATTTGTCTCCTCCTTTTAGATCAGTTTTTTAAAAGATCAAGATTTTCCAGATGTATATTTTATTGTTGTTATCTCTTGTTTTTGAAACGGAAAATATATATATATATATTATTCTGAAATAAATAGGAAAATTATTCCAACAATCTAAAGAAGTTGATAATTCTACGTCAAACAAATAAATAAAAGCAAATTAATCAAAATGATTTTGTCTACTTTCATTTTCATATGCACAGCAATTTATTACTTATATTTTAAATTTTAGAAAACAGTAATGGCATCTAGATCTGAGAATTCTGACGGGATCAAACCCGAGAAATTTAATGGAAATGGTTTTCGTTGTTGGCAAGCGCAAGTAGAATATTGGTTGAATACCCTAGGTCTTTTGTCTGCCATCTTCAATGCCCCTTCTATAGAAACTGAAAACCCTAGTGCTACAAATGCAGTTGTTTCGTCTCTACCATCATTCTTATCCTCATCCGCAAATACCACTAGAACTTACGTTAGACGTGTCCCTTATAGAGATCCAGTAGATGTTTAATATCATTGTCGTAACTGAATCCTAAGTGCCTTGTCTGACAGTCTTTACGATGTCTTCCTTCAATATCGTACGACTAAAGATTTGTGGTATGCACTTGAAGCGCGTTATAACCTTGACAATGCGGGTATAGAACGCTACAATGTTTCCAACCTCCACAAATTCAAGATTGATGCTTCCAAGCCAATCAATCCTCAACTCCATCAACTAGATGAGATGTTGTCCAAAATCCGAGCTGATGGCTCAATCCTTTCCGAAAATTATTTAGTGGCATGTCTTATTGATGCTCTTCCCGACTCTTTGTCCAGCTTTAGCACTAGACTAAGGCATGACCAATCCAACCTTACATACGTTCAAATCCAAAATGCAATCCGCATAGAGGAAGAATATAAGAGTAAAAATTCTAAAACTCCCAAAGACCTTGCTCCTAAAGTAAATCTCACCGAATCGCAAGGCAATCATTCTTCCCACCATCACTTTAAAGCCAAAGGAAAGAACCACAAGAAACCTTTCCGTCAAGGTTCCCATCATCAAAAACCCAATCAATCCAAGCCTAGTTCCTCAAATCAAAACCTAGGTAAAGGAAAATGGCGCTTCATTTGCGGCCGTACCAACCACTTGTCAACCAACTGCTTCTACAAGAAAACTGAACCGGTGGTCGGCAAATCTCATGACTCTAAGCCACAAGCAAATATGATTCAAGCACCGAATCAACCTATCTTCAGGTTAGACTATTCTCCTAGTCTTCATCTCACGTGTTCATCAGATTGGTGGCTTCATTCCGAAGCAAATGTTCATACTTGTTTTGATCGTTCTTGCTTTGCCACCTTTCAGGACATCAATGGAGGAAGCGTGATATTAGGAGATGCCTCTTCGGCACAAATTCTTGGATGAGGGCGAGTGGATCTTAGGTTGACATCCGGAAAGACACTAGCCTTACATGATGTGCTCTATGTGCCGAGAGTTAGGAAGAATCTTGTTAGCGGCTCTTTATTAGTGAAGTAAGGCTACAAGATAGTTTTAGAATCTAATAAAGTTGTAATAACTTTGAATGATCTTTTTATTGGCAAAGGTTATGTTTGTGATAGATTATTTAAATTGAATGTTGTTGATTTAAAAGTTAATCAAATATCTTTTTCTTTTGCTCAAAGTTCTTCTCCTGATTTTTGGCATGCTAGATTAGAACATGTGAATTTTGATTGTATGAAAAGAATGATGTCTTTAAATTTAATTCCTAAAATTAATATTGGATCAAGTGCCAAATGTGAAATTTGCGTGCAAGTCAAATTTTTAGGAAACCTTTTAAATCAGTAGATAGAACTTCAAAACCCTTAGAATTAATACATTCGGATGTATATGATTCAAACCGCCAACCTACTAGAGGTGAAAATAAATATTTTGTAACATTCATAGATGATTTCACCAAATTTTGTTACATATATTTATTAAAGACTAAAGATGAAGTTTTTCCGTATTTTAAGATTTTCAAAGCTGAGGTAGAAAATCAATTAGGAACCTCCATCAAAATACTTAGATCCGACCGAGGTGGAGAATACACTTTGAATGAACTAACCCAATTTTGCCAAGAACATGAGATAATTCATCAAGTTACTGCTTCATATTCGCCTCAATCTAATGGGGTGGCTGAACGTAAAAATCGGACCTTGATGAATATGGTCAATACCATGTTAGCCGAGTCTGGTGCCCTAGAAAATCTTTGGGGAGAAGCGTTGCTCACCTCCTCGTTTGTCCTTAATAGGATTCCTTCAAAACATTGTGATAAAACACCGTTTGAACTATTTAAATTAAGAAAGTCTAACCTTCAAATTCTTAGAGTATGGGGGTATTTAGCTAAGGTAGCAATTCCTGAACCAAAGAGGAAGAAAATAGGACCTAAAACCTTAGACTCTAATTTCATAGGTTATGCGTCAGATAGTAGTGCTAATAGATTTTTAATTGCTAATTCACAAATTAGTGAAATATCTAATAACACTATTGTAGAAGCTAGAGATGTAGTCTACTTTGAGGATAAATTCCCTTTTAAATTAAACAACTCATCTCAACTTTCAACTAGCTCAAACCAACCTTCAACTTCTTCTTTAGAACCATTAAGAAATGATGAACCTAAAAGAAGTAAAAGAGTTAGAACCGAAAGAACCTTTGGGGAGGACTACTTCACCTATCTAGTTGAAGGAGATCATAATACATTTGAGGAAGCTATGACCTCATCTGATTATCCCTTTTGGAAAGAAACAATAAATATAGAAATTAATTCTATACTTGAAAATAAAACATGGATTCTGACCGAGTTACCTCCTGGTGCTAAAGCCATAGGTTGTAAATGGGTTTTTAAGAAGAAATTAAAACCGGATGGCTCCATAGTTAAATATAAGGCTCGCCTTGTAGCTAAAGGATATGCTCAAAAATAAGGAATAGACTTTTTAGATACATACGCTCCAGTAGCTAGAATAACCTCTCTTCGTATTCTAGTCGCCTTAGCATCGATCATTATGTTGCTTATCCATCAAATGGATGTCAAAACCGCCTTCTTACATGGAGACTTAGAAGAAGAAGTATACATGTCTCAACCCGAAGGTTTTGTAGTCAAAGGTCAAGAATCTAAAGTATGCAAATTAATTAAATCTCTTTATGGATTAAAACAAGCTCCTAAGCAATGATATCAAAAATTCGACTCTGTAGTCTCACTTCTTGGTTTCAAATCTAATGAATTTGACAAATGCATCTATGCCAAACAAGACGAAAATGGAATTGTCTTATTATGCCTTTATGTAGATGATATCTTAATTTTGGAAACACAATTGAATTAATTAATGAAACTAAAAATAATCTATCTTCCAAATTTGATATGAAAGATTTGGGAGTAGCAAATATCATATTAGGAATGAAACTAGTTAAAACTGATTCTAGTGTTTCTTTATCTCTATCACATTCGATTGAGAAAATGTTAAATAAATTTAACTTATATGATTTCGCTCCCGCCTCTACTCCATATGATGCTAGCACAAAACTTTGTAAAAATATGGGTGAACCGGTTGATCAACATAATTATGCAAATGATAGGATCACTCATATACATAGCTAACCGCACTAGGCCCGACATTTTCTATGTCGTAGGCCAACTTAGTAGATATACTAGTAATCCAAGTGATGATCATTGGATAGCATTAAATAGAATATTTAAATACCTTCGTGGAACTATAAATTATAGTTTAGTGTACCCGGGAGTTCCCGATGTACTAGAAGGATATTCAGATGCCAATTGGGTAACTGATTCGTTAGACGTTAAGTCAACGACTGGATATGTGTTCCTCCTTGGAGGAGCCACCATTTCATGGGCTTCCACAAAACAAATAGTCATTTCTAGGAGTACCATGGAATCAGAGCTTATAGCTTTGGACAGAACATGTGCCGAAGCAGATTGGATCAAAAATTTACTTTCAGAAATTCCTTTACTTGCAAAACATATACCTGCTATTTCTTTGCATTATGATAATAAATCTGTTATTGATTTAACAGCATCTAATAATACTAATTCCAAAATGAAAAAGTTCATGAGAATCAGGTACAAATCAGTGAAGCAAAGAAGAAAAGAAGTGATATCACTTAACTATGTAAAGTAAGAATTGAATCTGGCTGATAATTTTACCAAGGGATTGTCCCAAAGGGATGTTTTATTGTCATCGAGGGGAATGAGCTTAAGCCCACATGATTTGCTACCAACGGTGGATACCCAACCCATGTGATTGGAGATCCCATGAATTGGGTTCAATGCGGTAAAAATGAAACTGTTGATGTAGCGTAGTTGAGAGCATAAATTTAAAGGTTGAGAAAACCTTCCCCCCATTCCTATGATGTTGTGCTCTACGTAACAAGGTAGGATGAACGTCAAGTTCTTAATGGATGCCAAAGGCATATACCATTGCGAGATATGATTACGAATATCTCTTGAGGCACCACCTATGTGGGGGTAGTCGTGAGGCCGCGACTTTGTGATTCGGGCTGCACCCTAAGAACCCTCGTGAAAAATCAAGGAATGCGCATGGCCATTAACGCGCCCACCGCCATAACCCAAGAACAACCAATCTTTTGTGTGCTTATCTAATTTACCGGTCAAAGTTTATAATTCAAAACCTCTGGCACATTATACTCTTCGGTAGAGGAAAAAAGTACTAAGTATAGGTTCAAGGTAACCACTCCACCTATACCCATTACATTAGATACAACTTGATGAAATAAATTTGTATTTGATTTTATTTATAAGTAATATTATAGAATATGAAGTTCGCTTTTGGTTTTTTATTTTTGTGGGAGATTGTTAGAAATTTGATATATATATATATAACATTTCTTAAATGAAATGTTTTTATTGGAGCCTTTAGGTGTTTGGGCTGCTTATTTAAAGGGAAAGCTTCAAAACCAAATTAGAGGGAATAAGAATTTTTGGAGGGAACCCTTCTTTCCCAAAGGATTAAATCATATAGTCCCACATTGCCTACCTTCTTTCATGTAGGAGTGTTTATAAGCAAAGTTCCTCCTTTCTACTTGTTCAAAAGAACATAAAGAGAAACTATGAACCACACGCGCGCGCGCGCGCAGGCACCGCACTGGACCGGATTCAGATTCGAATTCGGATTTGGGATTTGGGAAATAATTGAATTGAATTGTTAATTTTGCTCTAAATAGTTTTGACTCGGCTGAACAGTAATTTCGTCGACTGCATTTCGTCGACCACTTTAGTTTTCGTCGACCGCAGTTCATCGATCGTAGTTCGTCGATCGCATTTCATCGACCTCTTGCTTCAGCAGTTTCGTCGATCGCATTTCGTCGAACGCTTTTTCGACTGTTTTCGTTAAATGGTTTTCGTCGGGCGCCTTTTCGTCGAGTTTTGATTACGCTGACGTTTCAAACGTTCCTTTTCTTATATTTACTTGTCATTCATAACCGTCAAAATTAATGACGAATTTATTTCTTACTATTTATCGAGATTTCAGATAACGCCTTTTTAGGAATCGTTTTGAGACGATATATTTATTCATTCTTTGGATGTGCCGTAGAGGCTGGCTGTTCTTATTTTTCATCTTCTTCACATTTGCTTCATCAAGTGGTGGTTCGGGTGCTCTGTGCTTCTTCGATGTCCGCGCACATCGAAGTTTCGGGATCTAGCCGGGTGTTGTACCTTGGAGGAGTGAGCATCGGTTGAAAGCCATGCTGGAGGGTGGTGCAACTTCTTTAGGGCAGTGATCACACGCCTTACCCAGGCTCGATTCTAAACTATAGAAATTTTATTTGTCTCCTCCTTTTAGATCAGTTTTTTAAAAGATCAAGATTTTCTAGATCTATATTTTGCTGTTGTTACATCTTGTTTTCGAAACGAAAAATATATATATATATTATTCTGAAATAAATAGGAAAATTATTCTAACAGTTCCGAGTGCAGATGAATTCTCCTGTGCCAAAATAATGTTCTAACGGCCACAATTATGGTTACGAAAAATTATAATAACGCACAAAAAAATAAACAAACACCATAAAGGAAGAACACCAAGATTTAAAGTGGTTCCCCGAAAATTTGGGTACATCCACTATGCAGGCAGAGATAAATCCACTAATAATTTCTCAAACATACAATACAGCTAAAATGGAGGAATAAAATTGAATCGAGAAAAGAGAAGATGAAAAATCTCGAACCCTCCAAGATCCGGTTGTACGCGTTGCGACGAGAAATCAAGACAGTGACAAGAGATGAGGGTCGGCTACGAGGAAAGAAGGACCTCCGATTCGGCGGCCGACGGGAAGATAAAGTCGGCGGTAGGTGTTTCGAAAAGAAGCCGACGATTTTCGACCAAAACTTGACTGCTGCACTGCCCTCTTGGATGGCCGGCCACACCACTATATATATGTGGTGGAAGAAACCCAAAATAGGTATGACGGCCATCATGGAAGGAGATCAATCCCTTCCTAAAATCCTCCATCATCACCAGATTAATGAAGATGCCAAATTTGAAGCGGTCTCCAAAACGGGTTGGCGGCAACAATGAAAGGTGATTAAATATCCCTTCAAAGAAATCCTCCATAAATACCGGAATATGAAGATTACATAATTGGAGTGTATACCAAAAGTATCCCCGACCAAGAAAGAAGTTTCGCGGAAGTTTGGAAGCGGCGACAACATAACATCATAAAATATATGTTTGACAAGACAAATGTTATGACCGCTATCGAGAAAATAAACTAGTTTTCATCATAAAATGCATCAATTTTTTAGGTGAGGTCGGCCGTTCACGAACAACGGTTCATGATCACGGCGTTCACCACGTCCACCACCGTGCCGAACGAAGCCTTAGGCTCTGTTTGGCGCGGTGGTGGCGGGCATGATTATAATGGTTAAATTGTCATTCGTTAACATTCACCTAAAGAATTTAATCCACTTTTATGTTCAAACAAATGATGTTTGTTAGGTGATCCTTAACGAATGACGATTTAACACGTGCGTTTACGACCGCTATCATCGTGCCAAACCGAGCTTGAATCATAGAATATATGAAGTTGTCGGACAATAAAATGAACTTGCGTAAATGGAAAGCCATCCCCAATGTTCACATCAGCAAACCATTTTATAGCAAAAATAAATTCGGTAGATTATTTGATGCCTCAAAAAATAAAAATTGGAAGTTGATATCTGAAATAAACATAACAAAATTGGACGGATCAGAGTGTGTGGGTGATAGTAGAAGCTTGCTTGGAGATCTAGTAGGGATCATCACAATAATATCTGAGGCAGAGGATATGAAGGCCTAAAGCCGAGCAAAGCAGAAATACAGAGTCAAAAGCTGAGAGGCGAGATCTGTTGCCCGTGAGCGTTGACAGGCGATTCCTGCAAGGGTTATAGGGCAGTGAAGGGGAAGTAAAAATAGAAAACAAAGGCGCATAAGAAACGAAAGGGGAAGAACAAGGAAGAGAAATACCGAGGCGTAGCATGTGAGGCATGTGTGAGCTGATCTGTGTGAGTTGGAGTTGCGGAAATGGATCGAGGTGGGGCGCGGTCATGGGGTGAGGAAGGGACATCCAAGTAGAGAGCAGTGTTGCGGGCTAGATCGTCGGGTAATCGAGCGGCGGGACGTGTTGAAATTTTACAAGCTGATTAGAAGATAGCTCTGATACCAAGTGAAAAAAATTCAGAACTATCAAACTGACTACTTGATCAAGCGGAAACGGAAACTAGGCGCAGGAATACTCCAACCATAAACTGAGCTATGTAGAATCAGAGACAATGAAGAGCAAACACAAATCTTATAATATCAACTATCATCATCACAAGTCAAGAAATTCATGGCGAGACATGATTTCGCCAAGTATAAAAGGAGAAGCAAAACAAACAAGAAAACAAGTCGGACGGACAGCCTCAGAGACCGTCGAGTCCGCCGAGACCGCGAAGCCGCTGCTGCACAAACCGCTACAGAGTTCGCGAAGTCCGCGGACAACCCGTTATTCCGCAAAACTACTCTGCAAGCCGCCGAACTGAAGGAACAAGCCGCCGAGTCCGCCGAGACCGGCAGACAGATTATTGAACTTGGAAATGCTGAAGGAAAGAAGACTGGCTGTCCGCAATAACGACCTGCTGAAACCGCTGATTGTTAACCGCAAGCTTCACTGATTCCTTACCGCACTTAGAACCAAACTCCTAGCTTCTCAGTGCTAGCCGCACAACCTTCAAAAAGCAACAAGTTAACACTTCTTAAACGCGCGGACAAGAAAACTGAGGCCGCAGCAATTAACCAACGCTCGACTTACTGTTCCCTCAGTTAAAGTTGATGTGACGGGAGGGGGGCTCTATTTATATGCGCGGAGAGAAGTGTGGTCACTGCCCTAGTGGATATAATCACCACCCCAGTCCGTAGCTAGCACAAGGCATTCCACCTAGTCCGCAAGGACAAAGCCAGACACCAGCCAAACCGCCAGGCACCAAGGCAAGAAGTCAGTCCACAATAACTGGCGGGCACTGCATCAATCCGCATGCTGTCCACAACCAACAGGCACTCCGCCCGGTCAACCAGTGGACAATGCGGACTAACGAACATCGCATCAACCCGCAACATGTCAACGACCAACAGACACTCCGCCCAGTCAACCAGCGGACAATGCGGACTAGCGAACACCCTAGACTTGTCACAGATAGTGACAAGTACACCAAACAACCAAGAGCCTGGCACGAGCTCGACGGACAAGGCCCCAGTCCGCCAGCTCCCAAGACAGCACGCCAAACAATGCTCCATCTGAGCAAGGCAATTAGCCAAACTGTCAAGCACAAGTGTCCGCAACAGCGAGCTCTGCAGACTCAGAATGAGTCCGCCCTTACCGCGGATACTCCACCTATCCGTACGGTTACACCAGGAAACCGCCAACTTAGAGACCACTAGCCATAGCTGACGGACACCACCATCAGACATCATAGCAAGCCGCCTAGACCGCACTAACAGTTCGCGCAGGCCACTCCAACAGACCGCCCAGGCCGCGCGGTCTGCCTGATCAACCCCCTCCACTTTCACTTCACAATTTTCAACACTCCCCCTTGAAGTGAGAAGTGGTGACCAAGCCTAGCAGTTCCCGTAACTGAGAAAATGGCACCTTCGGCAACGGCTTCGTGAAGATTTCTGCGATGTTGTCCTCACTCTGCACATGATCTACCATAAGAGATCCCTCCAACACCTTCTCCCGAATGAAGTGGTGCTCGATCTCTATATGCTTGGTCCGTGCGTGACAAACTGGATTGTTTACCAGTTTCTTGGCGCTTTCTTTGTCACCGCACAACAGAGTTGGATCGCGCACTTCTTTATAGACGTCCTCTACTAATCTTTTGAGCCAGATGGCTTCCCGAGCTGCCAAGGCTGAAGCTTTGTACCCTGCTTCCGTAGTAGAGACGGACATCGAGTCTTATTTCCTGCTGCACCAAGAAATACTGGTTGATCCACATGTGAATACATAATCGGATGTTGACTTCCAGTCGTCTGAATCTCCCCCATAATCAGCATCTGAGTATCCTTGAAGAACAAAGCTCATGCCTCTCCTATATAGGAGACCCATGTCAGAAGTGGCCTTCACGTACTTTTGAATGTTCCTCGCCGCCATCAGATGAGGCTTCCTGGGTTCCGCCATGTACCGACTTACTCGACCAACTGCATAAGCAATATATGGAATTGTAATCGTCAAGTAGATGAGACTCCCAACTAGAGCCCGAAACATCAATGGATCAGGAAGAACCCTCCCCTCATCACGCTGAAGTTTAATGTCTAAATCAAAAGGAGTAGAGCCACTCTTCCCTTCCTGCATGCTGAATCGCTGAACGATCCGCTCCGCATACCCTTCTGGGAGACGAGTATCCCGTTCTCTTTCCTCTTCACCTCGAGTCCAAGGAAATGGTGGAGCTCACTCAAGTCCTTCATCTCGAACCTTATAGCTAGCTCTGCCCTGAGCCTAGCTACCTCCTCCTTGGAGTTACCCGTGATGATCATGGCATCCACGTACAACAGCACCAAGACTAGAAGCTCACCCTTCTTCTTGACGAACAAGCTCGAGTCTGAGTTGGAAGCGAGATATCCGCAGAACTGGAGGTATTCTACAATCTTTCCATACCAAGCTCGAGGAGCCTGCTTCAACCCATAGAGAGATTTCCTGAGCTTGCAGACGTAGTCCGGATGATCTTCAAAAACGTACCTCAGTGGTTGATCCATGAAGATGTCTTTATCGATCTCCCCATAAAGAAAGGCATTCTTTACGTCTAGCTGCCACATCTTCCACCCTTGGCAAGCCGCCAAGGCCATCACAACCCAAACTGAAGTCATCTTTGCCATATGACTGAACGTCTTTTCATAGTCCTTGACGTACATTTGAAAACCCCTGAGCTACAAGACGAGCCTTGTACCACTTGATGCTTCCATTCGCCTTCTTTTTTAGCTTGTAGACCCACTTGCAAGTAACAGGAGTAACGCCATCAACCTTGGGCACCAAATCCCAATTTTCATTCTACTTGAGGGCAGTCATCTCCTCATCCATGGTATCATCCCACTCCTTCACTCTAGTGGTCTCTTCAAAGTTCGAAGGCTCTCGCTCATCAAGAGGGTCTGCGAAGAAACAAGAAATGAAGCTCACCGAGTTTCCTTCACAATATCGAGCTGGTGGCTTGATAGTCCTCTTTGATCTCCGAAGAGGCTGCTCCTTGCTCACCACCTCCACTACTTATTCAAAACCAACTCTGTTCCCAGACACACTTGGAGCGTCGCTCCCCCTGCTTCCCGAACCAGAAGCTTCTGTCCCAGAGCTTGAAACAACTGGAGCTCCTGGTGACACAGGCAGCTCCACCTGAAGATCTTCTGCAGCTTCCTTCTGCCCTTCATCAACCCTGCTCTCCTACAGCTAAATAGTGCCACCTCCATACGATGTCAGTTCATCAAAGACAACGTCTCTTGAAACAAAGAACTTCCTTATCGCAGGTTCCATGCACTTTCAACCCTTCTTCCGCTCATCATAGCCCACAAAGACGAGCTTCCCCGTCTTCGCATCAAGCTTGGTCCTCTGAGCATCCAAGATGTGAACGTAGCAGGTTGATCCAAACACCCGAAGGTGTTCCACACTCGACTTCTCCTTGTACATCATTTCTACGGGAGACATCATGTTGATCGGTCTCAGAGGTATCTGATTGATGACATAGGTTGCGCAGGCCATTCCTTCCGCCCAAAAGGACCTGGGAATGCCCTTTGCATGAAGCCAACACTTGCAGGTTTCCATCAAGTGACAGATCTTCCTCTCCGTCACTCCGTTTTGTTGTGGAGTATGAGCACAAGTAAGCTTTCTCTGGATCCTGTGCTTCCTGCAGAAGTTAGAAAACTCTGATGATACAAACTCACCACTGTTGTCTGATATGAACTTCTTGATCTGTAGGTCAAGTCGGCCCTCCACCAGCTCCTTGAACTCCACAAACAACTGGAAGGCTTCTGACTTCTCCTTCATGAATACACCCAAGTGTATTTTGAGTAGTCATCAATCTGCACCAGTATGTATCTGCTTCCTCCAAGACTAGAGGTAGCAGTTTGCCCCATCAAATCACCATGGATACACTCCAATGGTGCCTTGCTCCTTGTTTGAGACTTGTCAAACGGAAGGCGATGAGCCTTGCCGAACTGACAACCTACACAAGCATGGCCATCTCCGTAGGATGACAACTTTGGCAAGCCTTTCACAAGGCTCCTAAATGTCATAGCTTTTAACTTGTCCATCACTACATGCCCTAGCCTTTCATTCCAAATAGCAGCGCTATCGTTGGCCCTCATCCGATCAACATAAGAGCTTGTTGATAAGATAAACAAGTCTCTAACCATTCTCCCTATATGAGCAACATCAACCTTTACCGCTGATATGTTGCGGAGAAATTTCACTTATGTTGGCCCAAATAGAACGTGAAAACCGACGTCAACTGCATTGGTCACTGAGAAGAGGTTCTTCTTCATACCAGGTACGTGATACACACTCCTTAACGTAAGTGGACCCTAAGCACTATTCAAAGAAACAACACCCTCCTTCTCTACAGTATGAACAGAATCATCAGCTGTAATAATAGCTTCGTTACCTGAGAAGGTTTGCAGCGAAGAGAACTTTGACTCGTCTCCAGTGAGGTGATGACCACACCCTGAGTAAACGATCCAGTCATCTTGGTAGTTGACGGTAGAGAGAGCACGAACACACGCGCTTGTCAAGAAGGCTCCTCCCCATCCGGCTTCCTTAGCACTGGAACCAGCTCCCTCCTTATCTGCAACATGCCCAGGTTGCAGCTTGACCTTGCAATCACGCTTGAAGTGTCCCGGCTGATTACACCTGTAGCACTTCAACTCCTTCTTTCAGTTCTTCTTAGGAGCAACACTCCTCTCTTGCTGATAGGAGGTTGAAGGCACATCAGCAGCAACATGCTTTTTCTTCTTCTCCTATCTCTTCTTCTTCTTATTAGTGAAGAGAGCTTCACTACCTCCTTCAGAGATAGTAATCCCGACCATCTGCTTAGCCAAGCTCTCCTATGATGCCAACGGATTCTCTAGCTCCAGCATGGATGTTTGAGTTGCCCATCCTTGAACAGAAGTTACAAAGACCATATACTCCTTCTGTAATCCGCGGACTATGTGCCTCTTCAACTTAGCCTCAGAGATGGGCTCATCAGGATCCAAGGCTGATATTTCAGCGCACAGGTTCTTCATCTTAAGAAAGAACCTTGAGATGGAAAGATCTCCTTGAGTTGCCTTAGCCAACTCATTCTCTAAGAACTGTAACCGCGCTACATTCTTCATGTTGAATAATCCATCAATGGATGTACAGATTTCTACAGTAGACTCACATCCTAAGATGTTATCAAAGAGCTCCGGTGAGATAACCCGCTTGAGAGCAAACTCTGCCCTTACATTAGTCTTCCTCCAAGCTCTCAGCTGTTCAGCCGAACCAGTAGCAACATTCACTTCTTGCTAGTCGTCACCACCGACAACCTTCCACAACTCTTCACCAATGAGATAGCTATTCATACACGACTTTCACTTCTTGAAGTTAGTCGTTGTAAGAAGTTCGATATCAAGAACTCTTGTGAAAGCACCTTCCATTGCAAACACCACTGATCAAATAATAGATTCCAGAAGCGCCAAGCACAACTGAGGTTGATTGTAACAACCCCTATAACAATACTAATACTATAATAATAATAATAATAATAATAATAATAATATAAACAAAGACCTAAAACTAAACCCGGTCTAAACCACCCCCCCTTCTTTAATAAGAACCGATCCCCCCGGTTTTAAATCCCGCAAGAAAACCCGCAAGCCGCAGTCATCCCGCATCTCACGTCCCGCAAGAAAATTCCGCTTCCGCCTCCTGCGCACCCGACGGCCCCGGAACCCGCCGCCAACGCCTCCGACCGCCCCCGAGACGCCTCCCCGTGGCCGGAAAACGCTTCCTCCTGGTCGGGCGCCTATTCCTTTTGCTTCCCCGATGTCTCTGGTGCTCCCCTTAGCTGGCAACTCCCGCACAACCCATCTCTTGGCCGATTACTTCCAAGAGGGGCCGGCAGAAACTTATTTCTCCCTTCCTCTCCTCCTTCTCCGGCCAGTGAGGGCAAGGACATCATTTCTTCTCCGGCAACCCTAGCTCCTACTCGTTCCGGCTGATGGATTTCGTGAGGGACTCCTAGGGTTTTGCTCGAAACCCCTCTTCATGGATTTCTGAGCCCAAATCTGGACTCCTTGGGTAAGGAATTTCATCAATCCCTCGTTTTTCGTTTGCCTTAATTTTTTGGTAGGATTTCTGCCCACCGATTGGCGTAATTTCGCCGATCCCCCCTTGGATTTGTCGTAAAGTCAACTAATTTCAGTTCTGTTTGCATTTCCAATGCCGTTCGTTGGGCTTAGGTGGTAGAATCGCACCAAGCTTGGGATTTTCGCCTCCAAACGCCGCCAAAACTTTCGATCCCTCGCAGTAGTCTCTTCTCCCCTCACTCTCGAGGGAGGTAAATTCATATACTCCTTTCATTTGTGTTGAGCGATTATCAAACGCATGTGATGACATAAAAACGTGTTTTGGAATGCATTTTTTCATATCGAACAGGTGTAGCTAGAGCCTTTAACCTCGCTTACGCCACTTGGTTGTCGCGAGCTTTTTTTCGACATCACTTTAAGGCAAGTAGAGAACCCTCTATCACTTGCAAAACTTTAGATTTAATCTGATTACATGCTCTTTTACAAATAATTTTTTTTTTTACAAAATTCTGAACTCTAAAAATGTTGGCATAACAAAATATGATAGACAATCACCTAAGTACGAAATTATAAGGCAAATCCGTAGTTGTAAGCGAAATCCTTGAATTGTAACGTTAACTGGGCATCTTTCTGCTGGCATGGTAACGGCAAGCAGGATTATTTTTCCGATAAGACTTGCACTCAGATCTGATCGTGAGTCATGTGCGCCCGCTATAGTACGTACACACTTCATCGATCACGACTTATAACATATTACATATATAATTTTAGGCTATACTTTGGAGTAGGCTAATATTTCAGATATGTCCATTGACCTGATTCTTGGTATATTTGGTAGCTTTGTACAAGATATATCAGTACTCGGTTATGTCTGTTGTTTTTGCTCTCATTTTAAAATAATTAATTTGCTCATGTTTAAATTCTAAGTTCTAAGGCATTTTCCTTCTGTCTTGAAATTGTCTTAGGGTTTGTGACTGCGCCGCCTGCTCCCTGAGCTACTTCTCGTTCAGCTTCAGCTTTGCTCAGAGGTTTTTCATTTATAGTTGTCTGCATCAGGTTCTACGATCTCTTTATAGTCTGTCTATCATGTAATAGTTATAGTAAGACATTTTTTTTTGTATCATGGACAACTTTTAGGATATTCTTGATGTATTAGATCATCTTATCTATAATATTTCCACTACTGTTATTATTGCATTACTTTTGTTTCAGCACTGTGTGTAGCACTAAATTTTACAAGAAAATACATGTGCATTAATTCTCCATGTTTTAAAAACTTTAAGTGCTTCCGTACATTTATACTCAATAAATTGTTCGAACAAAATTACTATTTTTAACTCAATAAATTATTCAAACAAAATTACTATTTTTAAAATTATTTTCAGTATCACCGCATCCGCCTTAGTAGACATGGTTCCTTTCCGCCCATGCCTGTGGCATCACGGCCCGCCCGAAGTGCACTCTAACTTCCGTCGAGACGGGTCGTGACATTGATCACTGCTCAACTGCTCAAGCCACTGTTCCCTCTGATACCAAGTTAAAATTTCTCAAGCTGATCAGAAGATAGCTCTGATACCAAGTAAAAACTTTCAGAACTATCAAACTGACTACTTAATCAAGCAGAAACAGAAACTAGGCGCAGGAACACTCCAACCATAAACTGAGCTATGTAGAATCAGAGACAATGGAGAGCAAACACAAATCTTGTAATATCAACTATCATCATTACAAGTCGAGACATACAAGGCGAAACATGATTTCGCCAAGTATAAAAGGAGAAGCAAAGTAAACAAGAAAACAAGTCAGGCGGACAGCCTCAGAGACCGTCGAGTCCGCTAAGTCCGCCGAGACCGCTAAGTCACTTCTACACAAACCACTACAGAGTCCGCGATGTCCGCGGACAACCCGTTATTCCGCTGAACTACATTACAAGCCGCCGAACTGAAGGAACAAGCCGCCGAGACAAGCAAACAGATTATTGAACTTGGAAATGCTGAAGGAGAGAAGACTGGCTGGCCGCAACAGCGATCTGCTGAAACTGCTGATTATTAACCGCAAGCTCAACTGATTCCTGACCGTAGTCAGAACCAGACTCCTAGCTTCTTAGTGCTAGCTGCACAACCTGCAAAAAGCAACCATTTAACACTTCTCAAAACATGCGGATAAGAAAATCGAGGCCGCAGCAATTAACCAACGCTCGACTTACTGTTCCCTCAGTTAAAGTTGATGTGATGGGGGGGTCATATTTATAGGCACTGAGAGAAGTATGGTCACCGCCCTAGTGGATAGAATCACCACCCCAGTCCGCAGCTAGCACAAGGCAGTCCGCCCAGTCTGCAAGGACAAAGCCGGACAACAACCAAACCGCTAGGCACCAAGGCAAGAAGCCAAACCGCAATAACTAGTGGACATCGTATCGGTCCGTATGTTGTCCACAACCAATAGGCACTCTGCCTGGTCAACCAGCGGACAATGCAGACTAGCGAACACCGCATCAGCCCGCAATATGTCCACGACCAACAGGCACTCCGCTCGGTCAACCAGCAGACAATGTGGACTAGCGAACACCCTGGACTTGTCACAGATTGTGACAAGTCCACCAAACAACCAAGAGTATGGCGCGAGCTCGGTGGACAAGGTCCTAGTCTGCCAGCTCCCAAGACAGCCCGCCAAACAATGCTTCACCTGAGCAAGGCAATTAGCCGAACTATCAAGCACAAGAGTCTGTAACAGCGAGCTCCGCGGACTCAGAATGAGTCCGTCCTTACCGCGGATACTCAACCTATTCGCACGATTGATAACTTCCCAAAAAAAAGTTATCTAGTACGTTATTTTGATTTAATAATCATCATATTGGGAAATAAATGAATTAAATAAGGAAAAATATGAGTAAATTCATATTTACTTTATTTGTGATTAATATGTCTAATTTTTCATTGTTTTCTTACTAGAAATGCTGAAGAAATCGATCCGGAGAAGCAAAGCTGGAATTGTTTTTGGACTGCGCAGGTTGTTGCAACAACCTGAAAAAGTTGTTGCAACAACTGCTGGACGGATTTTGATTTTTAAATTCAAATTTTATGTCAAAATAGAAACTGAAAAGATACAACTTTTGGTAGAGGGCTGTACGTTTTTAAGAGTATAATCTCATACCATAAGGGGGATTGGATTAGTATTGGAGGGAGAAACTTGAGAGCATCATCTTGGAGATTGCTTGGAGAGGAAGAATTAGGGCAACCCGGATCTTGGAGAAGGACTGCTTGGGGCTGACTTGGAGAGCAATTTCCTGCACTATTTTGAATCCTTTCATCATGTGCTGTAAGATCTTTCTTATTTTGTGGTGTTCTTCCGCAGTCATGAACTAAATTACATTGGTCTTGTATGAAGAAAGTACTATGTTTGTTTTGATGGTGTAGTTTTCTTATGCTAAGTTTGTTTGACAAAAATCTTCTTTGTGAAACTTTTGAATTTATTAAAGAAACTCTTTGTTTTGTTTTCATCTTCTATTTTGCATCGAGATTCGAGAGATGAGAGGCGAAATTTAGGTTGAAGGCTATCTTCTGTCACCGCAAGAATCGAGAGACGAGCGGTGTAGATCTTTTTAACCAAGAGTTTTTATTTCACCCTTCTGTTGTATTTCGAGATTCGAGAGAGGAGAAATACAACTGCTCATAAGTTCACCATAGTAAAGAAGAGAGGAAGAGATTCCTTCCTCTTGCTAGCAATCCGATTTTTACTCTTAAAATATTTTTTTCATTCTTTCTAAGTTAGAGATAACTAGGGGATGATAGGATATTAAGATTTCCGAGATTCGAGAGATGAGGATTTCTTCTTTTAAATCGTTGCAGGATAATTTGGTCAAGCATTCTCACTAAATATTAGTTTCAGGCACCATTTCAACTCACATAGGAAATCTGAAATACAAGACTTCTCTCTCTACAGATAAAAAGTATCTCTTTAGTTCGTATAATTAGTCTAAATCACTGTTTAGTATTTTCATCACTATTCCAAATCATTTCATTAGATCTGCTTGAATTTGAAGAAACCGGGTAGCTTGTAGTTGTAAGCACTAAAGTAATCACTTCTTCGTGGGAACGATCTCACTCACACTTTATTACTTGAGCGACGCGCGCACTTGCGTTTAAGACGTTTTACCGCGTATCAAGTTTTTGGCGCCGTTGCCGGGGAGGTGCAACGAATTTAGTGTTTTTCTTACAATATTAGTGATCCTTAGTATTTGGAGGTCAAGCTTTTATTTTGATTTAAGTCTATTTATCTTTATTTTCTTGCACTGCCTTCTTAATCTGCTAGTGTATGTCCAGGTATCGTCCAGTTGAATTAATACCGTTAAATTCAGAAATCGAGCGAACCTGTAGACGTAATAGAAAATCAACTAGATTGGAAAATTTGAATCAACTCAACATGAATAATCAAAACAATGATGTTGAGTTTCATCAAGAGGGATATGACTTAGGTGGACAAGTAGAGTATAACGGGCACCCAATGGAAAATAGGAGAACATGCCGTGACTATAATATGCCTTTTAGGGGAGGGGTACAATTTAGTATCGCTAGGCCCGCTGTAGAAGCTAATAACTTTAAAATTGATTCCACAACTATGCAACTTGTCCAGAATAATAAGTTTAGTGGCCATAATCATGAAGACCCTAACTCTCATCTAAGAACGTTCATAGAAATCTGTGACACGTTCAAGATTAATGACGCATCTGAAGAAGCCATTAAACTACGATTATTTCCTTTCTCTCTAGAAGGGAAAGCAAAAGATTGGTTGAACTCGTTGCCTAATGGGTCTATTACTACTTGGGCTATATTGGTTGAAAAATTTTTGGCCAAATATTTCCCCCCATCCAAAACTGCTAAATTAATGAGAGATATTTCTACGTTCATGCAAGGTAATGGAGAAACCCTCTATGATGCATGGGAGCATTTTAAGGAACTATTACGGAGATGTCCCCACCATGGATTGGCCGTCCACCAACAAGTATGGACCTTTTACAATGGCCTTCAAACATCTACGATGATCCAAGTAGATGGAGCCGCGGGAGGGTCTCTTATGAATAAATACCCGGAAGATGCATATGGAATCTTAGAAGATTTATCTTCTAACAACTATCATTTGATTGATCGACAAGGACATTCTTCTGCCACGGCGGGTTTGTACCAAGTGGACCAATTCACGTCATTTGCAGCCCAAATGACGTCTCAATTCAATTCTGTTGGTACCCTAGTTTGATTTGAGTTTAGTCCTCTCCTTTGTGCCCCCTTGACCCAAGAAATATCTATGGTCAATGGTCTGTAGTCTAGCTGTAGAGTCCTCACTTTTCCAGATTGAGAATTTGGTTAAGTAGGTTTTTCGTTCGACTATAGTCGAACGCCGCTCGACTATCGTCTATCAGCTGACCGACGATCGTCTATCAGTTGGTCGACGCTTTGTTCTGCGCTGATAGGTCGACTATCTGTTGATAGGTCGACTATCTGTTCTGCGCTGATAGTTCGACTATCTGTTGATAGGTCGACTATCTGTTCTGCGCTGATAGGTCGACTATCTGTTGATAGGTCGACTATCTGCTTTCTAAGGTAGGTCGACTATCTGCTTGATAGGTCGACTATCTGTTTGCGCTTGATAGTTCGACTATCTGTCCTGATAGATCGACTATCTGATAGTTCGACTATCTGTTCTGATAGGTCGACTATCTGCCGAGGTAGTTCGACTATCTTCTTCGATAGGTCGACTATCTGGATCGTTCAACTATCTGCCCGATAGATCGACGATCTCCGTGCGTCGGTCGACGATCTCCGAAGGCCGTTCGACGCTTTCTGCCTGCCTTTATATTTTGTATTTATTTATTATATTTAATTAATTAATACATTTTCTGGCACATTGTTTTAAGCTGTATGATAATATTTCCAAGCATTATTTGCTCTATTCTTTTTGCCTGAGTCAAATCTTTTTAAGATAAAGTTGTTTGTCTTATTAGCTGTCTTTGTAAATTACTTTATCTGCTGACAGCCCTTTATAGCCGTTGGACTGAAAAGTCTTCTATTTGCTATAAAGAGTAATTCTTTGATGTGACTTTATTTAGTCCTTCTGTTATTTGATTTGGTCCTGCAGCTTCTTAGAAAAAGGGTTATTCCTTTTATAGAATGTTTTGCTGCAGAGATGTTTCTGTCTTCTTGATATTTACAGCCCAGGTCTCAAGACTCAGAAGAAGACAAATAATTCAAATGGAAGAGAGCCGTTGATTGCTGCTATTATATAAAGAACCCTTTGAAGAAGGATTCAAGCTAGTCAGCTAGTCAATAGTAAAGAGAAAATAGTCAATAGTTAAGAGCTAATAGCTAACCAGTTGTTCATTCAAGCTTTCAATCCTTCAAGCTTTCTGCTCTCAGCAAATTCCATCTAACTGAGAAGTGTTAAGATCTTCATTTCTCCTTCACCTGAGTTCTCCTGCTTTCAGGAAGTTCAAACTCAGAGTTCCTTTGAAGAAGAAGAAGAAGATAGCTGCTTGAAGAGATTTCATTTTATTATTTATTTTCTTCCTGTAGCTTTTCCTTCAGAACTTTCTGAAGAGTTTTCTGCACTGAAGCAAGACTTCACCTGGACATCTTTGAGCTAGGGGGAGCCTTGATTCTTTAGAGCTTTCTAGCTCAGTGCAAGTTTTTGTGCTTCTCTAATCTATTGTAAAATAGAGAAGACATCTTAACCTTCTTCCCCCTCCTGTACATGGTTATTACTCCCTTCAAAAGTATCCCTTGGTGGCAGGGCACCTGATCAAAAACCTGTGCTTGGTTTTTTAGACACCTGATCAAAAGTCTAAAGGGTTTCTGAATCTACCTGAAGCAGATTCTGTTGGTGGCAGGGCACCTGATCAAAAACCTGAGTGGATTCCTACCGTGTGGGTAGAAGAGTGGACGTACCCAAGTTGTTTGGGGAACCACTATAAATTTCCTTATGTCGTCTGGATTCCATTGTTTAATTCCTGTATTGTGGCTGTGATTAGATATAACTAGGTTGCTAGTTGCTGATTAGGTTTTTCCAAGCCTTAACTGTAATTACAGTTAGCTTGAGTTTGTGCACTCCACTTGTGTTAGGCTCTAGGGTTAAATCTATATCTATAATCTTTCATTCCGCACTTCACTCCAAGGGAGTTGGGTAGACCATTAAGTTTTGTCTAGTGCAAAATTTGATAACTCTATTCACCCCCCTCTAGAGTAGTATCTATCCCTTCACTTTCAATTGGTATCAGAGGGAGGTTGACTGACTGAATAGGCTAACACCTAAGTCACAAGATCCTGATAGATACCAAAGCTTATAGATATTCACTATCATGGCCCAGTCCAAGGATTATTCAAGCACCAGACCTCCAGCATGCAACTTAGCTAAGTTTGGCATCTGGAAGGCAAGGATCAAACTTTATATGAATTCTATTGATGAAAGTATTTTTGCTTCTATTTTGTCAGGTCCCCCAAGAGCACCTGCTGCTGCCACTGCTTCATCATCTGATATGAGTGCAGTGCCTCCTCCAGATTATAATGATGAGTACAAGAAGGCCAAAATAGCAGATGCCAAGGCAATGAACATACTGGCTCAGACAATGTCTGATGAGGTGTTCCAGAAGGTTGCTGACTGCTCCTCAGCAAAGGCCATGTGGGACACACTGAACCAGATTGTAGCTGGTTCAGCTGATGAAAGGAAGGACAGAAGGTCCAACCTGATCTCACAGTACGAGAACTTCAAGAAAACTGATGCTGAATCAGTTGAAGCTATGTACACCAGGCTCAGCTCAATCATCAATGAGCTGAGGACCCTGGACAAGGACATATCATTGACAGAGGTCAATGATAAGATTCTTATGTGCTTCCCTAGCACATGGGATCTAAGGATCTGGCCCATCAAAGAAGCCAGAAGTACTAATGAGATCTCCACTGAAGCCCTTCTCGGCAAGCTCAAGTCTTTTGAGCAAGTGCTGAAGACAAGGGAAGCTGAAGCTGAAGCCAAGACCCCCACTCCAACAAGAAAAGAGCAATCTCTAGTTCTTAAGGCTGCAGATGTCTCTGAAGGCAGCCAATCTAATGAGGAACTTATGGCACTGTTTACCAAAAGGTTTCTCAAGATGGGGAGAAAGGAGTTCAGAAAGAAGTCTTCACGTTATGAAGACAAACCAAGGTATGATCGCTCTCCTGCTAAAGAAATTATCTGTTATGGTTGCAGGAAGCCTGGACACATCTTGCCAGAGTGTCCAGAGGAGAAGAACAAAGACAAGAGAAAAGATAAAGAACAGCACAGGAAGCACTCCAAGCCATCCTCCTACAAAAACAAAAAGAAGGAGAGAGGTTTCATTGCTGAAACCTGGAGTGATTCTGATGAAGAATCCTCCTCATCAAGTTCCAGTGAAGATGAGGAAGAGAAGAAGGCAAAAGAAGTTTGCCTCATGGCAATAGATGCCTGCAGCAACCACTCTGCTGCAGAGAGTTCTGATTCTGATGAAGAGATGCCTACAGAAGATGAGGTACTTTCTTCTTATGATTTTACTTCAGAAGAATTTAAAGTAGAATTTAAATCTTTATGCTTAGATTTAATTAGCTCAGAAAAGGAAATAAAAGAACTTAGAAATAGGTTAGCTGACTCAGAATCAATAGCCTCTGAAAATGTTAGGTTAAAGGAAGAACTCACTACTTGTAGTGAAGAAATCAAATTTCTTAAAATAGAGTTAGCTAAGTCTAAAAGATTAGAAGAATCCCTTAATGGTAGAAGCCTTAAGTTATTAGAAATTACCAGCATGACTAACACTAGGTCAGGTAATGATAAACTAGGCTTAGGAGCTTCTCCCAGTGAACCCCCAGTCATTCTTAAAAATAATCTTTCAACTCCAGTGAACTTCATTTCAGCTAGTGGAAAGAAGAACACTGAGCAAGTAAACCTTGTTAATAAAACCTTAAATAAAGCTAAGAGAGAAAAGAGAAAGAAGTTTTTTAAAGAAATGCAAAGAGCGTCGAACGCCGCTCGACGATCGGAAGCTCCATGGTCGAACGAAGGTCGACGATCTGAGCACCCATCGTCGAACGTCGATCGACGATTTCAATATGATTTTCAAAATCATAATCAATTCCATAGAAACCTAAATGAGAATAGAAACCCTAGGTTTGTTGACCCATCATCAGCATGGAGAATCCCACCTAGGAGATCTCACCCACTAGGTTATCACCCTCAGCCTGCATTTTCATACATTTCCAGTTTTTCTTATGTGAAAAACAAGGGACCCAAGGTTACCTGGGTCCACTCTGTCTAAATAATTGTCTTGCAGGTGAAGGCCTATCCAATCACTCAAAATAAGTGGTATTTGGATAGTGGATGCTCTAAGCATATGACAGGAAATAAAGATCTACTGTCAAAGTTCAAAGCTAAGCTCGGCCCAAAGGTTATCTTTGGAGACTCCAGCTGTGGTCAGACAGAAGGCTATGACAAGATCACAATTGGAGCAGTTACTTTCAAGAGAGTTGCATATGTCAATGGACTGAAGCACAATTTGATTTCAGTCAGCCAGCTATGTGATGCTGGCTACCAGGTTTCATTCTCTAATTCCTCTTGCAATATTACTTTAAATAATAATGTTGTTTTAATAGGTGTTAGAATAGGTAATATTTACTTAGTAGATTTCAATTCATCTCACTCTGAAATCTATCTGTTTAATGAAGTAACCCTTAATAATAATTCTCTATGGCATAAGAGGCTTAGTCATGTAAACCTTAAAAATATATCTAGGTTATCTAAGCACAACCTTGTTAGAGGTTTACCTTCTTGCCCCTACAAGAAGGAGAACCTATGCAAGGCTTGTCAGCTAGGCAAGCAAACCAAGAATTCTTTTAAATCTGTAAATAAAAGTGATTCTCCTAGAATCCTGTATTTATTACATTTGGACCTTTTTGGCCCAATAAATGTACAGAGCTTAGGAGGGAAGTATTACACATTAGTAATTATAGATGACTTCTCTAGGTTCAGTTGGGTTTTCTTTTTGAGAACTAAGTCTGATAACTTCAAAGCCCTTACAGACTTTCTACTATGTGTGCAGACTGAGTACTCTACTCATGTGGCCTTGATCAGAAGTGATCATGGTACTGAGTTTGACTCTCTTCTCATGCAAGAATTCTGTGAGAGAGAAGGTATCAAACATAGTTTCTCAGCTCCTAGAACTCCTCAACAAAATGGGGTAGTTGAAAGGAAGAATAGAACACTTATTGAAGCTGCTAGCACATTGTTGGCAGATGCTAACATGCCTCTATCCTATTGGGCAGAAGCTATTAGTACAGCCAACTATGTCTTGAATAGAAGTTTGATACACAAACTTAAGTGTAAAACTCCTTATGAGTTGCTTAAAGGAAAGAAACCAAAAATTAATTATTTTAGAGTTTTTGGCTGTATTGTTTATATTCATAATAATAATAAAGAATATATTAGAAAGTTTGAAGCAAAAGCTTCAATGGGAATCATGCTTGGATATTCCCAAGTAAGCAAAGCTTATAGGGTTTATAACAAATCAACCTGTAAGATTGAAGAATCTGTGCATGTGACTTTTGATGAGTCTCAGATGTTTTACAAGGAGAAAGAAAATTCTCCTTCCTCAAGTTCTTTGCAGGTACATGATGCCCCTCAAGAAATTCTTTAATTATCAACTCTTCAGATCACTGAATCAGACAGTGATGAAGACATTGCTGAAGCTGTTGAAGCTGTTGCTGTTCCACCAACAATAGATCAAATTCCTCCTGAGGAATTAATCCCAACTGTAGGTGAAGATCACATCCCACCTGCTGATATTGTCACACTTAGAGATCACCCCACATCTCAAGTGATTGGAGACATATCAGCTAGTGTGCAAACAAGACATCAATTAAGACAGGATGTGATGCATGCTTGTTTCCTCTCACAGGTTGAGCCCCTCACCTTTAAAGATGCAGAGCTAGATCCCCACTGGATCATTGCAATGCAAGAGGAGCTCAATCAGTTTGAGAGATGTAAAGTTTGGACTTTGGTTCCAAGACCTAAAGGCCAACTGATCATAGGCACCAAGTGGGTGTATAGAAACAAGTTAGATACAAATGGAATTATAGTAAGGAATAAAGCTAGGCTTGTAGCTCAGGGCTACAGACAGGAGGAAGGTATAGACTATGACCAAACCTTTGCTCCTGTTGCAAGGCTAGAAGCAATAAGGATCTTCTTGGCCTATGCAGCCTTCATGAAGTTTAAGGTGTTCCAAATGGATGTCAAAAGTGCATTCCTGAATGGTGAGCTTAAGGAAGAGGTGTTTGTTGAACAACCACCAGGGTTTGTTTCTTCAACTCAGCCCTCACATGTGTTTAAGTTGCAGAAAGCTCTTTATGGACTAAAGCAAGCTCCTAGGGCCTGGTATGAGACCTTAGCTAGTTTCCTGTTAGAGCACAACTTTACTAGGGGAGTAGTTGATAGAACCCTTTTCGTCAAGCATCACAAGGACACAATCCTGTTAGTTCAGGTGTATGTAGATGATATTATTTTTGGTTCCACTGATCCCAAACTGTGCAAAAAGTTTTCCAACTTAATGCATTCCAAGTTTGAGATGAGTAGTATGGGTGTGCTGTCTTACTTTCTTGGTCTCCAAGTTAAGCAAGATGCTGATGGTATCTTCATCTCCCAATCCAAATATGCCAAGGAATTGGTAAAGAAATTTGGGATGACTGATGCTTCAGCAATGCCTACACCCATGGCTACTAATGTAGTTATTGATTCTGATGATCACGGCAAGCCAGTTGATCAAAAGAATTATAGGGCCATTGTTGGTTCCCTATTATATCTAACTACAAGTAGGCCAGATATAATGTTTGCTACATGCCTTTGTGCTAGATTTCAGGTCAACCCCAAGGAATCTCATCTGATTCTTCTAAAGAGAATCCTGAGATACCTGAAGGGATGTCCAGATCTAGGACTTTGGTACCCAGCTGAGTCAGAGTTTGAATTAATTGGATATTCTGATTCTGATTATGCTGGTTGCAGAGTTGATAGGAAGAGCACCTCAGGAACTTGCCAGTTCCTGGGAGAGAGATTGGTCTCTTGGTTCTGTAAGAAGCAGGCTTCTGTCTCAACTCCAACTGCAGAGGCTGAATATATAGCTGCTGCTAGTTGTTGTTCACAGATCCTGTGGATTCAAAACCAGCTTGTGGATTATGGTTACTCACACAAGAACACCAAAATCATGTGTGATAGTACCAGTGCTATCTCAATTGCACAAAATCCAGTGCACCACTCTAGAACGAAGCACATTGAGATTAGGCACCATTTCCTGAGAGATTGTGTGTAAAAGAACAAGATTTGTCTTGAGTTCATATCCACTGAGTTTCAGAGAGGTGATATATTCACCAAGCCTTTAGATGAACAGAAGCACCTGTTCTTTTTAGTTCAACTAGGCATGATCAATGGACGAGACTAAGTGTGACTATATCTGCCTATGTTGAAATCTGTTTGAAGATAGTCGAACGACGTTCGAAGATAGTCGATCGGGTCAAGCCCATCGTCGACCTATGGTTGATGAAAGTTTGTCTGATTGAAGATCGTCGACCGACGTTCGACCATCGTCGAACAGGTCGAGCTCATCGTCGATCTCTGGATGACGATAGCCTGTTGTTTGAGAAGCCAGAAATAGTCAAACGATTGTCCGACTACTCTGCTTCTGAGCCGATCGTCGAACGGCCGTTCGACCATCGGGTCTAGATCTTTTTAATAGACCGACTATATCCGGTCTGATATAAAGCCGATAGTCGACCTAGGTCAAAAGATCTTTTGCTTTATCGTCGACGGAGCGTGCCTTTTCGCATTCTGCTTTCCCGCTTGCGATTTTCTGCCGCTTCGTCCCCTTCGTCTTCGCCGTCCTTCTCGAGCTTTCTCCAGCGAATCCATGGCGGTCTCTCCAGCAGTTCTGGCCGTTGTGAAGTTTGATGCAGGTTTTAGCGTGGATTTCGACGCGTTCAGCAGCTGCGATGCAGGAATCGTAGAAGTTCTACAGTTATGCAGGGATCAGGGATTAGAGAAGTTAATGTCTGCAAGGATTAAGATAAACATTCCAGAAATTAAAGAATGGGCTTTCACGTCGTCTTCCACAGATGAATCGATGACTGGTACCATCGGCGGAGAAGAGGTAATCCTGACTCCGGCCGTTTTATCTGATGTTTTTGGATTAGTTAATGGTGACGAGGATTATGAGCAAGATGCTCAGGATTTCGGAAGAATGCTAGTTGAGCTGGGACATGCTGAGGGCATTCCCACGAAGCTGCTCAAAGTGAATTTTCCTTTCAAAATCAAGTTTCTGGCTGAGTTAGTAGGAAAAGTGCTCCTGGGTAAGCACTCGGCTCACGATAATATAACAAGGCAGCAATTCGCACTGATGTGTGCGATTGTTAATCGAAAAAGGATAGATTGGGCAGCAGTGATGTTTGATTTAATCAGGAAAAAGAATGGCAAGAAGGAAGTCACCCTAGGAAGGGTTATCGGAATTTTCCTGAAGGAAAGGTACCCCCATCTGCTGAGTTCAACTGCAACAACAATCAACGCCAGCAAGAAGATGGATCCCCACCTGTTCTCTAAGTGGAAGAGAACTTTTGTGAAATCTGCTCCAGCAACATCTGAGGACACAAGGACTGTATCAGTCGCTCCTCACCCTGTTGAAGCTGGCTCAGCTCTTCCCTCTTCTTCTGCTGTATTGTCTGCCTCAGTTGAAGTTCCATCAACTTCAGCTGAAGTACGACCTTCTTCCTCTGCTGCTCCAGAAACAACTACGGTTGTTCCTCTTTCCCCTCCAGCCTCTCCTCTACCTGCTCATCTGGCTAGGATATCTGCTCCTAGCTTTGATTTGCTAGGCTCTGAGAGGATTCCTACTCCTCCTCCATCTCCCGTTCATTCCCAAGTTAATTCTCCAATTAACTCTCCTGCTCCATCTCCAGTTCGATCCCCTGTCCACACCATTTCTCATCCCAGCACCACTCCCATATCTGCTGCAGCTCCATCCACTTCTCATCCATCATCTGTTGAAATTTCTCCTGAGCTTATCTCCCGCATTGTGGAGCTGATTACCCCGTCAATCAAAACCATGATTGAAGAGGCAATCGCTCCCCTTGCTGTCTCCATTGATCTCTTAACTGCCTCCATCAAATCCCTTTCAAAATCTGCTGAGCCATCTTCCTCAAGGGGCCTGGTTTCAGTATCCACTGAAATCAGGCAGGGGGAGATGTTCCATGAAGATGCCTCAGACCATCCTGCCTCCCCTCCAGCTATAAAAGATACAGTAATGACTGCCCAGGAAGAATCTGCTCCTGCTGAGAAAGAAATAGCTCCAGTTTTGTCTGATAAGGAAATAACAGATGGAATCATGTTGTCTGAATTTGCAGTGAAAGTCTGCCTGGAAGATCTTACCACTCCTGTGATTGCTAGATTCTTAGAAGGAATTATAACTTCATATCTGAATGAATCATGGGAGATGGTTAAATATGAAGGTAACTCATTTATTCGTTTTGTTGATGAATCGATTAATTTATTAGTTTGTGAATTCCTGGAAGGAATGATTTCTGTTTATTTAGCAGATCTATATTCATAATTCTACAGATGATATTAGAGAAAATTTATTTGCTCAGATAATAGAAATTGTCTCAGAGGCTGCTCCAAGTTTTCCTGATATTCAAGTAGATCCTGAACTGGAATCTTTTCTAGATGATAGAGATGAATCTGAAAATCAAGATAAAGTCAAAGATGGCTCTCCTGTTCTGAATTTGGAAGAAGTTCAAGCAAGAGCTGCCTGGGATTTAAGAGTTCAGTCTTTAGAAGAGAAAGAAAAGGAATTGCAAGTTGAAAAGTCAACCATCTGGGATGACTCTCCAGGGTTGGACTTAGATTCCCTTCTGGCTCTGGATGCCATGGAAGAGGAAAAAGTAAAATCTGCTCTGAAGCTTAAAGAAATGGCTGTTTCTGAAGCCTATGACCCGTATGAAAATCCTCCATCATCTCCCTCTGATGATGAGGATGATTCTGATGTTTCTGAGAGATCAAAGAAAAAGAAAGCTACTTCAAAGAAAAGGAAAGCTGCTGCTCCTCCTCCTCCAAGTAAAGATAATGACACTCCCTATTATATTCTGAAGGGCATTGACCCTAAATCCAAGGAATTTCGGCACTGGATGTGGTTTTCAAAGAATCAGCAGAAAGAAAGAAAAAGGACTAAGAGGTATGATAGTCCTGTCTCAAGATGGACTCCCAGAGGTCCTCCTCCTCCTCCTCCAGGTGCAGGAGCCTCTGGGAACCTATCAGCTAATCCTGCTGCCTCTTCTGGAAGATCTGCTTCTTTTCAGCCCCAGCCAAGACAAAGTTATCAAAGCTCACAAGGCAAATCGTTTTCTGGTTCTCAAAGACAAATGAAGGAGGCTGTGGTTCAAAGACCAACCTTTTCCCCTCCTCCTTCTCCAAAGAAAAGAATTCCATCTTCAATACCAGTTCAGTCTGAGAAAAGTGTTTCGGAAGGTAAATAGTTTACTTTGTTTTAAAATTTCTAGCAAGAATCTTTTGCTAAGTATTCTCTAAAATCTTATCTAGATAAAGTATCTGAGGCTGCTCCTCCTGAGCCTGTTTATGAAAATCCAGAGCTTGATCCTAATTTTAGGATGGCTCGTTTCCAAGAACTAGTTGGAGCAGCTCAAATTAGAAAAGCTAGAGCCGAAGGAAAAGATACGACTGGTTTAACTACCATGTCTGTTTACAGAAAGAAAGAGCTTGAAAAGTTCCAGGTTAATCCTGAGGTTTTTGACCCCTCCAAATACATGGAAAAGCATCCGGAAGCAGTAGTCCCAAGAACTGCAGAGCTGAAGATCATTGGTGCGCAGGACCTGAAAATGTCAAAGAAAGAATCTGATGATCCGTTAAGGAAAATATCTTTTGTTTCTAGCTCCTCTGTATCTAAGCCTGACTCTGTTGATCCATAGTTTGATTAACTGCTGTGCTATATTTGTTTATCTGTTTGATAATCTGCTAGTCTATTTCCTGTATTTTTTTTGTGTTTTATAGCTAGCTGTTTGTTTTAGTTTTTGAGAGACTTAACTCAAATAGGGGGAGATTGTTGGTACCCTAGTTTGATTTGAGTTTAGTCCTCTCCTTTGTGCCCCCTTGACCCAAGAAATATCTATGGTCAATGGTCTGTAGTCTAGCTGTAGAGTCCTCACTTTTCCAGATTGAGAATTTGGTTAAGTAGGTTTTTCGTTCGACTATAGTCGAACGCCGCTCGACTATCGTCTATCGGCTGATCGACGATCGTCTATCAGTTGGTCGACGCTTTGTTCTGCGCTGATAGGTCGACTATCTGTTGATAGGTCGACTATCTGTTCTGCGCTGATAGTTCGACTATCTGTTGATAGGTCGACTATCTGTTCTGCGCTGATAGGTCGACTATCTGTTGATAGGTCGACTATCTGCTTTCTGAGGTAGGTCGACTATCTGCTTGATAGGTCGACTATCTGTTTGCGCTTGATAGTTCGACTATCTGTCCTGATAGATCGACTATCTGATAGTTCGACTATCTGTTCTGATAGGTCGACTATCTGCCGAGGTAGTTCGACTATCTTCTTCGATAGGTCGACTATCTGGATCGTTCGACTATCTGCCCGATAGATCGACGATCTCCGTGCGTCGGTCGACGATCTCCGAAGGCCGTTCGACGCTTTCTGCCTGCCTTTATATTTTGTATTTATTTATTATATTTAATTAATTAATACATTTTCTGGCACATTGTTTTAAGCTGTATGATAATATTTCCAGGCATTATTTGCTCTATTCTTTTTGCCTGAGTCAAATCTTTTTAAGATAAAGTTGTTTGTCTTATTAGCTGTCTTTGTAAATTACTTTATCTGCTGACAGCCCTTTATAGCCGTTGGACTGAAAAGTCTTCTATTTGCTATAAAGAGTAATTCTTTGATGTGACTTTATTTAGTCCTTCTGTTATTTGATTTGGTCCTGCAGCTTCTTAGAAAAAGGGTTATTCCTTTTATAGAATGTTTTGCTGCAGAGATGTTTCTGTCTTCTTGATATTTACAGCCCAGGTCTCAAGACTCAGAAGAAGACAAATAATTCAAATGGAAGAGAGCCGTTGATTGCTGCTATTATATAAAGAACCCTTTGAAGAAGGATTCAAGCTAGTCAGCTAGTCAATAGTAAAGAGAAAATAGTCAATAGTTGAGAGCTAATAGCTAACCAGTTGTTCATTCAAGCTTTCAAGCCTTCAAGCTTTCTGCTCTCAGCAAATTCCATCTAACTGAGAAGTGTTAAGATCTTCATTTCTCCTTCACCTGAGTTCTCCTGCTTTCAGGAAGTTCAAACTCAGAGTTCCTTTGAAGAAGAAGAAGAAGATAGCTGCTTGAAGAGATTTCATTTTATTATTTATTTTCTTCCTGTAGCTTTTCCTTCATAACTTTCTGAAGAGTTTTCTGCACTGAAGCAAGACTTCACCTGGACATCTTTGAGCCAGGGGGAGCCTTGATTCTTTAGAGCTTTCTAGCTCAGTGCAAGTTTTTGTGCTTCTCTAATCTATTGTAAAATAGAGAAGACATCTTAACCTTCTTCCCCCTCCTGTACAGGGTTATTACTCCCTTCAAAAGTATCCCTTGGTGGCAGGGCACCTGATCAAAAACCTGTGCTTGGTTTTTTAGACACCTGATCAAAAGTCTAAAGGGTTTCTGAATCTACCTGAAGCAGATTCTGTTGGTGGCAGGGCACCTGATCAAAAACCTGAGTGGATTCCTACCGTGTGGGTAGAAGAGTGGACGTACCCAAGTTGTTTGGGGAACCACTATAAATTTCCTTGTGTCGTCTGGATTCCATTGTTTAATTCCTGTATTGTGGCTGTGATTAGATATAACTAGGTTGCTAGTTGCTGATTAGGTTTTTCCAAGCCTTAACTGTAATTACAGTTAGCTTGAGTTTGTGCACTCCACTTGTGTTAGGCTCTAGGGTTAAATCTATATCTATAATCTTTCATTCCGCACTTCACTCCAAGGGAGTTGGGTAGACCATTAAGTTTTGTCTAGTGCAAAATTTGATAACTCTATTCACCCCCCCTCTAGAGTAGTATCTATCCCTTCACTTTCAAATTCTATCAACAAGAGGTTAGATGCTTTGACGATTAACCAAAACCAAATGACCCCACAAGTTAATAGCATAATCACTCTCACGGTTACACCTAATCCTACTCTAACAATTGAATAACTTGTAGGTAACAATGAAGAAGTAAACTATATTGGAGGTCATTATAAACAAAATCAAAACTCTTATCCAAACCATTACAATCCCGAATGGAGAAACCATCCAAACTTCTCTTGGAAGAACAATTCTGGTTCTACTCCACCAAATTTATTTAATACTTATCCTAATTCTCAACATCAAAATCATCATCCCAACCAAGCGGGACCTTCTAGAAAAGTAACTGACGACTTTATTATGGAGTCAATTCAAAAGAATGAAACACATTTCACTAGTTTGGAGGGTTCAATGCGGATGATTGAATCACAATTAGGACAAATAGCGTCCGCTTTGAGTATGAGACAACACGGCACACTTCCTACGGATACCCCACCGAATCCTAAGGGAGATAATAATCATCAATGTAAAGCCGTTACATTACGGAGTGGAAGGGAGTTGCTAAGTGAACAAAATAATCAACTTAAGAATAAGAGCGGTCAGCAGAGTGTGGAGAATGACATCCCTAATAAACTTAAGGAAAAATTCACCCAAGAGTGCAACAATAATGATGAAGAAGTAGAGGTCATAGGAGAAGACATAAAAGGCAAGAATGTGATATCTCCAAAAGTAAAAGAAAACACAATTATTTACCCACCTCCACCCTTCCCTCAAAGGCTAAGGAAGAGTAAATTAGATCAACAATTTCAAAAAATTTTAGAAATATTCAAGAAACTGCAAATCAATATACCCTTCGTTGAAGCCTTAGAACAGATGCCAAGTTACGTCAAGTTCATGAAAGATATATTAAATAAGAAAAGGAAGTTTGGGGTAAATGAAACAGTAGCACTTACTCATGAGTGTAGTGCAATCCTCCAAAAGAAATTGCCACCCAAGTTAAAAGATCCTGGAAGTTTCACCATCCTTTGTTCTATTGGATATCAATTTGAAGGAAAGGCCTTATGTGATTTAGGCGCAAGTATAAATTTAATGCCTTTATCAATATATAAGAAATTGGGATTAGGGGAAATTACCAAAACTTCACTAACATTACAATTGGCTGATAAAACGCTCACCTTTCCAAAAGGGGTTGTTGAGGACGTTTTAGTTAAGGTGGAAAAATTTATTTTTCCGGCAGATTTTGTAGTATTGGATATGGAGGAGGATAAGGAGGTACCTATTATCGTAGGAAGGCCTTTCTTAGCAACAGGGAGAACTTTGATTGATGTTCATAAGGGCGAGTTAACCATGAGGGTTAACGATGAACAAGTTACCTTTAACGTTCTCAAAGCAATGAAGTACCCTGATCGAGAAGAAGACCTTGTGGAGGAGGTAAATAACATAACATTACTTGATTGTGAGTCGTATTATGAACATGATAGTGATGATGAGGACTTATCATCCTCATTGAATTTTGATGAGACTTCTGATGAAGACAAAGAAACACAAGAGTGTGTACATCTTTGTGAAAAAAACTCATTTTCCTCCCGTAAATCGGAACCTCTTGAAATGTCGGAAGAGTCAATGGCGGATAAACCTTCAGTTGTTAGACCGCCTGTGCTAGAGTTAAAACCTCTCCCTGAACATTTGACGTATGCATACTTAGGAGAAAATGATACTTTACCGGTCATTATTAACTCCAAACTGTTACCGGCACAACAACAAAAATTACTAGAACTTCTACGACATTACAAATTAGTTATAGGATGGACCATTGCGGATATACAGGGAATCAGCCCGTCCTTATGTATGCATAAGATCCTTTTAGAGGACTCATTTAAGGGGTTGATAGAACCGCAACGCCGCCTTAGTCCACCTATGAAGGAGGTTGTGAAAATTGAAATCATCAAGTGGTTAGATGCAGGGATCATATATCCCATTTCTGATAGTCCATGGGTGTCTCCGGTCCAATGCGTCCCTAAGAAGGGAGGCATGATTGTTATAGAAAATGAAAAGAACGAATTAATTCCCACAAGAACAATCACGGGTTGGCGAATTTGTATGGATTACCGCAAACTAAATAAAGCCACTAGGAAAGATCATTTTCCGTTGCCTTTTATAGATCAAGTTTTGGATAAACTCTCAGGAAATGATTTCTTTTGCTTTTTAGATGGGTATTCGGGTTATAATCAGATAACGGTAGATCCAGAAGATCAGGAAAAGACAACTTTTACATGTCCGTACGGTACATTTGCATTTAGGAGGATGCCTTTTGGCTTGTGTAATGCACCGGCCACGTTTCAACGTTGTATGATCGCCATATTTTCTGACATGATGGATGATGGTATTGAAATCTTCATGGATGATTTCTCAATATTCGGAAAAACATTTGAGGAATGCTTGTCAAGCTTAGAAAAAGTGTTATCACGGTGTGTCGAAACTAACCTGGTATTGAATTGGGAAAAATGTCACTTCATGGTGCGCAAGGGAATAGTGCTCGGGCATCATGTATCAAAAGAAGGATTAGAAGTAGACAGGGCTAAGATTGAAGTTATCGAAAAATTACCCCCTCCTAAGAACATAAAAACACTACGTAGTTTCCTGGGACACGCAGGTTTCTATAGAAGATTTATCAAGGATTTTGCTAGAATTGCTAAACCTTTAAGTGGGTTATTAGAAAAGGATGTAAAGTTTCATTTTGATGATCACTGTCTAAATGCCTTTAATGAACTTAAAACTCGGTTAACGACGGCACCAATTGTAGTGGCCCCTGATTGGGGAGAGCCCTTTGTGATTATATGTGATGCTAGTGACTACGCCGTTGGCGTTGTGTTAGGACAAGTGCGAGAAAAGGTTTTTCATACTATAGCATATGCTAGCAAAACTTTGATCGAGGCTCACGTTAATTACACCACTACTGAAAAGGAATTATTAGCCGTGGTGTTTGCCTTTGAAAAGTTTAGGTCTTATCTTTTATGTACTAAAGTTATCGCATTCACTGATCATGCGGCTATTAGATATCTCATGGAAAAGAAAGATGCTAAACCTAGGCTAATTCGTTTGGTTTTGTTATTACAAGAATTCGACTTAGAAATCAAGGATAGGAAAGGTGTTGAAAATCCGGTAGCTGATCATCTCTCAAGGATTGAATCCCCCAATTCATCGTTCCAATCAACAATTGATGAAAGGTTCCCTGATGAAAGGATTTTGGCCATTTCTGAACATTCATTACCCTGGTACGCAGACTTCGTGAATTATTTAGTGAGTAGAATTCTTCCACCTGATCTGCACTTTCAACAAAAGAAAAGATTTTTACATCAAGTCCAATCCTACGTGTGGGATGAACCATATCTTTTCAAAATCGGAGCGGATGGCATGTTAAGACGTTGCATCCCGGAGGGAGAAATGAAGGCTATATTAGAAAAATGTCACAACTCCCCTTATGGAGGTCATTTTAAAGGGGACAGGACAGCCATGAAAATATTAGAAGCCGGATTCTTTTGGCTCAGTTTATTTCGAGACGCTAGAGAGTTTGTCAAACAGTGCGATCGTTGTCAAAGGAGTGAAAATATTAAGAAAAGTGATTCTTTACCAATGAATACAATTTTGGAGGTTGAACTGTTTGATGTAAGGGGCATAGATTTCATGGGACCTTTTGTGAATTCAAACGGTAACATATTTATACTCCTAGCTGTCGATTATGTCTCTAAATGGGTTGAAGCAATCGCCACTACCAAAAATGATGCTAAAATAGTTTTGCATTTTTTAAAGAATTATATCTTTAACCGGTTTGGCACGCCAAGAGCTATCATAAGTGATGGCGGAAGCCACTTCTGCAATTATCAATTCGCTAAGCTTCTAAAGAAGTATGGAGTCAAGCATAAGGTAGCTTTGACATACCATCCTAAAACTAATGGTCTAGCAGAAGTTTCTAATCGGGAAATAAAGAATATCCTCGCAAAGACTGTTAGCATCAATTGCAAGGATTGGTCCCAAAAGCTTAATGACGCCTTGTGGGCTTATAGAACTGCTTATAAGACACCAATTGGTCTAACCCCCTATAGGTTAGTATTCGGAAAAGCATGTCATTTGCCTTTAGAGCTAGAACATAGAGCCCATTGGGCTATCAAGAAGATTAACTTTGATTACCAAGATGCGGGAAAGCAAAGGATTTTACAATTGCATGAATTGGAGGAGATTAGGATGAATGCTTACGAGAGCTCAAGGATTTATAAAGAAAAAACGAAGAAGTGGCACGACCAACGTCTGAATGACAAACACTTCGAGCCCGGGCAATTAGTTTTATTGTTCAACTCTCGTCTCAAATTATTTCCCGAAAAACTTAAAACCCGTTGGTCGGGACCATTCCGAGTGAAAGAAGTACACCCGTATGGCGCAATCACCTTAGTTAATGAGCAAGACAATTCTGAATTTAAAGTTAATGGCGAGCGCCTAAAAATCTATCGGAACGGTGACAATGAACGACTGATGTCGTTCATTCATTTAAAATGAATAAAAAAAATTTGAGACAAAAACGTCCGGCCGAGACGTTTTAAACGTGGCGCTGGGTGGGAGGCAACCCATCTCTTTTTATCCTATCTTTATACATATATATATATATATATAATTATAATTATAAAAAAATGTGTGTGTATTTGTTTTATTAATATAGTTAAAAAAAACATAATAAATCATACTAGGGCCCCTTGAGAACCCGTTGATTGCCATAAATAATCAAAAATATGCAAAAAAAAAAAATTTAAGGCAGCAAACCGGGCTTATTTTGTCCAAAGTATGCAGTGAACAGATTGTTGCAACGCCTGAAAAGGCCGTAGCAACATTCTGGTTGTTGTCCGCCCCCTTATTAGAGCAGGAATTCCGGTTCAACTGAACCAATGCACTCATGTGGTTTGAGCCGGACCTCCAAAGTGTAATCAAATAAATAAATAAAATTTAAAATCATAAATTTTAACGCCCTAACCCTAAAACCCGGCTCATTCTTCACCCCCCTTTCCTAAAACCCCGTACCCCGATCCACGCAACCCTGCAATCAGGAGCGGAGTCGAAGGAGGTGCCGGCTCTGCAGTCCGGCGATCTGGAGGCGGCTTGATTTCCTGACAGTTTGCAGCACAGACGGCGGCCGCGGCTTCGCATCTCCACGGTTTTGAAGATGGCGGCAGCGTCTCCACTTCCTGACGGTCTTGCAGCAGGCCCGCTTCTCTATTATCGTGCGACACTAACACCGAGCAGCGGCGACGGTGATTCTCGAAGCAAGGGGGCAAAAACGGGTTCGCAGCAAGGACAGTAACCCCACATTCTATGGTTCCAGATTTCACTTCGGCAGCAACTACCGCCACTAGTTGAATTTTTTTTTTTTGGGAGACTCATAAGGTATAACGTCTAGCTTTAGCCCTAACTTAAGAAACAGAGTTTATTTCCATTCGTTTTAGATTCAATTTTCTTGTTTGCTATGCATAGTCTGGATCATGGCTTCGAAGAGGAAAGATAAGGGAAAAGGTAAGGAGGTTCCTAGGAAAAATGTCCGATTTCCATTCATTTTAAATTATGACAAACTATTTAAAGCACAATGTTTCTTATCCCGGATGCAGTTTTTCTTATTTCAATTAGTATGTTCTAAATTGAATATGATGGAATGATATTTGGCTTGCGTCCTAATCATGGTTCCTATAATAATCATCGAGCACATGTGATATATTTGTGTGATTTTTGATTTTACTCGTCGATTCTAACATAAATTAATCTCATGTCCATAATTATGTACACTTTGAGGATGAAAGTTAAGCAGGCTAGATTAAATGGCTGAGTTGCTGTTAATTATCGTATGAAGAGAGTACCATGAGTGTACAACCCCATATCCGACCGAGCGGGATCCTCCCCAAGTGGCAGTCTTGGGGAGAGCTACGAGCGACGTTTTGATGTAGCCCCGTTCGGGGGCGTGCGGGTCCTCGTGCGTGCTTGCAGATGCCTTGTGTGCATAGGCTTTTATATATACTTTGTATTATATATATATCATATATATATATATATCATATTATATATATATATAATATTATATATAATATATATAATATAATTTGATTTTAAGAAATAGGAAAGGGGGGAGCATGCATGGCAGCAGGGAGAAAGAGATAAAAGAAAAAGACAAAACAAAAAAGCAAGAGGGGGCGGGTGCAGGCAGGGGGGGAATCGAGGAGAAGGAAGAAAAAAGAAAAAAAGCAAAAAGGCAGAGAACAAAGGGGCAGGCATCGGGGAAGAAGAAGGGGGCAAGCATAGGGCTTTCTGGATCTCGCCGGCCAAGCCTGGAGCAAGGCTCGGTTTTCTCTCCGCCTCTCTCTCGTTGACCGGCCAAGAGCAGCCCGACGCCATCCTCTCCTCCTCTCCCATCGTCGACCGGCTGGAGCCCGACGCCATCCGCTCCTCCTCCTCTCCCGCTGTCGGCAACCCCGAGCCCTAGCTCGGCCCCCCTCTTTTTCCCGGCCTAGAGCAGCACAGCGGGGCCGAGCTTTTCTCGGCCCCCTCTTCCCGTCGCCGCCTCCAGCGGGGCCGAGCTCCTCTCGGCCCCCCACTTCCAGTCTAGGCCGCCGCCGGGAAGCAGCATGCCGAGCTCCTCTCGGCCCCCTTTTCCGTCGCCGCCTCCAGTGGGGCCGAGCTCCTCTCGGCCCCCCACTTCCAGTCCAGGCCGCCGCCGGGAAGCAGCAGGCCGAGCTCCTCTCGGCCCCCTTTTTCGTCGCCGCCTCCAGTGGGGCCGAGCTCCTCTCGGCCCCCCACTTCCAGTCCAGGCCGCCGCCGGGAAGCAGCTGGCCGAGCTCCTCTCGGCCCCCTTTTTCGTCGCCACCTCCAGCGGGGCCGAGCTCCCCTCGGCCCCCCTTCCCGTCGGCGCCTCGAGCAAAGTTCGGCCTAAAAAGGAGGCCGACCACCGCCATCGCCGCCTCGAGCAAGGTTCGGCCTAAAAAGGAGGCCGGCCACCGCCATCGCCGCCTCGAGCAAGGCTCGGCCTAAAAGGGAGATCGGCCACCGGCACCTTCGTCAAGCACGCGTCAAGGGTAACGAAGTTTCTACTCGGGCAGGTGAAGCCCTCGATTTACATTTGCATGGAAGCCCCTCTCCACCAACGGGTGGGGAAGGGAGCTCTCCGACGGGTTGACGTGTACGTCCCTGCTATTAATTGCATTTAGTATCCGGAAGTGTGAGTACGGATTTAGGCATGCTGTGTGAAGCCCATTCGAACGTACGAGCCGAATTGGTGATGTGCTGTGTGAAGCCCATTCGGACGTACGAGCCGAATTGGTGATGTCCTGTGTGAAGCCCATTCGGACGTATGAGCCGAATTGGTGATGTTCTGTGTGAAGCCCATCCGGACGTGTGAGACGGATTGGTGATGTTCTGGGGGTCCCGGAGAAGACTCCGTGGAAGTTAGATATTGTCTATTTGCAGGGAATGCGCACCGTAGCCCCGAAAAAGGGGTGTATGAAATATGTTTGGCCAGCTTATGTTAGCCGTCTGTCGTTCAGCTGGCAGTCGTTCGTCGAGACGTTGGAGTACAGGTGTTGCAGTACCAAGCGGGGAATAGCGGGCTTATGCCCAAGCTTGTGCCGACCCTCGAAGGCCTATTTTTATTTATATTGCCGGCCTGCGTGCCGATGTATGGAATTTATATTCCTGTATTTATTTATAATCTGTGATGCTCTGTGAATGTATGGTTTATTCTTTTTGCTTTGGGCGAGCGGTGTGCTCGTGAACTGCTCGTCCCGTGGGAGCCCCGAGGTTTATGCCGGGAAGCCCCTGTTGGCCTGTTGATAGCCTTTTAAGGTAGCGGAGTCGCGCTGTTTGCAGCCCAGTTGGGCAGCGAGTTGTAGAATTGCTCGGCGATGTTGCGCCTTTAGTAGCGCGGGTGAGGAATATTTTGTATTGACCCAAGGAGACACATCTGGATAGGAGAGAGTTGGTCTTGAGACTCTCCTTAGATGTTCCGGTCGGCCAAAAGTGCCCTCCGAAGGTGTCTTAGCTCAGCCTTTGGCTTGGGAGGGGAAGAGCTCGTTAGTCTTTCAGGTATGCGGTGGGACCTCCACGCTGAGACCTTGGGTCTGTCCCTTACGTTCCTAGTCTAGAGCCTAGATTGTTCATTTGAGTGTAGTAGGTGTGCGGTCACCCCTTTTTTGGGACCCCGAACTCCACAGAAGTCAATTTTGGCTTTGGTCAATTTTGGCTTCAACAATGAGGCCGTCAACAAAAAGCAATGGACACTTACGATGATATATCTACTTCAGGGGAGTTATTCTAATTTTAATTTTTTCTATCCCTTTAAATGATTTGCTTATCACTATCAACAAATTAGCGTACCCTCATGTTAAGTAAAATATCTTTGCTAGGGACTAGTAAAGGACTTAAGTGTGGAGGTGAGGGTGTTATAACCCCAACCACTTGAGTGAAGATTAATTTATTTAAATATGACTTCAATGATCTTAATTCTTGTTTTAATTAATCATTAGGCTATTCTAGATATATTCAATGATACTTAATTGGTATGGCTGAACAATCCAAAGATTTCAATCCACGAATTTGAAATTAGTAAGATTTTTTTTGATAAAGCTCGCTCAAGCATATATTTTATATACAAAATAATTGTTTACTTTCTATGACATATTTTGATATTAACCTTTACAATAACAAGGAAGGGTGTGCAAGAACTAAGTCAATGATTTAAGCCTTCATGTTAGTTTAGGTACTATTTCATTTTGATCATCCACTAAAAGTTGTAGAGCTTGAACTTTTTCATATACATTATTCTATGCTTACATGTCATTTGTTCCTACTAGTTGTACCTTAGTAAGTTAGCCATTTATGGGTGTCAAATTTCTCTTAAAAAGGTTAAAATTCATAGTGATATGTGGCCTAGGTATATGTCTACATACTTGGAATGATCTCAACTATGATAAAACAAAATGAATGAGAAAAGAAATTTTTGTCATAGTGATATGCGGCCTAGGTATGTGAATGCATACTTAGAATGATCCCAACTATGAGTTAAAAAAATGGTGGAAACATCATAGTGATATGTGGCCCGGGTATGTGCACTTATACTTAGAATGATCCCTACTATGAATAGTGTATGAAAAAAAAATATGATGATGCTCGACCCCATAACATGGTGAATGATTAAGGATACTAACTAGAGGTAGCCGTACTATTGCCAAAACTATCCGACTTTTATTTGAACTACTAACTCTTGTAGAGGTTAAATCGTAGACTTAGCTTATTTTCATCCTCTTCAATAAGTGTGGAGGTTCGATATGAAACTTTGCATGGAAGTAAATTATTTTTACACCAGGAAACTGCCAACTCCAAGACCACTAGCCATAGCTGACGGACACCACCATCAGGCAGCACAGCAAGCCGCCCAGACCGCACCAACAGTCTGCGAAAGCTGCTCCATAGACCTCCCAGGCTGCGCGGTCTGCCTGATCAACCCCCTCCACTTTCACTTCACAATTTTCAAGACTCTCCCTTGAAGTGAGAAGTGGTGACCAGGCCTAGCAGTTCCCGTAATCGAGAAATTGGCACCTTCGGTAGCGGCTTCGTGAAGATGTTCGTGATGTTGTCCTCACTCTGCACATGCTCTATCATAATAGATCCCTCCAAAACCTTCTCCCGAATGAAGTGGTGCCGATCTCTATATGCTTGGTCCGTGCGTGACAAACTGGATTAGTTACCAGTTTCAGGGCGCTTTCATTGTCACCGCACAACAAAGTTGGACTGCGCACTTCTTCATAGACGTCCTCTACTAATCTCCTAAGTTAGATGACTTCCCGGGCTGCCAAGGTTGAAGCCTTGTATTCTGCTTCCATAGTAGATACCGACACCGAGTCTTGTTTCTTGCTGCACCAAGAAATACTGGCTAATCCACATATGAATGCATAACCAGATATTAACTTTCGGTCGTCTGAATCTCCTCCATAATCAGCATCCGAGTATCCTTGAACAACAAAACTCATGCCTCTCCTATATAGGAGACCCATGTCAGAAGTGGCCTTCACGTACTTTTGAATGTTCCTCGCCGCCATCAGATAAGGCTTCCTGGGTTCCGTCATGTATCGACTTACTCAACCAAATGTATAAGCAATATGTAGCCTTGTAATTGTCAAGTAGATGAGACTCCCAACTAGAGACCGAAATATCAATGGATCAGGAAGAATCCTCCCCTCATCACGCCGAAGTTTAATGCCTGAATCAAAAGGAGTAGAGCTACTCTTCCCTTCATGCATGCCGAATCGCTGAACGATCTGCTCCGCATAGCCCTTCTGGGAGACGAGTATCCCGCTCTCTTTCCTCTCCACCTCGAGTCCAAGGAAATGGTGGAGCTCACTCAAGTCCTTTATCTCGAACCTTATAGCTATCTCTTCTCTGAGCCTAGCTACCTCCTCCTTGGAGTTACCCGTGATGATCATGTCATCCACGTATAACATCACCAAGACTAGAAGCTCCCCCTTCTTCTTGGCGAACAAGATTGAGTCTGAGTTGGAAGCGAGATATCCGCAGAACTGAAGGTATTTTGCAATCTTTCCATACCAGGCTCGAAGAGCCTGCTTCAACCCATAGAGAGCTTTCCGGAGCTTGCAGACGTAATCCGGATGATCAATCTCCTCATGAGCAACATCAGCCTTTATCATTAATATGTTGTTGAGAAATTTCACTTCTGTTGGCCCAAACAGAACGTGAAAACCGGCGTCAACTGCATTGTTCACTGAGAAGAGATTCTTCTTCATGCCAAGTATGTGATACACACTCCTTAATGTAAGTGGACCCTGAGCACTATTCAAAGAAACAACACCCTCCTTCTCTACAGTATGAACAGAATCATTAGTTGTAATAATAGCTTCGTTACCTGAGAAGGTTTGCAACGAAGAGAACTTCGACTCGTCTCCAGTGAGGTGATGACCACACCCCGAGTAAACGATTCAGTCATCTTGGTAGTCGACGGTAGAGAGACCACGAACACACGTGCTTGTCAAGAAGGCTCCTCCCCATCCGGCTTCCTCAGCACTGGAACTAGCTCCCTCCTTATCTGCAACATTCCCAGGTTGCAGCATGACCTTACAATCATGCATGAAGTGCCCCGACTGATTACACCTGTAGCACTTCAACTCCTTTCAGTTCTTCTTAGGAGCATCGCTCCTCTCTTGCTAATAGGAGGTTGAATGCACATCAGCAGCAGCAGACTTCTTCTTCTTCTCCCATCTCTTCTTCTTCTTATCAGTTAAGAGAGCTTCACTACCTCCTTCAGAGATAGTAATCCCAGCCATCTGCTTAGCCAAGCTCTCCTATAACGCCAGCAGATTCTCCAGCTCCAGCATGGATGGCTGAGTTGCCCATCCTTGAACAGAAGTTACAAAGGCCACATACTCCTTCCACAACTCGTGGACTATGTGCCTCTTCAACTTAGCCTCAGAGATGGGCTCATCAGGATCCAAGGCTGATATTTCAGCGCACAGGTTCTTCATCTTAAGAAAGAACCTTGAGATGAAAAGATCTCCCTGAGTTGCCTTAGCCAACTAATTATCTAAGAACTGTAGCCACACTACATTCCTCCTGTTGAACAATCCATTAATGGATGTCCAGATTTCTGCAGCAGACTCATATCCTAAGATGTGATCGAAGATCTCCGGTGAGACAACTCGCTTGAGAGCAAACTCTGTTTTTACATTAGTCTTCCTCTAAGCTCTCACCTATTCAGCCGAACCAGTATCAACAGTCACTTCTTGCTGGTCGTCACCACCGACGACCTCCCACAACTCCTCATTAATGAGATAGCTCTTCATACACGACTTCCACATCTTGAAGTTAGTCGCTGTAAGAAGTTCGATACCAAGACCTCTTGCGAAAGCACCTTCCATTGCAAACACCACTGATCGAATAATAGCTTCTAGAAGCACTGAGCACAACTGAGTTTGATCACTGCTCAACTGCTCAAGCCACTATTCCCACTGATACCATGTTGAAATTTCTAGAGCTAATTGGAAGATAGCTCTGATACCAAGTAAAAACTTTCAGAACTATCAAACTGACTACTTGATCAATCAGAAACGGAAACTAGGCGCATGAACACTCCAACCATAAACTGAGCTGTGTAGAATCAGAGACAATGGAGAGCAAACACAAATCTTGTAATATCAACTATCATCATTACAAGTCGAGACATACATGGCGAGACATGATTTCACCAAGTATAAAAGGAGAAGCAAAGCAAACAAGAAAACAAGTCGGGCGGACAACCTCAGAGACCTTCAAGTCCGCTGAGTCTGCCGTGACCGCTAAGCCGCTGTTGCACAAACTGCTACAGAGTCCGTGAAGTCCGCAGACAACCAATTATTCTGCTGAACTACTCTGCAAGCCGCCGAACTGAAGGAATAAGCTGCCAAATCCGCCGAGACCGGCAGACAGATTATTGAACTTGGAAATGCTGAAGGAGAGAAGACTGGTTGGCCGCAACAGCGACCTGCTGAAACTGCTGATTGTTAACCGCAAGCTCCACTGATTCCTGACCGTAGTCAGAACCAGAATCCCGGCTTCTCAGTGCTAGCTACACAACCTACAAACAATAACCAGTTAACACTTCTCAAACCGCGCAGACAAGAAAATCGAGGACGCAACAATTAACCAATGCTCGACTTACTGTTCCATCAATTAAAGTTGATGTGATGGGGGGTCCTATTTATAGGCGCGTAGAGAAGTGTGTTCACCGCCCTAGTGGATAGAATCACCACCCCAATCCACAGCTAGACCAAGGTAGTCTTCCCAGTCCGCAAGGACAAAGCCGGACATCAGCCAAACCGCCAGACACCAAGGCAAGAAGCAAGTCCGCAATAAATGGCGGGCACCGCATCAGTCCGCATGATGTCTACGACCAACAGGCACTTCGCCCGATCAACCAGCGGACAATGCGGACTAGTGAACACTGCATCAGCCCGCAACATGTCCACGACCAACAGACACTCCGCCCGGTCAACCAGCGGACAATATGGACTAGCGAACACCTTGGACTTATCACAGATTGTGACAAGTCAACCAAACAACCAAGAGCCTGACGTGAGCTCGGCGGACAAGACCCCAGTCCGCTAGCTCCCAAGACAGCCCGCCAAACAATGCTTCACCTGAGCAAGGCAATTAGCCGAACTGTCAAGCGCAAGAGACCGCAACAGCGAGCTCTGCGGACTCAGAATGAGTCTGCCCTTACCGTGGATACTCCACCTATCCGCACGGTTACATCAGGAAACCGCCAACTCCAAGACCACTAGCCATAGCTGACGGACACCACCATTAGGCAGCACATCAAGCCGCCCAGACCACACCAACAGTCCGCGCAGGCCGCTCCAACAGACCGCCCAGGCCTCGCAGTCTGCATGATCAACCCCCTCCACTTTCACTTCACAATTTTCAACAGGACTCTCGGCGTCGGCATTGTCGTCGGCGAAGAGAGAGGCATGGCCGGTGGAGAGCTGTAGGACGGAGGAGTGTAGATGTTACGGGTCGGGCCTGGCGGCAGGGCTCTTCCCCGCTCCAGGGTTGGGCGACAGGGCTCTTCCCCGCTCCCGAATAGGCTTTCCCCCCTCATGTAACAGGGTCGCGGCCCATACACCCCAACCCCTTTCGACAACCAGTTTAATTGTCGCGGGTTGTTGCGGCTGGGGCTCGATACCCAGAACTCCTTAATTGTCGCGGGTTGTTTAGGCCGGGGCTCGATACCCAGACCTCCTTGATATATATATATATATATATATATATATATATATATATATATATATATATATATATATATATATTTGTTGTGATCTAATTCGACGTGTTGGTCGGACTGGAATAGCCTGAACTGCCTTAGCTCTCGGAACGGTCGAGCACACACACAGTCAATGAGGTAGAACGATTGTACACACGAAGTTTTAACGTGAAAAATCTCTCAACCGGGTAAAAAATCACGTGACCGGATCTGTACCGGTCAAAGTCCACTATTTCCTGGCTGTTACCGTTTGTTTGTGAAATCGAAGGGTGACAGACCACCTCTCGTTACCATTTTTAGGTGAGAGAACACTTGGCTCAGACGGATGACAGGCCGTCTTGCTGGGAGTTTGTTACAAATTGCACTTTGTTTTGATGGTTTCGCTTATCGCCTTGCTGATTCTGAACGTGGGAGAGGAGCGCCTGACCTTGCGGTCGCGGAGTCCAGTCAATAGTTTAAGGGTGCGTATTTATGATAATTAATACCGCTAGTTGCACCCTAAATAAATAATTAAATTACTAATTAAATCTCCCCAATAACCTGGTGGTTAGTGGGCGGTTACATGCGAATCGGATGGCGGGGAACGACTCCAAACGATCGGACGGAGGGGCGGAAATCCACGGGCAGCTGGCAAACTCGTCGCCGAATTCGCCAACGAGGGGAGGACCGCCGACGGCGGCCGGGGAGGAGAGGCCGGGGCGGCCGCCACCTCTGGCCGCACGTCGGCGGCTGAGGGAGGGAGCGGCCGCTCCCTCGGCCGCGGTTGGCGGCCGGGAGAGTGCGCCCGCGCGGCCGCGGTTGGCGGTCGGGAGAGTGCGGCCCGCGCGGTCGCGTTTGGTGGCCGGGAGAGTGCGGCCCGCGCGGCCGCGGTTGGCGGCCGGGAGAGTGCGGCCCCCGCGGCCGCGGTTGGAGGCCGGGAGAGTGCGGCCCCCGCGGCCGCGGTTTGCGGCCGGGAGAGTGCGGCCCGCGCGGTCGCGGTTGGCGGCCGAGAGAGTGCGGCTCGCGCGGCCGCTCCCTCGGCCACGACCGGCGGCAGAGGCAAAGCGGCCCGGGCAGCTACATTCTCGGTCGCGGCCGGTGGCCGAGGGGGAGCGTCAGCCGGGGCCGCCCCCTCGACTGTGCACCGGCGGCCGACGGGGCGAGGGAAGGGGTGGTGGCGTCTAGGGAGGAGGTCGGCCGCCCGTTGCTGGCGAGGCGGCACTCGTGGCAGTTCATCTATTACGCGTGATGGGATCGCGTGCGGGGGGATCGGGCGCGGTGATGGCGCGTGTGGTTAAACCCATGATCCCACTACTTTTGAGGTGAAAATCATGGATGTGTTGTTATGTACACACTTATACTTATAAAATGGGTCTCATCCCGAACAATATTAATATATATTATTATATATATATATTAATGTTTAATATATTTGCCTATATTTAATTAAGAAGTTAAAACTTGATTATATTTTATTAGAATAATTTTTAAGACTTTAATAAATTACTTTTTTAAAAAATTAATAACTAACATTTTAAATATATTTATATTAAAAGTTAATTAGTTTTTAATATAGACGTTACAAACTTTAAATATTTATTAAATGTTAAATATATTTTATAAAATATCTATATAAAAATATTTTTTTAGTTTTAATAAAATCTGAGGTTGCAGTCTTGAAAAAGGCTAACCTGCTGCTGGTCCAGACTACCCGCGATTGGTAAGTAACCCTAAAATATTAGTAGCAGGCGTAACTAAACTAGCAAGTTTAATTTCTGAAACATTTTAAAATTTTGTATTCTCACATTCATTCTTCTTCACTTTCTCGTCGTCGCTCCTCTCTCACCCCTACTCCAGCGAATCAAATACACTTACTCTCTTCCCCACTCAGTCAAGTCCCGCCTCATCCACCTCTAATCGAATACAGTACTCTTCTTCTGCGGCATTCCGACGACAAGCTTTCTCAGTTCTTAATTTGCTGACGAGCTCGTAGCCGAGTGCACGAACAGCCGAATCCACTATGCAGAAGCTGACACTGACGCGAACCACCGATCACACAGTAAACTCCGCCACCAACTCCCGATAAACATGCACCCATCACTTCGGAAAGAACCTGTTCATCACCGACTCCGACATGTCTTTTCTCTGAAGCTCTGCCTGCTACACAAATCCAGTCATCGACGGAGCAACGCCGACCCTGACAGTGATAGGAGTCTTATCGGCAGCGAAGGCTACGCTGTAAATTGTTGGCCACGCCACTACGCTGTAAATTTTTTTAACTTCATATCACGTTGAACACCGAGACATTCTGCTCCACCTACGCTCGCAATGCCTACCCTGGTGTGCCTCCACCCGCAATGCCTACGACGCCAGCAATGCCTACGCCAACAATGCCATTCACTACTACATCGGGCATCGCCGGCTTTGGCATTCACCACCACCGTATCCTCCGCACCGCCGACTCTGGTATTCAACTCCATCGCGTTCTCCGCGTCGCCGCCCACAATGTCCGCCCCTCTGATTATGAGAGTCGACATTAACACTCTGCCCACCTCTATTGACTGGCGCAAGAAAGACGTAGTTAACCATATCATAAGTCAAGGCAAATGCGATATGATACCACTTATATTTTCTTATTTTGCTTCTTTTTGAAAAAAATACATCAATTGCACATTTTTACATGCATATATATGAAGTTGTTGGGCATTCTCGACTGTGCCGACGGTGGAGGGAATATATCAAATCATTACAAAGAAGCTGGTTTCTTTGTGAGTGCAACATCTAGTTGACTGCGACAAAAAGAACTACGGCTGCCGCGGCGACTTCCGTGACCGTGCCTTTGACTTCATTAAAAAAATGGAATTACATTTTAAGTCTCGTATCCATATACAACAAAATATGAAAAATGCGGCGTCAATGTATAATTATTTTTAATTTCAAAAGATTCATAATTGCTTTCTTCAAATATATTCTTCTAAAAATCATGATATAATTGAGTTGTTAGTTCAAACAGGAAAATAGTCAATTGGTATTCATTGATGATTATAAAAATATACCAGAAAATGTGTATTTGTTACTTAAAGTAGTAGCAAATCAGTCTATATCTGTCGGCGTTGACGCGAGTTGTCACGGTTTCCAATACTACATCGGAGTATTTCAAACAATCTCTTTGTTCACTTTTACTGATTGATTAAGATTCCCTTACCAGAACTTTGATAAAACCATTTTTATTTCTTTCTCAGGCAGTGTTCGTACAAAACTGCGGTACAAAGCCGAATCATGCATTGACGATAGTGGGATATGGACAGACAATGAATGGTATAAAGTATTGGATTTTGAGGAACTCGTAGGGGCTGATGTTGGGGGAGGACGGCTACATGAGAATGCTCCGTGACATCTCCAATCCAGAGGGATTGTGTAGAATAACAAAGAAGATATACTATCTTATTATATACTATAATGTTTGAGATCTTTTCCTCTTCAGCCAGCAGAAGCGATTGAACAAAGGTAAAAAAGTTATATTATGTTTATTTTTTCAATGATTATTAGAATAAATGAATATTAAATATTGATTAATTATGATTTAAATAGTTATGTATTTCTTATTTCAAATAACTTCATGTACATTAAGTTCTTTTTGCTTACGTACTTGATCCATCAATTAATGATATTAAATAAGTTCGCATTGTTAGCGTTGATCTTCCACTATGTACAACAAGCTGATCGTATGAGCATCCACTTAAAACTGAACCCACAACCACCATGACTACCCCATCAAAAGTATCTATTTCATATAGCCACAACCACCACCACAACCACATGAAATAGAACACCTAAGTGACTGACCATGTGTCTAGCTAAGGGTCTATGTATGTAAATCAAGAGTACCTTTTGCGAAGTTCCACCAATTAATGATTCTCAGTAAACTACATGATTTCCAATAAGCTGTTGATGTTGAATCCTCAAGGCTTAAGGTATTAAATCTCCATGCTAGCTGACCAGGAAAGCAAAATAGGGCTACATATTTTTCCTTACACTATATTGGTAATTTTATAATCAATAATAACAGATCATAAATTAAGTCGTATATGTACTAGGAAATAAATGCATAATTAAAGAAGAATGATTCTCATTACATTTGAATCTATTTCAAAAATATTAAACAGCGTAAATTCCTGACATAAATGAAAATATGCATAGAAACACATGAATATTGATGGTTCAATATTTTGTTACATAATTTGACTCCTTTGATTTTGCATATTAGAAATAATTCATTGCTAAATCAAATTGGTTGGATGGTAATATCATTTTGACCACACAAATCATATTCACCCAAATCACAAAGAACTCTTCTACAAATCCTATTCGTCTGATACACAATTGATCTTCCGAGCAACATTAGTGATACAACCTGGGCAAGACATATCATTCGTATGCACTCTTCACTTCGACACGGAGGAGCGCTTCCATTCCTAGTCAACATCCTCATATGTAAAATGCATGCTTCAATTTAACATGCAAGTTTATTATTACAATAAATACTTTTATCCAAATGATAAGACTCCATGCTCATATTTAATCTTCGCCCGTGCTTGCTGACTCTTAGCATGCTGTGCCTGCATTCGGGCGGGCTGCACCGGCCCTCGCTGACTCTTAGCGGGGTGCGCTCGCCTTCGAGCGGGCTACGCCCACCTTCGAGCGGATTACGCCCGTCGTTGAGCACTTTTATTCAAAAAATATACACATGAGTACTTAAAATGACCGTAAAATAATACGAATCAATATTGCTATGTTTATTTTGTAAAGAGAATATAAATTTTCATCTAAAAAATCAATTTCTCTCTCTCTCTTCTCTTCCCCTCTCCCTCCTATTCCTAAATATAGGGTTACGAGAGCTACAAAAATTCCCTCTCCCTCTCTCCCCTCTCTATTGTCTTCTTCTTTCTCTCTTTTCATTGGACGGCTAAGATAAAATGGGTCTCATCCTTAACAATATTAATATATATAATTTTTTATATATATTAATGTTTAATATACTTAATTAAAAAGTTAAAAATTGATTATATTTTATTAGAATTAACTTTTAAGACTTTAATATATTATTTTTTAAAAACCTTAATAACTAACATTTTAAATATATTTGCATTAAAAGTTAATTAATTTTTAATATAGACGTTAATTATAATACAAACTTTAAATATTTATTAAATGTTAAATATATTTTATAAAATATTTATACAAAAATATATTTTTAATTTTAATAAAATCGAGGTTGCAGCCCTGAAAAAGGGTTGCAGGGGCAGCAACGCTGCCTACCTGCTGCTGGTCCCCAACACTCACGACCGGTAAGTGTGGCGATGTCAGACCCCCCGCCGCCTACACCGAACCCTAAAATATTAGCAGCGGGAGTAACTAAACTAGCAAGTTTAATTTCTGAAATATTTTAAAATTTTGTATTCTCACATTCATTCTTCTCCGCACTCACTTTCTCGCCGTCGCTCCTCTCCCACCCCTACTCCAGTAATCGAATACACTCACTCTCTTCCCAAATCAGTAAATTGTCGCCTCATCCAGCTTTAATCGAATACAGTACTCTTTTTCTGCAGCATTCCGGCGACAAGCTTTCCTGCTTCTTTGCTGGCGAGCTCGTAGACGAGTGCACGAACAACCGAATCAGCTGCGTGGACGCCGACACCGACGCGAACCACCGATCGCACATCGTAAACTCCACCACCAACTCCCGATAAACAAACACCCACCACTTCGGAAAGAACCCGTTCATCACCGCCTCCGACATGCCTTTTTCCTGAAGCTCTGCCTGCTGCAAAAATCCAGTCATCGACGGAACAACGCCGGCCTTGACAGTGATCAGAGTCTTACCGGTAGCGAAGGCTACGCTGTAAATTGTTGGCCACGCCACTTCGCCGCCTTTTTTTTAACTTCATATCGCGTTGAACACCAAGACATTCTGCTCCACCTATGCCCGCAATGCCTAACCCGACAATGCCTCCACCGGCAATGCTTTCGGCGTCGGCAATGCCTACACCAAAAATTCCATTAACCGCTACATCGCCCTCCGCGCCGCCGGCTCTAGCATTCACCACCATTGTATCCTCCGCACTGCCGGCTCTAGTATTCAATGCCACCGCATCCTCCGCGTCGCCTCCCACAATGACCGCCCCTCCTTCGATTATGAGAGTCTCGATATCAACACTCTGCCCACCTCTATTGACTGGTGAGAGAAAGGCGTCGTTAACCCTATCAGAAGTCAAGACAAATCTGGTATGATATCACATATATTTTCTTATTTTGCTTTTTTTTTTTGAAAAATACATCAATTGCACATTTTTTGTACATGCATATATATGGAGTTGTTGGCATTCTCGACTGTGGTGGCAGTGGAGGGAGTATATCAAATCATGACAAAGAAACTGGTTTCTTTGTCAGTGCAACATCTAGTTGACTGTGACAAGAAGAACTATGGTTGTCGCAGCGGCTTCCGTGACCGTGCCTTTGGCTTCATTAAAAAAATGGAATTATATTTGAAGCCTCATATCCATATACAACAAAATATGAAAATGCGTCTGAAAGATTCATGATTGCTTTCTTCAAATATATTATTCTAAAAATCATGACATATTTGAGTTGTTGGTTCAAACAGGAAAATAGTCAATTGGTGTATATTGATGATTATAAAAATGTATCAGAAAATGAGGATTCGTTACTTAAAGCAGTAGCAAATCAGCTTGTATTCGTTGGCGTTGACGCAAGTTGTCACGGTTTTCAGTACTACATCGGAATATTTCAAACAATCTCCTTGTTCACTTTTACTGATTAATTAAGATTCCCTTACCAGAACTCTATTAAAACCATTTTTGTTTCTTTCTCAGGGAGTATTTCGTACAAAATTGAGATACGAAGCCGAATCATGCAATAACGGTAGTAGGATATAGACAGACAGTGGATGATATAAAATATTGGATTTTGAGGAACTCGTGGAGGCTGATGTGAGTGGGTGGGGGGGAGGATGACTACATGAGGATGCTCCCTAACATCTCCAATCTAGAGGGATTGTGTACAATAACAAAAAAGACATACTAGCATATTATATAGTATAATGATTGAGATCTATTTCTCTTCAGCCAGCAAAAGTGATTGAACAAATTAAGGTAAAAAAGTTATATTATGTCCATTTTTCAATGATTATTAGAATATATGAATATTAAATATTGATTAATTATGATTTAAATAGTTATGTATTTTTTTATTTCAAATAACTTACTATACACTAAGTTCCTTTTGCTTATATACTCGATCCATCAATTAAAGATTTTAAATAAGCTCGCATTGTTAGCGTTGATCTTCCACTACGTACAACAAGCTGATATTATGGGCATCCACTTAAAATTGAACTCACAACCACCATGACTACCCCATCAAAAATACATATTTTATGTAGCCACAACCACCACCACAATTACATGCAATTGAACACCTAAGTCACCGACCATGTGTCTAGCTAAGTGTCTATGTATGTACATCAAGATTACCTTCGTCACTAGCTAGGTTTCACCAATTAATGATTCTCAGTAAGCTACATGATTTCTAATAAGTTGTTGATGTCGAATCCTCAATGCTTAAGGTGTTAAATATTCATGTTAGCTGACTAGAAAAGCAAAATAGGGCTACATATATTTCTTTGCACACTTTTGAGAATTTTATAATCAATAATAACATGCCCTAAATTAGGTCGTATATGTACTAGGAAATAAATGCATAATTAAGGAAGAATGATTCTCATTACATTTGAATCTATTTCAAAAATATTAAATACCTTATATTTCTGAAATAAATGATAATATGTCTAGAAACACATGAACATTGATGGTTCAGCACTTTGTTACCTAATTTGACTCCTTTGGTTTTACTTATTAGAATTAATTTCTGGCCAAATCAAATTGGTTAAATTGTTAGATCATCCTGACCACACAAATCATAATCACCAAAATCACAAAGAACTCTTCTACAAATCATATTCGCCTAATACAATGATCTTCCGAGCAATATTAGTGATACAACCTGGGCAAGACATATCGTTCGTATGCATTCTTCACTTCGACACAAAGGAGCGCTTCCATTCCTAGTCAACGTCCTCATATGTAAAATGCATGCTTCAATTTAACATGCAAGCCTATTATAATAATAATAATAATTACTTTTATCCAAATGATAAGACTCCATGTTCATGTTTAATCTTCGTTCGTGCTCGCTGAATCTTAGCGGATTGCGCTTGCATTCGAGCGGGCTGCGCTCGCCCTCGCTGACTCTTAGCGGGTTGCACTCGCCTTCGAGCGGGCTACGCCTATTTTCGAGCAGGTAGAGCCTGTCGTTGAACACTTTTATTCAAAACATATACATATGAGTAGTTAAAATGACCGTAAAAAATGAATCAATATTCAATTTTTTTTTTTGTAAAAAGAATAAAAATTTTCACCTAAAAAATCTATTTCTCTCTCACTCACTCTCTTCTCTTCCCCTCTCTCTCCTATCCCTAAATGTAGGGTTAGGAAAACTATAAAGATTCCCTCTCCCTCTCTCCCCTCACTCTTCTCTTATTCTCTCTCTCTTTATTGGATGAATACGATGAAATGAAATCAGTCTAATCCATAATAATAATATATAAAATTATATATATATATATATTAATGTTTAATATACTTAATTAAAAAGTTAAAAACTTGATTATATTTTATTAGAACTAACTTTTATGACTTTAATATATTATTTTTTTAAAACGTTGATAACTAACATTTTAAATATATTTGTAATAAAAGTTAATTAATTTGTATTCTAGACATCAATTATAATTACAAACTTTAAATATTTATTAAATGTTAAATATATTTTATAAAATATTTATATAAAAATATTTTTTAGTTTTAATAAATTGACACCGCCGCCTGCACCGAACCCAAAAATACTAGCAACGGGCGTAACTAAACTAGAAAGTTTAATTTCCAAAACATTTTAAAATTTTGTATTCTCACATTCATTCTTCCCCACACTCACTTTCTCGCCTCCGCTCCTCTCCCACCCTACTCCAGCGAATCGAATGCACCAACTCTCTTCCCCACTCAGTCAAGTGTCGTCTCATCCAGCTCTAATCGAATACAGTACTCTTCTTATGCGACATTTCTATGACAAGCTTTCCTGATTCTTTGTTGGAGAGCTCGTAGCCGAGTGCACAAACATCTAAATCAGCTGCGTGGACGCCGACACCGACACGAACCACCGATCGCACACTATAAACTCCGCCACTAACTCCCGATAAACAGACACCCACCACTTCGGAAAGAACACGTTCATCAACGCCTCCGACATGCCTTTTCCTGAAGCTCCGCCTGTTGCACGAATCCAGTAATCGAAAGAACAACGTCGGCCCTGATAGTGATCAGAGTCTTACCTGCAGCGAAGGCTAGGCAGTAAATTGTTGACCACGCCACTTCGCCACCTCTTTATTTTATTTAACTTCATATCATATTGAGCACCGAGACATTCTGCTCCACATACGCCCACAATGCCTACCACGGCAATGCCTCCACCCGCAATGCCTACGACACCGGCATTGCCTACGCCAACAATGTCATTCACTGCTACATCGCCCTCTGTGCCGCCGGCTCTGGCATTCACCACCACTGTATCCTCTACACCGCCGACTCTGGTATTCAATGCCACCATGTCCTCCGCGTCGCCGCCCACAATGACTGCCCCTACTTCGATTATGAGAGTCTCGACATCAACACTCTGCCCACCTCTATTGACTGGCACGAGAAAGGCGTCGTTAACCCTATTAGAAGTGAAGGCAAATGCGGTATGATACCACTTATATTTTCTTATTTTGCTTCTTTTTGAAAATACATCAATTGCACATTTTTTGTGTATGCATATATATGAAGTTGTTGGACATTCTCGGCCGTGGCGGCGGTGAAGGGAATATATCAAATCATGACAAAGAAGTTGATTTCTTTGTTAGTGCAGCATCGAGTTGACTGCGACAAGAAGAACTACGACTGTTGCGGCGGCTTCCGTGACCGTGGCTTTGAATTCATTAAAAAAATGGAATTACATTTGATGCCTCGTATCTATATATAACAAAATATGAAAAATGCGCTGTCGAGGTATAATTAATTTTAATTTCAAAAGATTCATGATTACTTTCTTCAAAAATATTCTTCTAAAAATCATAACATATTTGAGTTCTTGGTTCAAACAGGAAAATATCCAATTGGTGCTCATTGATGATTATAAAAAGGTACCAAAAAATGAGGATTCGTTACTAAAATAGTAACAAATCAGCATGTATCCGTCGGCGTTGACGCAAGTTGTCACGGTTTCTAGTACTAATCGGAGTATTTCAAACAATTTTCTTGTTCACTTTTACTGATTGATTAAGATTCCCTTACTAGAACTCTATTAAAACCATTTTTTGTTTCTTTCTCAGGGAGTGTTCATACAAAACTGCGGTATGAAGCCGAATCATGCAATGACGATAGTAGGATATGAACAGACAGTGGCTGGTATAAAGTATTGGATATTGAGGAACTTGTGGCTGTTATTGTGGAGGGGGGGGGGAGGACGACTACATGAGGATGCTCCGTGACATCTCCAATCTAGTGGGATTGTGTAGAATAACAAAGAAGGCATACTACCCAATTATATACTATAATGATTGAGGTATATTTCTCTTCAGCCAGAAAAAGCAATTGAACAAAGGTAAAAAAAGTTATATTATGTCCATTTTCAATGATTATTAAAATAAATGAATATTAAATATTGACTAATTTTGATTTAAATAGTTATGTATTTTTTATTTTAAATAACTTACGATACATTAAGTTCCTTTTGCTTACATGCTCGATCTACTAATTAATAGTTCTAAATAAGCTCGCATTGTTAGCGTTGATCTTCCACTACGTACAACAAACTGATCGTTTGTGCATCCACTTAAAATTGAACCCACAACCACCATGACTACCCCCATCAAAAGTACATATTTCATGTAGCCACAACCACCACCACAACCATATGCAATTGAACACCTAAGTCACCGACCATGTGTCTAGCTGGTGTCTATATGTACATGAAGAGCACTTTCGTCACTAGGTAGGTTCCACCAATTAATGATTTTCAAAAAGCTACATGATTTCCAATAAGTTGTTGACGTCGAATCTTCAAGGCTTAAAGTATTAAATCTTCATGCTAGCCGACTAGGAAAACAAAATAGGGCTACATATTTTTTTCCTTGCACTCTTTTGAGAATTTTATAATCAATAATAACATGTCATATATTAGGTCATATATGTACTAGAAAATAAATGCATAATTAAGGAAGAATGATTCTCATTACATTTGAATTTATTTCAAAAATATTAAATAACGTATATTATTGAAATAATGAATAATATGTCTAAAAACACATGAACATCGATGGTTCAACAATTTGTTGCCTAATTTGACTTATTTGGTTTTACTTATTAGAAATAATTCCTGACTAAATCAAATTGGTTGAATGGTTAGATCATCATGACCACACAAATCATATTCACTCAAATCATAAAGAACTATTCTACAAATCATATTCGCCCGATACACAATTGATCTTCCAAGCAATATTAAAGATACAACCTGGGTAAGACATATCGTTCGTATGCACCCTTCACTTCGACACAGAGTAGCCCTTCCATTCCTAATCAACGTCCTCATATGTAAAATGCATGCTTCAATTTAACATGCAAGTTTATTATTACAATAACTACTTTTATCAAAATGATAAGACCATGTTCATGTTTAATATTAGCCCGTGCTCGCTGACTCTTAGCGAACTGCGCCCACATTTGAGTGAGCTGCGTCCGCTCTCGCTGACTCTTAGCGGGTTGCGCTCGCCTTTGAGCGGGCTGCACCCACCTTTGAGCGGGTTGCGCCTGTCGTTGAGCACTAATATTCAAAACATATACATATGAGTACTTAAAATGACCGTAAAAAAACGAATCAATATTCCTATTTTTATTTTGTAAAAAGAATATAAATTTTCACATAAAAATTTAATTTCTCTCTTACTCTCTCTCCTCTCTTCCTCTCTCCATCCTATCCCTAAATATAGGATTAGGAGAGCTATAAAGATTTCCTCTCTCCTCTCTCACTTTTTTCTCTCTCTTCATTGGACGGCTAAGATAAAATGAGTCTCATCCCTAACAATATTAATATATATACTTTTTTTATATATAAGTGTTTAATATACTTAATTAAAAAGTTAAAAGTTGATTATATTTTATTAGAATTAATTTTTAATACTTTAATATATTATTTTTTAAAAAACATTAATAACTAACATTTTAAATATATTTGTATTAAAAGTTAATTAATTTTTAATATAGACGTTAATTATAATTACAAACTTTAAATATTTATTAAATGATAAATATTTTTTGAGTTTTAATAAATCGAGGTTGCAGCCCTGAAAAAGGGCTGCAGCGTCAGCAACGCTGCCTACCTACCGCTGGTCCACACCACCCACGACTGGTAAGTGTGGCGGTGGCAGCCCCCGCCGCCTACACTGAACCCTAAAATATTAACAACGGATGTAACTAAACTAGCAAGTTTAATTTTTGAAATATTTTAAAATTTTGTATTCTCACATTCATTCTTCCCCACACTCACTTTCTCGCCGCCGCTCCTCTCCCACCCCTACTCCAGCGAATCGAATGCACTCACTCTTTTCCAAACTAAGTCAAGTCCCGCCTCATACAGTTCTAATCGAATACAGTACTCTTCTTCTGTGGCATTGCGGCGACAAGCTTTCCCGTTTCTTTGTTGGCGAGCTCGTAGCCGAGTGCACGAACAGCCGAATCAGCTGCATGGACGCCGACACCGATGCGAACCACCGATCGCACACCGTGAACTCCGCCACCAACACTCGATAAACATGCACCCACCACTTCGGAAAGAACCCGTTCATCACCGCCTCCGACATGCCTTTTTCCTAAAGCTCTGCATGCTGCACGAATCCAGTCATCGACGGAACAACGCCGGCCCTGATAGTGATTGGAGTCTTACCGGCAGCGAAGGCTGCTCTATTAATTGTTGGCCACATCACTTCGCCACCTCTTTATTTTTTAACTTCATATCACGTTGAACATCGAGACATTCTGCTCCACCTACGCCTGCAATGCCTACCCGGCAATGCCTCCACCCGCAATGCTTATAGCGTCGGCAATGCCTATGCAAACAATGCCATTCACCGCTACATCGCGCTCCGCGCCACCGACTCTAGCATTCACCACCACCGTATCCTCTGCACCACCGGCTCTGGTATTCAACGCCACTGCGTCCTCCGCGTTGCAACCCACAATGACCGCCCCTCCTTCGATTATGAGAGTCTCGACATCAACACTCTGCCCACCTCTATTGACTGGCGCAAGAAAGGCGTTGTTAACCCTATCAGAAGTCAAGGCAAATGCGGTATGATACTACTTATATTTTCTTATTTTGCTTCTTTTTGAAAAATACATCAATTGCACATTTTTTGTACATGCATATATATGGAATTGTTGGGCATTCTCGGCTGTGCCGCGATGGAGGGAATATATCAAATCATAGCAAAGATGTTGGTTTCTTTGTCAGTGCAGCAGCTAGTTGACTTTGACAAGAATAACTACGGCTACCGCGGCGGCTTCCGTGACCGTGCATTTGACTTCATTAAAAAATAGAATTACATTTGAATCATTGTATCCATATACAACAAAATATAAAAAAAGCGTCGTCGAGGTATAATTATTTTTATTTCAAAAGATTCATGATTGCTTTCTTAAAACACATTCTTCTAAAAATCATTACATATTTGAGTTGTTGGTTCAAACAGGAAAATAACCAATTGTTGCTCATTGATGATTATAATTAAAAAAGAACCAGAAAATGAGGATTCGTTACTTAGCAGTAGCTAATCATCATGTATTCGTCGGCGTTGACTCGAGTTGTCACAGTTTCCAGTACTACATCAGAGTATTTCAAATAATCTCCTTGTTCACTTTTACTGATTGATTAAGATTCTCATACTAGAACTCTATTAAAATCATTTTTTATTTTTTTCTCAGGCAATGTTCGTATAAAACTGCGGTACGAAACCGAATCATGCAATGATGGTAGTGGGATATGTATAGACAATGGATGGTATAAAGTATTGGATTTTGAGGAACTCGTGGGGGCATATGTTGGGTCAGGACGGCTATATGAGGATGCTCCGTGACATCTCCAATACATAGGGATTGTGTAGAATAACAAAGAAGGCATACTACCATATTATATACTATAATGATTGGGATCTATTTCTCTTCAACCAGCAAAAACGATTGAATAAAGGTAAAAAAAGTTATATTATGTCCATTTTTCAATGATTATTAGAATGAATATTAAATATTGATTAATTATGATTTAAATAGTTTTGTATTTTTTTATTTCAAATAACTTACTATACATTAAGTTCCTTTTGCTTACGTACTTGATCCACAAATTAATGATTCTAAATATATAAGCTCACATTGTTAGTGTTGATCTTCCACTACGTACAATAAGCTGATCGTATGAGCACCCACTTAAAACTGAACCCACAAGCACCATGACTACCCCATCAAAAGTACCTATTTCATGTAGCCACAACCACCATCACAACCACATGGAATTGAACACCTAAGTCACTGACCATGTGTCTAGCTAGGTGTCTATGTTTGTACATCAAGAGCACCTTCGTCACTAGCTAGGTTCCACCAATTAATGATTCTCAGTAAGCTACATGATTTCTAATAAGCTATTGATGTTGAATCCTTAATTAATGATTCTCTCACTCTCACTCTTCTCTTCCCGTCTGCCTCCTATCCGTAAATGTAGGGTTAGGAGAGCTATAAAAATCCCCTCTCTCTCTCTCCCCTCTCTCTTCTCTTCTTCTTTCTCTCTCTTCTTTGGACGGCTAAGATAAAGTGGGTCTTATCCCTAACAATATTAATATATATATATATATATATATATATATATATATATATATATATATATATATTATTTTAATGTTTAATATACTTAATTAAAAAGTTAAAAATTGATTATATTTTATTAGAATTAACTTTTAAGACTTTAATATATTATTTTTTAAAAACGTTAATAACTAACATTTTAAATATATCTGTATTAAAAGTTAATTAATTTTAATATAGACGTTAATTATAATTACAATCTCTAAATATTTATTAAATGTTAAATATTTTTTTATAAAATATTTATATAAAAATATTTTTTTAGTTTTAATAAAATCGAGGCTGCAACACTAAAAAAGGGCAGCAGCAGCAGCAGCGCTGCCTACCTGCCGCTGGTCTCCACCACCCGTCGCTGGTAAGTGTGGCGGTGACAGCCCCCCCCCCCCCCCGCCTGCACCTAACCCTAAAATATTAGGAGCGGGCATAACTAAACTAGCAAGTTTAATTTATGAAACATTTTAAAATTTTGTATTCTCACATTCATTCTTCCCCACACTCACTTTCTCGTCGCCGCTCCTCTCCCACCCTACTCCAGTGAATCGAATACACTCGCTCTCTTCCCCACTCAGTCAAGTCTCGCATCATCCAACTCTAATCTAATATAGTACTCTTCTTCTGCGACATTCCGGCGACGAGCTTTCCCGTTTCTTTGCTGGCGAACTCGTAGCCGAGTTCACGAACAACCAAATCAGCTTCGTGGACATCGGCACTGACGCGAACCACCGATCGCACACCGTAAACTCCGCCACCAACTCCCGATAAACAGACACCCACAGCTTCGGAAAGAACCCGTTCATCACCGCCTCCGACGTATATGCCTTTTTCATGAAGCTTTGCTTGCTGCATGAATCCAGTCATCGACGGAACAACGCTGGCCCTGATAGTGATCGGAGTCTTACCGGCAGTGAAGGCTACGCTGTACATTGTTGACCACGCCACTTCGCCGCCTCTTTATTTTTTAACTTCATATCTCGTGGAACACCGAGACATTCTGCTTCACCTACACCCGCAATGCCTACCCCGGCAATACCTCCACCCGTAATGCCTACAACGCTGGCAATGCATACACCAACAATGCCATTCACTGCTACATCGCTCTTCGCGCCACCGGCTCTGGCATTCACCACTACTGTATCCTCCGCACCGCCGGCTCTGGTATTCAACGCCACCGCGTCCTCCGCATTGCCGCCCACAATGATCGCCCCTCCTTCGATTGTGAGAGTCTCGACATCAACACTCTGCCCACCTCTATTGACTGGCGCGAGAAAGACGTCGTTAACCCTATCAGAAGTCAAGACAAATGCATCATAATACCACTTATATTTTCTTATTTTGCTTCTTTTTGAAAAATATATCAATTGCACATTTTTTGTACATGCATATATATGGAGTTGTTGGGCCTTCTCGGCTGTGGCGGAGATGGAAGGAATATATCAAATCATGACAAAGAAGTTGATTTCTTTGTCAGTGCAGCATCTAGTTTGTTGGTACCCTTTTCTTTCATAGTTGACTGCGAAGAAAAAACTACGGCTATCGTGACGGCTTCCGTGAGCGTGTCTTTGTCTTCATTAAAAAAATGGAATTACATTTGAAGCATCGTATCCATATACAACAAAATATGAAAAAATGCGCCGTCGAGATATAATTAATTTTAATTTCAAAAGATTCATGATTGATTTCTTCAAATATATTCTTCCAAAAATCATGACATATTTGAGTTGTTAGTTCAAACAGAAAAATAACCAATTAGTGTTCATTGATGATTATAAAAAAGGTACCAGAAAATTAGGATTTGTTACTCAAAGCAGTAGCAAATCATCCTGTAACCGTCGGCGTTGACACGAGCTGTCACGGTTCCCAGTACTACATCAGAGTATTTCAAACAATCTCCTTGTTCACTTTTATTGATTGATTAAAATTCTCTTACCAGAACTCTATTAAAATCATTTTTTATATCTTTCTCAGAAAGTGTTCATACAAAACTGCGGTACAAAGCTGAATCATGCAATGACGGTAGTGGAATATAGACAAACAATGGATGATATAAAGTATTGGATTTTGAGGAACTCGTGGGGGCAGATGTGGGGGGAGGATGCCTACATTAAGATGCTCTGCGACATCTCCAATCCAGAGGGATTGTGTAGAATAACAAAGAAGGCATACTACCCTATTATATGCTATAACGATTGAGATCTATTACTCTTCAGCCAGTAAAAGCGATTGAACAAAGGTAAAAAAAAGTTATATTATGTCCATTTTTTGAATGATTATTAGAATAGATGAATATTAAATATTGATTAATTATGATTTAAATAGTTATGTATTATTTATTTCAAATAATTTACTATACATTAAGTTCATTTTGCTTACGTACTCGATCCATCAATTAATGATTCTAAATAAGCTCACATTGTTAGCGTTGATCTTCCACTAAGTATAACAAGCTGATCGTATGAGCATCCACTTAAAACTGAACCCACAACCACCATGACTACCCTATCAAAAATACTTATTTCATGTAGCCACCACCACAACCACATGTAATTGAACACCTAAGTCACTGACCATGGGTTTTGCTAGGAGTCAATGTATGTACATCAAGAGTACCTTCGTCTCTAGCTAAATTCCACTAATTAATGATTCTCAATAAACTACATGATTTTTAATAAGCTGTCGATGTTGAATCCTCAAGGCTTAAGGTATTAAATCTTCATGCTAACTGACTAGGAAAGCAAAATAGGGCTACATATTTTTTCTTGCACTCTTTTGAGAATTTTATAATCAATAATAATAGACCATATATTAAGTCGTATATGTACTAGGAAATAAATGCATAATTAAGGAAAAATGATTGTCATTACATTTGAATCTATTTCAAAAATATTAAACAACGTAGATTTCTGACATAAATGATGTCTAGAAACACATGGACATTGATGGTTCAATACTTTGTTACCTAATTTGACTCCTTTGATTTTGCATATTAGAAATAATTCCTTGCTAAATCAAATTGGTTGAATGGTAATATCATCCTGACCACACAAATCATATTCACCAAAATCACAAAGAACTCTTCTATAAATCATATTCGCCCGATACACAATTGATCTTCTGAGCAACATTAGTGATACAACCTGGGCAAGACATATCGTTCGTATGCACCTTTCACTTCGACACGGAGGAGCGCTTCCATTCCTAATCAACCTCCTCATATGTAAAATGCATGCTTCAATTTAACATGCAAGTTTATTATTACAATAACTACTTTTATCCAAATGATAAGACTTCATGTTCATATTTAATCTTCGCTCGTGCTCGGTGATTCTTAGCGGGCTGCGTCCGCATTCGCGCGGGCTGCGCTAGCCCTCACAGACTCTTAGCGGATTGAGCTCGCCTTCGAGCGGGTTGCGGCCGTCGTTGAGCACTTTTATTCAAAACATATACATATGAGTACTTAAAATAACCGTAAAAAAATACGAATAAATATTCCTATTTTTATTCTGTAAAAAAGAATATAAATTTTTGCCTAAAAAATTAATTTTTCTCTCACTCTCTCTCTTCTCTTCCCCTCTCCCTCCTATCCCTAAATGTAAGGTTAGAAGAGCTATAAAGATTCTCTCTCCCTCTCTCCACTCTCTCTTCTCTTCTTCTTTCTCTCTTCATTGGACGGCTAAGTTCAAAAGCTTGGCACAACTTGGATGGATAAGATTAATTCAAAAACTCCAAACTACTTCTTTAATGTAGCTATATATGAATATGTATCATATGCGGGCAATCAAGCATGCTGGCGTGCGGGCAGACAACAGCAGTCAGGCGATTGTTCTAATTAATCGTGTGCACAGTATGATTAATCATACTGTGCACGCCGACGACTATGCCTGCAGGACCGCCTTTTACCCAGCGGCGGCTGGCGGTCGGCGGCTGCGGGCTCGCCGGCCACCGGTCGCCCTGGATTCGCCGTTGTGCTAGGGCGGCCCGTGGCCGGCAGACTTGCAGCCGCCGGCCGCCGCCGGGTAAGAACCTGCACGCACATAATTCCGCCCACCCTGGATCCACCACGAGATGAAGATCATTGCACTCTTGATTTTTATCAGACGGTTCCCACTTTATACCCGCACACTCGTACCTAATGTCGCTCGTATTAGATATGCCCCATATATAAGTATATATTTAAATGTATACATATGTATTTTTATATATAATTACAAGTGACAGGCATGGGCCTTCGGCCCTGGGGGCATTCGGCGGGGGTGCGACAATCGGTAGGGTGCGACATTCGGCAGGGTGCGACATTCGCCGGGATGCGACATTCGCCGGGATGCGACATTCGCTGGTAGTGCGACATTTGTCGTGGGGACGACATTTGTCATGGGCGGCGACATTTGTCGTGGATAGTACCCACCCCTATGGCCTTGCGCGACAGTATCCGACCGGCGATGGTGGGCTTCGCCCGCTCCCGGCGGGCTTCACCCGTCCGCAGCTGGCTCCGCCCGACCCACAACATATACATATGAGTACTCAAAATGACCGTAAGAAAATATAAATCAAGAATGCAATTTTTATTTTGTAAAACAAATTATATTTTAACGTTAAAACATTAATCTTTCTCTTTTCATTCCTAGCTAGAGACAATAGATTTAGGGTATCTAGTGTATTTATTTTTCGTATTTTAATATTGTAAAGTTGTGTAATTACCTAAAAGTATATTGTCTTTATAATATACTAATATAAAGTTTGGCATAATTGTGTAATTATGAATACAACTATAAGGGCAATATAGGGACATCAGGCAATGTTTCACCAAATAGTAGCTTTCGTATAATAATAGAGATGAAAAACTTAGTGCTGGTTTGGGAGAGCTTTTAGTTCTTTTCCGTTTTCTAGAAAACGCTATCGTACTTAACATGTCGTTTGGAATGTCTGTTGATGGGAAAAGCTAACACCCAAAATTTCTTTTCTCCTCTTTTTGAAAGGTCACGGGCCTCCTACTTTTCAACTTTTTGAAAAGCATTTCCTCATGCATCCTGATGCACAATTGACGCTACAAAAATATTTTCCTCCTCCAGATCTAGTTCGACAACACCGCTGAAACCTTAATCTTTCTCGAGATGATCTAATTCTCCTGACGATCAATTTTTTGCCCGGGAGCAGATTTTTTGTTAGAACACACTTTTTTGTTCAAAGGTGCATTTTTGAACCGGACGCGCATTTTTCCGTCGGACATGCATTTTCAACACGGGTATGCGTTTTTTTCGCTCGAGTCAGCATTTTTCGCCGGGGTGAGTATTTTTTGCCCGGGCACGCATTTTTTGCCCAGGAGCGCAATTTTCACTCGGTTGTGTATTTTTCGCCCGGACGCCCATTTCTCGCCAGGGCGTGCATTTTTCCCCCGGTCGGCCATTTTTCTCCAAGGCGCGCATTTTTCGCCCGTGCGCGCATTTTTTGCCAGGGCTCCCATTTTTCACCCGGGCGCCCATTTTTCGCCCGAGAGCGTATTTTTTCGCAGGACCGCCCATTTTTCTTCGGGGCACTCATTTTTCACTCTGGGGCTCATTTTTTGCCCGGAGCGCGTTTTTTACTCGGGCGGAAATTTTCCGCCAAGGGGTGCATTTGTCCCCCGGGCACGAATTTTTCGTCCAGAGGCGCGTTTTCACGCATTTTCCTCCCGGGCGTGCATTGTTTGCCGCTCAGACACGCATTTTCCACTCGTGCGCGCATTTTCCGCTCAGACGCACATTTTCTACCCGGACGCGCATTTTCTGCCCGGACGCGCATTTTCCGCCATGACGCGTTTTTTCGCTCGAGCGTGTTTTTTCAGCACAGTCGCTCATTTTTCCTCATGACGCACATTTTTCTATTGAGCCACGCATTTTTAATGAAAAAAGTCACTGCAAAAGAGATTTGTCAAATAGTTTATAAAGTGTTTCTAATTTCTGAAAATCTTTGTAAAAATAGTTCACCCAAACAGATCTCATTTTGCAATATATATTTTCCAAAATCTCATCTTCCCACTTTACTTTTGTCACCACTCATTTTCCTTTCTGAAAAGCTTTCCCAAGTAGAGCCTTAGAGCGCGAAAAAGAATCATGGGTCTGCTGTCAAAGGCCAAGGGCCCGTCTATGTTGAGATAATTAGGTATATGTGATGAACGGTTCTCACCATGAAGGATAAAATATAGCCATACGATTCACGAATTTACGGTGGAGATTTTTGTGAAAATACAGGCTTAATACGAACGTATTGAAATACGACAATATTTTCAATCAATCCCGTTTAAGAAATCGTGGTTGCAAAAAGCGACGATCTGATAGCGTATAACACACATGATCTTTGATGCACTAACAATTTTTTTCATCCCTACGACCCGGACTGACATTTCTTCAATGGTTTGGCTGGTAGACATATGAAGCCACAAAAACTTTTAGATCGGACATTTTTGCGCCAAATTTTCTTTTAACTTTTTAGCCAAAAGAGAATATTTTTAATTTAAAAATAAATAAAAATCAATTTCAAATTAATTTAATATGAAATTTCATTTTTTATCCTTCTTTAAAAATCATAAAATTATAAAACTAATTTTAATTCTATTTTGGGGTGGGATAAAAAAATTGAGGTTAAAAATAACTTAAAATAAAACTTTAAATACAATGTTTAATAAATTGTATAATTTTCAGTAATTTTCCTAGTGGTAATTAAAATAAATTTTATATTACAAAATCCAAATGAATTTTATTTTCTTAATAAAAAATCTGCTCTTATAGCTAAACTATAAAAAAAAATTAGAGCATCAAAAAATTATAGGAGTTCAGTTTCTATGAACAATGCAAATGTATTTTTTATGTATAATAAAAGGATAATAAGATCTCCCAGAAATTTATTTAACGAATTTGTTCGATGTGCATTCGTGCATAGAGATGGCAGGACTATGCTGGACCCAGGCTAGGCCTCGCCCCTAAGTTGAGCTCTAGGCCAGACTTTCAGCCCAAAATGGGGCCTTGTAACTTGTAAGGCCCCTAGGCCTAGGCTGGGCCTGAGCCCGAGTCTTCCAGGACCATGCCTTATTAGTTTTTGGGCCTGGCCCAAACAAGCTTTTTTTTTAGCCAGGCCTAGAAGAGCCTTCTTGGAGAGAGGTTCGCCCCCTAAACCATTGCCTTCCAAGTTGACAATCATTTTAAGAAGTGTTATTGCACCCACTAAGGGTTCGTTTGATTGAGCGGTGCAGGAAGAGCCGGCAGGTTCAAACGGAGGTGTCGAACCGGAGGGGGGGAGGCGGGGCTGGAAAAGCTCCGATTTTGTGGTTTTACCTCTGTCCGGCGGATGCAAATGAAGCAAACGCAGCCGACGCCCGTTTGTTTACCGCCGTCCGACGGCGTTTTCTTCAAACAAAGGCGGCGAAACGCCAAACGAAACGAAACCTAATTTATTGAAGATGAGAAAACCCTCAAAACAACAAAATATTAAAAATAATAATCGCAGGAAAGCGAGGATGAAAAATTATGAATTTTAAATGCGTCATCATTATTTTACATTTGTTTGATAAGATAACGATTGCGACTATGGCATCAAATAAAACTTCAATCCGGCCTTGACTTGAAAGTTGACTAATCATAGTTTTAGACCGTTGTTATTCGCAAATCATAAACGTTTATTCATTTACTATCCGTATACCAATTTTAAACTTTAATAATTGATGTCTTTTTCTTCTGAGTAAGACCCGACAACGAAGGAACTTCTCCGACAATCTTTTGAGCCTATGCCGACGATCTGCGTGATCATTTCCTAGTGATTTTATTTGCCAGTCCGATAGTTACTAGGCGGATTTACCGGATCACCCTCGTCTACATCTATAAATAGGCTCGGTTCTATTTCAAAAAAGGATTTTTTTTCTCTAGTTCACTCCGTTTCACTCCCCTCTCTCCCTCATTTTCTCTGCAGGATCTATGTTCAAGACCACTATCACAAAGCAAGACGAAGATATCAAGGTCAAGAAGAGGTTCGCAAGAATGCAAGTCAAGAGGAAGACGCATGAAGCCGTCCTCGCTGTCACGTCAAGATACCTTAGAAGGAAGAAAGCACCCGCATTTTCGGTGAACGAGCATTGTGTAGCATCCCGATTTTTATTGGGCCACTAGAACCCTAGTAGGGTCCAATAAAAGTAACCCGAACCTCTACCCATGACCCACACCCGGGTAGGAGGTAACCCTAGACGGGAATATCGAGCTAGAGAACTCCTCCCAGATCCCAGAGCCCCCTCGGCCGGAGCTCCAGCTCGCCGGAAAAATTCCACCACCTGAGCTCCACCGCCACCTTTAATGGCAACTCAGGCTGGTACCTCCCGAGCCGCACCACCACAGGTACGTGGAAGCTCTTCCCCTTCCCCTTATCTTTCCCGCGTATTGCATGCGCCCCCCGACGGCCGAAGCACCGTCGGCGCCACCCGAACCAAGCTCTAGGTCTGGTGGTGGCCGCGGGTGGTAAGCCGCGCCCAGCGCCAGTGGTGGCGCTGGGGATCAGCTACACCACCAAGGACGTTCCTCCTCGGCGGCGGAGGGTCGTGGTGCTGCCGGAAATCGCCGTTCTAGCGGCACCCGAAAAGAGCTAATGCTCTGTTTTTGTTTCTACAACGGCGGCCGGCGGCGCCTGGCCGCTAGGCCACGGCTGGAGATGAACCCTACCCCCGGCACCCCAGCTGGGAATGGTGTCATGGCCGGGGAGCCACTGTAAGGGCGGGGTGGCGCAGCATCAACGAAAACTTGGGATAGTCTTTTCCGATGGTGGTCGGCGTCGACAGGACGTTGGACCACCACCTAAAAGATCACCGGCCCCCGGCGAGTCAACCAGGGGGCGGCGCCGACGGCTAGTTGCTGTCGACCGGTGGTGGTGGTGGTCGCTACTCACTGCACCACCGAGAGTAGCAGCCACCGTCGGATCTTCAAGATGAAGATCGGACGGTCTAAACATTCTGGATTGCCGCCCCTGCCTCAGCATTAGCGCCCCCCACATCGGATCCGTGGCCGATCCTCTGTGGGGAAAAAATTGGCATTTCACCCGTTCGGCTCAATCTCAGACGTATGATCAGGCTTGATCTGGCTATATGCAGACCAAATTTAGAATAGATTTTTGTACAATTTTTATAAAAAAATCTATGGTCTTAGGAAAAAAGTGTGGAACATGAAAAATATTTACCTTGGTAAGGGCATTCTTCACAAAAATTTTGAGATTTTTTCGAGTCGATTTGTTATTTTAAAAAATCCAAATAATTTTATTTGACCAAATTTAAGGCCAAAAATTGCTCGGAAAAATTGAAAAAATTACTAGGCTCTTTTTAGGCCATCTTAAAAGCTGTATTAAAATTTGAAAATCTTGAGATAAAAATTGAAGATTTTCCAATTCCTTGGAGACTAGGATCACACTCGGAAATTTATGCGCTCAATTCTTTGAACATGAATATCAAAGCGTGAGACCACTTTATATTAAATATTAAGTTCAAACGTTTTATTGACGAGAGTGATCGGGGCAAGTGCCCAAGTTCTGAGTGTTCCTAAGATTTTGTGAAACCGCCGAGCGCCTCATTTTTTTTTAAAAAACTCTCAGGTAATTTGGACAGACTCGGAAGATGAGAGTACGAGCGAATGAGTTGCTCATTATTCTTGACAAATAATAAAGATGTAACTCCTAAAAAGTTCCTCTGATCCGATTAAGTCATGATTAAAAAGGGCACAACTGAATTGTTATTGGATCTTAATAATAGATGGAACCTAAAGAAGCCTCCTAAAAGCTGAAATGGAACTGAACATGCCTCATGAGAACGGAGATGGAACTGAACATACCTCCTGAGAACGGAGATGGAACTGAACATACCTCCTGAGAACGAAGATTGAACTGAACATGTCTCTTGAGAACGGAGATGGAACTGAACATGTCTCCTGAGAACGAAGATAAGACTGAAACCTCATGAATGGAATGATTAGACTACTAACCATTTTCTTTATGATTTAATCTAGTTTTGCACTGGTCCAGTTCTTTTATTTACTTCAGTTCAGGTATTTCTTTTCAAGTACTCCAGCATCATACTAGTCCTACTTAAATACTTTCATTTCAGTTCTTCTTTTTAAGTACTATTCCAGTCTCGTACTGGTCAAATTCCTTTCAGTACGTATTTTCAATTTAGTTCTTTCAGCACTACTCCAGTATCCTACTGGTCCTATTTCATTACAACATTTCAATTCTATAGCTTATACTAACAGCAGATTCTATTACAACACTTTTGTTTCTGCAATTTACTATTTTAAGCACGGGTCCTACTGCCCTAACAAACAGTTAATTGATAGGATGAGCCTTAGTTAGGGATAACATGAGTTGAAATATTTCTCATAAATTAGCCTCAAATAAAGTGTTCACACGCTCCTTGTCGAAAGTCGAGCCAAGTGTCGATTGCCAGAATCACTTAAAAGTAAAGTAGGGCAAGCCGCTGAAGACCTGGTGCATGCTAGCAAAATTATTTTTACTTGCTTGCTTGTAAATTATTTGCGGTAAATTGTGGCGGGTCAGTCACTTTCGCAGACCGTTCGTACCGGTGCGGGGAGTTCGACGACTTAAGGTGATAGAGAGACGAGTACCACGGGTGACCGTCTATTATGTTTTTCCCCGTTGGGTTTTCCTCCACTGGTCGGCCAAAATATTGAATCATCAGATGTCGCTCACATTTAAGAGTACACGAGGTTGTATGTAAGGATCTGGGCTGTGCGGTACGACCACCCCGAGAAGTGGCAGGACTGACCACTGTCACCGACGGCCACATCGTTGAGGCCCGCGGGGATCGATACCCTGCTTGAAGAGAAGCGGTTCATACTATGTCGACATAGGGTATTATGAGCGACTGTGAATGTCTGTGGTGTGTGCGCGGCTGTGAATGCCTGCGAAGCATGCGCGACTGTGAATGCGTACAACGTTTGCATGGGTTATAAATACATAATGTACTGTTGTGCTAGTGAAGCTTAAATTATAACTGACGTATATTATTGTTGTTATTCCAGTTATACCATGTTGCACCTCTTTTTATGATTACTCCTAGCTTATATATAAAATATTATACTAACTCTCTCTTGCTTTGACTATCTACTTTTGGTGGGTGCGTGCACTCGTCCCTAGGATATAGATCAGGAAAGGAGATTTGATTCCACTTAGCTCTATGACCAACGATTATTTTAATAACCATCACAGGAGATGGGGGACCGTAAAGACAAACTGTTGTAGAACGACACACCAGCTGATAGGATTACCAGTGTGGAAGCACCCCTGTCGTCTCCCGAGTTTTGAGACGTCAGTACTAGCATGCAGAACTGAGAGAGTGAGGAGTTGTTAGTTATAGTACTTTTATAGCCCACTGGCTTCATGTATAAATAGTGGTTATGGCCTTTTTGCATTCTCTTTTAATTATATATTGTTATATATATTTGATATGACTTCATGTTAATGCTTCTGCAAAATTCTGTGATGAGATGTGAAAGTTGTGATTCAAGCCCAACAAGGCGGCCAACTAGTGCTTAGTAGTGCGGGTCATTACCCTTTTAAGAGTACTGGGTGGACGTCTTGGGCAGGTAAGATCCCCCCGACCCAACCCAGACAAAGGTTTGTGAGGGGGGTCCTACACATTGGAGGACCACCAAAGCAGCACGATGGCCGTTGGAACCCATCGTCATTCCCCTCCCCTCTCACAAACTGTAATGAGGTGCGGCTTGTCGCCCTCGCTTTCCTCCCAAAAGCTATGTAAAAACGCTCATATAGTAGGAGTTAGGTCGGCACTGTGCCGACCGCGTGGTTTTTCACCCTGATTGCGGGTTTCCATGTGATCAAGTCTTCGTCCCAACATCTAGTTAATCTTTGACTGTTGGCACGCTTGGTCGCTCACGGGCTAAGATGGTTGAGTAGGCCCAGTCTACCAAGAGCGTCACGCGATTCCCCAACAGATTGCCGTCGTTTGTGGGAACACGTTTCCTAAACATTCCAAGACACGAGGAGCAAGGGTTCTCTATTTCAAAAATGAAGGAAAAGATCCAGATCATTGCATGGACCCTTAGGCTTGGGGTCCTAGCATATCCTGTCAGCGGAAGCGAGTGCGTGAGAAAAAGGCCCCGCTAGTGTCCAACCATTATATTTGATGAAGAAGACCTTGAAGGGCTCCAGATCCCGCACCAAGACCCCTTAATGATCAGCGCCGAGATCGGGGATCCGTGTTTTTTAGTTAAAAGGATCCTGGTGGATTGCGGTAGCTTCGTGGATATCCTGTTCTGTCCCACTCTTCAAAAGATTGGGGTCACAGAAGAGCACTCGAGCCATGCTCCAGGCCAAGTCCACAACATCGATAACCGTCCAGTACTAGCCCCGGGAACAGTTATACTCCCCGTCACACTAGAGGAGCTTCCCGTGCAAGAGACTCATCACATCCAGTTTACAATCATGGATGTCAACTCCCCGTTCAATAGAATTTTACGGAGGCCGTACCAGGCAATATTCGAGGCCATCCCGTCGATCCCCCATCTCAACCTAAAGTTCCCCGCTCTAGGCCGGATCATAGTAGTTCGTGGGGATCAGGCAACGGCTCGAGCGTCTTATGCAGAATTCGGCCAACCGTCGCGACCGGTGTCCCTTAACATAAACAACTTTGACCTCCACGATGAAGCTCTCACTCAGCTCGGGACCTCGGTAGAAGGGCTGGTGGAGACAGCCCTCTCTCAACATGAACCATTTTAGACTGTGCTAGTTGGGTCCCTGCTGACTGCGGAGGAGAGGGAGGAATATGCGGCCTTCCTCTAAAGGAACATGGATATCTTCACTTGGAGCCCAAAAGACATGTCGTGGGTAGATACAAAAGTGATCCTTCATTCTCTGAATATCCATCCCTGACACCGGCTAGTTGTCTAGAAGAAGAGAAATTTCACTCCGGAATGGTTATAGGCGATCGAGGAGGAGATAACAAAGCTCTTAGAAGCAAAGTTCATTTGGGAAGCCAGGTATCCAACCTGGCTTACAAACATTGGCATGGTAAAGAAGCTCTCTTGAAAGTGGAGGATGTGTAACGATTATAGTGATTTGAACCAGGCATGTCTGAAGGCCAGCTTCCGGCTGCCTAAGATTGACCAGCTCATAGATGCGACTACCGGGCATGAAATCTTGAGCTTCATGGATGCGTATTCCGGGTACAACCAGATACTTATGAATCCCGAGGATGAGGAGCACACGAATTTCCAAATTGATAAGGGCATTTACTGCTTTTGGATAATGACTTTCGGCCTTAAGAATGTAAGAACAACATATCAACGGCTAATGAACATGACTTTCAAAGATCTCATCAGAAGAACAATGGAGGTGTATGTTGACAACATGCTGGTCAAGAGCGTTCGTCGTCACAGTCATCTGAAAGATTTGGAGCAATGCTTCCTGTTGAAGCCAAAAATGACCGAAGCCAAAATTGGCTTCTGTGGAGTTCGGGGTCCCAAAAGAGGGGTGACCGCACACCTACTACACTCAAATGAATAATCTAGGCTCTAGACTAGGAACGTAAGGGACAGACCCAAGGTCTCAGCGTGGAGGACCCACCGCATACCCAGAAGACTAACGAACTCTTCCCCTCCCAAGCCAAAGGCTGAGCTAAGACACCCTCGGAGGGCGCTCTTAGCCGACCGGAACATCTAAGGAGGGTCTAAAGACCATCTCTCTCCTATCCAGATGTGTCTCCTTGGGTCTATACAAAATGCTCCTCGCCTGCCCTACTAAAGGCGCAACATCGCCGAGCAATTCTACAACTCGCTGCCCAACTGGGCTGCGAACAGCGCGACTCCGCTGCCTTAAAAGGCTATCAACAGGCCAACAGCGACTTCCCGGAATAAACCTCGGGGCTCCCACGGGACGAGCGGTTCACGAGCACACCGCTCACCCAAAGCAAAAAGAGTAAATCATACATTCACAGGGCACCACAGATTATAAATTATTACAGGAATATAAATTCCATACTTCGGCACGCAGGCCGGCAATATAAATAAAAGTATGCCTTCGAGGGCCGGCACGAGTTTGGGCTTAAGCCCGCTATTCCCCGCTTGGTACTGCAACACCTGTACGCCAACGTCTCGACGAACGACTGCCAGCTGAACTACAGTCGGATAACATAAGCTGGCCAAATATATTCCGTACACCCCTTTTTCGGGGTCACGGTGCGCATTCCCTGCAAATAGACAATATCCAAATTCCTCGGAGTACTCTTCGGGAACCACAGAACATCACCAATCCGGCTCACACGTCTGGATGGGCTTCACACAGAACATCACCAATTCGGCTCATGCGTCCGAATGGGCTTCACACAGCACATCACCAATTCGGCTCGTGCGTCCGAATAGGCTTCACACAGCATGCCTAAATCCGTACTCATACTTCCGGATACTAAATGCAATTAACAGCGGGGACGTACACGTCAACCCGTCGGAGAGCTCCCTTCCTCCACCCATTGGTGGAGAGGGTCTTCCATGCAAATGTAAATTGAGGGCTTCACTTGCCTGAGTAGAAACTTCGTTACCCTTGGCGCGTGTTTTGACGAAGGTGCCGGTGGCCGATCTCCCTTTTAGGCCGAGCCTTGCTCGAGGCGGTGATGGCGGTGGTCGGCCTCCTTTCTAGGCCGAGCCTTGCTCGAGGCGGCGATGGCGGTGGCCGACCTCCTTTTTAGGCCGAGCCTTGCTCGAGGCGGCGATGGAGTGGCCGGCCTCCTTTTTAGGCCGAGCCTTGCTCGAGGCGGCGATGGCGGTGGCCGGCCTCTTTTCTAGGCCGAGCCTTGCTCGAGGCGGCGATGGCGGTGGCCGGCCTCCTTTCTAGGCCGAGCCTTGCTCGAGGCGGCGATGGCGGTGGCCGGCCTCCTTTTTAGGCCGAGCCTTGCTCGAGGCGGCGATGGCGGTGGCCGGCCTCCTTTTTAGGCCGAGCCTTGCTCGAGGCGGCGATGGCGGTGGTCGGCCTCCTTTTTAGGCCGAGTCTTGCTCGAGGCGGCGTGTGAGAGGAAAACCGAGAGGGAGAGAGGTGGCTGTGCGTGCTGCTCCATGCCGGCGGCGGCGACGAGAGAGGGAAGAGCTCGGGCTCGGCCCGGGCTTGGTGCAGCCGGTGACGTGAAGAGGAAAGGAAGCTGAGCCTCGCTCAAGGCTTGGTCGGCGACGGGAAGAAGGGGCCGAGAGGAGCTCGGCCCCACTGGAGGCGGCGGCCATGGCCGAGAGAGAGGGAAGTGGAGCAGATGGCGCCGTCGGGCTCCAGCCGGTCGACGAGAGAGAGAGGCGGAGAGGGCGTCGGGCTGGGCTGCTGGAGGCGATCGACGAGAGAGATCGAGGAGGGGGGGAGGGCGTCGGGAGTGCTGCCGGAGGCGGCCGATCCGGCTTGCCCTAGGGCTTTTCTTCCTTCTTGCTTCCCTCTCCCGAGCTCTGCTCCTTCCTTTCTTCTTTCTGCCTTTTCTTTTTTTTGTCCCCTTTTGCCCGTACCCCCCCCCCCACCTGCTATCCCCCTCTTTCTTTTGTTTTTCTCAAATTATATATATATAATATAATATATATAATATAATATATATATAATATAATGTATATAAGAGCATATGCACACAAGGCCTCCGCACGCACGCGCGAGGACTCGCACGCCCTCGAATGGGGCTACACCAAAACGTCGCTCGTAGCTCGCACCAAGTCTGCCACTTGGGGAGGGTCCCGCGCGACCGGATATGGGGTTGTACACAATCCCCGCTCTTTTCGAGGTTGGTACAAGCTCGGAAAGAAATGTCCAATCTCAAATATCCGGCGAGCGGGAGCCGACCCAAAAGAAAAATTTTGAGAAAACCCAAAAATTGCATTCAAAACACTAAACTTTCCGTGCCCATTTTGATCATTCTGAACCACTCGATACTGGTAACGCTCCCTGCTACCGAACTGCCCTTATACCCTTACTTACCATAAGTATACCTGGGGCCGAGCCCGGCTCGAGATGTCGCAGAAGCGGCTAAACCAGAACATCTCAAAAGCCAACCTTTCCCCCACAGGCGAGCCTTCGGACCTGCCAGCTTGATGGGAGCCTGCGCAGCGGGTCTACCTGGGGTCGAGCCCGGCTCGGGGTGTCGTAGAAGCGGCTAAACCAGAACATCTCAAAAGCCAACCTTTCCCCCATAGGCGAGCCTTCGGACCTGCCAGCTTGATGGGAGCCTGCGCAGCGGGTCTACCTGGGGCCGAGCCCGGCTCGGGGTGTCGTAGAAGCGGCTAAACCAAAACATCTCAAAAGCCAATCTTTCCCCCACAGGCGAGCCTTCGGACCTGCCAGCTTGATGGGAGCCTGCGCAGCGGGTCTACCTGGGGCCGAGCCCGGCTCGGGGTGTCGTAGAAGCGGCTAAACCAGAACATCTCAAAGGCCAACCTTTCCCCCACAGGCGAGCCTTCGGACCTGCCAGCTTGATGGGATCCTGCGCAGCGGGTCTACCTGGGGACGAGCCCGGCTTGGGGTGTCGTAGAAGCGGCTAAACCAGAACATCTCAAAGGCCAACCTTTCCCCCATAGGCGAGCCTTCGGACCTACCAGCTTGATGGGAGCCTGCGCAGCGGGTCTACCTGGGGCCGAGCCCGGCTCGGGGTGTCGTAGAAGCGGCTAAACCAAAACATCTCAAAAGCCAACCTTTCCCCCACAGGCGAGCCTTCGGACCTGCCAGCTTGATGGGAGCCTGCGCAGCGGGTCTACCTGGGGCCGAGCCCGGCTCGGGGTGTCGTAGAAGCGGCTAAACCAAAACATCTCAAAAGCCAACCTTTCCCCTACAGGCGATCCTTCGGACCTGCCAGCTTGATGGGAGCCTGCGCAGCGGGTCTACCTGGGGCCGAGCCCGGCTCGGGGTGTCGTAGAAGCGGCTAAACCAAAACATCTCAAAAGCCAACCTTTCCCCCACAGGCGAGCCTTCGGACCTGCCAGCTTGATGGGAGCCTGCGCAGCGGGTCTACCTGGGGCCGAGCCCGGCTCGGGGTGTCGTAGAAGCGGCTAAGCCAAAACATCTCAAAAGCCAACCTTTCCCCCACAGGCGAGCCTTCGGACCTGCCAGCTTGATGGGAGCCTGCGCAGCGGGTCTACCTGGGGCCGAGCCCGGCTCGGGGTGTCGTAGAAGCGGCTAAACCAAAACATCTCAAAAGCCAACCTTTCCCCCACAGGCGAGCCTTCGGACCTGCCAGCTTTATGGGAGCATGCGCAGCGAGTCTACCTAGGGCCGAGCCCGGCTCGGGGTGTCGTAGAAGCGGCTAAACCAAAACATCTCAAAAGCCAACCTTTCCCCCACAGGCGATCCTTCGGACCTGCCAGCTTGATGGGAGCCTGCGCAACGAGTCTACCTGGGGCCGAGCCCGGCTCGGGGTGTCGTAGAAGCGGCTAAACCAAAACATCTCAAAAGCCAATCTTTCCCCCACAGGCGAGCCTTCAGACCTGCCAGCTTGATGGGAGCCTGCGCAGCGGGTCTACCTGGGGCCGAGCCCGGCTCGGGGTGTCGTAGAAGCGGCTAAATCAAAACATCTCAAAAGCCAACCTTTCCCCCACAGGCGAGCCTTCGGACCTGCCAGCTTGATGGGAGCCTGCGCAGCGGGTCTACCTGGGGCCGAGCCCGGCTCGGGGTGTCGTAGAAGCGGCTAAGCCAAAACATCTCAAAAGCCAACCTTTCCCCCACAGGCGAGCCTTCGGACCTGCCAGCTTGATGGGAGCCTGCGCAGCGGGTCTACCTGGGGCCGAGCCCGGCTCGGGGTGTCGTAGAAGCGGCTAAACCAAAACATCTCAAAAGCCAACCTTTCCCCCACAGGCGAGCCTTCGGACCTGCCAGCTTTATGGGAGCATGCGCAGCGAGTCTACCTAGGGCCGAGCCCGGCTCGGGGTGTCGTAGAAGCGGCTAAACCAAAACATCTCAAAAGCCAACCTTTCCCCCACAGGCGATCCTTCGGACCTGCCAGCTTGATGGGAGCCTGCGCAACGAGTCTACCTGGGGCCGAGCCCGGCTCGGGGTGTCGTAGAAGCGGCTAAACCAAAACATCTCAAAAGCCAATCTTTCCCCCACAGGCGAGCCTTCAGACCTGCCAGCTTGATGGGAGCCTGCGCAGCGGGTCTACCTGGGGCCGAGCCCGGCTCGGGGTGTCGTAGAAGCGGCTAAATCAAAACATCTCAAAAGCCAACCTTTACCCCACAGGCGAGCCTTCGGACCTGCCAGCTTGATGGGAGCCTGCGCAGCGGGTCTACCTGGGGCCGAGCCCGACTCGGGGTGTCGTAGAAGCAGCTAAATCAAAACATCTCAAAAGCCAACCTTTCCCCCACAGGCGAGCATTCGGACCTGCCAACTTGATGGGAGCCTGCGCAGCGGGTCTACCTGGGGCCGAGCTGAGCTCGGGGTGCCGATGAAGATCAAACCAAACCTCTCCCCCACAAGCGAGCCTTCGGACCTGCCAGCTAGATGAGAGCCTGCGCAGCGGGTCTACCTGGGGCCGAGCCGAGCTCGGGGTGCTGATGAAGATCAAACCAAACCTCTCCCCCACAGGCGAGCCTTCGGACCTGCCAGCTAGATGAGAGCCTGCGCAGCGGGTCTACCTAGGGCCGAGCCGAGCTCGGGGTGCCGATGAAGATCAAACCAAACCTCTCCCCCACAGGCGAGCCTTCGGACCTGCCAGCTAGAAGAGAGCCTGCGCAGCAGGTCTACCCGGGGTCGAGCCGAGCTCGGGGTGCCGATGAAGATCAAACCAAACCTCTCCCCCACAGGCGAGCCTTCGGACCTGCCAGCTAGATGAGAGCCTGCGCAGCGTGTCTACCAGGGGCCGAGCCGAGCTCGGGGTACCGATGAAGATCAAACCAAACCTCTCCCCCACAAGCGAGCCTTCGGACCTGCCAGCTAGATGAGAGCCTGCGCAGCGGGTCTACTTGGGGCCGAGCCGAGCTCGGGGTGCCGATGAAGATCAAACCAAACCTCTCTCCTACAGGCGAGCCTTCGGACCTGCCAGCTAGATGAGAGCCTGCGTAGCGGGTCTACCTGGGGCCGAGCCGAGCTCGGGGTGCCGATGAAGATCAAACCAAACCTCTCCCCCACAGGCGAGCCTTCGGACCTTCCAGCTAGATGAGAGCCTGCGCAGCGGGTCTACCTGGGGCCGAGCCGAGCTCGGGGTACCGATGAAGATCAAACCAAACCTCTCCCCCACAGGCGAGCCTTCGGATCAACCAGCTTGATGAAAGCTTGCGCAGCGGGTTTACCTGGGGCCGAGCCGAGCTCGGGGTAGTGTAGAACCACGAACCAGACCTCTCCCCCATAGGCGAGCCTTCGGACCTGCCAGCTAGATGAGAGCCTGCGCAGCAGGTCTACCCGGGGCCGAGCCGAGCTCGGGGTGCCGATGAAAATCAAACCAAACCTCTCCCCCACAGGCGAGCCTTCGGACCTGCCAGCTAGATGAGAGCCTGCGCAGCGGGTCTACCTGGGGCCGAGCCAAGCTCGGGGTACCGATGAAGATCAAACCAAACCTCTCCCCCACAGGCGAGCCTTCGGACCTGCCAGCTAGATGAGAGCCTGCGCAGCGGGTCTACCTGGGGCCGAGCCGAGCTCGGGGTGCCGATGAAGATCAAACCAAACCTCTCCCCCACAGGCGAGCCTTCGGACCTGCCAGCTAGATGAGAGCCTGCGCAGCAGGTCTACCTGGGGCCGAGCCGAGCTCGGGGTGCCGATGAAGATCAAACCAAACCTCTCCCCCACAGGCGAGCCTTCGGACCTGCCAGCTAGATGAGAGCCTGCGCAGCGGGTCTACCTGGGGCCGAGCCGAGCTCGGGGTACCGATGAATATCAAACCAAACCTCTCCCCCACAGGCGAGCCTTCGAACCTGCCAGCTAGATGAGAGCCTGCGCAGCGGGTCTACCTGGGGCCGAGCCGAGCTCGGGGTAGTGCAGAACCAGGAACCAGACCTCTCCCCCACAGGCGAGCCTTCGGACCTGCCAGCTTGATGGGAGCCTGCTCAGCGGGTCTACCTGGGGGTCTCCTCTCCAAACCAACTCCAACCCCCCGAGTGAGCCTACAGCCTTGCCAGCTTTATAAGAGCCTGGTCAGCGGGTCTTCTCGGGGCCGCCTCTCCAACACAACTATAAAGGAAACATAAAGATAATCCAATAACTCAAAAGAACTGTTAACCCGATCAACCAAGTAACAGTCCGACACGAGGCACCTCTACCCACTACATCCACCCTCTTGGGGAACCAGAGGGGATACGAAAAGCTAGGGTGGTTAAGATCGACTAAAGAGGAGTGGGAGGGGACTTCTTTCATCACATGACCCTGGTCGTCACTTGGTTCCTCTTCCATAGCAATGACGTTCGCATGAGTTCTTCCGTGCTGGTCACTCTCCACGCTCACCGCACCATAACTGTTGAAGCCAAAAATGACCGAAGCCAAAATTGGCTTTTGTGGAGTTCGGGGTCCCAAAAGAGGGGTGACCGCACACCTACTACACTCAAATGAACAATCTAGGCTCTAGACTAGGAACGTAAGGGACAGACCCAAGGTCTCAGCGTGGAGGACCCACCGCATACCCGGAAGACTAACGAACTCTTCCCCTCCCAAGCCAAAGGCTGAGCTAAGACACCCTCGTAGGGCGCTATTGGCCGACCGGAACATCTAAGGAGGGTCTAAAGACCATCTCTCTCCTATCCAGATGTGTCTCCTTGGGTCTATACAAAATGCTCCTCGCCTGCCCTACAAAAGGCGCAACATCGCCGAGCAATTCTACAACTCGCTACCCAACTGGGCTGCGAACAGCGCGACTCCGCCGCCTTAAAAGGCTATCAACAGGCCAACAGGGACTTCCCGGCATAAACCTCGGGGCTCCCACGGGACGAGCGGTTCACGAGCACACCGCTCACCCAAAGCAAAAAGAGTAAATCATACATTCACAGGGCATCACAGATTATAAATTATTACAGGAATATAAATTCCATACTTCGGCACGCAGGCCGGCAATATAAATAAAAGTAGGCCTTCGAGGGCCGGCACGAGTTTGGGCTTAAGCCCGTTATTCCCCGCTTGGTACTGCAACACCTGTACGCCAACGTCTCGACGAACGACTGCCAGCTGAACTACAGTCGGATAACATAAGCTGGCCAAATATATTCCGTACACCCCTTTTTCGGGGTCACGGTGCGCATTCCCTGCAAATAGACAATATCCAAATTCCTCGGAGTACTCTCCGGGAACCACAGAACATCACCAATCCGGCTCACACGTCTGGATGGGCTTCATACAGAACGTCACCAATTTGGCTCATGTGTCTGAATGGGCTTCACACAGCACATCACCAATTCGGCTCGTGCGTCCGAATGGGCTTCACACAGCATGCCTAAATCCGTACTCACACTTCCGGATACTAAATGCAATTAACAGCGGGGACGTACACGTCAACCCGTCGGAGAGCTCCCTTCCTCCACCCATTGGTTGAGAGGGGCTTCCATGCAAATGTAAATTGAGGGCTTCACCTGCCCGAGTAGAAACTTCATTACCCTTGGCGCGTGTTTTGACGAAGGTGCCGGTGGCCGATCTCCCTTTTAGGCCGAGCCTTGCTCGAGGCGGCGATGGCGGTGGTCGGCCTCCTTTCTAGGCCGAGCCTTGCTCGAGGCGGCGATGGCGGTGGCCGGCCTCCTTTTTAGGCCGAGCCTTGCTCGAGGCGGCGATGGCGGTGGCCGGCCTCCTTTTTAGGCCGAGCCTTGCTCGAGGCGGCGATGGCGGTGGCCGGCCTCCTTTTTAGGCCGAGCCTTGCTCGAGGCGCCGATGGCGGTGGCCGGCCTCCTTTCTAGGCTGAGTCTTGCTCGAGGCGGCGATGGCGGTGGCCGGCCTCCTTTCTAGGCCGAGCCTTGCTCGAGGCGGCGATGGCGGTGGCTGGCCTCCTTTCTAGGCCGAGCCTTGCTCGAGGCGGCGATGGCGGTGGCCGGCCTCCTTTTTAGGCCGAGCCTTGCTCGAGGCGGCGATGGCGGTGGCCGGCCTCCTTTTTAGGCCAAACCTTGCTCGAGGCGGCGTGTGAGAGGAAAACCGAGAGGGAGAGAGGCAGCTGTGCGTGCTGCTCCATGCCGCCAGCGGCGACGAGAGAGGGAGGAGCTCGGGCTCGGCCCGGGCTTGGTGCGGCCGGTGACGTGAAGAGGAAAGGAAGCCGAGCCTCACTCAAGGCTTGGCCGGCGACGGGAAGAAGGGGCCGAGAGGAGCTCGGCCCCGCTGGAGGCGGCGGCCATGGCCGAGAGAGAGGGAAGTGGATCGGATGGCGGCGTCGGGCTCCAGCCGGTCGACGAGAGAGAGAGGCGGAGAGGGCGTCGGGCTGGGCTGCTGGAGGCGGTCGACGAGAGAGATCGAGGAGGGGGGAAAGCGTCGGGAGTGCTGCCGGAGGCGGCCGATCCGGCTTGCCCTAGGGCTTTTCTTCCTTCTTGCTTCCCTCTCCCGAGCTCTGCTCCTTCCTTTCTTCTTTCTGCTTTTTCTTTTTTTTTGTCTTCCTTCTTGCTTCCCTCCACGCTCACCGCACCATAACTGTTGAAGCCAAAAATGACCGAAGCCAAAATTGGCTTCTGTGGAGTTCGAGGTCCCAAAAGAGGGGTGACCGCACACCTACTACACTCAAATGAACAATCTAGGCTCTAGACTAGGAACGTAAGGGACAGACCCAAGGTCTCAGCGTGGAGGACCCACCGCATACCCGGAAGACTAACGAACTCTTCCCCTCCCAAGCCAAAGGCTGAGCTAAGACACCCTCGGAGGGCGCTCTTGGCCGACCGGAACATCTAAGGAGGGTCTAAAGACCATCTCTCTCCTATCCAGATGTGTCTCCTTGGGTCTATACAAAATGCTCCTCGCCTGCCCTACTAAAGGCGCAACATCGCCGAGCAATTCTACAACTCGCTGCCCAACTGGGCTGCGAACAGCGCGACTCCGCTGCCTTAAAATGCTATCAACAGGCCAACAGGGACTTCCCGGCATAAACCTCGGGGCTCCCACGGGACGAGCGGTTCACGAGCACACCGCTCACCCAAAGCAAAAAGAGTAAATCATACATTCTCAGGGCATCACAGATTATAAATTATTACAAGAATATAAATTCCATACTTCGGCACGCAGGCCGGCAATATAAATAAAAGTAGGCCTTCGAGGGCCGGCACGAGTTTGGGCTTAAGCCCGCTTTTCCCCGCTTGGTACTGCAACACCTGTACTCCAACGTCTCGACGAACGACTGTCAGCTGAACTACAGTCGGATAACATAAGCTGGCCAAATATATTCCGTACACCCCTTTTTCGGGGTCACAGTGCGCATTCCCTACAAATAGACAATATCCAAATTCCTCGGAGTACTCTCCGGGAACCACAGAACTTCACCAATCCGGCTCACACGTCTGGATGGGCTTCACACAGAACGTCACCAATTCGGCTCATGCGTCCGAATGGGCTTCACACAGCACATCACCAATTTGGCTCGTGCGTCCGAATGGGCTTCACACAGCATGCCTAAATCCGTACTCACACTTCCGGATACTAAATGCACTTAACAGCGGGGACGTACACGTCAACCCGTCGGAGAGCTCCCTTCCTCCACCCATTGGTGGAGAGGGGCTTCCATGCAAATGTAAATTGAGGGCTTCACCTGCCCGAGTAGAAACTTCGTTACCCTTGGCGCGTGTTTTGACGAAGGTGTCGGTGGCCGATCTCCCTTTTAGGCCGAGCCTTGCTCGAGGCGGCGATGGCGGTGGCCGGCCTCCTTTCTAGGTCGAGCCTTGCTCGAGGCGGCGATGGCGGTGGCCGGCCTCCTTTTTAGGCCGAGCCTTGCTCGAGGCGGCGATGGCGGTGGCCGGCCTCCTTTTTAGGCCGAGCCTTGCTCGAGGTGGCGATGGCGGTGGCCGGGCTCCTTTCTAGGCCGAGCCTTGCTCGAGGCGGCGATGGCGGTGGCCGGCCTCCTTTCTAGGCCGAGCCTTGCTCGAGGCGGCGATGGAGGTGGTCGGCCTCCTTTTTAGGCCGAGCCTTGCTCGAGGCGGCGATGGCGGTGGTCGGCCTCCTTTTTAGGCCGAGCCTTGCTCGAGGCGGTGATGGCAGTGGCCGGCCTCCTTTTTAGGCCGAGCCTTGCTCGAGGTGGCGTGTGAGAGGAAAACCGAGAGGGAGAGAGGCGGCTGTGCGTGCTGCTCCATGCCGGCGGCGGCGACGAGAGAGGGAGGAGCTCGGGCTCGGCCCGGGCTTGGTGCGGCCGGTGACGTGAAGAGGAAAGGAAACCGAGCCTCGCTCAAGGCTTGGCCGGCGACGGGAAGAAGGGGCCGAGAGGAGCTCGGCCCCGCTGGAGGCGGCGGCCATGGCCGAGAGAGAGGGAAGTGGAGCGGATGGCGGCGTCGGGCTCCAGCTGGTCGACGAGAGAGAGAGGCGGAGAGGATGTCGGGCTGGGCTGCTGGAGGCGGTCTACGAGAGAGATCGAGGAGGGGGGGAGGGCGTCGGGAGTGCTGTCGGAGGCGGCCGATCCGGCTTGCCCTAGGGCTTTTCTTCCTTCTTGCTTCCCTCTCCCAAGCTCTGCTCCTTCCTTTCTTCTTTCTGCTTTTTCTTTTTTTTGTCCCCTTTTGCCCGTACCCCCCCCCCCACCTGCTATCCCCCTCTTTCTTTTGTTTTTCTCAAATTATATATATATATATAATATAATATATATAATATAATATATATTAATATAATGTATATATAATATAATGTATATAAGAGCATATGCACACAAGGCCTCCGCACGCACGCGCGAGGACCCACACGCCCTCGAATGGGGCTACATCAAAACGTCGCTCGTAGCTCGCACCAAGTCTGCCACTTAGGGAGGGTCCCGCGCGGCCGGATATGGGGTTGTACACTTCCAGGTACTGCGATGATACAAAATGAGGCTCAATCCTAACAAGTGTGCATTTGGCGTCACAACAATAAAGTTCCTAGGTTTCATAGTAACCCACCACGGGATAGAGACGAATCCCGATAAAATCGGAGCTCTAGAGAACATGACACCCCCTGCGCTCAATCAAGGAGGTTCAACGACTCGATGGTAGTATTGCAGCACTCTCCCATTCTTGGCCTGAGCAGGGGAAAAGCACTTTACCTTCTTCAAGATCCTCTGGGGAGCGCGCAACACCGGGTTTAAGTGGACGGATGAATGTCAAGCCGCGTTCGCGCACCTCAAGAAATATTTGGCATCTCCTCCGCTCCTGTCAAAGCTGGTGCCCTATGAGGTTTTATTTTTATACCTAGCAGTTGCACCCACTGCCTTGAGTTTGGTCCTTGTGAAGGATGAGTGCGGGGTGCAGCGTCCAATTTATTACTTAAGCAAAGTCCTCATCGACGCAGAAACTAGATACCCGGTTGCGGATAAAATGGCTCTAACCCTTGTCTTTTCGGATAGGAAGCTCCAACTTTATTTCTAGGCGCATACAATAAAAGTGTTAACACGATTACCCCGTCACACCATCTTCCAGAAACCAGAAGTCTCGAGGAGGCTCGTTAAGTTGGCGGTCGAGTTGAGCGAGTTCGATATTCACTTCCTGCTATGACCTGACATTAAATCGCAAGTGCTCGCCGATTTTGTCATTGAGTGCACCATTGTGAAGCCAGCTGAAAGTGAGGGATATATCTAACTTTATTCTAGAGGGGAGTTAAACCCTGTACACAGTTTAAGAATAAACTAAAAGAAATTGATGTTGTCTTCTCTGTCAAGAATATCTGAGAAGACTTAGTGGATGATATTGTAAAAAACTTCCCCTAATTTGAATAGAGATTGTGATTAGGAGAGGGAACTTTTCTTCAGGGTATAGGCCTTCTTGTATCTGACTGATTGAAGATTTTTCACTAGAAGTGTCTGAAGCAGCAAGTATGTATATCCCAATATATCTATCTGTATCTGTATATGTGTAGATCTATATATTTGTATTAGTCTATATATGTGTGTCACACTTGAAGCAACAATCTTCTGAATATATATATATATATAGAATGTCTGAGAAATATTCAAATATTTGAAATAAATAATTTTGAAATGCCTGAAGAATCCTTTGAGAATGTAACTACCTTGGAATTAATTAGAATTAAAACTCTGTGATAAATCCATATTTAATGTTGTCTTAAACGACTATATTCGTTTAGAATATTTAGCATTAAATATCATAATTGTAACTGACTGTTACCAAGCTTTTGAAATCATTCTACCTTCTGTATATAGAACTGGTTGATCGTCGAACTCAACAAACATTTCGTCAAACTGAGCCTGGATTTCGTCGAACTAAGCTTTGAGTTGAGATCTGAGTTCATCGAACTGAACTTAGAGTTGAGATCAAAGTTCATCGAACTGAGCTTCTCTGGAATTCCTTCTAAAGTAACAACCCTGGAAATAACCTATGACCATAGCTATACAAGTTGGGTCAAAATAAAAATCCTAATAGTAATCCTATCACAAATCAGTAATAAGGAGTTCTAACAATCTCCCCATATTTGGGTGAGGATACTATCAAAAATGAATAATACAAAGCATAATTATCTGACAGAATTATAAATTTTCAACAGATATAAAAAGTGCTTGGAGAAAGTTTATAAACATAACAACAAAGTTCAAAGTTATAATCAAAAATTAAGAGTCCTTTTGAGGTGCAGCTGAAGAAGAATCTGAAGAAGATTTGGTGAAAATCAGCTTTCTGGTTGGATCTTCAGACTCTCTTTTGCTTAGCTTTAGATCTTGAACATCAATAATTTTCTGGGAGGAGACTGTAGGAACAATAGCTTCTGGATGCAAGCTCATATATTCATCAACATTAAACATGCTTTTCTTCTGTATTTGTCCAATTCCTGTTGCATATAAGAAGACATAGTAGTGAACTGAGAGGTATCTTTAACTTCAGTTCTTGTCTTCCTTATCTGAGAAAGTGCAACTTGTTACTTGAATTTAGTCATTCTGTACACAGGATCTAGCTCTGATTAAATTACAGGAGAGGCTGGTCTGTCTTGGATAGAATGTTGTTGACTGCTCTGACTGTTATAAGACTCAGACCTTATAGGTCTGTCCTGCATGTACTGATTTGGTCTAGAATAATGTGAAAAGGGCCTCTGAGATGAAGATAAACTACATGTTGATCCTGCTGCCAGAGGAGGATGAGGAGGACCTCTCCAAGACTTTTGAGGTGAATGATACCTCTTCATTTTCTTCCTCCTTTTCTACTCATTTTTAGAGTACCTCATCCAATGTGGATGGTCTGGTGTAAGAGTAATCCCATGCAGAATATAATAAGGGATATCAGCTGTAGATGAAGGTTGAGGAGCAACATTGACTGGAGACTTTTTCCTAGATTTTCTTTTCTTAGAATTAGAATCTTCTGAATCATCAGAATCTGTATGGACATCAGACTTTTCCTCTGGCTGATCATATAATGCATCAAATTGTTTATATAAATTAGTATGATCAACAGACTGTTCCTCTAGCTATTTATATAAATAATCTTTCTTTTCCATATCCTCATTAAGTAGATCATCAAAATTAGGCATAGGAGTTTCATCTCATACAAGAGGGGAATAATCCTGCTCCATAATATCAATTATATCATCAATAGTCTGTGAGACTGGATTAACACTTATAGAAGCAGCTCTGAGACTGGATCTAAGTTATTCTAAAATAGGGGGATCAATAGGAGCAGTATAACACACTAATGCTCTAGAGAGATCTTCTTCAAAAACTTGTAGACTAGAAATATAACTGTATAGTAAATCAAAATCTGTTAATTAGGAATATAAATTAACTGTGGGATTAATAATGACATCACCAACAGTAATAACTTCTGTAACTGCTGTCAACTCATCCTCAACTGAGATGACTTCAGTCATTTCTAAATCCTGAACTTCAACAAAATCTACTGCAGCTGGAACTAGAGCTTCTACTGCTGTTATAAGTGTAACTAGAGCTTCTGCTATTGCTGTTGCAACTAGAGATTCTTCATCAAGCATCTCCCTCTGTCTAGACCTAGGGATAACTGAATCTAGGCCCCCAGAAGAAGGGATGGAATGGGAAGAGGCTATTGTAGAAGAGAGTTTAGGAATGGAGGACACAACAGGAGCCAAAGTTGTATCCAACAACTGTTTGAGGGTAGGAATGATGAAATCAAGAAGTTGAGTGGAAATAGTAAAGAAATCCAGATACATAAACTCAGGTGGATTCTGAGTAGATGCATAGGATGGATTGGAAGAGGAGGGAGCTGATCTGTTAGCACAATTAATGTAGTGAAAGACAGCCTGTGGTACAGATAGAAGATTGATGACAGGGGGAATGTCATCAGAAATTATCTCCTGGATGGGTGAGTGAGGTGGAGATAATTGAGGTAGAGATGAATGACGTGGAGATGAATGAAGTAGAGAGAAATGAGGTGGAGATGAAAAAAGTGGAGATGAATGTGGTGACTGATGAGGTGACTGATGAATTGGGGAATTTGTATGGAAGGATGTGGATGGAACATTTTCAGATAAAGTAGGCTATTGAGAAGGTGGTGTGGAAGGTCTAGGTGAAAGTTGTGGAGAGTGTGGAGTGGAAGCAACAAGGTGAGAATCTTCTTGTGGAGTTGGGAGAGTAGCTGGGACAGCCCTAGTTCTTTCAGAAGCTGCCCTAGAAGATTCAACTCTGGATGGCTTAGAAATCACCCTTTCCCACTTACCAAACAAAGCAGAAGTGATCCTCTTAGATGCATTAATATGTATAGTCTGTGAGACCAGGACCTCTGGACATTTAGTCTGGAGGAAAATTCCCAAAACCCTTCCATAACTCACATCCTTCTTAATAATCTTCTTCTTGATTGACTCAAACAAAATTGTCCCCCAATGAATATTCTTCTGATCAACTAGAGCACACATCGACAAAAATTGGTGTTTGGTGATATAGTCATGGGATGAGTGTTTGCCCAGAAGGACTTTTCCAACCACATCGGCTAGAAATTTATATTCTACAGAGAAATTCTTTTTCAACAAATGATTAAGATTTCCTTGTGAGTGATCCAACCTATCTAGCATAACATCAAATTCTGTACCAGATAATTCTAAATCTTCTTCACCATTGACTAAGCCAAAAATTTCAGATAGAATTGCAGGTGTAAGAGAAACATGATGTCCTGAGATTGATCCAGTAATAATTGTGTGATCATAAATCTTTGCGATGTGAACCCATTCCTTTATTTTTGTGACTGGGAGTTTTATTCGAGTGGTCATAAAATTTCGCAGATGTTGCGCCTCAAAAAGTTATAAAATGTCCAGAAAGATTTGATCTGAATGTTGAAACGAGTCTATGTCTATATCGAATCCTGCATCGAACTTTATCGCTGTGAGAATCGCTTGTGACACCGCCATTTTCCTGCAAAACAAAAAGATCAAGTGCAAGAGAAGGGAAATGGAGAATGTGCGGGACGGAGTTCAATGAAAACCTAATATAAGTTTTCATAAGTTGAAAGGTCGAAAAAAGAATTCGTCGAAGGGTACACAATTCGTCGAGCTCCGTTTGACGAAAGGTTCATGAAAGGTTTCACAATTTGTCGATCTCCGTTCGACAAAAAGTTCACAGTTCATCATTCAACGAAAGGTTCACAATTCGTCGATCTCTGTTCGACGAAAAGTTGAAATTCGTCGATCTCCATTCAAAATTAATTTAATATTTCTCCATCAATCATTCCTAACTGATTTAAAAAGAAATTATGTTTCTTTTCATCTAATGGTTTGGTGAAAATGTCTGCTCTTTGTAAATCAGTAGATATAAATATAAGGTTAATTTTATTTTTATCTACATTGTCCCTAATAAAGTGATGCTTTATTTCTATATGTTTAGTCCTACTATGAAGGACTGGATTATGTGCAATTGAAATTGCACTAGTGTTATCACAGTATATGATAGAATTATTTAAGTTGTAATCATAATCTAGTAATTGATTTTGAATCCACAAAATATATGAACAACAACTACATGCTGCAATATATTCAGCTTCAGCAGTTGAAGTAGAAACAGATGTTTGCTTTTTGCAAAATCATGACACAAGCCTATCACCAAGAAATTGACAAGTTTCTGGTGTGCTTTTTCTGTCAATTCTGCATCCAGCACAGTCAGCATCTGTGAATCCAGTTAATTCAAATCCTGACTCAATAGGATACCAAAGTCCTAGATTAAGATAACCCTTTATATATCTCAAAATTCTTTTTTCTAAAATAAGGTGAGATTCTTTAGGGTGTAGGTCTTCTTGTATCTGACTGATTGAAGATTTTTCACTAGAAGAGTCTGAAGCAGCAAGTATGTATATCCCAATATATCTATATGTATCTGTATATATGTAGATCTATATATTTGTATCAGTCTGTATATCTGTGTATATATGTGTGTCATACTTGAAGCAATAATCTTCTAAATATATATATATATAATGTCTGAGAAGAATTCAAATATTTGAATTAAACAATTTTGAAATGCCTGAAGAATCCTTTGAGAATGTAACTGGCTTGGAATTAATTAGAATTAAAACTCTGTGATAAATCCATATTTAATGATGCCTTAAACGACTATATTCGTTTAGAATATTTAGCATTAAATATCAGAGTCTTAACTGACTGTTACCAAGCTTTTTAAATCATTCTGTCTTCTGTATATAGAACTATCTGATCGTCGAACTCAGCAAACATTTCGTCAAACTGAGCCTGGCTTTCGTCGAACTAAGCTTTGAGTTGAGATCTGAGTTCGTCGAACTGAGCCCTGCATTCGTCGAACAAAACTTAGAGTTGAGATTAGAGTTCGTCGAACTGAGCTTCTCTGTAATTCCTTCTGAAGTAAACACCCTGGAAATAACCTATGACCCTAGTCTATACAAGTTGGGTCAAAATAAAATTCCTAATAGTAATCCTAGCCCAAATCAGTAATAAGGAGTTCCAACACCCGCGCCCAAATAAGGGACATCCGTCGATTGTTGGGCCCTTTACGTTGAAGGGGCTTCAGGCGTGGAGGGAGCCGATACATAAGTTCTTTTGATAAGTCTAGAAGAAATCACCTTGGAGTATGGTCTCCGGCTGAAGTTCCCTGCCACCAACAACGTTGCGGAGTACGAGGCGCTGATCATTGGACTCTGGTTCGCCTTTGATTGTCGGGTCAGGGACTTGACGATCTTTACTGACTCGTTGTTGGTGGCATCTCAGGTGGAAGGGGAATTCAAAGCAAGGAACGATCAGTTGGCCCTGTACCTTGCGCTCGTCAAGAGCCTCATACAAAAGATCCCTTCCCACCAGATCCACCACATTCCCAGGGAGCAAAATGTCCGGGTCGACTCCCTTTCAAAGCTTGCCACTTCACTGATAAGCTTCTAGTCCGAGAGGCGGAGGATTGAGGACATTATGGTCCCAAGCATTGAAGCGTCGTGGGTAATAACATCAATCATCTGCAAGGGGCCGTCATGGATGGACCCCCTACAAGCATATCTCAAGAAAGACAATTTCTGGAAGACCCTGTGGATGCACGACGGATTCGAGTACGAGCAACAACATTAACAATGATCAACGGTGAACTCTACAAACGAGCGTTTTAAGGACCCTACTTGAAATGCCACCCTGAGTCAGAGACGGAATATGCCTTAAGGGAGGTGCATGGGGGAGTCTGCGGCAAGCACCTCAGAGGAAAATCCCTGACACACAAGATAATCTAACAAAGATTCTATTGGCCCACAATGAAGAAGAACACCGAGGAGTTCATCCGGAAGTGCGCCAGTTGTACGCATCATGCTAACGCACTGCATCTTCCACCAGTTGCCCTCACAACAATCCAGAGTCCCTGACTGTTCCACCAGTGGGGAATAGACATCCTGGGCCCGCTTCCTATGTCAACGAGACAAAGGAAGTATGTCATCATGGTCATAGACTACTTCACCAAGTGGGTGGAGGCAAAGCCGCTTGCTAAAATAACCAAGGAAAATGCAAAGAAGTTCGTCTAGAAGAGCATCATCTGCCGCTTCTGGATACCAACCGTTATCATAAACAACAATGGAACACAGTTAACCGGGAATTCATTTGTAAAGATGTGCGAGAATTTGAAAATCGATCTCCATATCACCTCTGTAGCATACCCCTAGGAAAACAGAAAGATTGAAGTAACCAATCAAATTATCCTTAAGGGGTTGAAAGTGCACCTCCATAAGGTTGGGGGGAAATGGGTGGACGAACTCCCAAGTGTGTTATGGGCATACCGCACCACAGAAAGAACTCTGATCGACGAAACACCATTCAACCTATATTATGGGTCGGAGGTCGTTATCCCTATAGACATCAGGGTCCCTAGTCCATGCCTACTAAATTTCAACATAGAAGAGAATGATGAACAACTCTGGGAGAACCTTGACCTCATCACAGAAGTAAGAGATGCAGCAGCTTAACGCGTCACGACATACCAAAGACAGGTAGCTCGCTTCTATGACCTGAGAGTAAAGCCGAGACCAATTAGCATCAGAGATCTGGTACTACAAAATATCGAGGCAGCTGACAAGGGGACACAACGAGATAAGTTATCTCTAACATGGGAAGGATCGTTCATAGTTACAACAGCTGTCAAGCCAGAGATATACAGACTTCGGACCACGGAGGAAAAGACTCTACCACGCACATGGAATGCTCAAAATCTGCGGTGTTTTTATCAATAGCACCACCATATTTTCTTTAAGCAAACAACAACTAACTTTATAAAGTCGTGAGCCAGTTCTCGTGCGCAAATAATTTTTGTTTTCTATAACTACTAAGTGCTATGATTGCTCTCAACATTAATTTTATAGGGATACATCTAGGGTCTAACCCTCGACGTAGCAATGAGGATGAACCCCCGCAAGCCTCACACTGCCACGAATTAGAGGCATGTCCCTCTCCCATGCAGTGGGTCGAAACAACACCCGAGTTATCCCTTCACCATCTCCTCAGGACCACGTCCCAGTAGCCTCCCACTGCTTACGATCGAAGGTTTGCCCTTCTCTCCACAGTAGGTCATGGCGTTGTCAGGTCCTGCCCACCTCACTCGCCACCGATTAAAAGATCCACTTTTTACCACCTACTCGGGACCACGTCCTAGTGGCCTCCCTCTGCTGACGATCGAAGGTATGTCCTTCTCTACGTAGTAGGTCGCAGTATTGCCAGACCCCCTCGCTCGCCACTGGTTTGAAGATCCGCTCTTCACCTCCTTCTCGGGACCACGTCCCAACTGCCTCCCACTATCGATGATCAAAAGTTTGCCCTTCTCTTCGCAATAGGTCGCGGCGTTTCCAGGGTCTATTGTCTTGCTGCCAGCGATCGAAGGTATGCCTTCTCCTACAGTAGGTCATGGAACCTCCGGGGCCTGCCCGATCGCCTAGGTTCGAAGGTCTGACCTTCACCGTCAACCACTCAACAATATCTCCCGGACTGGTAAGTCCGAACTTGCGCTACCAGGTTAGAAGCATTCACTCTTCACCCTGGTAGTAGGTCGCGGAACCATTTGGTTCTCGTCATTCAACAGTTAACCTTAAAGGATTTCCACGAAAGTACCAGCGCAAGGATAGTGAAGCCAATATAACAAATTATATAAGAAGAGCTCAAAACAACAACAGGACAATATATTAAAAGGAAGACAGAATACACAAAACTGCTACAACAAATTAAGTGCACAAGTTCCAATCACAAATACGCATCAAGCATAATACGTGTATAACTAAAGTAAGATACAACGAAGATGAAGTCTGCTCCTCCTCAACAAACTCGACAAACTCATCCTCTGAAAGGTCATCAAAGCCAAGATCAGAGATGTCGCACTCACGCTTACGAGATATCATCTGAAGGGTCTTCCCCATCCCGCGACAGAACGCCACCTCCCAGAGATTGCAAAGATGTGGTTCCACCTCTCTTGTCCAGACTTCTTCACGAATCTCCTCAGACAACAAACAACGGTCATGTTTAAAGGCGATTAAGTTCTTGTAATCCGTCATACCCACCGCCTTCAGCTCGTAAAGTCGTTCCTTTGAATAAAGACATCCCATCTCGGACTCTAAGCAAGCAATATCCCCCAGCGCACTTTCTTCCAAAATCTTCTTAGCATGAAGCTCCTCTTGAAGTCGCGTCGTCTCAGCCTTCAAGTCCAACTCAACTTGCCTAAAGCGAGATAGGTCGCGCTCGTGCCTCCCCCTCAAATCAAAAAGGGAGTTCGCATCACTTTGAAGTTTCTCCTGAAGGGAGAGGTATGTGTCCTTCAAACCAACGTAGAGAGCAATCTTAGCTTGCACACCAATCTGCAAGAGAAAGCAAAACACAGCGAGTTAGGAACAACAAGCATAAACCAAAGCAAATATATGAGCTCACCACATTATTCATCGATGCCAAGGATGAAGAGACACGCTTCCCTTTGGCTCGGGTTAAAGTAGGCGCCCCTCCGTCGGGGCCTGGGAGGCAGAGAGCCCAGAACCTCAACATCGTGATCCTCAACAAGCAAAGTCCCAGTCACTCGGGAACTTCTAGGGGTCTCTCCCTAAATCCCCTTCAGCAGGTCAGCATGTGATGCGTCGTGGATGAATCTCTGTGGCTCTCGAACACCAACTTTCTCTTCCGATCACGACCCAATGGAGCATCGACAGAGCGCTCTGGGTCAGCAAAAATGTCACGTAGGAGCAAGCGTTTTTCCTCCACAAATAAAGAAATACTAAACAGATGGTCAGTCAGTTCATTAGGATCCTTGAACTAGAGCATCAGTGTAAAATCACGCTTGCGGCCCTACATTTAGTGGCATCGGTCATGAAGGGAGCTCCAAAGCTCGGGCTACTCCAAGAGATTTTGGATGTATCCATACATTGTGTTCCCGTGGCGTCTGTCCACCCAACTCTCAAACACCAACTAAGTCATATTGTTATGAACTTCGATACGGCCAACGCCGTCGGCGCGAACATCACATCATTCCTTGAAGAGCTCCAGCGAGAACCACAGACCATATTCGCGAAAGAAGGCAATCATGCCCATAATGTGCGTCATCGCCAAAGGGGTGAACTACGACGTCGGAACCCTGCAATCTTTGAAGATCTCTGTGACTTCTTCGCACGGTGGGAACCGAAGACATGCCTTAAGAGACGATTCACATAAATTCATCTATCCCACCGAGGGACTCTGCATCAGCTACTCGCGCCGAGGAATCTTTATTTCAAGACTGGAGGGAATGTTGTAGCATCTCCTCCAAGAAGACAGAGCTACTCGTGCCGAGGAATCTTGATTTCAAGACTGGAGGGAATGTTGTAGCACCTCCTCCAAGAAGCAATCTATTCTACAACAAGAGTGAAACGCATACGCATCAGCCTGCCGTGAACAACACGCCTCAGAGCCAGGAAAAAACATATGAAAGATAAGCAAAAGTCTGGTCAAGGGGACACCTCAGGAGCTATGACCCAAGCGTCGGGAGTAGCAAGTCAAGCCGCATATACATGCAGCATGTCAAATCAACCCGCGCGAGCAGCACTCGGGGGGCAACCCGCGTGCAACATGCAGAGCGAACCCCCGAGAACCCCATCGGAAGTAGCCCGCACGCGGGCTAGCACGAGCACACCGCGCGTGGGGAAACCCGCGAGCACCGCGCGTGGGCTAACCCCCCTCACATCGCCCTGGCTAACTCTTTCGCAGCACGAGGGACGCAACCAATGCGCACCACGCGAGGGGAAATCCGCGTGCACCGCACACTGGCTAACTCGTGGTGTCGCGTGTGGGCCAACCCGCTCGCAACACACGGAGTGCAACTCGCGTATGCGCACCGCGTGGGGTGCGCAACTCGCACATGGCACGCAGGTTGCATCCTGCATGCTCACTCCTCGCGGGCGGGGAGCGCTCCGCATACGCGCCCCCGCACAAGAGTTGGCATCCTGCTCTGTCCGACCGCCCCCCCCCCCCTTCGTGCGCTAGAGCCTTGCGCCCGTCGTGATTCTCATCGCAACTCACCACCATACCTTTTCACTGTCGATTGTGTCATTACGCGCATCCTCTGTCGCACCCTCCAATAAGGTCCGGATCTGCGCAAGGGTAAAAGCCCACGAACTCCACTCGCTTCGGCTCCGGACTCCGCGGTCTTTGGGGGGGGGGGGGGGAATGATGGGGTCAGCCCAAATTTATAGAAAAAATAGGGCATCACATAAGGAAATCGCCCTCCCCCCACTGAAGTCATAGGAGTTACGTGGATACCCGTAGCGCGCGGGATCCACACACCCGATCCACGAAGTAAATACCGCACGCCAGATTGCACGCGGTCCAACCACCACCGCCCATCGATGCTAGCCGCCCCCGAACATGGGTCGGCCGCCCGCCCCCTCTAATCTCCCGGGGCGGGCGGTCCGGACACGACCGACCTCCGCGAAGGCCGACCGAGGCCGCCCAGTCCTGGGCGGCCTCGCCACTACTGGCCCCGCAGGGGGTCGGCCTCACAAGGGGCCGACCAAAGCTACCCGTCCTCGGGTAGCCTTACCCCGGCCGGCCCTGCGACGAGCCGGCCAAGGTCGCCCGATCCCGGGTGACCTCCCCACAACCGACCCTCACAAGGGTCGGCCAAGGCCGCCCTGATCCGAGAGGCCTTGCCACGGCCGACCTCGCAAGGGGTCGTCCAAAGCGGCTCGATCCTAGGCAGCCTTGCCGCGGCCGGCCCTGCAAGTTGTTAGCCAAGGCTGCCTGATCTCGGGAGTGTGAGTCGTGGTCGGCCCCGTAGAGGGACGACTAAGGTCGCCCGATCCCGAACAGCCTCCTCGCGGCCGGCCCCTACAAGGGCCGCCCGGGGCCGCCCGGATTTGGGTAGCCTCTACGCGGCTAGCCCGTGTGAAGGCCGCCCGAGGCGGCCGACCGCCCTCTATGCGGTGGGGTGGCGGCCGGCAGCCCGCGTAGGCTTCGTCGGGCCGCCGTTCTTCGCGAGCGATTCTTCCCTCAACCCAGGGACAATACTATCATTTCTCAAAAGTGGAGATCACCGTGATCATTTCCGAGCGATTATATTGGTCGGTCCGGTAGTCACTAGGTAAAATTACCGGACCACACTCGTCTAAATCTATAAATAGGCTCAGTTCTATTTCAAAAATGGACTTTTCTCTGGTTCACTCTGTTTCACTCCTCTCTCTTCCCCCATTTTCTCTGTTGGACCCGCGTTCAAGACCACCACTGCAAAGCAAGGCGAAGACATCTGGGTCAAGAGGAGGTTCACAAGAATGTGAGTCAAGAGGGAGACACGTGGAGCCGCCCCCGCCGTCACGTTAAAACAACTTCGAAAGAAGGAAGTGCTCGCATCTTCGGTGAATGAGCACCGGAAGACCGCCAAAGAAGCACGACGGCCGGTGGCACCCGTCGTTCATTCCCCTCCCCTCTCACAAACTGTAACGAAGCGCGGCATGTCACCCTCGCTTTTCTCCCAGAAGCTCTGTAAAAACGCTCATATAGTGGAAGTTCGGCACCATACCGACCGCGTGATTTTTCACCCCGATTACGTTTTCCTCGTAATCAAGTATTCGTCCCAGCATCTAATTAATCTTTGACTGTTGGCACGTTCGGCCGCTCACAGGCTAAGACGGTTAAGTAGGTCCGGTCTACCAAGAGCGCCGCGCAATTCTCCAACAAAATTTAAACTTAGGCTGCATATAGTAATTTATAAATATGAAAACTTTAGTCTCCAAATAAACATTTATGATTTGCAAAAAACAATTATCTAGTTATACTATTGCCACACATGTGAGCCAAATATAGCGCTCGAATTAAACCGAGACGAACCCAACTTATCCAAACCAAATTGGCTCCACGAATTATGATTTTTTATATGCGTCGTTAGAAATGTTTAGAAGAATTGGACACATTCGGGGGAGTCTCTTGTCCAATTCGCATTAAAAAAATATATAATAATTATTAGAGTATGCGACAATCATTTGTATTTTATTTTTATAAGTTTTAACGAAAGTATAGTCTCGTCCTTTTATTCTTTTTGTTAATGAACTTTATCCCCACAACCAAGCTTGCATAATATAAAATTAATTGAACGGGAAGTCGAGAAGATCCATGGCTCACGTCAATTCAATTAAAGTTTTATTTTCTTATTATATTATTTTGTAGTGTTACAAGATAATTTATACATGTAAGGTTGTTAAATAATTGCATATTGCAGTATGTAAATTTGGCTATTCGAACTAACCGCTACTCACAATTATTATTTTGATTTTTTTAATATTTAGAGATATGAGTTTTGTTTGGCAGTGCGGATACGCGCCGGTCGCGCATACCTCACCGCCACGCCGCCTCCGCTCAAGAGCTGGAATGGGCGCGGTCAGACAGTGGGGTTCCGCCTCGCTGCGGGGTTTTGCGGGAATCGACCACACAGCGAAAACCACGGTGGTGGTGGTTGGGTAGAGCGGTTATTTCCGTGAAAGCCCCACCGTCCCGCCATACTAAAGTGTAGTCCTTCGTCAAAATGAAATGGCGCAGTTTTCTTTGAAGCTAAATGCAGTTTTGAGGATTCACATGACCTCCTACATTAATTTTTAACATGTGTACACAAACATGCTTGCAATTTTTTAAAAAAAAGTATATAGCATTACTTATAGGGAATTGATATTCGCAGACATATTTTGACTATTTGTACCTCCTTACAATTAAAATTCACCTAATTTTTTCCTAAACTAAAAACCCTATTCATACCCCTCCGGTTTTTCTTCCCCCTTTCTCCCGAACCCGCGCCCCTTACGGAAGCCGCAAGCCCTCCTTCCGCCGCCGCCCCTCCTTCCGCCGTCGGCCTTCCTTCCGCCGCTGCCCCTCGTTCCGCCCTTCCCAGTCGGCCACTCATCTTCATCGGCGACCCATTGCTGCGGGGCAACCCCCCTCCGGTGCGTTCTCTCTCTCATTTTTTTCTCTCTAATATATAACCTAGGTTTCTGAAATCTCTATAAAAAGTTTTTGATATAGATTTAAGATTGAGAACCCTTGATACCGCATTCTCTTCGGTGGATCCCCAATGTGAGTTTTCAATTTTTTTCTACCCTAAAAACTCTAGGTTTTGATTTTTGACAAAGAGATCATCCTAGATTTGACTAGCTACTTTGTTAAGAACTTATTCAATATAACATTATTTCAAAAAAATTCATTTTTTATGGGGTACGAATATCTATTGTGGGTACAATTATAATTTTGTGGTGTACAAATATCGGTGGGTACAAATAGCCAAAACAGGTCTGCGAATATCAATTCCCTACTTATATTGGAGAGGTCGCCGGAGAGGAGTAGTGGAGGACGGCGGACGGTGGAAGGGGCGACGTCGGAGATTCGTGTACGCCGGCGGAGAGGCGGGATTGGCGACGCGGGATGCGGTAACGCGAGAAATGAACGGGGACGGCTGAAACAATGCTGATTGAAAGAAAAAAAAAAGGCCCTAAATTTGCAGTGCCAATAGAGAAATATGCGGTGCACTTATCACCTCTCATATTTTTATGCAAGTATTTTCATGTTTGACGTGGCAGGTATCTATTGGTTTCCTTGTTTGTTCACGTGGATTTATCTGATTGGACGAAATTCCAGTTGCCGTAGTAACAGCAGTAAGGAATCAGGATGAGTTAAGTGCGGGCGACTTTTTTTTAACGCATGGTCGCACTTTTGTGTTAACCCGAAGTTATAGAGACTTGCGTTCCGACGATTAATTTTCTATATATTTATTTATTTATTTTAAAGAATATTATAGGAATCATGGAAATTGGAAAAGCTATTTTTCAAAAGCTGAGCTGTTTTTTTTGGGCTCATATCCGCACTGTAGTTTTGGCTAGTCGTACTGCACTTTCTCCTATTTATTCGTGCCTTTTGGAAATACGTCTTGTACATGCATTTTTAGGAAAAGTGCTCAATACGAAAGTTGTAGATCTCGTCGAGATCTACAGCTTTCGTGTTGAGCACTTTTCCTAAAAATACATGTACAATGCGTATTTTGAAAATACGTTCAGATTTCACGCTTTTTGAAAATACGTCTTGTACATGCATTTTAAGGAGAAGGGCTCAACAGTGTTGAACACTTTTCCTAAATATGCATGTACAAGGAGTATTTCCAAAATGCACGAAAAATTAGGAGAAAGTGCGGTGCGACTAGGCAAAACTGCAGTGCTGATATCAGCGCCCTTTTTAAAAAAAAATATTTTCTATATTTTTAATTGAAAGAATATTAACTGCACTGCTCTCTCAAGTGCGGATCTTAAAATCATGTTTTTGTCAATTTCTCCGAATTCGATGAGACCTCGCATTCCGCGCTCCAAAAATCACTTTTCATTTTTTCCCGTTTTCGTTCCCGAACTGTTACGGTGTTAAATAGATTGGGAATTTATCATGTATAATATCAGAAGGATTGTTTTCCTGAAATAGCTTTTATTTGTTTCCGTTATTTCATTCTTTGTATTTTAGAAAATATATCTTTGTGATTGGGAGGAATTCTAGGAGATTAATTGAATCATGTAGTGGAAGGATTCGTTCACATGTAATATATGTTTATAGTGAATGAAGGGGAGGAGGAGAATTTGTCATGGTATCAGAGCTGGGTTCTAGGACACACATATTTCCTTTCTGTTGTGCCTAGTCTTCTCGAGAGATCATGACAGATGGAAAGGGAGAAAAGAAAGAAGATGACGACAAAAAGGTGGATATGACGTATCATCTTGGATCGAGTTGCTGGAAATAGACACAGATGAACTCACAATGAGATTAGTTCTTCAATCCAGGCATCCAGCTACTCTAGTGCCTCTGTAACCTCCAAACATATACTCAAATCCACGCACAGGCGGGAGATCTACAACATTAGCTGGCGGCGCTGCGCTCGGCGAGTCGGGATGGAAATCAGGCGCTGCGCTCGGCGAGTCGGGATGGAAATCCGGCGGTGCGGCGCTCTGCGAGTCGGGAGGGAAATCCGACGGTGCGACGCTCTGCGAGTCGGCAGGGAAATCCGGGGGGGGGGGGCGCCCACTCTCGACCTTAAATAGGTCCACCAATGCTTGTCAAGGTAGTCTTTAAAGATTGTCAGTGCAATTGTACGTATCATTTCCTACAATAATCAAGTCATCAACATAGATCAACACGTTGATCTAAATTTTTCCCTTGCTCAACCCGAATAAAAAATAATCTTAATAGGATTGCATAAATCCATAATTCTTGAATGTTGTTTAAAGTTTTGCAAACCACAATGGAGGGTGCTTGTTTTAGACCATACAACGACTTTTTTAACTTGCAAATCATGTTAGGATTAGTATTTTTGAACCCTGGAGGAACTTTTATGTACACTTCCTCACTTAAGTCACCGTGAAGAAAAGCATTATGTACATCCATTTGATGTATCTCCCAATTTTTAACAGCAACAATCGCAAGAAAAACACGAACAGTCACCATTTTTGCCACATGAGCAAATGTCTCGTTATAGTCAATTCTTTCTATTTGATGATTGTCAAAGATCACTAGTCTTACTTTGAGTCGCTATATGCTACCATCTGATTTATAATTAATTTTATATATCCATTGGCTCCCCAGAGCTTTCTTTTCGGGTGGAAGTGTCTCCATTACCCAAGTCTCATTATCTTCAAGAGCATGTATCGCTTTATCCATTACATCTCTCCATCTCAAGTCTTTCATCGCTTCTTTAAAATTCTTTGGCTCATATCCTGATGTCACTGCTGCAAGAAAATTTCTCTGTCTCACAAAAAACTTTCACAATTTACAAAATGTGTTACAGGATAAGGCGTATCTGGGGAAGATGAAGTAGTTGATGAATTCTCAGATGGACTTATTTTCCGTATAGTGTGAGTAACAAAATCACCATAGCGCGTTGTAGGGTTTTTTTACTCGTTTTCCTCCCCTAAGCTCATCATCACCATGCACACCATGCTCCACTATTATATTCTTCAGGTCCTTGTCACTAGTATTCTCATGTGCAAGTTGTTGAAGGAGTTGAGTCGCATCACCAAACCCACCCTCGAGTGTGGATGTTGCCTCCACCCCCCCCCCACCCCCCCCCCCCCCCCACCCCCCCCACCCCCCCCACCCCCCCCCCCCCCCCCCCCCCCCCCCCACCCCTCAATTCCACAACACGCTCACCAGCACCCTCATCTTCACTCCATGCCTCATCTTTACTTTTTGTCAACACAAGAGTTACCACATTCTGTGGTTGGTTTGTAGCAAAAGGAAATTCCTTCTCAAAAAATTTCACATCCCGTTATACAAAGTACTTAAGTGTTTTCAAATCATATAATTTTCATCCTTTCTTTCCAAATGAATAACCAACAAAAATACACTTCTGACTCCTGATGGCAAATTTATCCCCTTAATGTCGTTGTATTGTGAGCATAATAAAGGTAACCAAATACACAAACAACATCATAAGAAGGTACTTTCCCAAACAACATTGCATATGGTGATTTGTACTTAAGTATCACTGTTGGTGTCCTATTAATTGACATGCAGCCAATACACATTCTCCCCAAAATTTGATTGATAAGTTCCCTTGAAACCTGAAAGCTCTAGCCACATTTAAAATGTGTTGGTGTTTTCTCTCAAACTTTTCATTTTGTTGTGGAGTTCCAACACAAGAACTTTCAAAAATAATACCATTACTTTAAAAATATTCATGCGAACACTTAAACTCGGTACAATTGCCACTTCTTACATATTTTATCACTTGTTCAAATTGACGTTCAATCATAGCAACAAAGTTAAGAAACAAGAACTCAACTTCCATTTTATTGCGTAGTAAATAAATTCAAACTCCGCTTGAAAAATCATCTATTATAGTCAAAAAATAAGTAGCCTCGCACGAAGAAGGAATCTTGTAAGGCCCCCATAAATCCAAAATTCTACTAACTTTATTCGTACTACTAGGAAAACTAGATCTGAGTTGCTTTGCACGCAGATATATATCACACGATTTATTATTATCATTACAAAACCCACTCACAACTTGAATCATCTTCAAAATTTTCTCTGACGGATGCCCCATTTGTTGATGCCACAACTCGAGCACTGAATCACCATCCACTGTTAAGACATTCACTTGAGGAATACCACAAAAAAAATAAAGTCCATCTGATCTTTCAGCCGCTCCAATCACCTTCTTTGTCAGTCGGTCCTGTATAACACAAGCATTATTAGTGAATTGTACAACACAGGTAGATTCATCAATTAATTGGGTCACAGAAATTAAATTGCATGTTAATTGTGGGACATAAAACACATTGTCAAGTTTCAATCCTCCTAACAACTCAACACTCCCCTCTTGGTTTGCCTCTGCCATGTTTCCATCCGGCAACCCTACTGGGCAGTATTTCACCTTTCTCAGATTTTTCAGAACCGATAAATCGCACGTCACATGGTTCGATGCTCTTGTATCAGTAATCCAACTGAAAACATTATTCTTACCATGTAGTCGATCGTTTGATTCGCCAAATTAAAAAAATCAAGAAGTTGTTGTAGTTGCGTGGTTGATACACCCACAAGATCTGAAGCTTCGGTTGCACTCTCCTGTCCTTGCGAGTTTCTTCCTTGTTGCCCAGACAAAGTTCCACCCCCCACCCCCACCCCCGGTTTTATTTGCATGAACTGGCGGTGCACCATGTCCTCTACCCCAGCTTGAACCAGCACACCCACTTCCTCTTCCTATTCTTCCTCCACCACGACCTGGTCCTCTTCCTCCACGAGGTCGGTCCCCCCACCAGTCGGAAACCCGTGAATTTGAAAACAAGAAAATTCAACATTACCTTCTCTACGGCAATGATTGCAAAAGTTGTCAGTATTATCCACGAGACGAGATTTACCGTGTGTATTAGGTTGAACAGTGAAAGCCATGATACTATCTCGTTCATCCTTGGATGAGAGTAACTCTCCGCCACGCAAGCGTTCCGCTTGAGTTACTTGTTGATATGCCCAATCAAGTGTCGGCAACGGCTCTTGTCCAAGCAGATTTGTTTGAATTGAAACATACGCTTTGTCGAGGCTGGTAAGAAAGTAATGTAGATAGTCATCTTCTCTCAATTTTTCTACCTGCTTGACTATGTTGCACGTGCAACTTCCACACTTACAAGTCGGCACTTTCACATATGTGATCAATTCATCCAAGATTTTTGACAAACGGCCAAAATAAATTGCCACGGTCTTCGTGTTTTCTTGTTTGCACTCTCCTGAGGACAAATTTTTTTTGGCATAATCGAGCGTCGCTTACCACACAAAATCTGTTTTTAAGATTGTTCCACAAAAATTGTGCATCATCATACTCTCCGAGCGTTGAACGAATGGACGGCTCAATGATATTGGTCAACCATGACACCAACATCGAATGCACAGTTGTCCTATCCTCAAGTTTCTCTTTTGTGGTTGGCTTTGGAACCGTCTCTTCCACAAAGCCAAATTTTCTCTTCGCCTTCAACTAGGTTAAGATTGCCCTCGCCCATTCATCATAGTTTTCACCACGTAATTGAATCGGGGTAAATGACAAGTGTTTTCATACGAAGGATTTGTGAGTTTTGAAATACTTCTTAGGACTAGAGGTAGCTCGTATTCCAGAAGGAATTTTTCTTTGTCAAAAAAAATACACACTTGAAATAATCTCTGAAACAGGCTTATTGGGAGCAAAACATGCGCCCTTTTCTATGGAACAAAATCACGATTTGGCTCTTACTAAGGGAGATTTCCTTACGAATCCGACGACATATAGGCGTCTTGTAGGAAGATTGATTTGCTTCTCTGTGACGAGACCTGATCTTGCATATTCAGTTCATATTTTGTCTCAATTTATGCAACAACCTCGTGATGATCATTGGTAGGCAACTCTCAGGGTTGTGAGATATTGGAAGAAAAGTCCCGGGCGAGGAATTTTGCTCTGTGTCAACAATGATTTGAGTCTTGAAGGATGGTGTGATTCAGATTGGGCTAGCTGTCCACTTACACGACGTTCCTTGACAGGATGGTTCATATACTTGGTTGCTCCCCTGTGTCTTGGAAGACCAAGAAGCAACAAATTGTGTCAAGATCGTCTGCGGAGGCTGAGTATAGATCTATGACAACAACAGTGTGTGAATTAAAATGGCTTAAACAACTTTTAGGTGACTTGGTGTGCGACATCCAAAAGATATGAAATTGTATTGTGATAGTCAGTCGGCATTATACATTGCTCAAAATCCCATTTTCACGAAAGAACGAAACATATAGAAGTAGATTGTCATCTTGTTCGAGACGCAGTGAATGAAGGGATGATCTATCCCTCATATGTTTCCACCAGTGTTCAATTGGTCGACATCTTTACAAAAACATTGGGGAAAGTTAAATTTGAATTTCTGCTCGGCAAGTTGGGCGTTCGAGATCTTTCCCTGATATAGCTTTTATTTGATTCCGAATTTTCATTATTTCAACTTTTGTATTTTAGAAAATATATCTTTGTGATTGAGATGAATTCTTGGAGATTAATTGAATCATGGAGTGGAAGGATTTGTTCAGATATAATATAAATATATGTTTATAGTGAATGAAGCGCAGGAGGAGAATTTGTCACGATCCCTAACGGGCGAGAGGACTGTGATCCCGCATGACCTCCCTGTCTTCCAAATCTCCGGCGACAGCGACCGCCACTTCATGATCTCTGGCGACAGCGGTGACCTCTTCCAGATCTCTGGCGACAGTGGCGACCACTTCCAGATCTCTGGCGACAACGGCGACTACTGAGCACTTTCAGATCTCCGGCGACAACTGAGACCACTTTCAGATCTCTGGCGACAGCGGGGACCAGTGACCACTTCCAGATCTCCGGCGACAGTGGCGACAACGGTGATCTCTATCAGATCACCGACTCAATTTAAACAGTTCTACTTGATCACCAGCTTTTCCAACCGTCAGAACGGTTTAAAACAAAGCCTAAGCCTTTGAACGCACGCCCCCAAGATTGGGCCTCTGTTTGCGTACGGCTATCGCACGGCTACAGTGCCGTGCGATAGCCCATCCCGCCGTTCACTCGCCCATCAAAAGTTGTGCTCGCACATCATCAACTGCGCAAGTGCGAGTGAACGGCTGGGATGGGCTATCGCACGGCTACTGTAGCCGGAGGCAAAAAATTTTCCCAAGATAGGGCATCTGTTTGCGGAAAGCGGCCCAAATGCCTACTCAAACTCCAGTGGCAAAAGCAGGGACTGGAGGCAAACAGAGAAGCGTGATTTCAAAAGCGCGTTGAGTTATCATCACCGAGAATTGAAGCAGACATGCTGTTTCCACATTCAAATTATGATGATGACGGCGTGAGAGTGATCCGATAATACCCCCGCCTTAATTAATTAAGGTGACTGTTATTAGCACTGCACTTTTGGATATTCGCACTTTATTTACTCTTAATTTTTCGCGCCTTTTGAAAATACTCTTTGTACATGCATTTTTAGGAAAAGTGTTCAACACGAAAGTTGTAGATCTCGACGAGATCTACAACTTTCGTGTTGAACACTTTTCCTAAAAATGCATGTATAAAGCGTATTTCTAAAAATACGCTCAGATTTTGCGCCTTTTGAAAATACTCCTTGTACATGCATTTTTAGGAAAAGTGTTCAACACGAAACTTGTAGATCTCGTCGAGATCTACAACTTTCATGTTGAACACTTTTCCTAAAAATACATGTACAAGGAGTATTTTTAAAAAGCACGAAAAATTAAGAGTAAATAAAGTGCGAATATCCAAAAGTGCAGTGCTAATAACAATCACCTTAATTAATTTGCCGGTGTCTTAAAAATGTTCCCAGAATAGTATAATATTTCGGCCGGTTGAGTCAGCACGTGATGATATTTGTTTATGGGTAACTACGCAATCGTCATCATTACTTGGTTCGATTAGTCTCAATCGGCTACAAAAAAAAAAAACATTTCCTTTTGATGTGACATCAACAATTTTATAAATTAAATTAAATAAATATAATTATTTTTTGGGCTTAAGATCTATGGTAGTTATTGCGGTCTAAATTGGCGCTCCAAAATCGGGTCTAGATGTGATTGTCTTAGCCCGTAGTAATCAAACTCGCGATCAGTCACATAGTAAGAATTAAGCGTAGAAAGTGATTTTTACGTGAAAAACCCCTCAATCGGATAAAAAACCACGTGATCGGATCTGTGTCGGTCAAACTCCACTATCGGCTCAGGTTACAACTTGTTCGTAAAGTCGAGGGCGACAGACCGCTCCTCGTTACACGTGGGAGATGAGAGAGACTCTTAGGGGCTCGGCGGGCAATACGCTGCTCCACACGAGGTTTTAGCTTTCACAATCTTGGTGCGTGGACGAGCGCAGAACGCGCAGAGTGAGTTTGAAACGAGCTTTTTGAAGGCTGAGTACAAACAAGGCTTACTTCCTGCGACGGACAGAGCGTCTTTTTTGTGGTGATGCTGCTGGCTTTGTCGAGTTCCTGGTGGAGCGGCGATGGTACGCGGGAGGGTTGTGGTGGAGGGACTGTGACTCGTTGGAGAATTCTGGTGGAGGAATAGTGGCTCGTAGAAGAATTCCGACAGAGCTCTGATCTGAAAAAGAAGAAAGCACGGAGGAGAGAAGTGATAAATGAGGAGGTTTGGAGCTCCTTTTATAGCCTCCAAAAGTGATTACAGTAGTTATACGACTATCCACACACCGTAACCAACCATATTAATATTTTTATCATAGTTTTAGAGTGTATAATGCTCGTTAAATGCAAGCAGCTATTATGACCATGATGTGTTACATCTTTTTTGTATGAACTATTTGTTATGGTAGTTTAGTTATTTGTGTGTTGTCTGGGGGCAGGGTCGTCTTTTAGCCTCTTAGGTTTGGGGGGTATATATTTACCCGGCTGTTGTTGTAAGGGTTATGTTAAAAACTGGTTGTTCTTGTGCTTGAGGCGGCAGTGACGGGAAGATCTCCCCTGCTCCACCTTGCCATCCGTTCAGGGTATTCTTGCCCTTAGGATTGGATTATTATCTATGTATTGTTGGGTTTCAACATTTCTTGGTTGTGTTGTGTGGTGTAAGGTGCTGTAGGTGATCAGCGGAGGTGGGAGGTGGCGGTAAACAGCGGGCGGCAGCGACGTAGCGGAAGTTTACGCATCAGGGTATCAGAGCCAGGTTTGGCGGACGGCAGGCATGCCGGTGTCGGACGCCACGAGATCTAAGGAGGCGCAGTCGGAAACGGAAGGGTGGAAGCAGAGCCACGATGAACTCGTTAGAGCGGTGCACGCCATGGGGGAAGAAGTGCGAGCACTGTTTGTGGGCTTCAGAGGGGAGCGAGCGGCGGAAGGAAGGAGGGGCAAGTCGTCAGACAGCCGTGGTGTGGGATCAGCGACATCATCGTCGCATATCGCCACCAGGTTCCCGCGATTGGATTTTTCACGCTTCTCGGGTGAGGATCTTATGCCTTGGATCTACAAATGCGATCAATTCTTTGAGATCGATGGAACTTCGGAGGACATGAAGGTGCGGATGGCGTCGTTGTATTTGGAGAGGAAGGCTTTGTACTGTCATGCCGTTTGGGCTGACTAATGCGTCATCTGTGTTCATGGATCTGATGAACAGAATATTCAGAGAGTACCTAGACCATTTCGTGATAGTCTTTATCGACGACATATTGGTGTACTCGCAGTGCGAAGAGGATCACTTCAAGTATCTGCATTTGGTGTTGGAAACGCCAAGTAGGAACCAACTATACACCAAGTTCTCCAAATGCGAGTTTTTGTTGTCCTCGGTAGCGTTCCTCGGTCATATAGTTAGTGGAGAGGGAATTGCGGTGGATCCGGCGAAGATAGTTGCGATACGGGAGTGGCCTGTGTTGTCTTCGGTAGAGGAAGTCTGGAGTTTTCTGGGGCTTGCCAGTTATTACAGGCGCTTCGTAGAGAACTTCTCGTGGATAGCGTTACCCCTCACGACTTTGACGAGGAAAGATCAAAAGTTTTTTTTGACGCCTGCGTGCGCGAAAGCTTTCGAGGAGCTGAAGAGACGGTTGACCATGGCGCCTGTTCTATGTTCGCCGAGTGGGACCGAAGGTTTTGAGATCTACAGTGATGCTTCGGGCAGTGGTTTGGGTTGTGTTCTACTGCAGCATGAGAGTTTAATAGCTTATGGCTCGCGCCAGCTGAAGGTACACAAGAGGAATTATCCGGTCTATGACTTGGAGTTAGCGGCCGTGATATTTGCTCTGAAGCTGTGGAGACATTACCTGTACGAGGTGAAGGTCGATATCTATACCGACCACAAGAGCCTAAAATACTTGTTGGATAAAAAAGATCTAAACATGCGGCAGCGGAGATGGATGGAGTTCCTTGGGGACTACACATTCAAGATTCACTATGTGCATGAGAAAGACAATGCAGTTGCGGATGCGTTGAGTCGCAGAGCCCCTACGCGGGCCAACTGGTTGTCGGTTCATGACGAGCGTTTGATTAGGGAATTGGAGGCATTGGAGATCTCTTGTGTTGACAAGCAGACGAGTGTCGAAGCCCAATTGAACTGGACAGAAGTTCAGTATGACCTGGCTGATCGGATTCGGCAGGCTCTGGATTTGGATAGCAATATGAAGCAAATCATGGATGGGGCGTTGGATGGGTCAAATTCCTAATTTGATGTTGTTGGTGGACTGTTATGGAAGGATAGTCGTCTGTGCATCTCAAATGTGGCTAAGCTACGGGAGGAAATGATGTATGAGGCTCATCATACCAAGTACTTGATCCACCCAGGGAGCACAAAGATGTACTGTGATATGAAAAAGTTGTTCTGGTGGTCAGGACTTAAGAAGGACGTGACACTTTATGTGGCAAAGTGTCAGACGTGCGCCTTGGTGAAGGCGGAGTGCCAGAAGCCCGGAGGTTTCTTGAAGTCTTTGCCTATCTCGGAGTGGAAGTTCGACGATATTTCAATGGACTTTGTGCATGGGTTGCCAAGGTCGCAGAAGGGAAACGACGTCATCTGGGTGATCGTAGATCGATTGACAAAAGCGTCGCACTTCATTCCGAATAGGAAGGATGATTCGGTGGTAAACTGGCAAAACTCTATGTGGATAACATTGTTCTACTGCATCGCGAGTGACCGAGATGGACGGTTCACGTCCAATGACTGGAGGTTGGTGCAACAAATGTTGGGAACCAAGCTGAGTTTCAGCACGGCCTTTCATCCGAAGACGGATGGTCAGACCGAGAGAGTTAACAAGACGATGGAGGACATGCTTCGCATGTGCGTCCTGGATTTCGGGAAGCAGTGGGAAGATCACCTATACTTGGTGGAATTTGCTTATAACAATAGCTACCAAGCGAGCATTCAAATGGCGCCCTTCGAGGCCCTATATGGTAGAAAATATCGCACGCCGTTGTCGTGGTTGGAAATTGGTAAGTCAAAGCTGTACAAACGACAAGAGGTGGAAGATGCAACTTCGTTGGTACGAAATATTCGAGAATGATTGCTGATCGTTCAGGACAGACATGCTAAATACTATAATGTCAAGCATTGGAACATTGAGTTCGCTTTTGGCGACTGAGTGTATTTGAAGATTAAGTCGTTAAAGGGTGTCTCACAGGTACGACGCTTGAAGAAGTTGAGCCCGAGATACCTTGGACCGTTTGAGATTCTGGAGCAAATTGGTGAAGCATCTTATCGACTAAGGTTATCAGCGGAACTGAGTGGCCTACACGACGTATTCTACATATCGGTGTTGCGGAAGGCGGTGCAAGAGCCGTCACAAGTTATTGCGGCCGATCAAATGCTGGTTGATGTTGGGTTGACGACGAAGGTCAAGCCTATTCGCATTGAGGACTCTGAAGTTAAGCGACTTTGTAACAAGGACATCAGGATGGTCAAAGTCCACTGGGACAACTACGGTCGAGAGGAGCTCTCGTGGGAGCGAGAACAGACCATGCTTGAGGAGTACCCCGAGTTATTCCACTCATGTACCGTTTTGTTTTGTGTATCTTTTTCTTTCTGTAATTTCGGGACGAAATTCTTTTAAGAGGTAGAGAATTGTAACGCCCCGAAACTCAAAAGAGGAACGGACAATATTTGAGCCAAGTTTGGGGCTTGGTAAGGTGAACACGGTCTGTGACACGGGCGTGTCACATGGTCGTGTCGTGCTCGGGTTGCATGATTTTTTTGTGTGGTCGACGATCGTTGAGGGCTGGGAACACGACCTGAGACACGGGCATGTCCCAGGTCGTGTCAAGCACACGACCTGTCATATGGTCGTGTCCTCTTCTGGATGTTTTGGTCCTGTATCGTTTGAGGAACATGACCCAGAACACGAGCATGTACTGATTGATACGGGCGTGTTAAGGTTGACACAGGCGTGTCTAAGACTGTGTCCTGTTCGAGGTGCGATGGTTTCAATGTCGATTGGGGCACACGACCCATGACACGGGTGTGTCCATGCTTGACACAGGCGTGTCCTAAGCCGTGTTAGAGGCCGTGTCGTGTTCTGGATTTCCTGGTTTACGACGAGTGTGGAACACGACCTTGGACACGGGCGTGCCGCAAGTCGTGTTCGGCCCATAGATGTTATTTTTAGGGCGAATCGTGGCCGTTCGTTTCTTTCAAAAGAGATCCAAGGGCCCTGGCTGGTCCTGGCAGGATTTTATGGCCGGGAATAGGGTTTTAAACTCTTATTCCATCTTCATCATTCTCTTTCTAAGCCTTGGAGAGAGAGGAGATCAAGGAGGAAGGAGAAGGTCAACTCCGGCCGCCGGTGGAGCTTCAGAGCCCCGATTCTCGATCCGAGTTTAGATCTATGAAGGCGAGGACGTTACGGTGCTTTCCATCCGACTAGATCTTCATGGCGCCGAAGAGAAATGCTAGGGCAACGATTCTCTTCTTGGACATGCGAAGTCCTCTTCCTTTTTCCATCTTATGAATGCGAGTGCGAGGTGTTCCTTCGGGTAGATATGAATAGTCCCCGTTATTTTGCATGTAGAGTCTGGAATCGAAGTACGGACATAGGCATGGTGTGTGAAGCCTACCCAGACAAGTTGGTCTAGATCGGTGATGTTTCATTATGCATGAATGGTCGGAGAAGACTCCGTGTCGATGGTTATTTTAGGGTTTTCTATGCGGTAGATTGCAACAAGGAGTCTTGGGGATTAACTCCAAGGTGCACCCGGAAAACTGGGCAGAAGCGTGATTCTGCCAACTTGGTGGCCTGGGAGCCAACTTGCACATAACTGGGTTATGTAAGATTTGTGTAATCATTTTGGGACTCGGGGAAGCTTGACCCGCGCATATGGCTTAAATTGACGTTGCGGTGTGAGCAACGGGTTAGGCGGAACCGTACCCGCTCTATGTGGTTCGGTTAAAGAGACCTAAAGTACGTGGTACTTACCGTTGGCATAGATGGAGGGTCTTAAGCTTAGGCCGGAAAGACTATAATGCTCACGAGGTTTACTGTCCAGGAGGCAGTGGTGAGACCACGGATTTTACCAGGTTCACTGAGTAAGTGCCCTGAAAGCACGGGGTGTGAGGCCATGCGGGCCTGCATCTGTGGTGTATTGTGCAAATGTTATACTTTCACTTTAATTGTTGGATTATAATAAAGAACTGCAGGGAAAGAGCACCGCCACCCCAAGAAAGGGGTGAGGTCGTTATAATTTGGTCAGCTTTAGCTGATCGTTGCTTTTGTTTGCCACCGCCGCGGTGGATTGTTGCTTGCAGGTGCTGCAGAGCCTAGTGGCAAGTAGCGGGCTGAAGCCCTGGTTGCTGAGCCGGCCCTCGAAGGCCATGTGAATGTTTACTTGTTATATTAATGTGTGATCAGCGTGCGTGCCGATGTTTGGAAAACACTATTTTTTTAAGTAAACCCTTGTAAGGCCATAAAGCCATGTACTTTGTGTATTTTGTACGTTCATTCCTAATTTGGGTTGTTAGTGGACATTCATCCTTTTGGCTTGGGTTCTTATCTTTGCAACTTATAAATTGCTTTCGCTAGAATGTACTCTGGATAGGACGTGTATTTTTGAAAGGATGGTTTCATTTAGTAACTCATCAGTATGTCTGTGGTATATGACGTCGGGCCTCAGCCGGATCTACTGTTATTTGCTATGCGACGGATAAGGGCGTTACAGTGACCTTCTGTCCCTTCTCTGTCTCTGTTGTCGTCAATATCCTCTTGACTCAAGAAAGCTAGTCCTATGTCTGCGTTGGGGATCCTGCACCCGTAAACGTAGGAGGACTAAAGCTCATGAAGTGCTTCAGCTGCCGTTCAGTCGCTCTCTTATCCACCAAAGCCTCAACAGACACTTGCCTAGAAGCTACAGGCTCGGCTACACCAACTTGAACTGGCACCATCACAGGTCACACCTGCCCAATCGGTTGTGCATTCATCATTGCAAACACTGCCTCAGCAACTAAGCATACTGTTTCCGCAGAAGGATGAGGTGTGGGCACATCAGCTGGTGCCACACTCTCAATAGAACGTTGAGGTTCAGACTGCCCCACACCACTTTTAGTCATCTATACGTGTAAACATACACAATTTAGCGACTACCCAAAAGGCAAACAATGACTATTAGGAATGCACAGGTTCCTCAAACATGTGTATTTTCATTCCTAAGTGGACATTCTTGAGTTCATTTTGTTATAACGGTAAGCACATACACGTACTCGCCACCCCTCAAAAGAATTCGACCACGAATTCGGCGAAGGAAAACCAAGACAAGCTGATACCAAAATTGTAACACAACCATCCGTCACATGAAATGTAACAGAGGGTCCGGCCGGGGCCCCACACCATATTCCACAGATAGCCGGCGGAGTTACGTATTGATATCAAAACTACACGAATTCTAACTCAGAGCATTCTAGTGGAAGCTTTAAGGGTTAACTTCTGAACTCAAGTACACACGAATATCCACTATATATATATAAGTAATGTTTACAAAATACACAAAACATTACGGCCTTAGGCCTTACAGCTATTTCCTTTACAAAAGTGTTTTCATACATCGGCATGCAGGCCGACCACACATGAGAAACAATAATCGTTCACCTTTGGACCTTCGAGGGCCAGCCAATTGCAGCACAAGAGACTTTAGCCCGCTACTTTCCACTTGGCTCTCCAGCACCTGCATAGCACGTGTAACACCCCAAAATGTTGTAGGAGCGACGGGGATCACTTTTGGCAGACGAAGTTTTGGAGCAGGTGTCACGGGCGTGACACGGCCGTGTCACGGGCGTGACACAGGCGTGTTTGGCCACGTTCGTGCGGTCGACGCTTTGGCAGTCGACGGTGGTCGAGTTGTAGAACACGGCCTAGGACACGGGCGTGTCCCAGGCCGTGTCACTCCAGGGATTCTGCAAGTGTGGCACACGGGCCGTGACACGGGCACAAACACGGCCGTGTCAAATTTGACACGGGCGTGTCGGATGCCGTGTCACAAGGCCGTGTACCTCTCTGACTGCGAAGCGTTGGTCGATTGCACACGGGGGGCGTGACACGGGTCCCGACACGGGCGTGTCGCAGGTGACACGGGCGTGTCGGAGGCCGTGTGCTGGTTTTCGAATCGATCGAGACAGCGAATGGGTGACACGGCCAGGCACACGGCCGTGTTGCAACCCGTGTTCGGCGCAGATTTTGTATTTTGAGACCTAATCGTGGCCGTTCGTTTCCTTGGCTTGGGATCCGACGGCTGGGAGTGATTGCTGGCATCTTAAACCCAAAAATTGGGTTTGCAAACCCCATTTTCACTTGGGTTTTCTCTTTCTAAATCCTAGAGAGAAGGGAGAGCAAGGAGGAAGGAGGAGTCCAAGATCCGGCCGCCGGAGGAGCTTCGGAGCTCCGAATCGCGATCCGAGTCCAGATCCGCGGAGGTGACGCCGTTGCGGTGCTTTCCAACCGCATAGTTTTCGATGGCGCCGCGGAAAAGCGAAAGGGTAACGATTCTCTTCTTGAGTATGTAAAGCTCTTCTTCCTTTGCATGGGAAAACCCCTCTCCCACGAGTGTGCGGCGAGATCGTGGTATTCCTTGGGGTAGATATGTAAAGTCCCCCTTGTTAGAGTCCATAATCGTAGTATGGACATAGGCATGGTGTGTGAAGCCTACCCGGACGTGTTTTCCGGATCGGTGATGTTTTGCTATGCATATTTTAGCCGGAGAAGACTCCGAGCGTTGTGGTTGTTTTCGGGTTGCTATGCGGTAGAATGCATCAGGGAATCTTGGGGATTAACCTCGAGGTGCACCCGGAAATCTAGGCAGAAACGAAGTTCTGCCATCTCGGGGGCCTGGGTGCCAGCCGGGAACATAGCGGGGCTATGTATCATGTTTTGATTGCAGCAGGGAGCCTTGGGGATGAAACCCGAGGTGCACCCGGAAATTTTGGACGGAAATGCAGTTCTATCTTAGCGGTGGCGTGGGAGCCAACCGGGTACTTAGCGGGGCTATCTACCATGTTTGATCGTTATTTGGGACTGGGGAAAGCTTAGTCCGCGCCAAAAGGCCGAATGGCAGTGGCGGAGTGAGCAACGGACTAGTAGCCCCCTACCCTCTCCACCTGCTCGGTTAAAGCGACCTAAAGTTTTACGTGGGACTTACCGAGGTTTGGAGATCGAGTCTAGGCTACGGCTGAGAAGACTAAATGCTCACAAAGATTGCCACCCTGGGGGTGGTGGTGGAGTCGAGGACCGGACGGGGTTCGGACTGGCTTTGCCGAGTAAGTGCCCTGAGAGCACGGGGTGTACGGCCGTGAGAGCGTGCACCTATGATGAGATGCTTGTTTTACTGTGTTGCTTGTTTTGCTAACAAGTGTAGGGAAGAAGCTTTGCCGCCCCGGTTTGGGGGCGGAATCGTTATAATTTGGTCAGCATTGCTGACCGTTGCTATTGTTCGCCACCGGGCGATGGTTTGTGGCTTGCAGGTGCTGCGGAGCAGAGCGGGAAATAGCGGGCTAAAGCCCTTGTTGCTGTGCCGGCCCTCGAAGGCCTAATTGCTTATGTTTCTTTCCCGTTTTTCATGTATGGCCGGCCTGCGAGTCGAAGTATGAAAACACTACTTTTGTTAAGTGAACAGTGTAAGGCCTTAAGGCCATTTCTCTTTTGGTGTATGTATACATTCCTGAGTTTGTAGTGGACATTCATGCTGTTGTGGCTGGGTTCTTATTTCTCTTGCAACCTAATAAATTACTTCCGCTAGGTGTTGTGTAGGACGACATGATTGGTTGAATGGTTTCAACGCGTAACCAACCGGTCTGTCCGTAGTATATGGCGTCGGGCCCCGGCCGAACCTAATGCTATATGCTATGCGACGGATAGGGGTGTTACAAATTGGTATCAGACTACTGGTTTCGGTCAAGCTTAAATGAATTCGTGGGCGAATTCACTTTAAGGGGTGGTGAGCACATGTATGTGCGTCATCGTTATAACATGAAAAGAACCCATGAATGTCCACTTAGGAATGAAAATACACATGTTTGGGGAACCTGCGTGTTCCTATAATTACTTTTTGCAATTTTGTTCGGTCCCTTATTGGTGTTCTGTACGATTGTAGGTGTCCGAGAGTGGCGCGTGGCAGTCTGAATGCGCACTTTCTGAGAAAAGTAATGCACCCAGCGACGTGCTGGAGACCTCTACGTCTTTGGAAACCATAAGAAGGGTGGTTGAAGTGGTGTTTGCTGTGACCAACGCACATCATGGGAGTAATGTGCAACCATTTGTCCCTGAGATGACCCCAACATCGGGTGGTATGTTGGAGCAAAGGGCATTTAGGGGTCAAGTAGAGCAGCAGAGGAGCATGACTGTGGCGCAGGGAGCGCATTCGGTGGACGCATATTTGCAGACGTTCCTTATGGTAAGGCGCTACCCAGGCTTTGAATGGGAAAGCGAGCAATCTATAGTGGATAGATTTTATAACGATCTGCGCAGCGAGTTGCGTATCCTACTGCTAGGACTAAAGTTATTGGGATTCCGAGCTTTGGTGGAATCAGCCAGAGCGTTGGAAGTGGAGTTGGGGGAAACTCACCGAGTACCGGTGAATACGGTACCAAACCTTACAGATCCTATAAGGACTGCTTATCGAAAGATGCCGAGAGAAGAGGCTGGGTCATCTACTACCCAAACTACCGTCAAATGTTATTCTTGTGGCAAGAAAGGGCACCTCGCCAGAGAGTGTTGGGAGAGTGCTCAGAAGACAAGGAAAGTTTTGGCAGGAACAGTCGGAGATTCTGTTGCAAAAGATTCGGTGGTCAAGCGGACAACCTCAAAATCTGGGTACCGTAGGTGGTACAAGAAGGCTAGGAGGTCGGGTCTCGTCCCTTCCTCTAGCACATCCGGAGCGACTACAGTCCAAACCCTGGATGAATGCTTTGTTTGTGGAAAGCCGGGGCACTATGCCCGGGATTGTTTGTTTGGACGCCCAATATCCAAAAAGAAGTCGGGGGTAATTTTTGAGGAGAAAGGAAAGGCGGTGGCGTCTACCGCACCGCTATTTACTCCGGCACAACTGGGAATGGACATCCTTGGCCAGCAGGAGGCCTTGTGACCGACTGTCAGGAAGACAGGTATGGTTTAATTGATAGCAATTTAGCTTCTTATACCTGCTACCTTTTGCGTGTTAGCTTAGGACTGGAGGTTCTAGACTTTGTTTGGATTATTGGCAATCCGGCGAGAGCATTGTTCGATACGGGAGCTTCGCGCACCTTTTGTCCAAGGGGTTTATATCATGTATTGAAGTACCTTCTTCGATGGCAAAGGACAAATTGGATGCGTTGTGGCGTTACGGATGTTCAATGCACGCGAAAAGAGATTCTGTGTTGCAAGGTTACGGTTTAGGGGTCAGGGATTCGACGTGTAAGCGTCGTTACTGCCACCATGGGAGGCTTTGAAGCCTAAGCCTACATTGGGTAGTATCTCGGGTGTATCTGAATATCCTAATGTGTTTCGCTGGAGTCCCTCCGTAGCGAGCGATCGATTTCGCGAGTGAGCTGGCGCCAGGTGCCAAATCTGGGTCATGCTCTCCTTATAGGCTAACGCCTAATGAGTTGGCAGAACTTAAAGTTCAATTTGAAGAGCGTATGAATCAAGGTCTTGTGCGTCCAAGTTTGTCGTCTTAGAGCACACCGGCCCTCTTCGTGTAGAAGAAGGACGGGAGTTTGCGGCTCTGAATCGTCTATGAAAAACTGAGCAAGTCGATAAAAGAGAGCAAGTACCCGATCCCAAGGATTGGCGATCTGTTTGATCAATTGGTTGTGTCGTCGGTGTACTTAAAGTCGGATCTTAAGTCTGGTTACTATCAGATGAGAATCAAGAAAAGTGTTATCCCAAAGACGGCGTTCAACGCAAGATATGGGCATTTCGAGTTTACGGTCATGTCGTTCGGGCTGACTAATGCGCCATCGGTGTTCATGGACCTGATGAACAGAACGTTCAGGGAATACTTAGGCCATGTTGTGATCGTCTTTATTTACAACCTATCGGTGTGCTCGCAGTGCGAAGAAGATCGCTTCAAGCATCTGCGTTTAGTTTTGGGGACGCTAAGGAGGAACGAGCTATACGCAAAGTTCTCCAAAGGCGAGACTTGGTTATCTTCAGTGACGTTCCTTGGTCACTTAGTCAGTAGGGAAGAGTTGCGATGGATCCGGCGTAGACTGTTACAATACGAAAGTGGCCTGTGTTGTCTTCGGTAGCGGAAGTCCGGAGTTTGCTGGGGCTTGCCGTCTTTTACAGGCACTTCGTGGAGAACTTCTCGCGGATAGCGCTACCTCTCACGACTTTGACAAGGAAAGATCAGAGTTTTGTGTGGGCGCATGAGTGTGTGCAAGCTTTTGAAGAGCTGAAGAGTCGGTTGACCACGGCTCCAGTGCTTAGTTCGCCGAGTGGGACCGAGGGCTTCGAGGTTTTTAGTGATGCTTCGGGTAGTGGTTTGGGCTGCGTGCTGGTGCAGCATGGGAACTTGATAGCCTATGGTTCGCGTCAGCTAAAAGTGCATGAAAGGAATTATTCGGTCCGCGATTGGGAGTTGGTGGCCGTGATATTTGCGCTTAAGCTGTGGAGGCGCTACTCGTACGACGTTAGGTCGATATTCATACCGACCTTAAGAGCCTGAAATATTTGTTAAATCAATAGGACCTGAACTTGAGGCAGCGGAGATGAAAGGAGTTCCTGGGGGACTATACGTTCAAGATTTATCATGCACCCGGCGAGGGCAACGCAGTGTGGATGCGTTGAGTCGCAGGGCTCCCGCCCAAGCCAAATGGTTGTTGTTACATGTTGAGAGGCTAGTTCAGGAATTGGAAGCGTTAGAGATCCGTTGTGTTGACAAGCAGACTAGCGCCGAAGCATTGTTGAACTGGACGGAGGTTCAGTATGACCTGGCTGATCGTATTTGGCAGGCCATGGTTTGTGTAGCTGCATGAAGGAAATCATGGGTGCGGCTCGATGGGTCAAAATCCCAAATCGACGGTGGTAGGTGGGCTACCAAGGAAAGACAATCGTTTGTGCGGCCCAAGCTTGGGTAATCTATTGGTGGAGTTGTGATACGTTATATCAAGTACTCAACTCGCTTAGGAGGCACAAGTTGAGCCGATATCTGTAGAAGTGCTCTGGTGCCCAGAACTCTAGAAAGTCGTGGCGCTATATGTGGCAAATCAGCCTTGCGCCTTAGTAAAGGCAGAGTGTCTAGTGTCGGGGGATTCTTGAATCCTTGCCTAGTTCGGAATAGAAGTTCGACTGGATTGTGAGCATGGTTTGCCAAAGTCACAGTGAATTAACGACGCCGTTTGGGTGATCGTAGTTGTGTTGACACTAGTGTCGCACTTCATTCCGCATAGGAAGGATGACTCGGTGGAGAAGTTGGCAAAGTTGTATGTTGACAATATCGTTAGGCTGCATGGTGTGCCCCTTAGCATTGTGAGTGATCGCGATGGGCGGTTCACGTCAAATGATTGGAAGTGGTTGCAGAAAGTGCTGGAGGTTAAGATGAAGTTTAGTCCAGTCTTATAACTGCGGACGGATGAGCATACCGAGAGAGTCAATAGAACAATGGAGGACATGCACCGCATGTGTGTTCTAGACTTCGGGAAGCTTTGGGAGGACCACCTGTTTTAGTGGAGTTCTCGTACAACAATAGCTACCAGACGAGTATCCAAATGGCGCCCTTTGAGGCCCTATATGGTAGAAAATGTCGCAATCCGTTGTCCTGGTTAGAAACGGGTGAGGCAAGATTGTACAAGAAGCAGGAGATGGAGAGTGTTACCTCGTTAGTGCGGATCATTCGGGAACGCTTGTTGATCGCTCAGGACCGGCAGGCGAAGTATTACAATGTCAAGCACCGGAACGTGGAGTTCACGGTAGGCGATTGGGTATATCTTAAAGTGAAGCCGTTCAAAGGGGTTTCGCGGGTGAGACGCTTGAAGAAGCTGAGCCCAAGATACCTTGGACCTTTTGAGGTTCTGGAGCGAGTCGGCGAAGCGGCTTACCATTTGAGGCTATCGGAGAAATTAAGTGGATTACATGATGTGTTCCACATTTCAGTGTTGCGGAAGGCGGTGCAAGAGCCTTCGCAGGTGATCGCGGTTGACCAAGTGCCGGTGGACGAGGGGTTGACGACTAGGGTCAAGCCCATTCGTATCGAGGATGTTGAGGTCAAGAGACTCCGTAACAAGGAGATACGGATGGTTAAGGTCCAGCGGGATAATTGCGGGCGAGAGGAGCTCTCTTGGGAACGGGAGCAGACTATGCTGGAGGAGTACCCGGAATTGTTCCGCTCAGGTACTGTTTTACGTTAGTCCTGTTTTTCCTTCATTAATTTCGTGGGCGAAATTCTTTAAGGAGGGTAGAATTGTAACACCCCAAAATGTTGTAGGAGCGACGGGGATCACTTTTGGCAGACGAAGTTTTGGAGTAGGTGTCACGGGCGTGACACGGCTGTGTCACGGGCGTAACACGGGCGTGTCACGGGCGTGACACAGGCGTGTTTGGCCACGGTCGTGCGGTCGATGCTTTGGCAGTCGACGGTGGTCGAGTTGTAGAACATGGCCTAGGACACGGGCGTGTCCCAGGACGTGTCACTCTAGGGATTCTGCAAGTGTGGCACACGGGCCGTGACACGGGCACAAACACGGTCGTGTCAAATTTGACACGGGTGTGTCGGATGCCGTGTCACAAGGCCGTGTACCTCTCTGACTGTGAAGCGTTGGTCGATTGCACACGGGGGGCGTGCCACGGGTCCCGACACGGGCGTGTCGCAGGTGACACGGGTGTGTCGGAGGCCGTGTCAAAGGCTGTGTGCTGGTTTTCGAATCGATCGAGACGGCGAATGGGTGATACGGCCAGGCACACGGCCGTGTTGCAACCCGTGTTCGGCACAGATTTTGTATTTTGAGGCCTAATCGTGGCCGTTCGTTTCCTTGGCTTGGGATCCGACGGCTGGGAGTGATTGCTGGCAGCTTAAACCCAAAAATAGGGTTTGCAAACCCCATTTTCACTTGGGTTTTCTCTTTCTAAATCCTAGAGAGAAGGGAGAGCAAGGAGGAAGGAGGAGTCCAAGATCCGGCCGCTGGAGGAGCTTTGGAGCTCCGAATCGCGATCCGAGTCTAGATCCGCGGAGGTGACGCCGTTGCGGTGCTTTCCAACCGCATAGTTTTCGATGGCGCCGCGAAAAAGCGAAAGGGTAACGATTCTCTTCTTGAGCATGTGAAGCTCTTCTTCCTTTGCATGGGAAAACCCCTCTCCCGCGAGTGTGCGGCGAGATCGTGGTATTCCTTGGGGTAGATATGTAAAGTCCCCCTTGTTAGAGTCCGGAATCGTAGTACGGACATAGGCATGGTGTGTGAAGCCTACCCGGACGTGTTTTCCGGATCGGTGATGTTTTGCTATGCATATTTTAGCCGGAGAAGACTCCGAGCGTTGTGGTTGTTTTCGGGTTGCTATGCGGTAGAATGCATCAGGGAATCTTGGGGATTAACCTCGAGGTGCACCCGGAAATCTGGGCGGAAACGAAGTTCTGCCATCTCGGGGGCCTGGGTGCCAGCCGGGAACATAGCGGGGCTATGTATCATGTTTTGATTGCAGCAGGGAGCCTTGGGGATGAAACCCGAGGTGCACCCGGAAATTTTGGACGGAAATGCAGTTCTGTCTTAGCGGTGGCCTGGGAGCCAACCGGGTACTTAGCGGGGCTATGTACCGTGTTTGATCGTTATTTGGGACTGGGGAAAGCTTAGTCCGCGCCAAAGGGCCGAATGGCAGTGGCGGAGTGAGCAACGGACTAGTAGCCCCCTACCCGCTCCACCTGCTCGGTTAAAACGACCTAAAGTTTTACGTGGGACTTACCGAGGTTTGGAGATCGAGTCTAGGCTACGGCGGAGAAGACTAAATGCTCACAAAGATTGCCACCCTGGGGGTGGTGGTGGAGTCGAGGACCGGACGGGGTTCGGACTGGCTTTGCCGAGTAAGTGCCCTGAGAGCACGGGGTGTACGGCCGTGAGAGCGTGCACCTATGATGAGATGCTTGTTTTACTGTGTTGCTTGTTTTGCTAACAAGTGCAGGGAAGAAGCTTTGCCGCCCCGGTTTGGGGGCGGAATCGTTATAATTTGGTCAGCATTGCTGACCGTTGCTATTGTTCGCCACCGGGCGGTGGTTTGTGGCTTGCAGGTGCTGCGGAGCAGAGCGGGAAATAGCGGGCTAAAGCCCTTATTGCTGTGCCGGCCCTCGAAGGCCTAATTGCTTATGTTTCTTTCCCGTTTTTCATGTATGGCCGGCCTGCGAGCCGAAGTATGAAAACACTACTTTTGTTAAGTGAACAGTGTAAGGCCTTAAGGCCATTTCTCTTTTGGTGTATGTATACATTCCTGAGTTTGTAGTGGACATTCATGCTGTTGTGGCTGGGTTCTTATTTCTCTTGCAACCTAATAAATTGCTTCTGCTAGGTGTTGTGTAGGACGACATGATTGGTTGAATGGTTTCAACGCGTAACCAACCGGTCTGTCCGTAGTATATGGCGTCGGGCCCCGGCCGGACCTACTGCTATATGCTATGCGACGGATAGGGGTGTTACAACACGACCCACCAAAATGAGGCAAACAAAGCAACGGTCAGCATTAGCTGACCAATTTATAACGACCCCACCCCTCACTCGGGGCATCGGTTCTCCTTCCCTGCAAACAACATCATATATATATATATTTTGGCAAAGAACCACGTGAACTTAAGCACCATTCACCATAGACGCAGGCTCGATCGACCACACGCCCCGTGCACTCAGGGAACATTCTCGGTGTATCGGACTTCCTGAGTCCCACCACCATCCATAGTCCCAGACTTGATGGTATACTTGAGCATTCTAGTCTTTTCGGCCGGAGCCTAAGACTCTCATTATGCCAACGACGAAAGCCAGTAACTTTAAGCAATCTAGTATGAACGACATAACGCGGGTACAGTTCAGCCACAGCCCGTTGCTCAAATCCCCATGCCAACACCGGCGGTCACATCCATCTAGGCGAACGACAAGACACTGGTCAGCCTCCCTTTGCCCGTTCGGCTCTCTGGCCTTTTTATTAGGCACTCTAGACCCTCATATGACTCACATGGCCAATAACTAGACTCTCTATGCTCACAGTAGCTCGTGCTACGCAACTTGTCACATGGACACTGGCTTCACAACAACATTCAGGCTGGCTCGCATGGCCACCTTAGCTAGGCTCACTAGGCTCTCAGCTTCAAACAATGCCCCTAGGTCTCCCATAGAAAGACCTCAACTTACTGGAAGCTATCGTCGGCAGTAGTACTACCGTCGTGCAGTAGGGACAGAATTCCCCACTTTTCGGTGTTTTCCTGGAGATCACCTCCAGTACTATCACTGCAGCATCCTGCATACCCCCAGACCCCAGATTCTACACGTTTAACCACACATTTTATCCATGGAGTCTTCTCCGACATGCAAATCAATTCATCACCAATTCAGACCAATCTGTCCAGATGAGCTTCATACAATATGCCTATTTCGTACTTCGGTTCCGGATCTATATGCAAGTTTTATCGGGGATCACAACGATCTACCCTCTGAAAACCACCCTTTTATTCACCTTTTGGTGAGGGGTTCCATGCACGTATGCAAATTTAGGATTTCACTTGTCCAAGGAGAAAGTCGTTACCCTTATAGATCTTTTCAGATCCATGAATAAGTCTTTTATCCGGATGGAAATGAGCGCCTCACTTTACTCGTCACGGATCTTACTTTGGCTCTTGATTCCGATCACGAGATCTCCTTCACCAAGCTTGCAACACTAAGCTTCAGCCTCTTTCCCTCAAGAACTTGAAGTACCAAGACAGAGAGAAAAGTAAGAGTTCAATCTCATGCCCTGCTTTTATTTAGAAGCTACCGCCGCGCGGTATCTACTACCGCCGCGCGGTATCTACTATCGCCGCGAGGTATCTACTACCGCCGCGAGGTATTATAGGCGGTTGTCGCTTGGGCCAATTGACATTGCTCTGTCGCTCCAAAATAGCCTCCACCTTACTTCCACATGACATCTACCGCCGTGCGTCAGGTTACTACCGCCAAGCGGTACTCTAACCCGAGCTATCACCGCACATTTACTCTTTCCGCCGCGCGGTAGTCACTTAATGCTGCGTTGAAAGCGTTGAGTGAAAGTGCCACACGCTAGCCCACTACCGCCCCATAGTAGTCCTCTCAACGCTTCGTCGAAAGCGTTGAGTGCGTTGAGTGATAACGCCACACACTAACTTCCAATTCTTCCTTTTTAGGATTTTGGGGCATTTCACAAGCCCGCACTTGGTTTTATTCTTTGCAAGAGGGGGGAATAAATAACTTCGCAGGGTTGGCACGCCAATTCATCGAGCAGTTCGTCGTCAACTGCAGAAACGTTCGAGATCCATCACATCTGTCAGGGATTCGCTAAAATGAGGGGGAGACCCTCAATGATTTTTTTGTCGATTCACCACTAAAGCGCAGCAGATTTCGGGAGTTGACCTTGAACTTTTGAGGGGTTTTTCCTTGGAGGCCTCCGCCCAAGTGGCTTCTATTTAGCACTAATAAGGGAAATTGTGCCTAGTTATCCAGACCTCGTGCACCAGGTCGAGGAACAGATAGCAACTGATGAAGCTATCGAAGCACACCATCAGTAGTTTGAAGTCAGTCAGAAGAGAAGAAGGGGGCACGAGCAGGCTCCTATGGGGCAAGAAAATAAACGCGATGAAGGACGTTTTAATGACAAGCGTCGGTGTGACCACCAGAGAGATCTGGGTCAATGGCCGCCTCGAGTATACACTCCATTGAATACCACACTGACCAATGTACTATACGCGATTCAGGGCAGTCCGACGATCCATCAACCAAAAGTTCCACTACCAAATCCTAGGAACGACCAATCAAAATACTATGAGTTCCATCGCAAAACTATGCACACCACTAAAGAATGTATCAGACTAAAAGATGATATTGAGCATTTGGTCTGACAAGGAATCCTATGAAGATTTTTGCAGCAACATGCCAAGGAATAGTAGGCACCGCCTATGAAAGTAAAAGAACAACAAAATGCGTTGCATGAGGCCGCATACGAAAGACAGATGGTGGGCAACATCGAGACCATCGTCGGGTCCCCGGTTCTCTCCTCCCAAATATTCGTAGTTGGCATACTAGAGAAGAGTTATAGAGATAAGAGGCTTAGCCAAGACACCACCATCACATTCAGTGATGAAGACCTTGAGGGGTTGCAGTCACTTCACCAGGACTCGCTCATAATCAGCACAGGAATCAGGGATCCCTTCTATAAAGTTAAAAGAATCTTAGTGGATAATAGGAGCTCCATCAACATGTTGTTTTTATCTACCCTCCAGAACATGAAACTTACCAAACGACACCTCAATCCAACCACAGGACCTGTTTATGGTTTTAACAACCACCCAGTTCCAGTGCAAGGAATGACCACCTTACCTGTTACAAAGGGTGAGTTCCCAAGACAGGCTACGCACGACGTTCAATGTGTCATCATAGATTCAAGCTCACCTTACAATGCCATCTCTGGAAGGCCGATCCAATCTATCTTTGGAGCGATCCCATCAATCCCTCACTTAATAATGAAATTTCCAACCATCTGTGGAATATGAGTCATTTGTGGAAACCAAGAAGAAACCCACGCTTGTTACTCAAGGCAAACTTAGTCGGCAATTGCGACCACCTTCAACATTAATGACATTGATCTGCGCGACAAAACAAATATACAACAAGGGTGTTCTTATTGAGAAAGGAAGACCCTTCCCCGTACGCGAAAAACATAGAACCTACGCCATTTTTATCCTCGATTTCTTGTTTCTCATTTCCTGTTTTTTCCGTTTTTTTGTTTCCTATTTTCTATTTTTTGTTGTTTCAATATTGTAAAAGCCGCGAGCTATGACTATCACAAACTATCTTTTAATGAATAATGCACTGTGCTTCCTTCAATATTGTCCAAAGGGATCTCAATCATCTAAAATCGTGCATGTGGTTTGAACGAGCATGCTCTTCACCGACGACCCTGCCTTTCTATGCCCCGTCATCGCCCGGTCCTGCCCCCTCGCGATAGACACCAATTAGAACTTAATCTGGTAAGATCACACATGCGGTTTGAACGAGCAATCTCTTCACCGACCCTGCCTTTCTACGCCCTATCATCGCCCAGGCTTGCCTTATGGAGATCGACACCAATCAGAACTCAATCGGGTAAGATCATGCATGCGGTTTGAATAAGCAAGCTATTCATCGACCCTGCCTTTCTACGACCCGTCATCTCCCCCTCCCCCCACCGCCCCGTGATCGACACCAATAAGAACTCAATCGAGTAAGATCGCACATGCAGTTTGAACGAGCAAGCTCTTCGCCGACCCTGCCTTTCTACGCCATGTCATTTCCCGTGACTACCCTACTCGCAATCAACACCAATCAGAACTCAATCAGGTAAGATCACACATGCGATTTGAACGAGCAAGCTCTTCACCGACACTATCTTTCTACGCCCCGTCATCATCTGGTCCTTCCCCCTCACGATCGACACCAATCAGAACTCAATCAGGTAAGATCGCGCATGCGGTTCGAACAAGCAATTTCTTCGCCGACCCTGCCTCTCTACGCCCCGTCATCGCTCGGGGCTTCCTCTCACGATCAACACCAATCAGAACTCAATCAGGTAAGATTGTGCATGCAGTTTGTGCAAGACCCCCCTCCCGGAACACAAGACACGGCACGAGAGGGATCTTATGCCCAGAACAGCTGCCTTGCGGTAACACTAGCACTCGGGCTAGCCTGTACCACAAGACGCCTATTCTGCCGGCAACAACCAATATCAACACATAATTGCCAACCCAACCATAATAATATAAGAAAGTAATTCCACACTAAGCATATATCCATAAACATAACGAAAGAGAAGCTAACAAGCTTCTACATAATCAGAGTACGTGAATATATTTGCCTCGAAGGGCTACAACAAAATCTCTCTCACTCACATCTGTAACCGACGGTAACGACGGTACCGTCCCTTCAGGCCCTGTCGTACTGGCCTGGCTGTCCAGCTGCATAGTCTGCTGCTCCACCTGCGGGGTTTCCTCCTAAAAAGGAAGACGTAGCAACCGTTAGTCATAAAGACTAAGTGGCTTCACATCCGCTCCCCCGACGACTCCTCGGCACCGGGCGGAGAAAGGAACAGGTACAACATATAAATAATAGTAGTACAACAGGTGAAGTGAGTAAACATATCATAAGCAGCAACAGCAGTAGTGTATAATAAACAAGCTCTTATTTTACAAATCTATTATCTACAGCAGCAAGAGAGTATATAGCTATAACAGTAAGTAACTCAACTTATATGGATGCCCATACAAGCATATAAGTTGAGGGTCGTTCAGCAATAAGTAACTCATCGTATAGGAGTGCTCATACAAACTTATACGATGAGGGTCTTATGTATGCAATGAAGTGTAATGCTATGAATGCAATGCAATGACACACCCATGATCAGGCACATGCAATCGCTATGTCGATACAGACTTATAGTTCCCACTGTTGATGCGCGAAATGCGACACCGACCAGTTAACGGGTTGTTCGATCTCACAAGCTAAGGATGAAGGAAGAAGGGTTGCGGGGATAGAGGAGAAGCTTGCTTGAGCAGAGGAGAAGCTTGCTCGAGCAGAGAGGGAGCTTGATCTGGTACTGTCGAGCAGACAGCCACTTGAATGATTAGCTTTGCAGGTTGACGCCGAGAGAGGAGAGAAGAAGGGAGGAGGCCGCTAGCAGTGGCAACAGCAGACTTCGCCCGCCGCGGCTTGAATGCCACTCTTGCGACGGGCTTTTTCTTAATTCAAGAAGAGTCACAATTTGCTATTGCACCATTACACATAAGAGCAGTAGAGGGTACAATGAGGGAAGCTGGCGGCTGAGGAAAGAGATGCTAGAAACTAAGTAAAAGGAGCTGCAGAGGACTGGAGAATTGAAGCTGCATGTGCTGCCCAAGCTGCCTGATGAGGGCAGAATAAACTAAGTCCACAGCCCTTGATGACCTGGGAGAACTGGAAATCGGAGGCTGCGGAGGCTGCGCAAGCTGCTGCTGCTGACAGAAAAACTAAGTCCACAGCCTTTGACGACCTGGGCGGACTGGAGATTTGAGGCCGCAGACCTTGATTGATCAACTCTGACGACCTGGAAAACTGAGTCCGCAGGCTTTGATCAAGGTGGCAGTTCTCCTCTCCTGCGTGCAGAATGAGAGGCCTTAGGGGCTATTTATAGGCCCGAGGAGAATCTTCTAGAAGCGGGCCCAGTGACGTCAGCATCGACGACCTCAACGGACTGAGAAAGATGGGGTTGACGATCTCGGCGGACTCGGCAGACTGACCTTTTCTCTGTTGGGGCAGACTTCCGGTTGGCAGCTAGAAGAGGGCAGGCAGGATGAGTGACCTGAGGAGCAAGCAGGCAGAACAGCCTGAGCAGGTAGACTGAGCGGAGGCCGCCCCCTAACAGGCGGACTCCAGGGGGAGTCTGCCCGGCCGGGGAGGCCGCCCCCTAGCGGGCGGCCTGGGCGGATTCCGGGGGAATCCGCCCGGCAGGCTGAGGCCGCCCCCTAGCGGGCAGCCTGGGCGGACTCCAGGGGGAGTCCACTCGGCTGGGGAGGCCGCCCCCTAGCGGGCGGCCTGGGCGGACTCCAGGGGGAGTCCGCCCGGCAGGCTGAGGCCGCCCCCTAGCGGGCGGCCTGGGCGGACTCCAGGGGGAGTCCGCCCGGCTGGGGAGGCCGCCCCCTAGCGGGCTGCCTGGGCGGATTCCGGGGGAATCCGCCCGGCAGGCTGAGGTCGCCCCCTAGCGGGCTGCCTGGGCGGACTCTAGGGGGAGTCTGCCCGGCCGGGGAGGCCGCCCCCTAACGGGCGGTCTAGGCGGACTCCAGGGGGAGTCCGCCCGGCAGGCTGAGGCCGCCCCCTAGCGGGCGGCCTGGGCGGACTCCAGGGGGAGTCCGCCTGGCCGGGGAGGCCGCCCCCTAGAGGGCGGCCTGGGCGGATTCCGGGGGAATCCGCCTGGCAGGCTGAGGCCGCCCCTTAGCGGGCGGCCTGGGCGGACTCCCCCAGTCCGCCCGGCCGGGGAGGCCGCCCCCTAGCGGGCGGCCTGGGCGGACTCCGGGGGAGTCCGCCCGGTAGGCTGAGGCCGCCCCTTAGCGGGCGGCTAGCGGAGCACCCATCCTTGAGCGACTTGGACTCGGCAGACATCAGAGGTAGCCTGCTCCTTGCGGATGGGAACCTGTAAGAGAAGAACAGAAACAATAGGCACCTTGGAGAGGATTGCCGATTTTGGGGTTAACATAATCCCCGCACTTTTTTAAGTTCCGAAGGGAACTTCGAAAAAATAGGAGACCCACAAAAATCGTGATCCTCCCCTCAAAAATCAGGAGAGAAAAAATTAGAGATTAGGAGAGATAGAACTTGATGTCTCTCCTCGGAAAGATCTGTCAGTGCCTATATTTTACCTGCAAAGAAAAAGTCAATACAGCTGAAAGGAGGTACATCTTGTGTGTACCTGAGTTGAAAAGGATTTACTGGTATCTGTTGATCTCTGCAAAAGAAAGGTAAGCAACAGATATGATAGGAGAGTAAGGTGCAAGTACCTGAAAGGAACTTGCTGATATCTGTTTATCTCTGCGAAAGAAAGGTAAGCAACAAATATGATAGGAGAGTAAGGTGCAAGTACCTAAAAGGAACTTGCTGATATCTGTTAATCTCTGCAAAAATAAGTAGCAAATATGATAAAGAGTAAACTGCAAGTACCTGAGGGGAACTTGCTAATATCTGCTATTCTCTGCAAAAGAAAGTAAGTAGCAAATATGATAGGCAAGAAAACTAAGTTCGCAAATACCTGGGGCGGAATCTGCGAATGTTGGCTGTTGGTATGATAAGATATAATCGTATAATAGAACATATACCTGACACACTCTGCTATCAACTGAATAAAGATCAAACTGCGATAACGATTGCCTCGCGTGATCAAGATATGATGTCGACACGAAAACCCAGATCAGCGAGATAAGAAAATCCGAAATTAGATTCATGATGACATGACTTGTTAATCAAGAAGAATCATACTCCTTGAATAAATGATGTGTGGCTAACATCTGATGAGAGAACTTGTTGATTATCATCTGATAAAAGCTTATGCAGGCAGCGCGTATAAGATGATCATAAGCCAAGAAAGATATTGCAGATCCTTAGAATAGGTTGAATTTAACCTGATAACATGTAAGAAGGTAAAAAGAGAAAAGAGGAGCTATATCCCGAGGATGAACTAAAAAGGTTGAATGCTGCCACAGGTGTTCCCCGTGGGCCTTATGCATCACTAGCCAAAGTCATCCTGGGTATAGGCCTAACCAAAGCGGGCTGGCCGCGCATCCTTTAGAAGGGCACAAATAAACAAGAAATAATCCTAAGAAGGATCGACAGATGCACTGCTCTCTTGCCTCGGGTTACAAGCATCGCTGATCAATTAGACTAGTTGCGCCAAGTGGCCTATTGCTTGTCTGCGGATTGATCAGCGGAGTTGTGAGTCCCGCGGAGGCACGGATCGAGAGTACCATAGAGTGTTCGGTCGTCACAGTTGTGAGATGATCGAGGAGACAAGTCTACACTTGATCGCCATTGCTTGTCAAGCAAAGATCATCGTAACTGTAACGTATCCCTAACGGAGCACGATAGAACTATCACAGGAGGCCTCCCCTAGGCACTCACACTGCGCTAGACATCGGCCGGGATCCGAAGCCCCGTCATCCTCCGCACGAGAGTTGAACGGCCCCCACTACACATATGAGAAAACTCCTCATCATATGTGGTCATTGTGGTTTTACGCCTGAGGACAATCTCGAGGGGGCACTGAGCAAGACTTGGCGATATCTCAGTGGTTCAGTGATCTCTTTGGCAAAGAGAAAAATATGGAGAAGAAGCATCACAAAAAGGGAACTGTGTCGGTATGAGTTCTCTGACGTAAGCTCTATTGAATGAAAAAATGAAACACTTAAAAGTGCTGAAAAATAGAATGTTTGAAAGGTAATGTAAAAGCAACCAATCACGATCGTGAGGGGATTTGAGGAACTGCGATTGTTCATAGCTGATGAAGCAAGAAATGTGTCCTCTTTGCTTCAGAATAGCCTTCCAAGTTCACCTTCGTCGACAACATCGATGCACTCACTTGGAATATCAATGGGCCCTAGACGACCCTCATCATGTATCTCTATGCACTCCTGCTGACCCTCAGCCACCTCCTTGTCCTTGGAGGTGGAAGGTTTCGAAGAATCAATCTTCTTGACCAGGTCGTTCATCTTGCCCTCAATGAGCAATCTTTCAACCAATCGCCGAAGGGCCTTGCAATCTTCAGTTAAATGACCTTTCTCTTTATGGAATTTGCAGAACGGGTCTGAATTCCTTGATCTCTGATTCGTCGATTGGTAGGGCTTTTTGGAATATGCCCTATCCTTCATGATTTGGCAAACTTCTTGCATGAACTCATCTAGTTCAGAGTTAGGCGAGCCATCATCTTGCTGATAAATCGAAGCTGCTAGTGGAGATGATGCTGATAATGGTAGCAGCCGTTCCTGGGTACGATCATGGCCTTGGAAGGGATGTTGACGATGCTGAAATCTTCTTGCTTTCCTAGAGAGAGATGGAAAGTCTTTCCGAGGAGACCTCGGAGGCTGCTTGTAAGAAGAAGAATTTTTCTCCGATACAAGCCTGGAGACAAAGTTGGGGTTGCTTTTTTCACCGCGGATGTACGAGTTGGCTAAGCCGATCAACTCTTGATAGGTCCTCGGTGCTCGGACATTAGCTTCAAACTTTAGTGGACCTTCACGCAGGCCGTGAATGAGAGCCACTCGGTACATTTCTTGATCAACGATCTCAATGTCCAAGATTTCTTTCTGAAATCGATCCACAAAATGAGACCAGGTCTCATTATCTCGCTGCCTGATCTCAAAGAGGACTTCTGGACCGCCCTTCCTCTTTGAAGATGTAGAAAATCTGAGCAGGAACTCTCTTCGTAATTCAGTAAAGGAAGAGATTGATTGAGGTCGCAGTCCATAGAACCAGTCTCTCACTTGACCATCAAAGGTCGTCACGAAGAGCTTGCTCTTGGTAGCATCTGAGAGGGTCTTGAGAGCAACGACTGATTCAAAAGCTTGGAGATGCTTGACTGGATCAGTCTCCCCGGTGTAAATGGGCAACCGTGGCTCTCGGAAGTTGACTGGAGTTGGTTCATACCGAACACTCTCCGTAAACGGCGATGGCTCTTCCTGTTCTACTGCATAAGGAAAGTAAGGAGCATGAGCAGTAGCTGCAAAAGAAGCAGGAGGATAGGAGAAAAAGGTTGCTGCAGGAGGAGCAAATGCAGGAGCTGAAGAGAAGGGATGACTTCCCTGAAAATTCAGAAATCTAGCTGGACTTCCCCGGGCAGCTTCCCTGAAGAAGTTTTGACGAGCTACAAACTCATCGTCCTGAGATCGCAAAGGAGCTGCAGGCCCTTGCGGAAAGGTTGGAGTGTAAAGAGGAGGGTAGACCGGCGGATAAGCCGGTGGATAGACTTGAGGAGTCTCTGATGTTGGTGCTGGATTGATTGGAGGAGCTGGCGCTGCTGAAGATTGAGCGGTCAATTGCTGCGTGAGAGCTGCTATAGTACGGTTGATGGCTTGAAACTGTTGGGCAGTTTCTCTGCGGGATTGCTCTAAGGCCTCCCAAAGAGGATCATCACTTGGACTTGGAGCAAGATTCTCGGCTGGTTGATGGTCTGACATGAGTAACCACTGCTTTCACTGTCTAATCGAGATCTGAAGGCCGCGTGTTAACTGTTGATGCGCGAAATGCGACACTGACCAGTTAACGGGTTGTTCGATCTCACAAGCTAAGGATGAAGGAAGAAGGGTTGCGGGGATAGAGGAGAAGCTTGCTTGAGCAGAGGAGAAGCTTGTTCGAGCAGAGAGGGAGCTTGATCTGGTACTGTCGAGCAGACAACTACTTGAATGGTTAGCTTTGCAGGTTGATGCCGAGAGAGGAGAGAATAAGGGAGGAGGCCGCTAGCAGCGGCAACAGCAGACTTCGCCCGCCGCGGCTTGAATGCCACTCTTGCGACATGCTTTTCCTTAATTCAAGAAGAGTCACAATTTGCTATTGCACCATTACACATAAGAGCAGTAGAGGGTACAATGGGGGAAGCTGGCGGCTGAGGAAAGAGATGCCAGAAACTAAGTAAAAGGAGCTGCAGAGGACTGGAGAATTGAAGCTGCAGGTGCTGCCCAAGCTGCCTGACGAGGGTAGAAAAAACTAAGTCCACAGCCCTTGACGACCTGGGAGAACTGGAAATCGGAGGCTGCGGAGGCTGCGCAAGCTGCTGCTGCTGACAGAAAAACTAAGTCCACAGCCCTTGAAGACCTGGGCGGACTGGAGATTTGAGGCCGCAGACCTTGCTTGATCAACTCTGACGGCCTGGAAAATTGAGTCCGCAGGCTTTGATCAAGGTGGCAGTTCTCCTCTCCTGCGTGCAGAATGAGAGGCCTTGGGGGCTATTTATAGGCCCAAGGAGAATCTTCTAGAAGCGGGCCCAGTGACGTCAGCATCGACGACCTCGGCGGACTGAGAAAGATGGGTTGACGATCTCGGCGGACTCGGCGGACTGAAATTTTCTCTGCTGGGGCAGACTTCCGGTTGGCAGCTAGAAGAGGGCAGGCAGGCTGAGTGACCTGAGGAGCAAGCAGGTGGAACAGTCTGAGCAGGTAGACTGAGCGGAGGCCGCCCCCTAGCGGGCGGCCTGGGCGGACTCCAGGGGGAGTCCGCCCGGCCGGGGAGGCCGCCCCTTAGCGGGCGGCCTGGGCGGATTCCGGGGGAATCCGCCCGGCAGGCTGAGGCCGCCCCCTAGCGGGCGGCCTGGGCGGACTCCAGGGGGAGTCCGCCCGGCCGGGGAGGCCGCCCCCTAGCGGGCGGCCTATGCGGACTCCAGGGGGAGTCTGCCCGGCAGGCTGAGGACGCCCCCTAGCGGGCGGCCTGGGCGGACTCCAGGGGGAGTCCGCCCGACCGGGGAGGCCGCCCCCTAGCAGGCGGCCTGGGCGGATTCCGGGGGAATCCGCCCGGCAGGCTGAGGTCGCCCCCTAGCGGGCGGCCTGGGCGGACTCCAGGGGAAGTCCGCCCGGCCGGGGAGGCCGCCCCCTAGCGGGCGGCCTGGGCGGACTCCAGGGGGAGTCCGCCCGGCAGGCTGAGGCCGCCCCCTAGCGGGCGGCCTGGGCGGACTCCAGGGGGAGTCCGCCCGGCCGGGGAGGCCGCCCCCTAGCGGGCGGCCTGGGCAGATTCCGGGGGAATCCGCCCGGTAGGCTGAGGCCGCCCCCTAGCGGGCGGCCTAGGCGGACTCCAGGGGGAGTCCGCCCGGCCGGGGAGGCTGCCCCCTAGCGGGCTGCCTGGGCAGACTCCGGGGGAGTCCGCCCGGCAGGCTGAGGCCCCCCCTTAGCGGGCGGCTAGCGGAGCACCCGTCCTTGAGCGACTTGGACTCGGCAGTCCGCCTTGCGCGGACACGGCGGACATCATAGGTAGCCTGCTCCTTGCGGATGGGAACCTGTAAGAGAAGAACAGAAACAATAGGCACCTTGGAGAGGATTGCCGATTTTGGGGTTAACACCCACTATTCGAGCAGGTAGCTAACCTCTCAGGCGTCAACCGTCGTGGCCAAACAGTGAAAGTAGAGCGGGCATCTCCACTACTAGGCTGGTCTCCACACTACCTGGCCTAGGCCTCCATATGCCTCAACGATAAGGACACAACAGCGGAGCTCACATGTGTACTACGGCTCAGCGGGTTCTCTTGGGTAAATGAGCACCAAGATCCTAGCCCCGAACTGGCCTATGCGTGACACGGAAGGAGCCTCGGAAATGAACACGAGGACCAAGCCCAACCGTTCACTTGGCACGAAAGGAGCCTCGGGACATGAACAACGAGGACCAAGCCCAACCGTCCAAGGTCTAGCTGCCGACTCCCATCGATGTGACGATTGGCGAGCCCGTAGACCTGCCACACTATCCTTAACCCGGGATTACGACACCGTGTGTCGACTCACACCACATGCAATTTCATAATATCGCGGCATGGAAGGAGCCTCGGGACGTGAACACCGAGGAACAAGCCCAACCATCCATCGAATGCGGAAGGAGCCTCCGGACATGAACACCGAGGGCCAAGCCCAACCGTCCAACTTTACCCATCTCAATCTCATTCCAACTAGTGACAGTTAAAACCGTACTTGTTACTTTCACAATGCTACCCGTAGGGAGACGACAATCTAAGCATTGGGTTACTAATTCCCTTTTATCCATCCAACATGTATCATGGCCATAGTTAAATCATTTAGACATTTATCCAATTACATCCACCCAATTATATCAGGTTCTTTCCTTCAATTAAACTTGTCCACAACTCGTTATATGAATTTAGATTCGTAACCTCAACTTATCACGTCACTATGATGATTATGTCAAAAGAGTCCACCCAAGCCTCGAGTTGTATTGCAACATTAAATTCCACCACATCGCATTCCACGTTACACAAGCCCAGAATTTAGGTGCTGCCTTAATCCGGGCAGCCACTTCGACCAAGGATTCCCGAGGCTACAGAAATCCGACGAGTGCGAGTAACCACTCGTTGGAAAGATAATTTCGTGGGCTACAACTTTCGTGTTTAGTCGAAAGCCCAGATTTGATCGCATCGCACCAGAAATCCACTCGAAGCCTGCTGCGTACAAGGTACAAATTTCCTGGGTGGAATTTCCCCCAACCGCAGCAGATTCGAACAGACTTTCCCGTGGCTGCAGGTATTGCCTGGGAACGTTCAACCACTCGTTGGAAAGATAATTTCGAGGGCTACGACTTTCGTGTTTAGTCGAAATCCCAGATATGACCAGAACACCCCCGAAATTGGCCACGAAGGTCGCTGCATGTAGAAAATAGATTTCTGCACGCATCTTAAGGCGAGGTGAACGACATCCGTTCATCTTCCTCCTTGCACCAATCTCCCAAAATCTCCTCTAGAAAATCATCCACCCTTATTCACCCTCATGAAGCCATATTTCTCCACGAATCCTTCTCTCATCTTCACTTTGAAGGATGAAGAGGTTGGAGGGGGCTAAGCCTAGAAAACAAACCTAGACATGGCTTTCCTAGGAAATCTCCTCCTCACCATCAAGACTCTATGGAGTCGATATCTCTCCTAGAATATATCTACAGATCTAGCACCAAGGGAGAGGAGAGGAAGCTCACATCGTTTCCAGCGGTACCACCGTTCCCGGCCATGGATCTAGTCGTTCTCCTTTGCGGCATCTCTCGCTTGGTGCGGTTGTTCTTCACGGCAAAGGAAGGAGAGGGAGAGAGAGAGAAAGAAGGCCGCCTCCAAAAGCTCCGCCGGCTCCGTCAGTTTCGCGAGATCCACGATGACGACAAGGGTCGATCGACGCAAAAAGCTAGGGTTCGGCTTTAACTCCCTTTTTATAAGCCGATGTATTAGGTTACATCTTCTGCCACGTGTCAACGCCTCATTGGACGGCCCATAATGGGTCATATTGAAGTGACCCGGTCCAAGGAACCATCCAACGCGAATACCGAAATCCGGTTCGGTCCGCCTGTACAAGCCGGCGAATCTGCCTGGGCGAAGAAAACGCATAAGTCAAATTCGGCGGGAATCATCTGTCATTCTCGACGATCGGCGAGAATCGTCAGGCATTCTCGACGAATTCGTCGGGTATCAACAATGATACCCGGCGATTTTCCCTTAGCCTAACTTATCGGAAATCTGGCATTGAGAGCGTTGAGTATTCTCATCGATACTCGACGATCGGCGAGAATCACCAGGCATTCTCGACGATTTTCCCTTGGGCCATTCTTATCGGAAATCTGGCGTTGAGTATTCTCATCGATACTCGACGATCGGCAAGAATCACCAGGCATTCTCGACGATTTTCCCTTGGGCCATTCTTATCGGAAATTCGACGTTGAGTATTCTCATCGATACTCGACGATCGGCGAGAATCACCAGGCATTCTCGACGATTTTCCCTTGGGCCATTCTTATCGGAAATCTGGCGTTGAGAGCGTTGAGTATTCTCATCGATACTCGACGATCGGCGAGAATCACCAGGCATTCTCGACGATTTTCCCTTAGGCCATTCCCTTTCGATCCGTTGGATATCACTCAACCCTACACTCCATCCAACGCACTTGACACCTTTTGCCAGTGCGCCCCGAGCCCGAGTCAAGTCTCTTGACTCCAAACTCGTGCGAGGGGCCTAGCGCGAATTGGGACGTTACAGTTTGAACGAGCAAGCTCTTCACTGACCCTGCCTTTCTATACCTCGTCATCTCCCGGGCCACCCCACTTGCGATCGACACTAATCAGAACTCAATCGGTTAAGATCGCGCATGTTGTTTGAACGAGCAAGCCCTTCACCGACTCTGCATTTCTACGCCTTATCATCGCCTGGGCCTGCCCTCCTCGCAATTGACACCAATCAAAAAAGGACACGTAATTGGATTTAACATATAAGCTCTTCGTCGTCACTGCAAGCCTACATTTCGCCAGCTAACAGAATCTATACAACAAAGACGAGAAGAAGGGAAACAATGATATCATATAAATATAGGCGCAAAAGTGCCTCTAATAACCACCAAAGGGTGATGACAAACATACACCTGACTCGACTAAAGAAAGTAAATGTGTATTAACATACAAAAGTATAAATGAGCAAGCAGCTACTTGCCGACTTTGTCTACATTAGAATCAGGACTCGAGCCCTCGTCATCAGAGATATCATCAAAGCAAAGACTGGACAAGTCACACTTCAGGCTCTTGGATACCATGAGAAAAGCCTTTGACACTCCATTCCTAAGTGTGACTTCACGAACATCTTCTATCTGGGGCTCTACCTCTCTGATCCAGACCTCCTCACGGATCTCCTCGCCAATCAAGCAGCGACCACGCATGTAGTATAAATATTCCATATACTCGGCGAGTCCGCTGGCATTTAGCTCTAATACCTGATCATTAAAAGAAAGTCGCTCCACCTGAGCCTTGAAAGCCCCAAGCTCTATTTCCAAGCAATAAGTTTCTTCATGAACAGCCATCAGCAACTGCGTTGTCTTCTCCACCAGAGACTTCTCCATCTACAACGCCGCTCAGGCCTCCACCAGCTCTGCCTTTAGTTCTGACTTGATCTCCCGAAATCGAGATACATCTCGATCATGTTCCTCTTTCAAGGCGATAAGTGAGCCCTCCGTCACCCGAAGCCTCTCCAGAAGAGAAAAGTATCCATCCTTCAAACTCACATAATGATTATTTAATGTGAACATAATGTAAGCCTGAGCTTCAATCTGTAACCAAAAAAAGAAAAAAAAGGGTCAGATCGAATTACACTGGGAAGCCAAAGCAAGTATCAAAACAAAAATATACTCACCATATCATTCATTTCCCTCAGTGAGGAAGACGCTCGGGTGGGGGGGGGGGAGTAGATCCCAGCACCTCCACATCAGCATCTACAAGGGTAACCTCATCTCGGGAGCCGGAAGGAACCCCCTCAACCTGAGAATCCTTCTGCTTTGAAGAAGACCGGGGATCCACATCCACATCCTTATGGCCTGCTGAAATAAGCTTCCTCTTCCGGTCATGCACCAGAGGCACCTCAACGACGCACTCAGGGGTAGCAGAAATCCCATACTGCAACATGCGTTTCTCCTCCACGAATAAGGAAATGGTGAACAAATGATTTGCCAACTCCCGAGGCTCTGTAAATCCCAATACGGGAGAGACGTCTCATTCTTGCTCCCTCTAATGACGACAACGATCAGGTAAAGAATTTCAAAGCTCCGGCAGACCCTAGGAATTTCAAGCATATCCAAACAAGGTGTTCCCATGATGGCAATCTGTCTGACTTTCAAATGCGAGCTAACTCTTATTTCTATAAATCTCAACACGGTCATCGCTATAGATACGAACATCACACTAGTCTCTGAACAAGTACAAGGAGAATTTCAAGCCTTGCTCTCTGAAGAATGCAACTAGCCCCATGAGACGCGTCATCCTAAGAGGAGTGAATTGCGACATAGTGACGCCACAAAACTTCAAGATGTCAACCACTTCTTTGCACGACGGAAATCAGAATCTGGACCGTAACGTCGTATCGCATACCGCCAACCAACCCTTCAACGGATTCTGGACTCTTTCCCCAGCATAGGGAATCCTTACTTCAAGATCGACAGGTATCCCATATTTTTTTCTCAAAATCACAATTTTGTCACCATAAAGTGTGGAGTACAACGGCATCGGACGTACTAGAGCATTGCGCTTCGAGACTTGAAAATCAAGGCAAAACAAAAATTACGAAAAATTACACCAAAAGTGAGCACTCATAACAAGGATATGCCATCCTAACAGTGTGATAATAGCGGCTTGGGCGCTCAAAAGAGCTCCCGTGCATGAGCATCTGCATCTCAGCCACAAGCACGAAAACACATGCAAAGAGTCGCACTCGACAACACACGACTGCACGCGCCCAGAAGAGCCAAGACGCACGCCCGGATGCATGCATGTACACGCGAGGCAATGCCTCGCTGCAAGGTCCCCCCCCCCCCCCCCCCGCGAGAGTGCCCAGGTGTGTGCGCGCTCCCAAGTGCGCATGCCCGCATAGGGGTACGCGCGGGTGCGCACTCCTGGGTGCGAGCGCGCGCCCAAGTGCAATTATCCCACTCCTTATGATCCCCACTAACTTAGTGAGATCATGGAGTTGACCTCCGCACACGTGATCGCCGCACTCGATCCCCCGCACACCGATCTCACTTCATGCACCATTCGAGCAAACACCGCGGTCGGTCGGCGCCGCCATCGCGGACGCCGGGCGGCCCGCGGCCTGTCGGCTCTGGGAAAGCCACGCCCGACTACCCATCACCGCAACCGCCTTCTACGGTCGTGGGGCTCAGTTCGCGAGGGCGGCCGCGGGGCTTCGCTCGCGAGGGGGGTTGCGCCACAATCGCCCCTACCCGCGGCCGCCAAACGTGGCCGCAGGGATTCTCCTGCAAGGGCGGCTGTGGGGATGGGCACCCCTTCTCGCAACCGCTTCCCGCAGTCGTGGGACTCTGCCCACAAGGGCGGCCGCGCAGCGGCCGCCCCTCTCCGCGGTCGCCTCTTGTGGCTGCAGGGTTCCGCCCCCAAGAGCGGCCGCGCCGCAACCGTCCCTTCCCGCCACTGCGGGACTCTGCCTGTAAGGGCAGTTGCGCCACGACCGCCCCTCCCTGTGGTCGCCTCCCAGGGCCGCGGGGCATCGCCCGCATGGGCGGCCGTGGGGCGTCGCCCGCATGGGCGGTCGCGCCGCGGTCGCCCCTCCTTGCGATCGCCTCCCGGGATCGTGTTCTCTCCCACCGCGGCCGGCCATTCTTCCAGCCGCGACTTCACCTCTTCCTTGATCAGCGACCGTCCACCACCAAATTGGCCGCCCATGCATGGAGGAGCTTCCCCGTCATCCGATTATTCCATCACGATCGTCGCCATCCATTTCATTGGAAACCACCCACTAACAACTATGATTAATGTGAGAATATCATTAATTAAATTATTGGCCCGCGAATAACAAATATGATGAGCGAAATACAAGCTAAAAACCGATCCCAGCAGAGCCAGGTGCAGGAATGACTGGGGAAGCATTCCGCGAAATGTTCGAAGAAGAGTTTGGACCAGTCGGTCGACGAGCGATGGAGACCCGTCTCCCCGCTCGGGGGGCATCACCCTTGGCTCCTGAAGTACTGACCTATCCCGTCCCTCAGGGATTCAAGATCCCCCACGTCGAAACGTACGACAGAGTGGACGATCCTTGGGAGCACATCAACCACTTCTACACGATCATCCACCTCTACAATGCTCCCGATGAACTGCTTTGTCAGGTCTTCCCTACCACCCTCAAGGGGCAGGCCTGCACTTGGTTCCATTCCCTCCGAGAGGGGTCAATCAGAAACTTTCCCCAACTGAGCCAGCAATTCCTTGATCAGTTCGTGGCCAATTGCAGGATCGCAAAGGATCCATCCCACCTCTCCGGCATCCGACAGAGTAAAACCGAGACCTTGAAAGAGTTTTTCCGCTGATTTACTACAGAAGCTAGACAGGTCCATGAGGTAGACCTAGAACTCCTTCGAGGAGTTTCCTCGGGGGACTTCGATCAGGCGGATTCTATTCCGCTCTAATGCGGGATACGGTCCCCAGTTATGGAGATCTGGTACACCGGGTGGAAGCTCAGATAGCCGCAGACGAGGCCATTGAGGCCCACCGTCGATAGTTTGAAGGAGGCCAAAAGAGGCAGGAGCAGCCCTCCGGAAGACGAGCAGAGAGGCGCGACGAGAACCGTCGCATCGAGCATCGCAATCAGGAGCCCTGGAGAGGCCAGGATTACGGGCCTCCCCGGACTTACACCCCTCTCAACACCACTCGCGCCAACGTCCTATATTCCATTCAGGGCGATCCGGCACTCCAGAGGCCAAGGGCGCTCCCGCCCAATCCAAGGGCTGATTTGTCAAAGTACTGCGACTTCCATCGAGGAATCGGGCACACTGCTGAAGAATGTGTAAAGTTGAAAGATGAGATAGAGCGCCTTGTTCGGCAGGGAATACTCGGGCATTTTATTCAAGGATGTGTGCGAGAGCAGCACGGGGGCCCACCTACGCAGAGAGAACCGCCACCTGCGCACTGAGAAGCGCAGGGGGGCAGGCAGGTCGTCGGGATTATGGAAGTCATCTCCGACTTTCCCTTTCCCACGGTCAACTCCATCGCCGCTCCCCAAGAGGACAAGGCGGTTGGAATCATCCCCACCATTAGCTTTAGTGAGGAGGACCTCCAGGGCCTCCGCACACCACATCAGGACCCTCTAGTTATTGTAGCAGAAATCAGCAACCCCAGCTTCAGCGTAAAGCAAGTTCTGGTGGATAACGACAGCTCTGTAAATGTTATATTCATGACTGCGTTAACCAGTATGGGAATCCAAAGGCAGAATCTTCATCCAGCATCAGGCCCCATCTACGGCTTCAGCGGGGCGCCCGTGTCCGTGGCAGGCACCCTCACCCTTCCAGTGACACTAGGAGAATTTCCAAGGCAAGTCTCCCACGACGTGCAATTCGTGGCGGTCGATACAGAATCGCCCTATAACGTGATTTTTGGTCGGCCCCTCCAGACAGCTTTCCAGGCAGTCCCGTCAATTCCGCACCTCGCAATGAAGTTTGTCATGCCGGCGGGGGTTAGGGTCGTCAGGGGCAGCCAGGACATGACACGCTCATGTTATCTGCACTAAGCACGGCAGGAGGTCGTCCCAAGAACAAAAATTTACCGCATCTAACAGGTCGCTCTGGAGAAGGGCCAGAACTGAGGCGAACGTGCCTCCTAAAAACTTTTCTCTATATCAAACTACCCAAAGACAACTATAAATTCGCGAGGAAAACCCTCATGCACAAACTATCATGCTTACTGATTTTTCTGCTTTCATTCTAACTTTTGTCATGCAGCAAACACGCCAGAAGGACATCTCGTCTCTCAGACCCCCCTGAGGCCAGGATTGTTAGTTCCACAAAACGGTCCGGGACCCATCGACATGCGACCCACTTGCCGGTTTGGAATCCGTCATCGTGCAAAGGCGCGATCAGGCTAAGGAAAAAACCAAACCACTCATCTCTTTACCTCTATATACTGTGATTATGATATCACTAACTCCTAAAACTTGCAGGACCGATTTGGACTCCGTCCCTTGGGGTCCGGCGAGCAACTACAACACGATTGTCTCGATCCCCCTGGAACGACTCAAAGGTTCGCCCTTCACTCGTCTAGTGGATTGCGACGTCGTCAGGAATGAGCACCCCCGGTTGACCGCGGCCCATTGCACGACAGCCTCGGCCTGGCAACAGGTCGCGATGTCGCTTGAAAACCGAATACCAAGTCCCACGCAGACTGTAGCACGGTGGCCTTGACCTTTCTCCTATGGCAGAAATGCCCAATCTTCTCCTAAGGAGCGGGTCGCAACATCGTCAGGGACCAGCTCCCTCAGTTGTGCGCAGCCCACAACGCGATAGCCTCGACCTCACTCCACCAGCGCAAGGACCCGACCTTCGCTGCGTAGTAGGTTGTGATTTCGTTCGAGTCTTCGGGGCCACGCCTCGCAAATTCTAGGGTTTATCAGCTGCTCGCGGGGGTTCGAATCGACCATGTCCTCCTGCCGACAAGAGGCCGAGGATTATGACTCTTCACCTGCATCCGAAGCTCGACGCCCCGCCATCCTGGGAAAGCCCCCACGATCGGTGTAATTATAACCTCAGGGTCCATCAGCTGCTCGCGGGGGTTCGAATCGACTATGTTCTCTTGCTGACAATAGGCCGAGGATTATGACTCTTCACCTGCATCCGAAGTCTGACACCCCACCCTCACAGGGCCTGCCCCCTCGCGACTGGTGCCTAACTAAGCTACAATCGCAACTAAATCGGGTTCCGGCCCCGCTAAATCCACATCTTAACCAACCAAAGCCACACTGTGGCGCGATGGATTCACTCTCTCTGACGCGATTCAGGGGTGCACCCTTCGTCCGCACAGCGGTTTGCGACATTGCCGGGGACCAGTTCCCCCAATTGTGCGCTGCCAACAGCGCGATGTCCTCAGCCTAGCAACAGGTTGCGGAGTCGCCAAAGGGACCAAAACGTTGAGTCCCTCGCAGACTGTAGCACGACGGCTTCGACCTCGCTCTCATGGTGGCAAGGCTCGCCCTTCTCCTACGAAGCAGGTCGCGACGTCGTCAGGAGCCAGCTCCCTCAGTTATGCGCAGCCCGCAGCGCGATGGTCTCAGCTTCTCTACCCTTGCACTAGGGGACGCCCTCCGCCTCGTAGTAAGTTACGACGTCGTCAGGGTCTACGGGGTCATGCCCCTCCAGTGCCACCGGGTTCACCGCAACTCGCAAGGGTTCGAACGAACATGACCTCCCGCCGATAATAGGTCGGAGCTCTCATAACTCTTCACCCCCATCCGGAGCAAATACTCATCCACCGCTCAGGGCCTGCCCCTCGCAGTTGGTGCATGGCTAAGACAACAATTGACCGCAACAATCAGAAGCAAAAGCAGTGACAACCACTCAACAAACATATAAAGTACAAAGGTACAAATCGACGGAGACAAACCCACCAGTACAAAGAAGTACATGTATACAAATCAACAAAGAGCATCAAAGAGATGTAGCTGTCACTCAGCGGCCATGCCCTCCTCAGCATCGGAGCCCTCCTCCTCTGACAAATCCTCAAGACCGAGGCAGGTAACATCGCATCCCCGCTTCCGAGACACCATCCGAAGGGTCTTTGCCATCTCCTGGCAGAATGTGACTTCCTGCAAGTCCTCCATCTATGGCTCTACCTCCTGAGTCTACACCTCCTAGCGGACCTCCTCCGGGATCAGACACCGGTCTCTCATGTAATCCACAGAGTCCCGGTACTCTGCCAGACTAGCCGCCTTCAGCTCAACCTCCCGATCCGCGGAGGAAAGACGCATCACCTCCGCCCTGGATAGCTCCAGCTCTGCCCGAGCTTCGTATAAAAGACGCAAAGTCTCCTCCGCAGCCGTCTTCTCAGCCCTGTGCGCAGCTTTGGCGTCCTCTAGTTCGCATCGCAGCTCAGACCCAATCTTCCTAAGTCGCGAAATATCGCGCTCTCGTCGCCCCTTCAGATCCGAAAGGGAACTCTTCGCCTCCCCGAGCTCACCCTGAAGGGACATGTAGCTGTCCTCCAGGCTCACGTAATGGTCATTCCACGTAAGCGCAATGTTCGCCTGAGTCTCCATCTGCAAAATAAAAGGGACAAGTCAGAATAACTTTCCTCAAAAGCCGCCACTAAAAAGTTGAGATCGCACATACCGCATGGTTTATCGCCTCCAAAGAAGAGGAGACCCTCTTTCCTTTCACCACCTGCCGCACCGCAACCCGTGCTGGGGAGGTCTGGGGGGCAGAGGACCCCAGGATCTCAAGATCCGCATCATCTGGCTTGCCTCCGACTCCAGAGCCGCAAGGGGCAGCCCACTCCAAAAGAACATCCTGTCGCGGCAGGAGGCTAGAACCCGCCACCTCAGCTCTGCGGCCTCCAAACACTAGCTTCCTCTTCCTGTCACGGGAGAGAAGGATGGCGGCAGCACGTCCCGAATCAACAGACAACCCGCATAACAGCAGACGCTTCTCATCAACGAAAGTAGAGATGCTGTACAAGATGTTCCCCAGCTCTCGGGGATCTGCAAAACTAAGGACGGGAGTAAACTCTCGCTCGTGTCCCCTAGAACGTCGGCAACTGTCCGGAAGCGCGTTCCACTCCTCTAGCAATCCACCTGGGTTCCTGACATATCCGAACAAGGTATTCTCGTGGCGACGGTCCGCCCGGGTCTCAAACTCCAGCCACCGCTTGTTGCTGAGGACGTCTATGCGGCCCCCGCCGTCGGCGCGCACCTCACACCAATTCTTGAAAATATCCAAGGAAAACCTCGATCCACGCTCGCGAAAGAATGCGATCAACCCCATGATTCACGTCGTCCCAAGAGGGGTAAACTGCGACACAGGAACGCCGCAAAACTTCAGAATCTCGGCAACTTCCTCGCAAGATGGAAGCGAAAACCGCACCGAAGTGACGATTCACAAAGAGTCATCCAACCTCGCGGAGGGTTTTGCACCCGCTCTTCAAAACTAGGGATCCGCACCTCCAAATCGGGGGGCAGGTTGAAGTGCCTCCTCCATATATCCACATGCTCGAGGGAGAGACTCGAACGCAGTCGCATAGGACGGCTCTGCACACCCCGCTTGGAAACCTGAAAGAATAGAAAAGTAAGGTCAGAAAAGCGAGTCCGAGCGCACGTTACGCCCACACATACGAGTCATGCATGCACGCAAAGAGCGCGCGAAATCAGCCCACGCATGCCGCCGAGCCACTCGTAAGCAGAGCGGCCGCACCGCGCGCTCCCCGCGCGCACCCGCGCGCGGGTGCAGCCCCGCGCGCACCCGCGCGCGGGTGCAGCCCCGCGCGCACCCGCGCGCGGGGTCAGCCCCTCCGGCCTCGTCCGTTGCTCGGACCTTCTCTTCGATCGGATTCTTACCTTAACTTTGTCGTCGTCGCCGCCCATTTCGGTGTTAGCACCCATTCCGGCCATCGCCTCCTAGCCTCGTCGCAAAGAAAAATTCCCGCGCTTACCGTTCGCTCCAAGACGACGGGATTTTGGGGGGCAAATGATGGGTACCCCTTAATTTATAAATAATTATTATAACTCCCGCGCACCGGATCGTAACTCCGCGTACCGGATCGTAACTCCCGCGCACCGGATCGTAACTCCCCCGCGCCAAATCGCAACCGCCGTCGCCGCCATCTTTACGGGCGGGCGGCGGGCGGTGGCCGGCCGGCCGCCCCCCTTAGCGGGCGGCCGCCCCCATGCGGCCGGCGGCCGCGACCGACCACCCGGGGCCGGCCGCCCCCCTGTAGCCGGCCGTCCGGGGCCGGCCGGCGGCCTCCTTGCGGTCGTCGTCCGGCCGCCTCCTTGCGAACCGGCCGCCCCCTTGCGGCCGGCAGCCGCGACCGGTCGTCTGGGGCCGACCGCCTCCTTGCGGCCGGCCGGCCGTGGCCGGCTGCCCCCCTTGCGGCCGTCCGCCGCGGCCGATCAGTCGTGGCAGGCCGCCTCCTCGCGGCCGGCTGCCTCCTCGCGGCCGGCTGCCTCCTCCCTCGGTCGGCCATCGGCCGGCGCGCCTCCTCCGACCACCGCCGTGGGTCGACCTTTTCTCCACCGTCCGATCATGGCGGGCCATCACAGCCCTCCGATCGCCATAAGTGATCGCAACCCTCCGATCGCCACAAGTGATCGTGGCCCTCCGATCTGCGATTAACCACCGTAACCATCTCGGAAACCCTATATAAGCACCCATGATAGTTCATTTCAAGAGATCTGGCTTCATTCTCTTCTTCGATTTCTCTCTCTTCGTTCCTACTTTTCCCCGGAGCTTCTCTCTCTACTCGCCTCCTCCTCTCCTCTTTCACTCACTAACTTGACAGGTTCTCCCGCGAACGCCACCCAGAGAAGAAAGGAAGCGAAGTGCCAGTGAAGGCAACCCTCCTCAGTCTGAGGTATAGAGCGCAGGCATCCTGCGGCGCGCGAGCCAGAAGAGCAAGCGCTCAAGAAAGACGCACGTCCAAGTGCACGGACTCCTAAGCGGTGGCTTGTCACCCACGGAGAGCTCTCTCAACTCCCCAGTATTTGTAACGAGGCGCGGCCTGTCGCCCTCGCTTTCTCTTTACAAGAGCGCTGTAACAGAGGCAGATAGTGGAGTTTGGCTGGCACAGACCCGGCCACGTGGTTTTTTCCCCTTCCCGGGGTTTTCCACGTCAAAACTGTGTGTGTACAATTTCTCTGTTTCTACTTTGACTGTGTGCGTACTCAATCGCCTGGGGCTGAGACGGACCGATCTGGAATCGGTCTACCGAGGACATTGAGCGAAGCGCAACAACAGTCATGAACATTATGCCAAAGGATTTTAACCGCACGACTCTAGACTTGCGAGATAAACACATACTTATTATGCTTGAAGATATTTAATGTTATTTGATGCTTAGATGACAATTATTCAAGAGAGTGTGGAAAAACAATATAATGAACACTAAATTTTCAAAACAAAATAGATGAGAAGGTTAAATATAGTGAAGTTTGGATGTTCTTATGGTCATGTGATAAGGTGTTTGAAATAATAAATGTTCATGAAAAAGTTGTTGCTTGGATAGGAGATTTTGCACTTCTAGTAAATGAACCATACGCAAAGTTCCTTGCCCATAGTCTATAAGTTGCATGCATTATTTAAATATAGATAAGAATTTTTTTGGGCCAGACTATTTCAAAATCGGCTACATGATGTGCTATAAGCATAGCATCTTGCGGACTAGCCGTGCAAATTTTTGGCCATGAATACAATCTACTCAAATTATTCCACCGATCCGTAGAAAAGCTCCTTGTAGATCAAAAAAGTGACAAAACAAGCATTTCAATGAAGAAAGGTGTCAATCAAAGATGAGCCGAAAATATGAGACAATTACAGGCTCCAAGTGTGACACAGTTGAGCATACTAAATAAAGTTTCAAGTAAGCATTATATATTTTTATAAATTTTCATTCACCAAACAACTTTAATTTTAAATGTTTACTAATTTCTTCATTATCAGAGGTATTCTAGAGTGAGCCCTTTGAGAAATTTGCATGTTATTTTGAAATGCCTTGTTCAACATGGTTCTTATTTCTAATGTAGAAAAGAAATAAATAATAAGAATGCTAAGTTTTGAATTTTGGAACCTTGTTGTAAATATTTGGCCTTACACAGAATATATTTGAATTAACAAATTGCACTGCCATGCAACAAATTTTAAGGTAATTGAAGGCAGCTCGGTTGATTTTCAATTCGTTGCCCTGAAAGGAACCCCTCAAACAGTTTACCTTTAAAAAAGCCCCTCAACAAATAGTAGCAAATAATTCATGTTGTTCCTAAGGGTATATTTGGTTCGGCGGTGGCTGGTGCATCCGGTGAGTTGAAACGACACCTTGAAATTAGAGGGGGAGAGGTGGGGGTCAAAACGGAGCGGATCGGAGCCGCTTCATTCTTGCTGCGGGTGCAAACAGAGCAAACGCTGTCGGCGGCCGTTTGTTTACCCGCCGTTCGGCGGGATTTGCTCCGAACGGAGGCGTTTGCTCCAAACAGAGGCGGCGAAACGCCGGACCAAACGAAGCCTAAGTTTTTGAAAATTTCTCTCTCCTAGTTGCTATCATGTCAAAAAAATTTCAGATAAATTAATGAAATTGCTAAAGGCAAATTCAAAATGGATATCCAAAAAACATTTTAACAACAAATCATATTTTTTTGAAAATTATTCAATGCAAACAAACTGTTATAAACAAACCGATATTGCTAACAACAAATCAAATCTAAAATTAAAATATTTGCTATATTTTGTAACTGTAATGGTTAGTCGTTTCAACATAAGATACTGTTGCGGTTCGCTCAATGCCCTCGGTAGACCGGTTCCGGAACGGTCCGTCTTAGTCCCGGACGATCGAGTACGCACACAGTCAAAGTAAAAAAAAAAGAGATTGTACACACACAACTTTAGCGTGGAAAACCCCAGAAAGGGGAAAAAAACCCGTGGTCGGGTCTGTGCCAGTCAAGATCCACTATTTGTCTCTGTTACAATGTTCTTGTAGAGAGAATGCGAGAGCGACAAGCCGCGCCTCGTTACAAATACTGAGGGGTTGAGAGAGCTCTCCTTGGGTGACAGTCCACCGCTTAGGAGTTCATGCACTCTGACGTGCGTCTTTCTTGAGTGTTTGCTTCTTAGGCTTGCGCTCTGTAGGATGCCTGCACTTTATCCCTCAGAGTGAGGAGGGTCGCCTTAGTCGGCACTTCACTCTTTCTTCTTTGGGCGGCGCTTAGAGGAGAACCTGCCAAATTAGTGAGTGAAAGAGGAGGAGAGGAGGAGCGTAGAGAGAGAAGCTCCGGGGAGAAGCAGAAATGAAGAGAGAGAGAGCGAAGGAGAGAATTAAGGAGGATCCCCTCAAATGAACTATCAGGGGTGCTTATATAGGATTTCCGAGGTGGTTATGGTAGTTAATCATGGATCGAAGGGCCGTGATCGTTCGTAGCGATCGGAGGGCCTTAATGGCCTGCCGCGATCAGACGGTGGAGGGAAGGCCGACCCACGATGGCGGTTGGAGGAGGCGCGCCGGCTGGCAGCCGCCCGAGGGAGGGGGCGGCCGACCAAAGGGGGCGGCCGACCATGGGTGGTCGGGCGCCGCCCGCCGCCCGCCCGTAAAGACGGCAGCGGCGGCGGTTGCGATTTGTCGCGTGGCGGTTGCGGGATCCAGCACGCGGTGGTTGCTCGATCTGGCGTGCGGGAGTTGGGATCCGATGTGCGGTAGTTTGGATCCGTCGCGCGGTAATGGGATCCGGCGCGCGGTAATGGGATCCGTCGCGCGGTAGTTAAGATAATCCTCTAAAAATTAGGGGGTACCCATCATTTGCCCCCCAAAATTCCCTCGTCTTGGAGCGAACGGAAAGCGCGGGAATTTTCTTCTTTGCGACGGGGCTTGGCGGCGATGGCCGGAACGGGTGCAAACACCGAGATGGGCGGCGACGGCGACAGTGCTAAGGTGAGACTCTGACCGAGGGAAAGGTCCGGGCACCGGATGACGCCGGAGGGGAGGAGGCCCCTCGCGCCACACTTACGTAGGCGGTGCGTGCGAGCGCGGGGTCTGACCCCCGCGCTGCGCGCACGCACAGGGTTGGACCCGTGCGCGGAGCCCCCACGCGGGGGCGCGCGGGGCGCGCGCAGTGCGGGCGCGCGCTCACGCGCGGTTCGGCCGCGTGCAGGGCACGGGCGGTGCGGCCGCTCGCTCGCGCGCTGTCCGGGCGCGCAGGCGCGCGTGCGCGCTCGTGCGTGCACGGGCAATTCCCGCGCGCGGTGCTTTATGCATGTGGGTGATACGTGCGCGGGCTGATTTTGTGCGTGCTTTGTGCACGTGTGTGGCTCGAATGCGTGGGCGCAATGTGTGCGTTCTTTGCAGTTCCCACTGGTGCACAATGTGGGCTGGAGCCGTGCGCGGCACGCGCCTGCGACTCGTTCCTCGCAGATCGGGCACGCATTTAGGATTTAATCGTGCTCGGACTTGCTTTACCGACCTTACTTTTCCGTTTTTTCAGGTTTCCAAGCGGTGCGCGCAGAGCCGTCCTATGCGGCTGCGCTTGAGTCTCTCCCTTGAGCACGTAGCTATTTGGAGAAGGAGCTTCAACTTGCCCCTGATTTGGAGGTGCGGATCCCTAGTCCTGAAGAGCGGGTGCAAAACCCTTCGCGTGGCTGGATGACCCTTTGCGAGTCGTCTCTTCGGTGCGGCTTTCGCCTTCCGGCTTGCGAGAAAGTTGCCGAGATTCTGAAGTTCTGCGGCATTCCTGTGTCGCAGTTTACCCCTCTTGGGATGACGCGGATCATGGGGCTGATCGTGTTTTTTCGCGAGCACGGATCGAGGTTTTCCTTAGATATTTTCAAGGATTGGTGCGAGGTTCGTACTGACGGCGGGGGCCGCGTGGATGTCTTCAGCAACAAGCGGTGGCTGGAGTTCGAGACCCAGGCGGATCGCCGCCATTGGAATACCTTGTTTGGATATGTCAGGAATCCGGGTGGATTGCCAAAGGTGTGGAATGTGCTTCCGGACCGTTGTCGGCGTCTTAGAGGACACAAGCGGGAGTTTACTCCTGTCCTTGGTTTTGTGGAGCCCTGAGAGCTGGGGAATATCTTGTTCAGCATTTCTACTTTCGTCGATGAGAAGCGCTTGCTGCTATACGGGCTGTCTGTTGATTCAGGACGTGCTGCCGTCATTCCTCTCTCCCGTGACAGGAAGAGGAATCTAGTGTTTAGAAGTTATAGAGTTGAGGAGGAGGGTCTGAGTCTTCTGCTGCGACAGGATGTACTTTCAGAGGGAGCTGCCCCTTGTGGCTCTAGAGCGGGAAGCGAGCCGGACGATGCAGATCTTGAGGTCCTGGGGTCCTCTGCCCCCAGGCTTCCCCAGCGCGGGCTGCGATGCAACATGTGGTGAAAGGAAAGAGGGTCTCCTCTTCCTTGGAGGCGATGAACCATGCGGTAGGTATGATCTCAACTTTTGAGTAGTTGCTTTTGGGAAAAGCTCTTCTGACTTGTCTCTTTTCTTTTGTAGATGGATACTCAGGCGAGCATTGCGCTTATGTGGAATGACCACTATGTGAACCTGAAGGACGGGTTTATGGCCCTTCAGGGTGAGCTCCGGGAGGCGAAGAGTGCCCTTTCGGATCTGAAAGAGCGACGAGAATGCGATATTTCGCGACTTAGGCAGATTGGGTCCGAGCTGCGGTGCGAGCTGAAGGACGCCAGAGCTACGCACAGTGCCGAGAAGATGGCTGCGAAGGAGACTTTGCGTCTTCTAGATGAAGTTCGGGCAGAGCTTGAGTTATCCAGGGCGGAGGTGACGCGCCTTTCCTCCGTGGATCGGGAGGTTGAGCTGAAGGAGGCTGGTCTGGCAGAGTACCGGGACTCTGTGGATTACATGCGAGACCGGTGTTTGATCTCGGAGGAGGTCCGCGAGGAGGTGTGGACTCAGGAGGTGGAGCCACAGATTGAGGACTTGCAGGAAGTCGCTTTCTTACAGGGGATGGCGAAGACCCTTCAGATGATGTCCCGGAAACGGGGATGCGACGTTGCCGGCCTCGGGCTTGAGGATTTGTTAGAGGAGGAGGGCTCCGATGCTGAGGCGGGCGAGGCCGCTGAGTGACAACAATATCTCTTTGATGCTTTTTATTGATTTGCATACATGTAATTCTTTGTATTTGTGGGCTTGTCTCTGTCGATTTGTACCTTTATACTTTTTCGATTTGTACCTTTGTACTTCTTTGACTTGTTGATATGTTTGTTGAGTGGTCGTCATTGTCTTTGCTTCTAACTATTGCAACCAACTGTTGTCTTAGTCAAGCACCAACCGCGAGGGGCAGGCCCTGAGCGGTTGAAGAGTGTTTGCTCTGGATGGGGGTGAAGAGTTATGGGAGCTCCGACCTATTGTCGGCGGGAGGTCATGTTCGTTTGAACCCTTGCGAGTTGCGGTGAACCCAGTGGCATTAGAGGGGCTTGGCCCCGGAGACCTTTACGACGTCGCAACTTACTACGAGGCGAAGGGCGTCCCCTTGTGTCAGGGTAGAGAAGCTGAGACCATCGCGCTGCGGGCTGCGCATAACTGAGGGAGGTGGCTCCCGACGACGTCGCGACCTGCTTCGAAGGAGAAGGGCGAGCCTTGCTACCAAGAGATCGAGGTCGAAGTCGTCGTGCTACAGTCTGCGGGGGACTCAACGTTTGGCCCCTTTGGCGACACCGCAACCTGTTGTTAGGCCGAGGATATCACGTTGTTGGCAGCGCACAACTGGGGGAGCTGGTCCCCGGCGATATCGCAAACCGCTGGGAGGACGAAGGGTGCACCCTTGAACCGCGGCAGAGAGATTGATGCCATCGCGCCACAGTATGGATGTGGTTGGTTAGGTGTGGATTCAGCGGGGCCGAAACCCGATTTAGTTGCGATTGTAGCTTAGTTAGGCACTAGTCGCGAGGGGGGGGCAGGCCCTACGAGGGTGGGGCGTCAGTCTTCGGATGCAGGTGAAGAGTCATAATCCTTGGCCTATTGTCGGCAGGAGGACATGGTCGATTCGAACCCCCGCGAGCAGCTGATGGACCCTGAGGTTGTAATTACACCGATCGTGGGGGCTTTCCCAGGATGGCGGGACGTCAAGCTTCGGATACAGGTGAAGATTCATAATCCTCAGTCTATTGTCGGCAGGAGGACATGGTCGATTCGAACCCCGCGAGCAGCTGATGGACCCTAGTATTTGTTGAGGTGTGGCTCCCCGAAGACCCGGACGACGTCGCAACCTACTACATAGCGAAGGCCCGGTCCTTGCGTCGGTGGAGTGAGGTCGAGGCTATCGCGCTGTGGGCTGCGCACAACTGAGGGAGCTAGTCCCTGACGATGTCGCGACCCGCTCCGTAGGAGAAGAGTGAGCATTTCTGCCATAGGAGAAAGGTCGAGGCCACCGTGCTACAGTCTGCGTGGGACTTGGTATTCGGTCCCCAGGCGACATCGCAACCTGTCGCGCTATGGGTCGCGGTCAACCAGGGGTGCTCATTCCCGACGATGTCGCAATCCACTGGACGGGTGAAGGGAGAACCTTTGAACCACGGCAGGGGGATCGAGACAATCGTGCTACAGTTGCTCACCGGACCCTAGGGGACGGATTCCAAATCGATCCTGCAAGTTTTAGGAGTTAGTGACATCACAATCACAGTATATAACTGTAAAGGGATAAGTTGTTTTGTTTTTTATTTAGCCTGGTCATGTCATTGCACGATGACAGATTCCGAACCGCCAAGCGGGTCGCATGTCGATGGATCCCGGACCGCCTTGAGGAACAGACGATCCTGGCCTCAGGAGGGTCTGAGGGATGAGATGTCCTTCTGACTTGTTTGCTGCATGGCAAGAGTTAGTATGAAAGCGGAAAATGCAGTAAGCAAGATAGTTTGTGCACGAGGGTTTTTCCTCGCGACTTTATAGTTGTCCTTAGGTGATTAGATGTAAAGAAATGTTTTTGGGAGGCGTGTTCGCCTCGGTTCTGGCTCTTCTCAAGAGCGGCCTTCTAGATGCGGTAGATGCTGGTTCCTGAGACGGCCTCCGGCTGCGCTTGGTGTAGATAGCATGAGCGCGCCATGTCCTTGATGCCCCTGACGACCCCAACTCCAGCAGGCGTGACAAACTTCATCGCGAGGTGCGAGATTGACGGAACTGACTGGAAAGCTGTCTGGAGGGGGCGACCAAAGATCGCATTGTAGGGCGATTCTGTATCGACTGCCACAAACTGTATGTCGTGCGTAACCTTCCTTGAAAATTCTCATAGTGTCACCGAAAGGGTGAGGGTGCCTGCTACGGACACGGGTGCCCCGTTGTAGCCGTAAATGGGGCCTGATGCTTGACGAAGATTCTGCCTTTGGATTCCCATACTGGTTAACGCAGTCATGAATATAACATTTTCCGAGCTGGCATTATCAACCAGAATTCGCTTAACGCGGAAGCTGGGGTTGCCAATTTCTGCTATAATAACTAGCGGGTCCTGGTATGGTGTGCGGAGGCCCTGGAGGTCCTCCTCGCCGAAGCTAATAGTAGGAATGATTCCAGCCGCCTTGTCTTCCTGGGGAGCTGCGATGGAGTTGACCGTGGGAAATGGAAAGCCGGAGATGACTTCCACAATCCCGACGACCTGCCCGCCCCCTGCGCTTCTCGACGCGCAGATGGCGGTTCCCTCCGCGCAGGTGCGCCTCCGCGCTGCTCTTGCACATATCCTTGCAGAAAACACCCGAGTATCCCCTATCGAACAAGGCGCTTTATCTCATCTTTTAACTTCACACACTCTTCAATAGCATGTTCGGTTCCTCGATGGAAGTCGCAGTACTTTAATGGATCAGTCCTTGGGTTGGGCGGGAGCGCCCTTGGCCTATAGAGCGCCGGATCGTCCTGAATGGCATATAGGACGTTGGTGCGAGTGGTGTTGAGAGGGGTGTAAGTTCGGGGAGGCCCGTAATCCTGGCCTCTCCGGGGCTCCTGATTGCGATGCTCGTTGCGAAGATTCTCGTCGCGCCTCTCTGTTCGTCTTTCGGAGGGTTGCTCCTGCTGCTTCTGCCTCTTTTGGCCTCCTTCAAACTGTCGACGGTGGGCCTCAATGGCCTCATCTGCGGCTATCTGAGCTTCCACTCGGTGAATCAGATCTGCATAACTGGGGAAAGTATCCCGCATTAGAGCGGAGTAGAATCCGCCTGGTCGGATTCCCCCGAGGAAGACCCCTCGAAGGAGCTCAGGGTCTACCCCGGGGATCTGTCTTGCTTCCGCAGTAAATCGGCGGAAATACTCTTTTAAGGTCTCGATTTCATTCTGCCGGATGCCGGAGAGGTGGGATGGATCCTTTGTGATCCTGCAGTTGGCCATGAACTGATCGAGGAATTGCTGGCTCAGCTGGGGAAAGTTTCTGATGGACCCCTCTCAGAGGGAATTGAACCAAGTGCGGGTCTACCCTTTGAGGGTGGTAGGGAAGACCTGACAAAGTAGTTGATCGGGCGCGTTGTAGAGGTGGAGGACCGTGTAGAAGTGATTGATGTGCTCCCAAGGATCGTCCACTCCGTTGTACGTCTCAATGTGGGGGATCTTCAATCCTTGAGGGACGGGATAGGCCAGTACCTTGGGAGCCAAGGGTGATGCCCCCCGAGCGGGGCGTCACGACGCCATTGTTCGTCGGCCGACAGGTCCAAATTCCTCTTCGAACATTTCACGGAATGCTTCCCGAGTCATTCCTGCGCCTGGCTCCGCTAGGGCCTGCTGCTGCTGATTGCTGCGGAGGGGGGCGATTCCTGTTGCCCTGACGTGGCGAATGGGATGCTCAGTGCTGTCGTGCCTCGATGACTCAGATTCTTCTTCAACGGCCCTCTGGCCTTCTGCTGGTGGTACTGGTAGATTCTCCTGAGTTGGGGCCCCTGCAGGCACGTGGGGGCCTGTGAGTCGCCTTAAGAGGGCGAGCATCTCGACCCGGATGTCTGGTGGGGGCGCCACGTTTTCGGGCGGCGCTGCACCAGGCGCCGTGTCGACCTCTTGCGGTGGCGCGTTTGCTAGAGACTACGACGCAGCTTGATCCTCTTGTTGACGCCGGATCGACCCCCTAGTCGTTCGGGTGCTCTTTCTGGCCATTCTGTCACGCTCTGACAAACTTCTGAGTCTTCTCACGCTTGCTGGGAATGCTTTCCCATAGACGGCGCCAAATTGTTGCGGTTCGCTCAATGACTTCGGTAGACCGGTTCCGGATCGGTCCGTCTTAGCCCCGGGCAATCGAGTACGCACACAGTCAAAGTAGAAAAAGAAAGATTGTACACACACAACTTTAGCGTGGAAAACCCCGGAAAGGGGAAAAAACCACGTGGCCGGGTCTGTGCCAGCCAAGATCCACTATTTGCCTCTGTTACAGTGTTCTTGTAGAGAGAATGCGAGGGCGACATGCCGCGCCTCGTTACAAATACGGGGGGGGGGGGGGGGGTTGAGAGAGCTCTCCTTGGGTGACATGCCACCACTTAGGAGTTCGTGCACTCTGACGTGCGTCTTTCTTGAGTGTTTGCTCCTCAGGCTTGCGCTTCGTAGGATGCCTGCACTTTATCCCTCAGAGTGAGGAGGGTCGCCTTAGTCGGCACTTCACTCTTTCTTCTTTCGGCGGCGCTTTGAGGAGAACCTGCCAAATTAGTGAGTGAAAGAGGAGGAGAGGAGGAGCGTAGAGAGAGAAGCTCTGGGGAGAAGCAGAAATGAAGAGAGAGAGAGCGAAGGAGAGAATGAAGGAGGATCCCCTCAAATGAACTATCAGGGGGGGCTTATATAAGATTTCCGAGGTGCTTAGGGTGGTTACGGTGGTTAATCATGGATCGGAGGGCCGTGATCGTTCATAGCGATCGGAGGGCCGTAATGGCCCATTGCAATCGGACGGTGGAGGGAAGGCCGGCCCACGATGGTGTTCGGAGGAGGCGCGCCGGCCGGCGGCCGCCCGAGGGAGGGGGCGGCCGGCCAAGGCCGCCCGACCGGAGGGGGTCGGCCGGCCGTGGCCGCCGGCCGCGAGGAGGCCGCCGGCCACGGTCGGCCGGCCGCGGCCGCTGGCCGCAAGGGGGCGGCCGGCCACTGACGGTCGGTCGCGGCCGCCGGCCGCAAGGAGTTGGCCGGCCGAGGCCACCGACCGCAAAGGGGGCGGCCGACCATGGGTGGCCGAGCGCCGCCCGCCCGTAAAGACGGCGGCGACGGCGGCGACGGTTGCGATTTGCCGCGTGGCGGTTGCGGCATCCGGCGCGCGGTGGTTGCTTGATCTGGTGTGCGGGGGTTGAGATCCGATGTGCGGTAGTTTGGATCCGGCGCGCGGTGGTTTGGATCCGGCGCGCGGTAATGGGATCCAGCGCGCGGTAATGAGATCCGGCGCACGATAGTTAAGATAATTCTCTAAAAATTAGGGGGTACTCATCAGATACAAAAAAGAACAAAATTACTTTGAGAATGAATATAGAAAAGATTAATACACAGACAAAAATTAGAAGAAAAAAAATGAGATCGATAGACACGTAAAGAGCTGGCTGGGAGATCTTCGTCCAGTGTGAGAAACAGGTCCGACTGGAGAGGATGAGGTTTCAGCGAGGTCGGCGATGGGAAAACGACGAGGTTAGCGATGGAGTATTGGGAGTGGGTTTCGCTGGCGGAGTTACTATCGGGTGTGTGACAACCGACAGAGCGTTTGTCCGTAGGAAAAAGCCGATTCCCCGCTGTCGACCGCGCCGAAACCCCATCCTCTTCCGTCGGGCCCATTTCTCGCACTGGACGAAGATCTCCCGCTCTATCTTTTCAATATGTTTATCAAAGTAATGTTCTGTCTATTATCTTACGTTGAAAATGCTAGTAACAATTTCATAAATTAATTGTTATTTGACTAATTTCATATATTTTTTTGCATTCAAATAATATTTAATAGAGACCAAATTTAAAAAGATATGTAAAAATAACGCCTAACTATTTACGGTTCTACCCTTTAACCTCCAGGGGCCTGTCCCCACGTTACCTCCCCAGCGGCGCTTTTTTATCTCATCATCATCGCTGCTAATAATTCTGTCAACAGCTTCCCAACCTCCGATTTCTCCGCGACATATCCTAAAACGGTTTCCCGTGTAGCCACCAATATAGCCTCTTTCCCACAAAGGCACGGCCTGTTGATAAACAAACGGCAGACCGCTACACAGACCGCCATACGACAAGTTGAACACCCGTAACGGGGGGGCGTTCCGTAGGCCTCCTTGTATCTCTCACGCACGACTCTTGTCTAGTTGGCGCAGCCCCGACAAAGCCCTCAGAAGCCCCTTATCAATCACCTTTCCTGCACTCCTCTCTCTCTACGCTTCCCCTCCGCGGAGATCCGCCGCCACTTCCTCTCACCGGTCGCCGGAGGGCGCTCTAGAGAGCTAGGTCTAGCGGATCGCCGGTGGGATGGGCAATTGCTGCCGCTCGCCGGCGGCGGTCGCCCGCGAGGATGTTAAAGCTAACTTCCACGAACGCAAGCAAGGCGGAGGCGGAGGGGGTACTGGAACAGGAGGAAAACACCAAAACAGCGGCGCCGGGGGCGGGAAGAGGCTGACGGTGCTCACCGATGGGAGCCGGGACGCGCGATTGGGCGGGATAGAGGAGAAGTATATGGTCGACGGGGAGCTAGGGCGGGGGGAGTTCGGGGTGACCTACCTGTGCATGGATCGGGACTCGCGGGAGCTTCTGGCCTGCAAGTCCATCTCCAAGCGCAAGCTCCGGACGGCGATCGACGTCGAGGATGTCCGGCGCGAGGTTGCGATCATGCGCCACTTGCCCAGGAGCCCTAGCATCGTGAGTCTCAGGGAGGCCTGCGAGGACGACAATGCCGTCCATTTGGTCATGGAGCTATGCGAGGGAGGGGAGCTATTCGACAGGATCGTGGCTCGCGGCCACTACACAGAGAGGGCGGCAGCCGCGGTTACGAAGACGATTATGGAGGTTGTGCAACTGTGTCACCTGCACGGCGTCATCCACCGTGATCTTAAGCCGGAGAATTTCCTCTTTGCGAATAAGAAGGAGAACTCCCCTCTTAAGGCCATTGATTTTGGGTTGTCCATATTCTTCAAGCCCGGTATGTCTTGATTTCCGTTTTCATACTGTAATAAGAGTTACTGAAATAGCTAATTTGGTGATATTTCTATCTGAAGGCTAATCTGCTGGAATGTTTGCTAAAATTAGGCATTTGCTTTTTGATCTTGGTTATCTTCTGTCTCACTGGGCAGTTTTGGATGCTTTTTCTGTAGCTGTAGATGCCCACTCAAGATACCAGCTGCTTTTGCTTCAGAAATGTATCAAAATTGAAAAAAAAAATCCTGGAATTTGATGGCTGTTAAGAAAAAATTAATTTTATTCTCTAGATTGATGTCAGCTGCTAAAATATTTGCCATGAACTTATCTGTACTATGGACATTCCAGAAAAGGCACATCATCAGTGAAATCAGACATGATGTGTAAAGTTTTAACTCTTTATTAAAGAGAAGCTACTTCTTATTATACCACAAACAAGGATGATCTTTTAAATTGTTTGTTTGGGCGACAATTAATGTGACTTGATGATTGCTCACTTTATCCATGGACACGAAGATGTTGAATTTTATTTTATGTCTGCAGACGTACACCCCAATCCTTTTTCATTTTATTCATAGCGGGTTGTTGAGGTCGGGCCTTTATCCCTTGAACTCCTTTATGACGGATTTTATTTATCTCCTCATACCCAACTACACTGCAGTGAAGTTAGAAAGGGGGGTAACAAGAAAACACAATTTTTCTCAAATTCCTTCTATATTTTGGGAAACCCTCTTAGGGAATAAAACGCAAACAAGCAGGCCACTACAAATACAACAGTCCAAAGAGAGAAAACAAATATGTGCCTTGCTTGACCCTCTACTGGACTATACTACAAATAACACCTACATACATCTATCATAGAGATTAGCGTGCTTTGCTTACTCACTTGTTAACTAATACCATAAATCACCTTTAGGTTACTATGAATTTAAAGGAAGTGATTTAGGGTAGAGAAATTGAAACCTCAACTTCAATTCGTAGTTGGAGAAGAGAAAAATACAAGGAAATCCACTTCCTTCCTTGTGCCTTCAAACTCGAAGATGATGACAACACAACCTCTTTTGTCTTCCACCTCATTGGTGATCATACCCTACCTAGCTCATAATCTACCTATTCTTCATAGTGTCGAGTAGTTGGAACTCATCCTCAACTGAACCTCAAGCAACGTCTCTTGTCATCCGCATAGTGTCGAGTAGTTGGAACTCAACCTCTAGCGAACCTCAAGCAACGTCTCTCGTCATCCGTAGGAAGACTACAAGTACTCTCTGAGAAGATCAATTCATTTGATCCTTCATCACTTAGAAGCCTTCTACAGAGATTGACTCTTAGAAGTTGCTCCTTCTCTCGGACCGAATTCCACCCCTTTGTTTTCACTCTCCTTGACTCCTTTTGTACAATCCTAAATCCGGCCAAAGATCGATACACGAAAATGATAAATCAGTTCAATTTGAACCGTTTCAGATCGGGCCCAATATACAACAATCTCCCATTTAAGGTTAATCCTCTCACAAAACCATGCATTACAAATCATGGCGACAACACTAATTATCTAGTAATGTCCGGTCCAAGTTTGAGCAAAATTTCATCTTTCCACACAACACGATCTTTGTGAGCATGTCAACATAGTTATTATCAGTATGCGCCTTCTTCAATATGAGAGTGCAATTTTCAATTAGATTGTATGTGATGATACCACTGTCTAATGTGATTTATTCTTTGTTTGATATATTAGTTCCCGTAATTCAGTATGTATTTCTTCTATTATATAAATAAACCCTTAGACCTCTATTGAGGTATCAAGTCTTCTAATCCCGTCTAACATGGTATTAGAGGGTAATAATGCCGCCGTAGCACAAACCGTTTAGCCAGTATGCACTTCACAATGCCCTGTTCGGTGGATGGCAGATTTAGGTGCTTCTAATCACCTTACTAGTACCTCAGGTATCTTACACATACAAATGTCATAGTGGGTCTTCAATTACTGTTGCAGATGGATCAACTGTACCCATTATTGGGTTTAGTAGCTGTGATGTGACACTAGACATGACTCTCTCCTCAATTGCTCATGTTCCCCAATCTGCTTACAATTTATTGTCGATTAGTAAGCTTACTCGTGATTTAAATTATATTGCTACATTTATATCTTCTGGTTGTGTTTTTCATGAATAATCAACGAGTCATATTAGTGATAGAGGGAAGTTGAGTGGTGGCATGTATGTTCTTGATAAAGTCTCACCTCTTGCCAGTTCTGTTGCTTCCACCCAGGTTTTTGGATCTTCATTATCATCATGGTCATCCATCTGTGCATGTTATGCGTCGTTTATATTCTGAGTTTGAGCATTTTACCCATCTCAACTGTGATTCTTGTCATTTTATTAAACTCCATAGAGTTAGCTATGCCCCTCGTCTTGATGTACATCTACTACACCGTTTGTTTTACTTCACTCTGATGTTTGGGGACTCTGTCACGTCCCTACGTTGTTAGGACACAAATATTATATTACTTTTATTGATGATTTCTTACGTATGATTTGGGTGCACTTAATGAAAAATATTTCTGAGCTATCTTATATTTTTCAAAACTTGTGTTATGAAATATTTACTCAATTTTCTGTTCGTCTTAAGTATTTTTCTTATCGCAGTCCATGTTTAACTTTCTTTTTGATAAAGGCATTATGTATCAAGCAAGTTGTCCTGATATCCCCCAACAAAACAGTGTTGTCGAAAGAAAAAATTGCCACATCCTTGACGTCACACGAGCCATTCTTCATCATTAACATGTACCCAAACACTTCTGGGGTGATGCAGTACTTACCACCCCACATCTTATCAATTGTCTTCCCACTCATATTCTTCAGGGGGGACACCTTACCATACCGGCGCGGGAAAAATCTATAGGTGACAGGTAAATGATGTCCTAACCTTATATGAAATGCAAGTAATCATTACACGACTGCAATGAGACATAAACACCGTCTACTGAAGGGTTGGATGCTTGGTGTGTGGCTTCTAGAATGAACATATTGTGACGTGCATGAAGATAACTCTACTCACATTAACTACTATATGTAAAATGTAAGATCTGACGACAAATTCTAGACATAATAATAAAGGATTAGACCACACATATATACTTTAAGCAAAAGCAAAATCATTTCTTTTAGGCAAATCAATCTTCAGTTTTTCTCCGCGTGGAAGGCCAAAATAAAAACACACGGCGAATGGTTCTTGTAAATCACAAAATATCTAGAACAAAATTCTTCAATTTTATTTATCCAAGCAAATGTAAGATCATAACATAATATTTTAAGGACGTTGTTATTAGCAAACCTTATTTCGATATTAGCAAACCATTGTTATTAGCAAACCATCTATTTTGAAAATGGTTATTAGCAAACTTTTTTGTTATTAGCAAACCACCAGAATTTTAAAAAAAAAATGAACTTTTCCAACATAGTTAAAGTGATTGCCAAAACATATAGCATTTTTCTTGCAAATCATAGTTATTCTTTCATTTCATTGTCTTTAATAAAACCAAAATATTACAATCATTACTTATAAAGTCAAAACATTACAACTTTTTTTATAAAATCAAAACATTACAAATCTTCTTCATAAAGCTAAAACATTACAACTCTTCTTTATAAACCCAAAACACTACAACCCTTCTTCATAAACCCAAAACACTACAACCCTTCTTTATAAACCCAAAACACTACAACCGTTTTTTATAAACCCAAAACATTACAACCCTTCTTCATAAGGCCAAAACTTTAAACTCTTCTTCATAAAGCCAAAACATTACAACATTCTTCTTCTTTCCAAAAAATATTGTTTGTCCTGCATAAAAAATCAATCAAAATATTTTCAAAATGAGGTAAAAAAATATTAAAAATAATGAAACATTGCTTTATGACTCACCTCATTTTCTCTAGCATTGAAAACGTGAAGTGTAGGTGCTCTCCCATGAATCTGAAATTGGATGATGATATGTTCTCCAAGGATGATAGATTTGAGGTAGTGAACATTCATCTTTCATGCTTAGCCCGACAAAGTGATTGTTATTAATAAATCCGATGAAAATTATCTTATGCATTGGAGGAATCGGTGAATCCAATGGAAAAAAAGTTATACTTTGTGCCTTTGATACTAGAACAACTCCCACATTGTAGCATGATGATATAATCAAACCCATGTATGGCATGGACATCCACTTTTCTAATGGTGCGGGTGTGGTAACACAGTCTAGTGAATGAAATAATTCTTTGCACCTTGAGTTACCTAAAATGTGAGCATAAAGAAGGTCTTTCTTACTAATCTCAATAGCAAGATCTCTTCGTACTTTAATCCATCCTTCCGAGAAGTTCAAAGCATCGGCAATAACATGATATCCACAATGTCCATCGGAGGGCGCATTGAAAACATCTACCATATTGGTTGCTATGTGCGGTGGTAGTTGACGGCGCACCCGGTCAAAGAATTTGTTTGCTTGGGTTGTTTGACCCCTTGATGACTTCTTCAAGATTTTCAACATATCCGGAGCATCCAACAAAACATGCTCAAAGTGGGAAGGCTCACGTTTTGTGCTTTTTAAATCTTCTTTAAACTTCTTTGTACTTCCTTTAGGTCTTCCCTTAGGTTTGCTCGGCATATATGGCTCTAAAGTGAGGCTTGAACCCGGATCCATTATTTCGCGTAATTTTTTCTTCATCTCCAACTGTTGATATTGAGAGGTGTTCTGATACCTTCGTATGATACCCTCAATCTCAATGTCTATGTCACATTTCTCACTACTTGTAATTGTCTCACCTTCCATGTCTTCTATACTCAATTGCCTCCAATGATTATGAATTAACCATAACGGATATGCCTTGTTTTGAGTGATATATATACCTACCTCATGAGCACAAGGTAATCCCAATGTGTTTCGGGTTGTGTGTGCAATCTTCTTCACGGGGATACTCTTTGCTCGAATATTTTTTTTCCTCTTCCCTAATTAAAGACAATGCATTAATTGAGACACGCCCAACATGCGCTGAATATAATATACTCTTGTACTCAGTGCTCATCTGTATTGAACTATGACCAAATGCTCGTCAAATTTCTGTATGTTGAAGTGTAATCATCTGATCAAAAGCCCTCCAAACCGTGTTCAAGCTGCCAATAGAAACTTCAAAAATTTTTTTCAAGTGATTATGTCCACCCTCTACGCGATTTGTTGTTGAGTTGCCCAAATGTAAGTATTTGTCTATCCATGCCGACACAAAAAACTCCTTATATGGTTCCACCCATGTACCACTCACATATGCCACTACTTTCGGGTAATTTCCTGAATACGATGATATAATAGCATTATAGCGCATATAAAATTCATTCTCAGTTCTAGCCTCTACCAACCGTTGCCATACTCCCAGAATTTTTCACATTCTTTACCTTCTTTGAAATACTTCTTACAGTTCGCCAAAACATTTCTATGAATGTGCACTTGACATAAAATATGTTTAGAAGTAGGAAACACAACCTTTATGGCATTCAACAAAGCCAATTCCCTATCTGTTACAAGCACAAGTGGTAGTGAGTTTTGATGTAAGATGGTTTTGAAATGTTCAAGTGCCCACTTATAACTGTCCTCAGTTTCATTTGACAAGAACACAAATGCTGAGAAAAAAGACTGCTGAGTTGATGTCATACCAACAATAGATAGCAACGGCATTTTATATCTGTTGGTTTTATATGTGCAATCAAGCAAGAAGACATTGGAAAACATTTTGCATAATTTGATCGCGGTCGGATGTGCAAAAAACAACCTCTCCAAGATTTGTTTTTCTTCATTCACCATACTGAAACTAACATATCCACTTTCAGTAATACATTTATATAAAAATTGTATTGGTGTACCACCTTGTAGTTCCTTCTTGTGAAATTTGAACCTCTCGTTGTATATAGTTCTCATGACCGTTTTGTTTCCAACATTTCTCTTTTTAAGGGTTGACAATATTTTCCTTGGTTTGACGTTAGAAGCATACATATCTTGGACAATTTTTTGTTCTTCGTTATCTAATCTTCCGACATATGCATGTGCCTCGAAGTGTACCATCTGATGATTGTGTGTTCCACAATTCACTGCAAGTTTCCACCCATCACTGAAGGCTTCCTTTTGACCAATTACCAAGAATGGGCAACCACATCGTTTAGAGGTAGTCTTCCTTACATTCTTTTTGACCCAACCCTTTTTACATTGATTTTCACGATAAAATCCCGCTCTGTCACAACTCAACATAATACATGGCCTAGCTCTAGTACCACACAGTTTATCAGAACCCTTTATAGTCACTGCAAAACTAAGACCTTTGGCCACATTTCGCACCCAATCAACTAACTCATCTCGGGATGAAAAAATGCAATCAGTTTGAAAGTGAATTCCAAGATCTACCTGTAAACTAATAACACATGCAAATTCTACTTAGACACCAACCAGGCTACAATATTTTCAAAAAAAAGTATCATTATACCTTAAGTCGGTAGAATTTAAGCGTTCCATCTCATCCTCCATGATATTATGTGTCTCAATCTGAAAAAGGACACAAAATAATGCAGGTTATACATTTGAGATTGTGAGCAATACATGATAGTCCAAACATAACTTCTATGATTATCCTGATGCAATGGCTAAGTAGAATTAAAAGATTTGGATATTTAAGATTTGGATATTTAAGATTTTTAACTTCAATATCAAGTAAAATGCACACTTATGTAGTACATATGATATTAAATGAGGAATATTTCCTTTTCTCCCGGGAGAAAAAGGTCACCGGGCAGTATAAGTTCACCAAAGAAAACAACAAAATTGGAGATGGTCATCCGGAGAAGCTCTGTATCCATCCAATTTGAGGAAGGATTCCAAAAATCGCGATTGGGAGGTTGTACACCCAGACATATATTGTATTGAGTGCCAAAACTGTTTTTATCTATCCTAAATCTAGCTTTGAACAGATTTCACTCCGATCACAAACTGCTTCGTAGAAGATAGACATAGCAGCGTTACACAGGGCTAACTCAGACGGGCTCTCTCACAGAGCAAATGAAAGAGAGTAATATACCTGAACTTTCCAAGGAAGGGGCTCTCTCACGTGATAGTATGTTTTCTGGTTCCCCTCTAACTTCTTTTTTGGCACTCGAGGAAAAACTCCCTTAAGAATGCACAGTCTCCTGCATAAACAAGTCAAAAGATGGTTATACTTCACGAAGAGATTACATCACAAGTTAGAGCAACCCTCAAACAGTATCCCAGATACCCAATTTTGAAGCGAAATTTTAAAACTTTGGCCATGAGGTGGGTGGAGATTGAGCAAAAAGAAGGAACGTACCTGAAGAGAGGAAGACTGACTTGAAGATTGTTCACTCCAAAAATCGGGAGGTTGGCGGCGTTGTTGCAGAGCCGATCATCGGTGGAAGAAGGGCGGCGGCATCGTGCAGCGAGAAACCCTAAATCGCGATTGGGGCTTTCGCGGGGGAGACGAAAAGCTGCTCTCGGGTGAGGAGGAGGAAGGGTTTGCTAATAATGAGTTATCAGGATTGAAAAAAAACACTTCAATTCATTGAACCCGGTTTTTTGGGGTTTGCTAATAACGAAATACGGTTTGCTAATAACAACGTCCTATTTTAATGATGAAAACAAAAGTCATACAATAATAAAACACTCACGAAATACAGAGGCTGCCGTGGGAGGAGAGATCCGACAAGGTGCAATGATGTGGCGTCTGAAATATGAAGTTATATGACTGAATATAGGAGGGAGACTGGATCTGAGTGGAGGTGGTTGTATTTGGAAGGTGGGGACTGGATCTGGAAGGAAGGGCTGGATCTGGAAGGAGGTGACTGGATTTGGAGGCGGTGAATGGATCTAGGAGGTGTGGGGGTAGAGGAGGGGTCAACTGTAAGAGTGGGACTAGAAAAAGGGTTGCTGGGATGCTGTTTGGCTTGCTAGGAGGGTGCTGTGCGGCGGTACTGCTGCAGGGAGGAGGCGGGTTCAGTGGAGGGCTGGGCGGTAGTTTTTACTACTGGGATGAGAGGGTTTGTGGAGTAGTTGGGGTGGTTTGGAGGAGAAACATTGTGGGCGGCGGTTTGGGGAAAGGGTTGTTGTTTGGGGGAATTGGAGAGGGCCGACTATGGTTTTGGGAGGGGGAAAATGAAGGTTAGGGATCAAGAATATCTTAGGGATGCAGGAAACCACCTAAGAGTCATCACCCAAGGCCTTACAGAGTCGTCAACGTGAGGGGATTGCTGGATTTCGGGAATTGTTTCTCTTAAACCTGTAATGAACTAAATGGCACCCTTACTCCTATTTATAATAAAAGAACATTAGGGCACCCTGACATCAACGACTAGGATTACAAAAGTTATATCTGGAAAAACATTAGGGTACCCTGATCGATAGTCTCAGGTGCCCGATTACTTTAAATAATGGCTGAAATTGCAAAAGTTATATCTGAAAAAACATGTAAAGAAAATTTCAGATGCATCCGCGGAGTCGGATCATCGATCCGGAGATGCCATATATGGTAGGTAGCCAATCGGCCCCGAACGGGCCCAAAACTCGTCCTCCGCAGTGAGTCCGCGTATCCCTTCCGCATCCATACCCTTTATCCTGACAATTTGAATCTCTTCCTACCTTTATGAGTATTTGGGTGTGTTTCCTACGCCCGGGATGCTCGTCTCTCTGTCTCTAAACTTGATCCTCGCTCCTTGAAATATATATTCCTCGTATATTCACATACTAAGGGATATCAATGTTATTCTCCGGACCTCCACAGATACGTTATATCTACGGATGTAGTCTTCCTTGAATCTGACTCTTACCTTCCTCGTAGATCCATACCTCCTGACTTTTCACTTGATTCTATCTTGGTTCCTCATCTCAAACCCGTTGTATTCTCTCCGGATGACCTCCTGAGTCTTCTTTGGGGACAAATTTACACTCGTCGCCCTTCTGATAGTACATCCGTGACTCCACCTCAGCTCACCTCTTCCCCCGACGGTTCGACGATTGTTCCTTGGGAAGACTCTGCTGTACCTGTGGATCCCTTGCTAGTCAGCTAGGAACTACCCATTGCACTATGGAAAGGGAGACGTACTTGTCGGAACAAAGCTTTATTTGTTAATTCTTACCAGGGATTATTGGCTTCTCATACTGCACTCCACTCCGGATCAGTACCATCGTCCATCTACTGTCGTTGATGCCAAGGCTCATTCGTGCTGGGCGACTACTATGCAAGATGAGTTAACGACCCTTCAACTTAATCACACGTGGGATTTTGGGTGCCCACTGGCAAGCATGCTATTTGATGTAAATAGATTGACTCCATCAAAGTCAATGCAGATGGTTTCCTTGAAGGTCTGCTTGGTTGCCAAAGGTTATGCTCAGACTCATGAAGTGGATTATGATGAAATATTTGACCCGGTTGCCAAAATATCCTCCATTCATATTCTTTTCTCACTTGTAACCTCTCATCAGTAGTCCCTACACCAATTTGACATAAATAATGCCTTTCTTCATGGGTCTTTGGATGAATAGGTGTATGAACAATTACCTCGGTTTGTTTCTTAGGGGGAGAGAAATAAGGTGTGCTACCTTAAGAAGTTATATGAATTGAAGCAATCCCCCAAAGTATGTTTTACTCATTTTTGATTTGTAGTCACTCAGTTCGGCCTTATCAAGAGTATGAAAGACTCGTCTTTCTTTTATTAGAACTTTCTGGCAGGTACTGTCCTATTAGTGGTATATGTCGATGACATTGTTATTTCAAGAAGTGATTCAGAAGAGATAATAAATCTTTTCACGACCCGTCTCGACAAAAGTCAGAGTGTGCTTAGGGAGGGTCATGATGCCACAAGCTTGGGCGGAAAGAAAACCATGCCTGCTAAGGCGGATGCAGAGATACTGGTTATAGGTTAAAAATAATTAATTTTAAGTAAAAACAGTTTGATTTTTTATTGCAGAAGCTTTTAGAGTTTAAAACAGTGAAGATTTTAAATGCACATGTATTTTATAAAAATCATGATTTACAGGACACTGCTATAGATTTCATGTAATTATGATTCAAAAGATGATGCATATGCATCAATATCAAATTTTAGTACATAAAGTATTTAAATAGCCTAGCAGTTGTCTATGATACCAGAGAAAATGTCTGATTGTAATTATTATATAAAATATATATTTGACAGTAAATGAAATATAAACATAAAACTTGGAACTTTAAGCAGATCGGGCTTGAGGACCTGACGGCTCTGCTACGAACGCTAAGACAATTCCAAAACAGAAAGGAAAAATCTCAGAACATTGAACTAAACAGAGTGAGCAAAGTAAAGTACAGAATAATAATAGAAGCAGAAATATATGAGTGTGTTAGTTTTCATAAATCAGAGCTACTAACTCAGACAGGTAGAATAGTCAAATAGAAATAACTGAATTAAGTTTACTCCGGAGCATAATATATATTAGAATAAGTAATATCATAAGCTGCAATCAATGAAATGTGCAGGTGTTTTGAGTGGTGCGCATGGTTCACACTCAGTCCGGACCATCGTCACGACCCAGGCCCGACTCAAGGAGGCTTAGTGGGTCCCAACTGGCACCGTAAAGGCTGCAACCCAAGTGATCCCAACATGTTTCAATGTTTGCTTATGATATTATGTGTTACATGATTCACACTTTAGGAGATTCCCAACATATCAAGACTTGTTACAAATTTAACAATTCAGTTGTACAAGATTAGAGTTCATAAACGTGTCGAGAGAGGAATTGAGTTATGGAGCAACATTCGCTCAAGTCTTAGAACCAGACAGACCTAAGAAGCAGAATTCAGTGGCACAAGGAAACTAGATAGAGAGCAATATATTTGCAGGTTTAAGTATTTATAAGTGGTATGACTACTACTATACATCATTCTTCTCGGATACCAAAATACTTAAATAGTTTAATCCATTTCAATGCACGATCGTCTTCCAAGTAAACATGTATTCGATACGAATATTTATATAAAATCACAGACCATCAATTTAGAATCATTATCAATTGCAATTAAGACACTTATTACACATGCCCAACAATCTATCGTTCTTCCAGTTTTATCTTAATTGAGCAAATCCCTCATCTAAGCGAATATCCAAATAAAAATCATCCACGATCATAATTTCATGTAAATCCAACATATCAAACCCTAAATTATTAACTTATCAGATTGAAAATTCAAGATTTAAATTATTTTGACAAACCAGACATTTCAGGGTGAGGTCATAAAATTGTAAGAATAGACAAAACATTAAAATACCAATCCGTTTGACAGATCAAAATATATACAAGAATGTAGTCATGAATCAAGGAACAAAGACATTAAATTAAACACAATGCTTGCAAGATAGAGAGATCTCTACTTGCCTTAAAGAAGCTAAAATTAAGCGGCGGAAATCGAAACCCTAACGACCTGCTGGGCAAGCAAAAATGATGGCATAAAGGAAACACGCTAGCGAAATCAGAAACCTCCCCAAAAGTAACTGGACGAAGACTGACGACGTAGACCTGGGGAAACCCACTTCTGGGATTCCAAGCAGTCGAAAATGATGTTGACATAAAGGAACTTGTACCAAGGGCACGAAATCAAAATAGCACAGAAAAAACAATTATTACCAAGAGGAACCATTACAATCCCGGCCAAATCGGAGCCCACATGGCTGCCGCCCATTAGAGGAGAGAAACTGCTGCCGGCTGGAGATTGAGGCTGCCGCCGACCTGAGATCGAGGAGGCCAGAATCGAGAGGCGGAGAAAGCGGGAGTGAGGAGCGCGGGAGCGTCGGAAGAGACACCACGTGGAGAAATACCCTACGAAGATCTTGCGGGTTTTGGCATGCGGGACATATGGACGCTCTCTTAGTTTTATTTTATTTCTTCCTAAAAACCGGGGTTACAAATCTCAAGACATCGTTATACCCCAACTTTCCCTAATTTGGAGAGGACTTCATTGAATTTGAGCTAACACCATCTTTATTTGTTTGCGCAAATATGCCCTCGATCTTCTATCAGATCTTGGGATTCTGTGGTTCTATGGATCATGCGAAAAAGTCATGTTTGAGGTCTCCTTAGAGGCACTAGCCGCACCCCAGATGGGGTGCGAAACACCTCCCTCATAACCACTGTGGTGTAACCGCTGCCGCAATATCGCGTTATCGTCGACACCGCCATCGCCGCTGCGCCAACGTCATCTCCACTGCGAGCCATTGGCCACTGCAAATCACAATCGTCTCTTGGATCTCCGCCGCTTCACGATCGCCAGTCGGCGTGCCCATAAGATTGCCCTAATGCGGCCTTACGGGTGGCCTCCCGTCCCGACCACCGTACGAAAGTGGCCTCATTTGCCCAAATCGAGCCGCCGAAGGCCACCCAATTCAGCTGCCACCCTTGAAAGGTGAGGCCCACCTTTTAGCCCAATCGGGCTGAATTGGTTGCCCGATCAACCGGTAAGGGGAGGCCTCCCGAGAGAGCCTCCCGATATTGGGTGTCGATTTGGCCTCCAGACCATAAGCCCAAATTAGGAACCAAGGGGCGACGTCCACCAAGCCCCTCCCCCCGAGGGGCGGATTTTTCTGTTGGGGGATTTTGTCCAAGGTCTTGTCACTTTCATAAATTTGGGAATGCCCCACCGTTTCTATTCGTCCGTCCGGCGTTTATTTCTGGATCGCCCCTCGAATCTATAAAAACCCCTTTCCTCCCATTTTGATTTTCTCTTCTGGGCCCAAAATGAAGGCCTCTCCTCTAAGAACTCCCCTTCGTAGGGCGCCCCTCCTCCAACGCGCGCAACGCGCTCCCCCTCGCGCGCGCCCCTCCTCCAACGGAGCTCCCCCCCACGGCCCCTCTTCCAACGTGTAGCCCCTATGTGCGCCCGTCCCTCCTTGCGCGGCCTCTCCTTACGTGCGATGCTTCTTTGTGCGCTCGCCCCTCCTTGCCGCGCTCCCCCTTGGCCTTTTCTCCAACTGCCGGCCCACGCCTCTCCTTGCGCAGATTGTGCGCCTGTTCCTTCTTGCGCGGCCTCTCCTCCAACAGCACACACCTCTTCGTGCGCCCGTTCCTCCTTGCGCGGCTTTTCCTCCAACGTGCGCACTGAATCCTTAGTACGCCCGCCGTTTCAAGTGGCCTGGATCGCTCCTGAGTTAGCCGGAGACTGCTGCGAAGTTCGTCTCAACCGCCAAAGTCTCCTGCAAGATACAACAAGATCAAAGACCGGAGGAGACCAGCCAACCAGGGAGAAGCCCGAGCTCCCGGATGTGCCCCGGCGTCAGACCAACTTCAATCCGCCGAGCTCAACTATAGGCGTACACAACGCTCGATTCCTAGGCCACAAGCTTATCGGGAGTTAACCACTCGACTCTTCTAAGCTCAACAAGAAACAAATCAGAGGAGCGCGAGTGCGCCGCCTGATTAGCGTCAGAACGGCAACAAGCTGCTACGCCTCCAAGAGTCGACAGGCTTCATTTGGTAGAGCGGTTGGGTAAAATCGGTAAATGAGGTTTGAAATACTGTTGAGAACTGGTTGCTAGGCTGACAGATCTTGCTAATATGGAAAAGTTTAACGGTGGTTTTCATGCGGCTCCTCCGACCGCCGCAACAGGTGTAGAATCTCCTCCGGCACCGCCACCGCTCCTCCCCAAGGCCAATTCCACTTCCCCTCCGCCGACGCCTCCTACTGCCCCTCCGATGGGCCTCCCACCGGGCTCCACCTCCTCAGCCGGTCTCAACTCCCCCACCTCCGACAACGCTCTTGAATCAATTTTTGGGTTGTATGGAGCCCGGGATAAGCAGTATGCACATTCCGACGGGACGGAGGTGTCGTGGAAACGGGCACTGAACTAGCACAGGGCAAGAAGCTTCTTCTCCATGTCTTCGCCTTCGATTTTGCTCTGCTGCTTCTATCAGGGTTGAAAACGCGCTCGACTGGAGGTCGGGGTAGCAGCTGCAAAAGGCGGAATTCCTTAAAGGAGCGAAACACCAACTTTTCGAGCAGGAGGCGGAAAAACAAACAAATTAACCACCGGGGTTGCGTTTCCGATAAATGGAACTACGCTTAAACGTGAGGTCAAATGAAGCCTAAAGCATCAAGAGTGAGAAGCTTCCCATTGTACCAAGAAAAAGAATTAGCTCCGTGACCGTGAGTGGTTGTCTGTCACCCTCCGAGCTCTTCTCTATTTCTCTCTCTCAACACTTATAACGAGAGGCGACATTCCGCCCTCGAGTTTTTCAAAAAACCATGTACAACAATCAACCAATAGTGGAGGTTTGGTCGGTATAGGTTTGACCACGTGATTTTTCACCCAGTTGAAGGTTTTTCCACGTTAAAAAAAATTCCTTTTCCATCTTTCTACTTTCTGTGACGGTTGCATGCTCGACCGCTCCCGGGCTAAGACAGTTCAATTTAGTCCGGTCTACCAGGGGTCTTGAGCGTTCCGCAATAATGTTAAAATCAAACGTTTGCTTCACGAAAAAATATCGAAGAGTAGTTGGAAAACTAGACTACCTTACAATGACTCGTCCTGACATTTTCTGTGCAGTAAGATCAGTCAGTTCATGACAGCTCCAACTATCTCTCAGTGGGAATCTGGGCTCCAAATCGTCAGATACATAAAGAATGATCCCAAACTCAGGATATTGTACAAGAATCGAGGCCATTACAATATTGAAGCATATTGTGACTCTGATTGGATAGGATGCTTAGCCACTTGGAAGTCAATCACATGGTTCACTATATTTATGAGTGGTTTGTCTCTTGGAAGAGCAAGAAACAAACCACGGTTGCCAGATCTAGTGTAGAAGCAGAATATTGAGCCATGTCCCACACTGTTGTTGAGATCGTGTAGATTAAATAGACTCTTTGTAGAGTAGGGTATCCTGTTCAGGATCCCACTCCTTTGTGGTACGACAATCAAGCTGCGATACATATTGTTACTAATCCTTTGTTCCATAACAACAACACTCAAGCCTTTATCCCACTATAGCGGGGTTGGCTATATGGATCCTTTGTCGCCATTGTGCCCTATCTTTTGTCATAATCTCACTAATGCCTAAGTACATCATGTCTTTCCTTACAGTTTCATTCTAAGTCTTTATTGGTCTACCCCTCCCTCGTTTAACATGCCTAGTGACTAGACTCTCACAACGTCTAATAGGTGCCTCTAATGGTCTCCTTTGTACGTGTCCAAACCATCTTAGACGAGCTTCTCGCATCTTCTATGCAATTGGTGCTACCCCTGTCTTATCCCTGATACTTTCATTCCTAATTTTATCCAATCTCGTATGTCCACACATCCACCTAAGCATTCTCATCCCCGCAACTCCCATTTTTTCCTCATGTACATAATTCACTGCCCAACACTCAGAACCATAGAGCATCGCGGGTCTAATTGCAGTACGGTAAAACTTATCCTTAAGTTTTAGTGGTACTTTACGATCACATAAGATCCCTGACCCGCCTCTCCACTTCAACCATTCCTGTGTTCCATGAATGAACAAAATACATTGAGGTTGATTGTCATTTAGTGAAAGAAAAGTAAGGACTATTTATCTAAGTCATGTGAAAATCAGAGACTAAGTTGTATATATTATTCTTACTAAGAGAGTTACGGATGTTAAAATGAAGTTTATATGTAAAAAGTAAGGTCTGGGTATTTCCCATGACCCAACTTGAGGAGAAGTGTTAGATATATTAGTTCTCGTATTATGTATTTCAGTCTGTATTTCTCCTACTATATAAATAAACCCTTGGAACTCTATTGTTATAAGTCTTCTATTCCCATCTAACATTCTTGAATGATAAGTTGAGTTCTTGGCTAAGTGAAAGGCGCTTTGACTGTTGTTAGACAAACTACCACCATCTTGCTCAGAACCCTATCAAATCCTTGCTAGCTGCGGAAGCAATAATGAACTTATCTTCTGTTGTTGATAGAGCAATAACTTTATGTAATCTTAGCATCAAAGTAATAACAACACTTTGATGAGTAAACACATAAGCTTTGAAACTCTTACTATCATCAATCTCTCATGCTAAGTCATAATCTGCAAAAACCATCAACTCTACTTTTGTGCCTTAGCAGCACAATACCATATCCTTCATGCCTGCAAGATATCGCATAATCCACTTCACAACAGTCCAATGTTCTAGACACGGATCAAACATATATCTGTTCTTAACTCTCACTGTCTGTGCAATATTTTGTTAAATGCAAATCATACGGAAGACTTCCATTTGCTGATGCATGAAGACTTTTTGTCATTTTGTCTCTCTCACGTTGAGATTTTGAACTATCTTTTTAGAAAGGCTCCTGAAGTGATCTACTAAAGGAGTAGCTGTAGACTTGATGTTCTCCATGTTGAATTTCTTCAACACATTCTTGCCGTCTCTCTGACACAACCTCAGTTATAGGTTTTGCTTCACAACATCCAAATCCTTCATAAAAAATTCTTTTGTTATTTGTCTCTTCAAATGTTTAATCTTCTTCGTCTTAGAACTCGCCACTAACATCACATCACCATATATAAGCAAAATAATGTAAGAATCCTTTAATATCTTGATGTAACAACTATTGTGGTCTGTGACTTAGTAGCAATCAAATGATTAATGTTACTGTTAACGTAATATAAACTTATGAGATTGCACATTAAGAATGCACTGAAATAAGAAAAATGATTGAGTTGGATTTAGTATATGTCGGACTTTAATTTAACTCATCACCCAAAATGTATTAATGAATGATAATTAATCTAGAATTAATTAGTGTCAGAATAATTAATTTATTTTTGACACTGAATGATCGAATTCTGAATATCTATTACTCCTCATTTAGGGCCCGTTTGATGTGACAAAATTCGCTTTGGGGAATTGGTATTGGTGATTAATTAAACAAATGTGGTGTTCAGATGGTCGATTTTGAGGCAAAATTGACTTTCACCCCAAAATTGGCAGAATTCGTTTCACCCTAAAAACAAATTTCTCGAGTTCTTACCCCTAGGTTTTGCAAGATTTTGCTCCAGGCGGCGCTCCTTCACGACCTGGTCTTCCTCTTTGGGTGGCCGGACATTATTTTGTTCTCCAAGGTCGAAGTGTTCCTTCTTATTTGATCTCTTCACATCCGGCTACTTGCGCCTCCTCCACCGCCGCTGATGATGCGAAGACGACGATTCACGAGGAGTGCCACAAGGATTGGAGCATGGAGCAAATAAAACCTGTCTCCACAATTCTCATATCCTCAATCCCCTTTTTCATGGTACAATTCCCCACCCAATTCTCCCCCCGCCGCCCCCCTGATTTGTTTTACTGCTATTTTTTAATTGTTTCAAAATTGTTCTTCTTCCATTCATTGCGATATAAATTTTCTTGTAGCTTCCTTCTGTTCCCCCCCACTGCGCATAGGATTTTTTTGCATCCGATTCATTTCCCTCTTTCTTTAGTCTGTAGAGTTCTTTGAGTTTCCTTTCTTTCATAATGTGTGTATATTGTATTGTTGAGAATTAATTGAAATATAAATTTTACATGGTATCAGGGCAGATTTAAATATTTCCTACTTGCACTTGCTTTCGACTGACTGCCTGTCTGTCCATTTCTCTCTCTCTCTCTCTCTCTCTCTATATATATATATATATATATATATATATATATATATATATATATATATATCGCACAATCCCCTGTTCTCAAATCCGCAATTTGCACAATGCCAGTTCGTCTACCTCGTCTGAGGAGACAAATGGTTCCTGTGAGTTGACTAACCAAAAGAACTATATTCTCGCTTAGTTCCTTGCCTGTCTCCCAATCTTTCGAATTGCTCGCGGTACTTTTCATCAAAAACAATTCTCGCAAACCTTGTTGGCGACCTAAGCTCTCGCTGCTGACCAAAGCCCTCGCCGAATACATCGATGCCTTGTTTTGTTCCTCACGACTTTGACCCTCACCGAACATATCTCTGCCGAGCTTGGTATCTCTCAATACAAGTTATTATCGAATAGGTTGTTGCCGATCTTTCCTGATGCAAGACTAGGAGTCTTGCTTTATCAGGGCCGCAGGCCGTACACCCCAACCCATCCCCGGTCCCACCACAGGGCCGATAGGTTGTTGAGGCCGAGGCTCGATCCTCAGACCTCCTTGATAAAGAGTCCTCATGCAGACTCTCCTCACCAACTGATCCGCGGAGCGGTTGCTGGAGTTAGGGGTGATTACAACCATCGTGGAGGATGGATGTGAGAGCGACGGTGAGCGGTCGCTGGAGTTAGGGGTGATTCACCATCTTTTGCACATTTCTCATGCAGAAGAGGACTGACGACGCAATACTATTTTTTACACATATTTTCCTAATGCAGGAGGCCCCTGCAAACTTGCTATTGATAGTGGTAATTACATTAATATTGCCACCAAGAAGGGTCTGCAACATATGCAACTTGCAACCGAGTTACACCCACATCCTTATCATGTTCTTTGGGTGGACAAGTTTATTATCCAGGTTACACAAATATGTCTGGTCCCGATCCATTTAGCATTCATCGAGGACAAGGTCCGATGCAACGTTTTACCCATGGATGTAGCACACGTATTACCGGGCAACCATGGTTGTATGACCGTGGTGCCACGTGTTATGACCGATCTAACACTTGTGCATTCTTTAGTATGAGATGAAAGATTACTTTCCGACCCAACCCAGAGACCCTCCCAAGGGTAAGGTCGACTCATTCAGTGGTGCGGGGCTATCAAGACCTTTGCATATCTTAAGAAAGAGTGAACTTTTGAGAGAGAGGTTAGACACTGAGGTTATGTATGTAGTGGTGGACGCTTTGGCTTTTGAGGACCTCTATTGACACTGTGATTACTGACCTAAACTATATGGCTCCGATAGAGTGTGAGTTCAAGTGACCCATTTATCCTATATTGGTATTCCTTTCCTTTACCATTTATACATACATAGTTATGGACTCATCCCAGAGTCTCTTCATGTTATAGTGATGAGTCATACCTGAAGTAAGAATCACGAGTCTACTAGTGATCTTGTAGTGGCTGCCCCATCTATTTTTGAGTACACTCATGATATTCCACGAACTTATTTCAGCGCTCGTCGCATCTGTGATGATTTTTATTATACACCTCCTAGTGAGGCACTTGATAAGTTTTTATTTTGTGAAAACATTAAACATATCATAAAGTGACATCCCAGTGTCCATGTCTCACACATTTTTATGTGTGTTTATCCCACACTCAATGAGTATTTTTACACTCCACTTAGATAGTCACCGCTCATTAGGGATGTATTCATTATTAGTAGGTCAGTCGAGCTGGAAAGTGCACTCAATGACTCAATGATCTTATCACTAGCACTTTTGGAGAGATTCAACATATTATATCACATCATATTATTGATATCTCTGTTATTTATTTGAATGTTCATCACACCCATGACGAATTTTTCTATACTGCACCTACTGAGCCCCTTGATCATGTACCAATATTAGGAATTCATTGCGGCACCAAAGAATCTCAGTATAAGGAATTGGTCATGTTTGTTGTTCATCTTTTACATTTGTTGTATGATCATTTACATATTGCGCATGACTCATCTGTGTTGCATGATTCATATCTATTGTATGTTTTGCATCATTTGCGTGAAATACATTTATTTGTTAGATGTAATATTACAATAAGGCTCTGTTTGGCTCGGCTGCAGCGATGAGAGAAGTAGTGGTGGGAAGCAGTTGTGAGAAAATCAGTTTTTTTGCAGGATTGTGGGAAAATCTGTGAAACTGTTTGGAAGTACAGATTTTTTAGTGCTGTTCAGAAATAGAAAGTTGTTTCAAGTGTTTGGAAGAAACAATGGTGGGAAAAGCTGTTTATTTTTTCCAAAAAGCACTACTAACACTGATAATATTTCACTGATTGACATCAAAAAGTAAAAGTACTTGACATAACAAAATACATTTGTCCTCCAAAACCGGCATACGTCACAACCTTTTATGAGTTTTGGATTTGATCAGCTATGAACTCTCGTGACGCTGCCATAGCAGTTGCCCCAGACCCTTCAATGTTCACAGGATCTACGTTAGGATCTGCATTACTTAGGTTTTCCCCTGTTCTATGCTCGTAAGCCTCCGGGTAAACCAAAGTTTCATCTTCATCACATGGACTAAACTCTAGATCAATGCGTGAAGGATGACGTCGAATGTAGTTGTGTAGAGCCATTGTTGCGACTACGATTACACATTGTTTTGAGAAACTGTATGGCGGCATCCCTCGAAGAATGCTCCATCTTTTTTTTCCACATGCCAAATGTTCTTTCAATTATGCTTCGAAGCGAAGAATGAGCTTTATAGAACATTTCACGGCGTCCTTCAATCGGCCTTTCACCCCTTGCAAAGTCCGGCAAGTGATACCTCGTTTCAGGATATGGCTTGAGTATCCCATTTTGTAATGGATAACCCGCATCTACCAGATAATATTTTCCTGCATTGAGCAAAAACAAAACAGTTTGTATTTATGTTTTACACAAGTTTTTGTATGTTCGAAAAATAATGAAATCGCACCTTGAGGAGGATATGGGAAGTTACACCTTGCATCCCTGTATGAGCAATGAAATATACGACTATCATGAGCGGAGCCCTCCCATCCAGGCACCGCATAGGTGAAACACATATTGAAATCACATATAACCATAACATTCTGAGTTGGGGTTCCATGCCGGCCAATATATGGTACTTGTTGGTGCACAGGAATACATGCATCGACATGTGTACCGTCGATCGCTCCAATACAGTCTCGAAAAAATGGCATATAACGTTCATCATGCAAAATATGAGCTGGAATAGATCGAAATAATTTGTCTTCTGGAGTAATAATTTGCAATGATAAACTAGTAATTGCTTTTAAACCCATAGTGATAAACCTACTAATTGTTTCAGATGAATGTTGAAAACGCTCAGTTGTCACCCTAATGGGCTCGTTGTGTGCCAAAGTATACAGAGTAACTTCCAACACCTCCCTTGAGGGTGTCCGTTGTGTGCCTTTCAACCCATGCGATTGCTCCAATATATTTAGCAGGTCAAAGAATATCTCTTTGGACATACGAAACATGTTATGAAATCGCACCGGGTGACCATCAATTAGCTCACATAACCATTTATGTCCTGTTAATTTGGATGTCATGCATGGTATTTTGTCACAGTATAGTGAAACATATTCGTGAGATACACAAACTGCTGAAGCAAGTATATTTGTGAGATGCACATAATCATGGTGTTTATCCAATTGAGCTTTCATCATCAACTCATATTCATCATCTTCAGTTAAATCAAGCTCTGTCATGGTCTGGACATAAAAAAATATAAACAAATCACATCCATAATGAGCACATGAAGGCGCATAACATAGCGCATAATGAGCATAATACATTGTTCTACAATAAGCAGTAAGAATACGCAAAAACAAATTACAACACAGCCCAACAAAGTTCTAAAACAAGATCCAAAATATTGTTCCAAAATAACATGCCAAACAAAGTTCTAAACCCGAGTATAGGGCTGATATCGAGTCGAGTTCGAGCGATATTGGCTCGGCTCGAAATCAAAATTTTCGACTCGAACTCGACTCGAAATCGAAATTGATTTCGAGTCGAGTCGGCTCGACTCGAAATGGCTCGATTCCGAGTCGGCTCGAAATCGAATCGAGTCGGCTCGAAATCGAATCGAGTCGGCTCAAAATCGAATCGAGTCGGCTCGAAATCGAATCAAGTCGGCTCGAAATTTAGCAATTTTTTGTTTTATTCCTAGTTTTCTCAAAATAAAATTGGGCAGCCTATAAATTTAGCAAATGAAACATTTAAAGCTTTCATTCTTTTTATTTAGGTTTAAATTTTATTATTTTTAATCTTAAAATAAGAATATATTAATAAATACATAATTTTTTAAATTAATTCGAGTTGATTCGAATCATATTTCGATTGATTCAGGGCTGACTCGAAATCGACTCGAAATCAGATTCGAGTCAAATTGAATCGACTCAAATTGAGTCGAATCAATTTTAACCGATTCCGATTCGGCTCAATTTTCGAACGATTTTCGAGCGATTTTCGAGTTTCGAATAATATGCTCAGCCCTACTCGAGTACTCTCAAAGCTTTGAGTGTGCCGATTCTTCAACCAGGCTATCCTTCTATGGGCAGGTAGTTTTAAGAACATGACTCGGTTCACAGTTGACAAAAATAACACGGTGGCAAAGTCGTACAATTTTGGATCACCCGATATCTCCTCATGCCTTTCTAGCTCTTCAACTGCTTCATCGAGGAGAAAAACACTGGGAGGAAGGATTGGTGCACACACTCTACTACCAACTGAACGTGAGGATTCCACTAGAACATCCATGCGGGATAGTAATTCCTGTTTTATGCCAGTATCTCTCTTTTTTCGTTTACCTAATTTTTTTGGTCGGTTATCCTTTATGCCACTAGGGCAATGCCATCTAGGGTAGGAACAAAGGATCCACTATTTTCAGCACCATTAACTTCAGCCCCAGTTCGTAGTTCCTCATCCAAAAAAATAGAAGGCATTGACCCAGTTGCAGGAATCCAAACATTATCCCCTGAAGCAACAACTTGGCTGAACATCCTATCGAGCTTCTCCTCTAACTCGGGAGCAATTCCCGAATATCGAAATTTTTTCGCCGTAGGAATCATCTACAATAACAACAATATTATATGTTATTATAAGCAACCATTAGAATTGGACAAACAAAAAGATGGATGAAATAAAACCTTTATTACTCCTGTCACCATTCATCGGAAGCATCTATTGTTTTTTTTATAGGGTCCCAACCCAAGCCAGTTTCTCCTTTTTTCAGTTCCCTCCATAATTTCCACTCTCGTTTTAATTGATCCCTATTTGTTTTTCAGCTGAACACGATCATACAATAGACCCGTCCGTTCTTTGAATTTTATCACCAAATTCTTCCACCCATCTTTGCTGAAGTGGGTTGTCGGTCTATTACCTAACTCAATCTCACGAATACACAGGTCGCAAAATAATAAGACATGAGAGGATTCCCAGCTGGCGGAAATTCCTCATTCCTTAGGTTTACCCATAATCTACGAACATACAAAAAAACAATAAACATTAGTTGGACAAACACCAATGGATCTACCACCATGGATGTACAAAAAGGTGTGAAGAGTTTGCAAGTTAATATTTGGCACTTGTTGTTCCAATATTTGCCACTTGTTTAACATTCCATGAATCAATAAACCAAAAAAATGTGTGAAGAACTAGAGCACGATGGATCCAAAAAAATGTGTGAATCCAAAAATTATCACAATGGATCTACCTAATTCTATTTGGATGTTCAAAATGTGTGAAGAGTTTGCCATAGATGGATTTTGCCAATCAAATAACCAAAAAAATGAATTCCAGGAATAACTGGATGGATTTCACCCATCCAACCAAAAAAACCCATAGATGGAAGAAGAAAATCCGTTAACTGGATGCCAGGAAAAAAATTAACCATTAACTGTATGTTCCTTTGATTGCCCATAACCAAAAAAAACGTGAAGAGCATACCAATTAACCAAAAATAACCATAAAAAGGAATAACCATAGATGGATTTCGCCCGAAAAAAATAATGAAATGAATGTTAACTGGATGAGAAAAAGATTCACGTTCCCAAGTGAAATCGCCTGATACAACAAACAATTCATCGAAATGTAGAAATTTTGGAAGGAGCAGAAAATACCAGGTAAAGGAGAAGCTATCTCCTGCGGGTCGACGTCGTCGAGCACGAACAGTAGTTCGCGAGTGTGGAAACGACGCCTTCCTCTGTCGAGAAAGGAAGAAGACTGTCTGCGTCAGCAAGAGAGGAGAAATCCGTGGGGGTGGGGGGGGGGTGGGCAGGGACGATCGTCGCGCGCGGCCGGTCGACGTTCGCGGAAACCCTAGCAGTTGGGCTGGAATGTGCCGATGTCGCGGAAGCGAAAAGCGGATAATAGATTTATGATCGCGGGAGTGAAGTGCGACTGGAAAAGAAGGAAAAACATCCTAAAATCGCGATTTCTAAAAAGCCACCGCCTTTTCTAATATGCTGTTTGGCGCGGCTTCTAAAAAACCAGCTGTTCACCGCTCCTAAAACGTGGAGCCAAACAGGGCCTAAGTAATGATTATTATAAAACCCAAGCAAATCAACACATGAGGAATCAAAATTTTAAACCTGGAGAGTAGGTGATGATTCTCATATTTCTGAGAGGTTCCCTCCGGGAACAAAAAAAATAAGCGTATATTGAATGGCTTCCTAAACACTTATATGATGGATTGGTACAAATGCATATGAGATTGACATCCTCAAAATATGAGAATAAACCGTGTATTCAATGTAGAAGATCCGTCTGCTTACTACGCAGAGCCCGCGTATGTGGATCCCTTCTTTACTCCCACGTGTGACCCACAATATCCTTTACTTCCTCCCACTTCGCCCCATCCTGATGAGTCGCACTATGAGGGACACCTCACACCACTGATGGTTCCATCAATTCAGTTTTCTGATGGAAATACATCTTACTCAAAGCTACCTGTGACCGCCAGAGACATACTTCTGATTGTTTCCCATGATTTCACGATCGTTGGCGGGCGAGATACACTGTGATATCTTGTTCGTTGGAGCGATCGACTAATTTCATATGACACTTGGAATTTCCTGGAGGATCTTGAGCAATTCGCCCCTAGGCTACGCTAAGAGTATGACCATCTTCACTCATCAGAGATGAGTACTTTCAAGTTCCAGGTAATTGATGGTGATCGTCGACTTACATACACCTATTCCCGCAGAAACTGGTGTTCCGCTACTCATTTTGACATTTTTAGTCCACAGATGTGTACTGACGTCTTTCCGACATTCTGAGTCCACAGATGTGTCCCATACCACTCGTGATTTTCTCTATCCAATTCCCACTCTATTACAGTACGCAAGCCCCTCGACTGCTTCCATCCACACTACGATGCCTCCCTCTCATTCATCCACACACCCAAGCCCTCATTGGCTCTCTACTCAGCAACATCCACAATTAGTAGGGACCAACGGCTCTCAGATCTCCACAATGCCACGTTCAGCCGCCACCTATCGGCGTAAGTCATAGTTTGATGTTTTTGGTTCTCTATTTTTTGTATGCTTGGACTATATTTAGTGGATACAATTACTATGTTTAATTTTCTGTGAAATCACTTGACTTACAAGATTTATTCATCGCATGTTTGAATTATTTGCGCATCAATTGCTTGTTTATTATTGCTGACCATTCTATTCAATCTTTTGTACTCAGCTGTGCTTCTAACTTGGTTTTATTTTAACTAATTACTTGTTACTAATTCATAACCGGTCTGGTTATATTGCATTCACACTTATACTAGAGTTTGTTGGTAAATGCATTGCATTTCACCTAAGGTTGCATTTTAGGGCATCCATCTTTCACAACCTACTCTGCATCATAATATTTACCCTATGTGTGAGGTCTTTAAATAGCTTGGTTGCATGTTTTAGTATTATCTTCGAATGATCGTTATGCAAGATCCTAGGGCTAGCCTTGAAATTTCTGCATGGCGGTATTCCTCTCAATCGCCTTATCTTCGCTTTTTTCCCAGATCTAGCTCCTCGAAAACCCACGTGTAACAATGGACCGCCATTTCCCTCATCAACCACTCTTACCGCCTTTGGGTCTGAGCACAATCACCTTTGTGAGCTTCCTCTCTTGGCTTCACTACACTTGCTCTTACCATTGCCATTGATCAAAAGGTCCAATCAAAGCATCTCGTCTATTAAACCCCTTTTCCATTTTCGAAGGATGATTGCCGGAAATCTAGGCTTAGTTTGGCGGGGTGGTGGGGCTTCCGCGGAAATCACCGCACCGCCCGACCGCCACCGCGGTGCGGTGGAATTCCACGGAAATCCCGCGGCGTGGCGGAGCCCCACCTCCCCACCGCGCGCATTTCTGGAATGCGCGGAGGCGGCGGGGAGGCGAGGTATGCGCGACCAGCGCGTATCCGCCCTGCCAAACGAAGCCCTAATGATCCAATCGACTGTTCTTCATCGCCGGTCTCTTCGTTATAACTATGCAAAACTAAGAAATTTTGGCCTGTTTGAAGCCCTTTCATTTTCTAGATGGCCCGAGGAGCACTGTCAAGGGGGAAGTTATCCACCTAGAATAAAGTGAGAATTCTAGGGATTTAATCGTGATCTTATTGGCCACATGCATATTTTCACTGAAATCTTCAGGATGTCTCCTTTGAAAATATTTTGAACCCATCTATATCTCATTTGAGGAGAATGAAAATTCAAACTCTGAAAAAGAAAATTTAGATTCTAAAGACAACTTTTCCTCCAGGAAAGTTTGCATCTCCAACGTTCCCTCGATCCTTGGGGTAACCATCACTAACAAATAACTAACAGAATACGCAAATGCAGAAGAAATTGCATCCAATGTATGATCAACAAAGACATGTGAATAGTCGCATCAACAAGTTATTAATGGAAGGAAAAGGTGAGCCACCATCTGCGCCTATGCGGCGGAACTGACTAACAACAAGGGCACAACAATTGCGGCACAACAATTGTCACCCTTGCGCGCCAACGACATGATATATGCCACACCTCTGCGCCAGCGAGACATCTGTCACACATGCACCACCAGCCTGACATTGTCACACATGTTAGTCATATAATGCAATATATATATATATATATATGTATGTATTCTGATTATCACTTTTTGTCTGTTTTTATGATTTGGGATGATAAATGGAATTTGCTAGCTGGCATATCAAAATCTTTTTGAAAGTGTATCACACTCTGTGTTTTAGCACATTACATAATCTTATATTTTTATGGGACTTCCTCTTATGAATAATGAATGTCTGATTTACATCTTCCCGTGTTATTGTTATGGAAGAGGCACAAGGGCCACAAGGTGCGGACATTTATGATGGACATGCGAACCCATCCAGTTTATAGGAGAACAACATTGGTAAGTATGGGACCGAAACTCATCATCACTTAAGAAAGCTGTCCCATCTTGTATTTCTTCGTTCACCTTCTCTTAGGTAATATTTTACCTCTGTTGTGTGAGGGGCTTTAATTAGTTTGGTTCCATGTTGAAACATTATCTTAGTGACCATTAAGCAAGAGACATTCTCTCAATTTCCTCTCCTTTTCTTCCCTCTTTTTTGATCTAGCTCTCCGGAAAGCCTAAGGGATAACATTGGTTCGACTTTCAATAATTGAATGAAGCATCTCGTCGATCACCTCCCTCCTCTGGCACACGCTCCCATTTGATCTAGCGGAACCCTCTTTGCAGCACTCAACTTGTAGTACTTGCCTTATTGAATCACCCCCGTTCATCTCACTGGGCTCTCAATTTGCTTAATGTTTATTTTTGATTCAAACCTATCCCCAAATACAGCTGAACTCCCCCGGATACCCTCAAGTTATACCTTCAGAACTGTTTGTGCTAATCTATGTCTCCATACTTTTTGTGTATTATTGTGAGACCCTCTTCCCAGTACTCTACTGGTCACCCTTCCCGACTGCCAAAAGCCCACCCATTGTATGCCCCTCATGCATGCCAGGACAACAACACTCATCGACATTGTCGAAAAATCGATCTCCCTTATTAGTCTCCGAATAGAATCACATCGAGAATTTTTGGTGTCTATGCGCCCCACTTGAGAACAACTCAATTTTTTCGAGGTGTTCCTCGCTCTTGCCTCTTCTCTATCCATAGCTGAACCCTCCCCCTCCTCGACAACCATTTCCAATGGTTATGAAGTCCATTTTTACCACCGATCTTGTCCTGGACGTTTGGATTATTTGCACCTTCAGTGGGTCTGGACATAACAATTCTTTAACATCCACAACACTACCAACGGGCATAAGGTTTTTGGGCATGGAAGGATCCACCCTATATTGGGTTCATTTGTTCCGGCGACGTCACTTACATATCCTTCCCTCACCCAATGTTGATCTAACCCTACCACCACCTCTACTCGGGCAGTGTGGTGGAATTCCTCCGTTGGGTGCACCAAATTTATTTTGTTGCATTTCCTATAAGGAGTATAATAACTTGATTTCACATTGAGCTCTATTTTCGTTGCAAGTAATCATACTCCCCTACACATGTATGCCTACAAAAAAGTTGCAGACACTCGCTAGTGGGGATGGAGAAGTATGACTTACTTCAAGGCATTGGAGCAGGAGGATATCCTTCGCACTAAGGCCCCTTCGGGCCCTACTCCACCGCTTGGACCTTTTGCGTTTCTTCAGCAGGAGAATCTTCAGCCTCTACTCATATAATGAAATTTTGTGGTAAGCTACACGCGAGCCCCATCCTCGTGATGATCGACAGTGGCGCTCGCCATATTTTCATCTCTTGGGCCTTTGGTCAACTACATATTCCACCGGATCCATTCCCAGGCTTCATGTTCTACTTCGAAAATGACCATTGCACGCTAACTAATAACCTCTGCCTTGACATCTTTATGCAAGTGGGTTTTCGCCTCATTGTGATATACGTCTATGACCTCGACAACATAGATGCGACTTTGGGAATCACCTGACTGCACACCCTAAAAAATATTCAAATCAATTGATCAACTTAAATCTTGTCCTTTGCATTGAGGGCCACTCACATACATTGCAAGGTGATGTATTCCTCATATCCACCCCAGTGATCCTTAAGACTATTGGCACAAGACAACATACACATTTCAACACACCTATGAGCATGCCACCATAATTCCTTTGGAGTAACTTGGGACCACCACATGGGTAACCTTCAGTTCTCTTCCCTTTGTCTTGAGGACAAAATAAATTTTCTAGGTGAAGTTATTGCTATGGAGAAGGCGCAGGGCTTACTGGATGCGGACACACCGGTCGGTTTACTCTGGCTGAATGATGGTTGGAAGCACGAAACTGGAAGCCATCATCACTTAATGGAGCGAGCTCCATATTGTATCTTTTTTCTCCTTTTCTTTAATTACTGTTTTGCCTGTGCGTGAGAGGCTTTTAATGGATTTGTTTACGTTGAAACATTATCTTGGACAGTCATTAAGCAAGAGTTTAGAGCTGGCCTTGGAGTTGATCCTTGGTGGCATTCCTCTCAGTCTCCTCTTCTTTTCTCCCTTCTTCTCTTGGATCTAGCTCTCTGGAATCCCGAAGGGGTAACAGTTATTGACAAAAGATATATACTAGGAATTATCATGTCTATGCTATCAACAAGCTTTATTAGAAATTTAGAATTCTTCATTTGCTAGTGTTATGCATGGATGAAAAATTCTAAGTAAATATCATGAAGATTTGAATTCTGTGGCATTATCACCTCCACTCTGGAGAATATTGCTGCTATTGTAATCAATTAGTTATATAATATATATGTATATATGTATATATATAGAGAGAGAGAATTCCTATTTTACCCCTTCTTTATTATAATTTGTTATAATTGGGTTTAAGTTGTGTTTTTTATTTTATTTTTAAAACTATGCTCTTATCCCTTCAATTTTTATCAAGCTTTGTATTTGGCGAGACAAAATTTTTTATGGGGGATGTAGTGGCAGGTCGACTCATGAACACACTAGATGCGATATTATATGCACTTTGTTATGATATAAATGCAAGAGGGGTCTGCAATAAAATTAACACAAGTTAATTAGCTACTATAGAACCAACAGAGACACAAGCATTCACAAGTTTAACTGAAAAAGCGAGTGTTATTCAACAAAAAATCAAGGTGCAAATACTTTAAGAATGCACATAATGAGCCCTACAAATCATGCAAAGTCCAGTACTAAAGCCAATAACAATGAACATCTACCGTAGATATAGTGCCAAATATACAACGATAAAAAATTCAACAACACTCAAGCCTTTATCCCACTATAGTGGGGTCGGCTACATGGATCCTTTGTCTCCATTGTGTAACATCCAAATTTACGTCGCGTATTAAATCAATTTCAGGGTCCGAACGCGAGCATAATTAGTCAAGTCGATGACTTGTGGAGGTAATAATCTATTCTTAATTAATTTATTATGTAGATAACTGGAGAATGAAGTGTCAGCTTGAAATGTTTAATAATGTGTAGTGGTGCTTTTGGTCGCGATGATTTATTTTGCACGTGCGTTTTGCATTGACAGAAAAATCAGTCCCCATTCTTATCAGATATTAATAATAATAGAAAACCAATTTTAATCTCCCCTTTAACCACAGGTTCGTTCTTTAACCGTGCCCTCAAACAGCCCCCACACCCATTTAAGATCCCGCACCTTGAGAAAATCCCGTATTTCCTCTCTGCCGAGCGGAACTGTTCCGCATTCCGCCTCCCGCGCAGTGCCTGCCGACTCCCGTAACCGCACATTACCGGGGTTGTTGGAGCTCGATTTTGTCCCCTCCTCCCTCGCCAGAAGCCAGCGCCGACTCCTTCTCCTTCCTCCGCAGCCCTAGACAGTTCCTCTCCCTCTTCCCAAGTGCCGTTGGAGTTTCGGATTCAACCCTAACCGACAAGAAACAATTTCTAGAAGCACTGTTTGGGTTCCGGTGAGTTTCGTTCCTCGCTATTTTCATTTTCTAGCGAAAATCGTTTTAGTTGGAAGTCGATTTTGATTATCTCTTCGTTTCCTCTTGCCCTAATTAGGAATCAAAGTACTCGGTCTTCCGCAATCATATATTGATCGCTTATTTTGGGACCTAATCGCTCTTATATCGAGGTATCACACCGTTTTGTTGTTCGTAAGTTATTCAATTTAGTACCCTTATCATTTTGAGTTTTTCCATCAAAACCCTAAGGGAAAAACGTTTAAAGTCTGAGGTTTTCGTGAAATTTCAGATTTTGATCGTTGTTGGTGCTTAGGATCGGAGGAATTTCACGTTTATCTCTAGTTGAGGTGAGATCTTTATTTTTGATTTTCCTTTCAAGTGATTTGATTCCGGTCATCGGAATGCACTTTTGGGAATCGTTTCTAACCCGATAATTTTATGGGTTTTATATTATGGCTTTCCTTAGCAATCTGGTGCAGTGAACCCCATATTTAATTAGAGAAGTTCGTAGTGATCAATTCCTTTGTAAGGAGAATCATGTCACCTCACCGTGTGTACGAACGTCGTAACGCTACGGTAAGAAACTCGACTCCTTTTAGTCTAACAGTTCAGATAAATTTTCAATTCATGTATTAATCATATTGGTATACACACTTAAAAATTACAAGTTTCTATAGTCATAACCAAGTCAACGGGGTAGGTATATGCTTAGGCTAAGTTTTCACTTTCAAAGTAATGAAAACCCTAAGACATTATTTTTAACTAGAGCGCTACTCCGTGTTTGACTCAGTGAACACTAGTTTAAGTTAATTCAGAAAAGAAAAGGTGAGGAAGGTTTACCCTCACGATTATGGTGGAGGCACGCCATTGCGTGCTCAGGGCCAGTAGGCCAACACTTGAACTTCAAACTCAGGGTCGATGACCCTTGCTACTAATATGTAACTCCTTAGATAAGAGTCTGTGTTCTACTTGAGGGACATCCAGTTCAGGGCACCATCAGGTTTGCCACTCAAACCACAGTCACTAGTTTGTGCACAGTCGTCCTTAGAGACAAATGTTAATAAGACAACCTAGAAGCTGGTTGAATCTTACAGCAGTAAAAAATTCAAACTACTGAAATCAATGATTTGTACAATTGAGACAAGGGTGTGCCAGATCACACAATAGGCTGATGTTATTCCAGATCATGAACTCAAGTGCCAAGTCTTATATTAGAGTAATTATGTAAATTTTGAATTCAAGTAATATTCACTTATAATATTTCTTAAATTGTAACTGAAGAGAGTAGTTTTTCTTACTCTTCAGTGGACCTGACCCATTTGAAACTTGTTTTATTTCAGGGGGCTCAGGTCAGGGAATCCGCTTAGGATACGCGGTGTAGTCTTCTCAGTTGTCAGTTTTGTTCAATTATACCACTGTTGTACTTGTTTCTCTTTGTAGACATTATGTATATGTTGTACTTCACTCCTGTTTTGATGTATCAATTTACTTCAGTTTGACGGTATATCAGTCTCTCTTAGTGTTATATTCTGTTTTAGTTGGCTCTGTGAATTCAACTTGGCAAGGTACACTTTTACCCATAGATTTACTTAATCTTTTTCCGCTGCAAGTTTTTTTTAGCACTTTTATTTCTTTTACCTGCTTTATGCCAGTTTATATACCGTTACTTAGTTTACCCCGACCGGACTGTTGATTTCCTATTGAACTTGGTTGGAGTGTTACACATTGTGCCCTATCTTTTTTCATAATCTCACTTAAATACATCATGTCTTTCCTTATAGTTTCATTCCAAGTCTTTATTGGTCTACCCCTCCCTCGTTTAACATGCCTATTGACTAGACTCTCACAACGCCTAATAGATGCCTCTAATGGTCTCCTTTGTACGTGTGCAAACCATCTTAGTCGAGCTTCTCACATCTTCTCTGCAATTGGTGCTACTCCTATCTTATCCCTGATACATTCATTCCGAATTTTATCCAGTCTCATCTCCGCAACTCTCATTTTTTGCTTATGTACACAATTCACTGCCCAACAGTCAGAACCATAAAGCATCGCTGGTCTAATTGCAGTACGGTAAAACTTGCCCTTAAGTTTTAGTGGTACTTTACGATCACATAAGATCCCTGACGCGCCTCTCGACTTCAACCAACCCTCTTGGATTCTATGTGTCACATCTTTATTAATACCTTCATCTTTTTGAACTTCAAGATATTTAAAACACTCACTACAGGAAATATCTTGATCGCCGAACTTAATAATGATAAAAAATAATAACTCAAAATAACAGCTTACACGTGTAGGCGATGATAAATAATGGTTGATTGCGGGTATCCAAGGTTGCTGCAATGTTGGGTGGTGTCAGAAGAGGGGTTTGGATGAAGATGGACTGTAGGTAAGGTTGTGGTGATGGGGGTGGTTTGTAGTGGGGTACACAATAGAGGATAGAGGGGGAGTTTGCAGTGGAAGAAATGCAAGGATCGAGAGTGGCTGTTGGTTTAGGGGAGGGAGGTTTGGGGCTCGGTGACACAGGAAGAAGGTTGGGAATGCTTGATGAAGAGTGGGGTTGAGGTCGGTCGGCTGGCCGGCTAATGGGGGAGGAGGCAGATGGTTTTGGGGAGGCTGGAGGTGGGATTGCGTCGGGAGTGGGCAGTGACGAGGAATGGGTAACTTTCGATCATGGGGGGGAAGGGGAACTACCGTGGAAGGAAGAGGCGGGACTCACGAGGGGGGGGGGGGGGGGCTGCATGGGGTGGAGGAGGAGGCTACCTTGGAGTCGAACCAAGGAGGGGAGACGAGATCCTTCTTCCGGCGTCGCACCTGACGTGAGGACCAATGGTTGCAAAAAAAACAACTGAACTTTCGATACACCCCAACCAACCGTATCCTGCACTATTTAAACCTAAAACCAACATAGAGCACCCGAATCGGGCGACTCATGATGTCCGGGCCGATCAAGCATCAAATAGAACTCAAAACAAATAAAGTAATATATCAAATCGACTCAGATCGATCACCCGGACGCAACCACTGTCTCAGATTGTCCGAACAAGTAACGAGTCATCGCTTTCTGCGGGAGTAGACCTGTGTCAGGCATTGCCCGCCATCAATAACTAATGATATGTATACAGTTGTGCCGGGGCATGGGAGAACCCGTGCATGATTGCTTGTGTGTGTGTATACATTTCTTATATAATATGTTATCTAACACTATTCCAAAACCACTGTTTGACCTTCATATATAACCCAAGCCAAATATTTGGCATGAATGTGAAATATTCAGCTCCTATTGAAATCAGAGCATGAAAACTCCTTTGGAACATAAAGCCATTATATAATATTGTCAATATGCATCCTTTCTTATCTGAATCATCTTAAGATATTTTTAGGTGCAAGAACCTTTTAGAATGGTATAACTGTACATCATTTATGAATTTCTAAGGTTTTCTTGGTTTTTATGCATACATGTTGATATGATTATCAGAGGATGCTTCCCATGAAATTTGCTTTCATAGCCTCAAATAACAGTGTTCTTTGGCAGGTGAAAAATTCTCTGAAATTGTGGGAAGTCCATATTACATGGCTCCTGAAGTACTGAAACGGAACTATGGACCAGAAATAGACATATGGAGCGCAGGAGTAATTCTTTATATTCTTTTATGCGGAGTTCCACCATTTTGGGCTGGTAAAGTGCCTTAGTGCCGATCTCTTAAGAACATAGTGCATCTGCTTTTTATCAGTTTTTGGGAATACCCATCCTTGATAAATCATTTTTGGCATCTTATTTTCAGAGACTGAACAAGGAGTTGCACAAGCAATTCTCCGCGGAAATATAGATTTTAAGCGTGAACCATGGCCACAAGTTTCAGAAAATGCAAAGGATCTTGTCCGCCAGATGCTGGAACCTGACCCGAAACGGAGATTAATAGCAACTCAGGTGCTAGGTACTGTTTGAATCTTCCTACTATGGTGCCTCAAATCATGCAGTTTTTTCTGCTAATCCCACCACTTCTCTTAGCATTGTCAAAAAACATTGAATTATTTTTCTTATTGTATACCTTTGTATATGAACAAATGAGATATACAAAATTATGTTAATTACAAATGAATTAAATTAATGAGTTATACTATGAAACTATGTGAATGAGTAATAGAAAGAAGAGTAAGATGAGTGACTAGCATCTCAGAGAATTAATTTTGATTCATGCCAGGGCAGTCAACTATGGATACTATACATCTCTTGAGGAGACTCATTAACAACTATTGAAAAAGAAAACAAGATTTGCATATTTTGTTTATCGATCTTGAAAAGGCTTATGATAAGGTTCTAAGAGAGCTTTTATGAAGAGTTTTAGAGAAGAAAGGTGTAAATTAATCAAAGATATTTATAAAAATTCGGCGACGAGGGTGAGGACATCTGGAGGATTAACACAAGAATTTCCTATCACTGTTGGCTTACATCAAGGTTCAACTTTAAGCTCTTATCTCTTTACTCTTATCTTAGATGAGCTAACCGGGCATATCACATATCCAACAAGCATTACCTTGGTGTTTATTATTTGCGAATGATATCATTTTGGTCGATAAGACGCACGGGGTGTAAACACGAAACTTGAATCTTGACGAGGCACTTTAGAAAAGAAAGGGTTTGGGTTGAGCAGGTAAAATACGAAGTATATGGAGCTTAAATTTAACAGTGCAAGAAGGACATATGACTTTGTTATTAAGTTGGGTGATCAAAATATTTCCCGCTGTGAGTGCTTTAAATATCTTGGATCGATAATTCAAAAAGATGGAAGCGTTGATAAAGATGCGATACATAGAATCCAAGCAGGTTGGTTGAAGTTGAGTGGCGCGTCAGGGATCTTTTGTGATCGTAAAATACCAATATCTCTTTACTCTTATCTTAGATGTGCTAACCAAACATCACATATCCAACAAGCATTATCTTGGTGTTTATTATTTGCGGATGATATCGTTTTGGTCAATAAGACGCGCGAGGGTGTAAGCACGAAACATGAATCTTGGTGAGACACTTTAGAAAAGAAGGGGTTTAGGTTGAGCAGGGCAAATGCGGAGTATATGAAGCTTAAATTTAGCAGTGCAAGAAGGATGAATGACTTTGTTATTAAGTTGGGTGATCAAGATATTTACCGCTGTGAGTGCTTTAAATATCTTGGATCGATAATTCAAAAAGATGGAAGTGTTGATAAAGATGTGATACATAGAATCCAAGTAGGTTGGTTGAAGTGGAGTGGCGCGTCAAGGATCTTATGTGATCGTAAAGTACCATTAAAGCTTATAGGCAAGCTTTACCGTACTACAATTAGAACAACGATGCTCTATGATTCTAAGTGTTGGGCAGTGAATGGAATACATGAGCAAAAAATGGGAGTTGCGGAGATGAGAAGTCTCAGGTGGATGTGTGGACACAAGACTTGATAAAATTAGGATTAAATGTATCAAGGATAAGACAGGAGTGACACCAATTGTAAAGAAGATGCGAGAAGCTCGACTAAGATGATTTTGGACATGTACAAAGGAGACCATTAGAGGTACATGTTAGGCGTTGTGAGAGTTTAGTCACTAGGTATGTTAAACCGGGGGGGGGGAGGGTTAGACCAATAAAGACATGGAATGAAATTATAAGAAAAGATATGAAATACTTAGACATTAGTGAGATTATGACTAAAGATAGGGCATAATGACGAGAAAGGATCCATATAGCTGACCCCATTATAGTGGGACAAAGGCTTGAGCGTTGTTGTATTTTTCTTATTGCATACAAGCCTAATACTAATGAAGATTCTCTCATCTTGAACTTTCCAATGATTTCAATTCCATAATGATTTCTGTATTGGATGTTATGGTAGTATTATGCAAACTGTGAAGCACGGATACTTAAAAATGCTTTGTGTATCAGCTCGAACGCTCTTCAGGTACGGGAAACACTCAGAAACGCATTTTCGAAACTATATGAAACGTTTTTTTAAATAAAAAAGAAATAAAATCGGAGTCGCATATCCTGCAATTGGCATACGCGATTCCTCGGAAATGAACCCCGATTAACGCCAGGAACCTTATAATCACGGTTTAGGTTTTCACTCCTCTCGCCCAAAGTCTTTCTCCTGCAGTTGTTGCCGCTTGAGGATTCGCTCCCGAGCCGTCGGCGTGTCGCTGGTAAAATCTTCTCTTCTTCTTCCTCCTCCGCCTCTTCTTCTTCCTCTTCTTCTTTTGCCGCCTCCTCTTCTTCTTTTTCCGCCTCCTCTTCTTCTTTTTCTTCTTCCTTTTCTTCTTTTTCTTCTTCTTTCTTTCTTTCTCTTCTTCTTCTTCTTCTTCTTCTTCTTCTTCTTCTTCCTCTTCTTCATTTTCTTCTTACTCTGCTTCATCTTCTTCTTACTCTGCTTCATCTTCTTCTTCTTCTTCTTCTTCTTCTTCTACTTCTTTCTCTTCTTCTTCCTCTTCTTCTTTTTCTTCTTCCCCCTCTTCTTCCTCTTTTTCTTCTTCATGTTTTTGTGGAGTTGAAATGTGATTATGTACATTTAATTTTGTACAACTAAAATGTGATTATTTGCCCTAATGATTCTATACAGCTGAAATGTGATTATTTACCATTCTTAAACAATGATTTTGTACATTTAATTTTTATCTGTCATTTTTCTGCAATATTTACCAATTACCAATCACTTGTTCTCTCCAGTCTCCACTTTAGTTTTACATTGATTATTTTAAGTCTTAAAAAAATTATGTAGGATCCCTAAACTTTTGATTCCATTAAAATGATTTCTTATACAACTTATGTTAATGCCATTAATGGAGATTCTTGAGTGGGCTGCTTAATTGGCATGCCACATGCATTTAAAATCTAAAAAAATTTGAATATATAAAATTTTTTAGGAAGTAAATTTTGATTCCTGGACTTGCTCCACGATTTTAAAAGAAGTTTATTAGGAATTAATGTGAAGTCAAAACATAATTTGCATATGAACCAAGGTTGGAGCTCTCTATTATTGAAGAAGATGATGAAGTTGATACTATTGGAGAGAATGTTTAATTTTTAAACTTGATATTTTGCATGTGAATGTAACAAGCAATGATCAATTGATGTAATGATGTATTGATGTTGACATGCGATATATTTTTTTTATGGTGCTTGTTTTCTTGAATGTTATTTATAACGTTATATGAAATGTCAATGATATATAACAGTCTTATTAAATTTTTTTCGTTACAATTCAAGATATGTACAAATAGTTTGTCAGTTGTCTTATTCTTATATTAATTAATATTTATATTAAAACAATTACAAATAATTAAAAACGTTTCCCGTATCCTTATTTTAAAAAAATCACGTTTCCCGTATCCGTTTCGTATCGTATCCCGTATCTCGTTTTCGTCCCCGTGTTACATAGTATGCAAATATTTAGGACAACACTTCATTTCTTTCTTGCCATTTAGTTCCTCACAGAGTATCGCAGAGAGAATAAATATGAAATGCGAAAATGCCCAAATTCATGTGCTCATTTTCAAAATCTTGTGATTTCGTTATATTGTTTGTCATAAGCTATAAGTTTGCTAGTTCTACCTGACGCAGTAGGAATCTATAGGTGACAGATTAACGACGACCCTAACCCTACATTCTATACAAAGCCCGTTAGATTAATCACAAATTAGATAGTAAATATTAACATCTCATAAATAATTCAAAATAAGACAATAATTTATTAGGGCAAAACAAACTTAGACTTTTCTCCGCGTGAAGGGCCAAAGCAAGAGTGCGCTGCGAATTGGTCCTTCCTGCAGTTAGAGATTAATCCAAGCACAAATAGCTATAATGAATTGAACACTCGGGAAAACATGTAATAATCCAAACCATGACAATGTTTTACAATTGAATACCAATACAAAAACACCATACGAATGTTACGACTGCTGTAATAATAGTAGATCTGAACGTTGGTGGGTTAAAAGAGGGATTCCGGTGATGGGTGGACCGGAACGGGTAAGGGGGAAGGCTGGATGGTGATTATGAGGGCTGGATCGGCGAGGGAAATGTCTGGATCTGGCTGAAAAGTCCAGATCTGGACTAATTTTGGGGGGGGGGGACGGCTTGGTAGCTGGAAGTTTCTGTGGGAGGGGTTAAAGGCGGCGGCCGACTGTGGAGTGGCTAGGGTGGCGGCGGCCTGGCGGTGGGGTGGCTGGGAGGTGAGCGGTGGGAGAGGATCTGGAGGTGGTTGTTGCTGTCCGGGGGTTCACTAGGGGCTGCCTGTTTTGGAAGGATAAGGAGTGGAGGCGGAATGGACTTGGGAGGGGGTGGGAGGCCGGTTATGGAATGGATGGGAGGGGAAATGGACTGCCGACAGGGTTTGGGTAATAAAGGGGTGGCAACCTGATTTGGTGGAGGCTGCAAAAAAGGGAAAACAGATGGGGGCTGCTGTTCACAGGCTGAACAACAAAAATAGGAGTTGTGGAGGGTGGGGGAGGAGGAAAAATACAAGATACAATGACCTTACCCAAGGAGTCGTCACCAAGAGGTTCCACGGAGTCGGCACCGCAGAGGAGATCACCAGAATGAAGAGTTTTCTTCTCCAAACATTCAATAATGAAGATGACAGATGCTCTAACAACGCGTATATAATAATCTGAAATTAGGGAACCCGAAATCAACGACTACGATTGACCATTGGTCTCGGGGCAAAAATACTTGAAATAAAATTCGAAAAATACAAAGCTATATATGAAATTGATTCGCAATGCAAATCTGGACGCATCCACGGAGTCGGATCGTCGATCCGGGCACGCCATATATGGTAAGTTGCCAAATCAGCCCCGAATGAGCCCAAAACTTGCCCTCCACTGCACGTCCTCGTCTCTGCTCCGCATCACTCTCCCTGACTTGAAAAAATTCATCTCTCGATGAATAAGGATCAGAATTCTCTTGTATGCCAGGTAAAGCTCAAAGAGGTCCACCAGAGGTCGTCCAACTATCGTCGCTGAAAAAGTGTCCTCGCCAATCAACTCCTCCGGACTGAAAGCTTCCATCTCCGATGAATGGAGACGGTCGTACTGAAGTCGAAGTCCCGGGGCGAGTCGATCAAGCTTCGCTGATAGCATCCAGGTGTCGTCGGTGAAGAGTCGTTCGCGCCAACGAACCAGGTACGCAACACACACGACTGTAGAGGGGGTAGACTTATGCGTAATGATCTCAGTGATAAGCTCATCTCTCAACACACTAGTAGAAGGATCCAGTGGGATCCGAGGTGCCAATGGTGAAGCCGTTGGGGACAAGATCCCGGGTAAGTGGGGGTCAGGGATGGGCTGAGCACTGGGCAATGAATGTGGTAGCAAGGGTTCGGGGGTAGACTGAGTGGTGGGTGGTAAAAATGGTGGTAAAGGCTCGGGAGAGCCGCCAAGATGTGAGCCCGAATACTCGTGAGGTGCAAAGTATGACGTAAAGTCCTTGACATTGAACACAGTATGAGTACCCATGCTCGCGGGGATGTCCAGCTTATAAGTATTTGTCCCGATGCGTCTCAGGACTGAGTAGGGACCCATTCGCCAAACGCTCAAACTTTTTGCAAGCCTCGCACGGAGCCTCACAACGCAGATTCTCACAATCACCTGCTCGCCTTCATGAAGTGCCCGCACTTGCCAATGAGTATCCACATGCAATTTATAAGATTTATTACCAATATGGATTATTCGTCGGAGCAACTCACAATACACATGCAAACGATGAACTAACAACATAATAGACTCATACAAATGATGACGAAACGACTCAATAGACTCATGCAAATAATGCAAATGACACATGACCGACACAATATGCTCTCTATGATAAAATCCAATAATGACCGGGGTGTCTCTAAAATGTGGTGATCGATCAGGTGGCTCCCTCGGTGGAGTGTAGAAAAACTCATCCCACATGTGCCGAGTGTTCAGATGACCGTGCGAGACACTTGCACTCAAAGACGAGCTTGTAAAGGGCCAAACATCTCTCGGGGAACGTAACACATCAGGGGGCTCCCCAAGAAGTTTGTAAGAAAAGTCATCACGAATGCGACGACCATCTGAATGAGAATTGTGTATGCCGACTAAAAGACGTGTCTCTCGAGTGTGGTGTGTGCCCCTGAAAGTAAAGAACACGTCTGATGGGTCTGCAGGTAGCGTATCCCAAAACTCATCAAGTTTGTGATGTGTCAGCAGATAGGACTCCAAAATATTAGGAGTATGCTCAAGTGTGCTCACTGGAGGCCCTACATACGTACTGCTCCACTCAAGGTCAATTCTCTTGAGCAAGACAAGAGGTGCTAACGAAAGTAACACTAGTAACTCAAACTCATAGGCGAGCGGCTAACCCGAATCACATCCCCGCCAGGATGTGGAGTCTCATCAGGAGGCTCAACTTGACGGTCTTCATAGAACTCGTCACCAGGATTTAGGTCCTCCAGATGAGTACCATCGTAAGGGATAGTGTCCTCGTGAATGAGTGACATACCACTATGAGATCAACACTAGGCTTTGGGCTCTCGATCGTGATGTGACTCAGGGTAATGACAATGAGAGAGCGACATGGACCTATACTCAAGAATGAATTCGTGGGTGCGGTGTCAAAAAATGAGTCTGTGGTTGGGGTGCTAGCTAACTCGATGTATGACGGAGTAGAGGTATGGGTGAGGGGCACAACACTACAGGCTCAATAGGTTGCTCAGGCTCGCTCTCAGTCGGGGTCATAAGAGACGGGTCAGAAACAAGAGATTGGTCACTCAATGGGCTAAACACCTCACTGGGGTGAGAACAATCCGCATCAGATATCACTTCTGTCGTGGATGACAGGATAGTGGTCGGCGTCGTGGTGACCTCAGTATAGGAGGGACTCGTACTGCGGAGGTCAAGTTGAGAATCTCATGGACCAGCTCTTGCGGATCTTATAGACTGTTCGTAACAAAGAGCAAGCTGATACGTCTGCTCGAGGGACTTCGAGCTATAATAAACCACCTTAGTACGTATGTCAGATCGAAGTCCAGACCGAAATCGGGTAGTGGTCATGGTTGGGTCCTCTCGGATATCACTACTCACCATTAACTCATCAAAACGGTCACTGTACTCAGCGACAGACATGGATCCTTGTTGAAGGAAAAATAATTGGTCGAGCAAGCGACTCTGATACGACAAAGATAGATACCTCTGACACAATATACTCTTTATGTCCACCAAACTAGTGATGCGACAAAGACGGTCTCGCTCGCGAGTCCTCTCAACGCTAGACCAATATGCCATCGCCTGATCTAAAAGTCTAAGTTTTGCAAAGTTGATGCGACGCTCACCGAATAGATCAAAATGATCGAGATAATACTCCATATCCACGAGCCAATAACTGAAGGACTCGAGATTCGATGAGCCGTCAAAGGATGAGATTGCAGTACGAAACTGACTCTCAAGATCTCTCTCGGAACGACGATTCTCATAGTAATTATCCCTAAGGTAACTGAATTGTGTCGAAGGATCAACACAATCCGCTCGCATGTGCTGATAAGAACGACGACAATCATCATACTGATCGTCTCTAGCATAGTAGGGTCGTGTCGGCGTATCAACACGATCTCTGGAAGTGGTGTGCAATCGCGAATAATTATCGTAGTGTCGTGAGTGTCTCCCTGAAGGGGATCTATAAATGTGAGTGTAAGTGGACTCGAGACTTCCAAAATGAGGAGAGGAATAACGGTGATAGCTAGACATAATGAAAAACCTATAGACTCTATGATTGCGTATCGAAAAGTGCGTGTAACCTTGCTCTGATACCAATTGACGCATGAGAAGTCTATAGGTGGCGAATTAACGGTGACCCTAACTCTACATGCTATACAAAGCCCGACGGATTAATTACAAATTAGATAATAAACATTAACATCCCAGACAAATAATTCAAAACAAGACAAAATAATTTATTAAGGTAAAACAAGCGTAGACTTTCCTCCGCGTGGAGGGCCAAAGCAAGAGCGCGCGGCGAATTGGTCCTTCCCGCAGTTAGAGATTAATCCAGACACAAATAACTATAATGAATTGAACACTCAGACAAACATGTAATAATCCAAACCATAACAATGTTTTACAACTGAATAGTGAATACCAATACAAAAACACCATACGACTGTTAGGCCTGCTGTAATAATAGTAGATCTTAACGTTGGAGGGTTAAAAGAAGGATTCCGGTGGTGGGTGGGATGGAACGGTAAGGGGGAAGGCTGGATGGTGATTAGGAGGGCTGGATCTGGGAGGGAAGTGGCTGGATCTGGCTGAAAAGTCCAGATCTGGACTGATTTTGAGGGGAAAACGGCTTGGTGACTGTTTAGAGGTGGTTGGAAGTTCCTGTGGGAGGGGTTAAAGGCGGCGTCCGACTGTGGAGTGGCTAGGGGGGCAGCGACCTGGCGGTGGGATGGCTGGGAGGTGATCGGTGGGAGAGGATCTGGAGGTGGCTGCTGCTGTCGGGGGGTTCACTGGGGGGCTGCCTTGTTTTGGAAAGATAGGAAGAATGAGGAGGGGAGGCAGAATGGACCTGGGAGGAGGTGGGAGGCCGGTTGTGGAATGGATGCGAGGGGAAATGGACTGCCGGCAGGGTTTGGGTAACAAAGGGGGTGGCGGCCTGATGTGGTGGACGCTGCAAAAAATGGGGAAAACAGATGGGGGCTGCTGTTTGCACAAGCTGGACATCAAAAATAGGAAACGTGGAGGGTGGGGGAGGAGGAAAAATACAAGATACAAAGACCTTACCCAAGGAGTCGTCACCAAGGGATTCCACGGAGTTGACACCGCGAAGGAGATCACCAGAATGAAGGGATTTCTTCTCCAAATATTCAACAATGAAGATGACGGCTGGCCTAACAACATATGTATAATAATCTGAAATTAGGGCACCCAAAATCAACGACTACGATCGACCGTTGATCTTGGGACTAAAACTACATGAAATAAAACCCGAAAAATACAAAGTTATTATATAAAATTGATTCACAACGCAAATCCAGATGCATCCACGGAGTCGGATTGTTGATCCGAGCACACTATTTATTGAAGTCGCCAAATCAACCCCAAATGGGCCCAAAACTCGTCCTCCATTGCACGTACTCGTCTCTGCTCTGCATCACTACCCCTTTCAGAGAATGATTGGAAACTTTTTGGCAACAAATCGGTAATTTTTATCTTTATTTTAAGCTGAATTCTTTATATAGGATCTTATCTTTTCACTTTATTTGATTATTTAAACAACATACAACACTGATGGTGATGTATGCTGAAGCAGTCATATCTGTTTTAATCTATAATATTTTGCTGGCAGGTTTGGTGTTATCTGTTGGATGAATAGATACCTTAGGAAGGTGCTTTTGCCCGTTTACTTTGAAATTACTTTTGGCAATGCCTACGATATCCTAGCTGTAGAAGAATACGAATGGAGAGAAGAAATAATATTTATCAATTTCTTATTAATTTCGTTGAATTTAACACAAGCATTCCTACATATATATAGGAGGAGAGAAGAGAGCCTAAACACCATTCTAGGGTGTGAGACTAATTCCTAAGAGGACTTTACTTGGACATATTATATGGGTCTTTTTTTAAAAATTATTTAACACTCCCCCGCAAGTTAGAGCATACTAGTCGTAGGAACCAAACTTGGACAAAAACTAAAATATAGTGATCGAGGTAAGACTTTGGTAAAAATATCAGCGATTGGTTCTGCAATAGGAACACGTCTCAAGTCAAATTTCCTTAGTTGAACCTTTTCTCGAATAAAGTGATAATCGAGCTTGATATGTTTGATACATTCATGGAACACATGATTTTTCGCAACATGAATAGCAGCTTGACTATCGCAAAACAAGGTGGCATGTGAGGAGAGTTTGACACTCAGGTTTTCCAGAAGGCTTTTCAACCATGTGATTTCAGAGGCGACAAAGACCATTGATCGATACTCAGCTTTTGCAGATGAGCGTGCGACGACAGACTGCTTCTTGCTTCGCCAGACAACAATATGTCCACCAAAGTATGTGCAAAAATCATTTATGGATCGACGATCATCTAAGAATACAACATAATCAACATCATAATAGGCAATGAGAGATTGAGATAAGGAGGGCTTATATATGAGCCCTTGTCCAGGAGCATACTTCATATATCGGAGAATGCACTCAACTGCCTGGAGATGAGAGGTTCGTCGAGCATGGATAAACTGAATAATAACCCAAACAACAAAAGATATATCAGGTCTTGTAACAGTAAGATAGATCAACTTTCCCACAAGACGACGATAATATTCTGGGTTTGGTAAGAGCATATTAGAGTTGAAGGTATAAACGCAGAGCTTGTGATTGACATCCATGAGTGTGTTAGTTGACTTGCAACCAGAGTAACTAACATCATGAAGAAGGTCAATACAATACTTTCTTTGTGATATGACGAGGCCATCAAGACGACGAGCTACTTCAATGCTGAGAAAGCATCAGAGATTCTCCAAATCTTTCATTTGGAATACGGAGGTCAGATGTTCCTTGATTATGTGGATGCCTTTTAAATTGTCGCCTGTAATTAGGATGTCATCAACATATTCCAAGAGTATCACAACGCTTGTTGGGTGATGACAGGTAAATAATGAGAAGTTAGCCGAGCTGCAAGTAAATATAACATCACTAACAACCCGACCGAACTTGACAAACTATGCTCGAGGAGACAGTTTGAGACCGCAACGAGATTTCTTGAGGTGACATACAAATGACTTCCTTGTGGTCTCAAAGTCGGGAAGTTGATGCATGTAGACAGTCTCAACAAGATCACTATTTAGAAAGACATTTTTGATATTCAACTGGTGCAATGACCAATGACGATGATCAACCAGCAAGATCAAGACACGAACAATATTTAATTTCATAACAAGTGAGAAGGTGATGTAGGGTAGGGTAAGGGGTGCACAAATCCAAAACTACTAGGTGTGGGGAATGAGAACTCGACGCACGATACCCTATTCTATATGCAATGCTACCGTCGATGAAGACGACAAATCAATACGAACAATAATAATATTTAACCCACACAACAATATTTAAAGGGAGAAACAACATTCATTTGGTAAACATTTAATGACTTTCCTCCGCTCGGAGGGCCAAAGCGAAGCATGCGACAAATAAGTCTCACCTGCAATTCACAAGCGATCTAGAGCGAACTTTCCACAGGCAATTTTATCTAAGCAAATATGAGACTTCAAACGATAATATAATGCGAAGATATAATAGCCCAATTCAACAAGAGACTCACTGAGTAGGGGGGTTATCCAAGGCGATGGAGATCCGTAGAATGATGCGCTATGATGATGATCTGAGGCGGGAAGATGGGCGGATTGGCTGGTTTTGACTGCGGCGAATGAGATCGGGTCGAGGAAGGGTTGTTCCGGCCGTATGGAGGTGGATCCGGGCGGTGGAAGGTAGATTCGGGCTGTGGGGGACTGATTTGGGCGTGGGGGAGCTTGTGGTGGTTCCATGGAGGGAGAAGGGAGACTTGGTGGGGCGGTGGTAGCAGGAAGCGAAAGAGGGAGGGGTGGCAGTAGCAGAAAGGAGGGGAGTGGTCGGCGACAGTAGTGGAGAGGGCTGGCTGCAGTAGTGGAGAGTGCTGGCGTCAATTAGAAGCATTGGATTGGAGGGGGTTGCTGAAATAGGGAGGGGGCGGTGGTGATACAGGAAAACAACGAGATTTTGGTAACCAACGACAATAAAGTCACAGGAACAGTGGCTGGTGTATATGTGGGCTGGGATTGGAAAACAATGTCTGGGTGGCGGCTGTATTCAACAATAAGAGCGGAGGGAGTGGGTTTTGGAGGTGGGGGAAGATGGCTAGGGTTAGGTAATATTTTGGGGAGGAATATACACGCCTAGGAGTTGTCACCGAGGGTTCTATGGAGTCGGTACTGTGGGAGGATCGCGAGAATCCGGGAATTGTAATCTCCAAATTTTGCAATGCCCTAATCATCCCCTTAAGCACTCTATTTATAATAAAGAGGAGACTAAGGCGTCCCATCATCGATGACTATGATTGGTCGGAGGTGGGGCTACCCAAATACATCAAAATAAATGCAAAAATAATAAAGTAATATATGAAATCGATTTGCAACGCGGATCCAGATGCATCCGCAGGGTCGGATCAGTGATCTGATCAAGTACTCTTGTGCAAGTACATGAACGTGGGTCCCGCTTTGCGGCAAACCTCTCCTGGTGCATGCTCTGATGGATCCCCATCAACTTCCCCTGACTGAAAAACTTTTATTTCCGATGAATGGAGAGTTGTACTGACGTCAAAATTCAGGGGCGAGTCGATCAAGGTCTACTGGTAGTATCCAGGTGTCATCAACGTCTGGACGACCCTGCTAGTGCACTAAGTAAAAACATAGAGATATGTTTGTAGTAGGAACAAACTGATGGGATCTGATCTTTGTATTGCTCTCAACAGTCAACTCACAAGTGGTGGATCCCGGTGCAATCGACGGAGTCGTGGGTGAAACCAAGGAAGACGAGTCTCTAGGTGGGTAGGTGTCAAAAATGGGTGAGCTATGGTGGCCATCAGACGTGGGTGGACTGTATGGGTGGTAAGACAACGGGAGTGGAGGTGTGGGTGGCTGGGGGTCCCCATTGCTTGGGTCCACATACTCGCGAGGCTCGTAGTATGACGTCAAATCTTCAACATTAGATATCGGGTAAATATCCATACTTGTAGGGATATCAAGCCTGTAGGCATTCATCCCAATGCGACTTATGACTAAGTAGGGGCCCATTCACTTGGTGCTTAGCTTTTTGGCTGGCCCCAAGGGGAGCCTCTCAGGGCGGATTCATACCATCACCTGTTTGCCTTCCTGAAATACTTGTTCCCTCTTGCGCATATCAACATGAGTTTTATAATTTTCATTGCTCGTAATGATTTATTGGCGGACCGAATCATGCAACTCATGCAAATGGCGCGACTTAACGGACTCGCTAGGGCGTGACTCTAGTGAACTGAGAATAAGGTCGATAGTCTTCCTAGGTTCGTAACCTGACGTAACATGGAATGGACTCAACCCAGTGACCTATTGACCGAACTATTATATGCAAACTTCGTGATGGGGAGAACAAAGTCCCAACTAGCTACATACTCGCTCACTAGACACCTCAGTAGGTTCCCTAAGCTACGATTCACGACCTCAGTCTGCCTATCCATCTGGGGATGATAAGCTGAGGAAAACCTAAGGGTGGTGCCAGTCTTATGTCACATGGTCTTCTAGAAATAACTCATAAACTGCACATCATGGTCTAACATGATAGACTTGGGTAGACCATGCAACCTAAAAACATCCCTCAAAAAGATGGATGCAACATGCAAGCATCTGCTGTCTTGCGGCAAAGTATAAAATGCTCCATCTTCGAGAATCGATTGACCACCACAAAGATGGAATCGTGTATCCGAAGAGTGCGGGGGAGTCCGTGCACGAAGTTCATGCTGATGTCCTCCCAGGGGCGGTGCAGGACAGGTAGTAGTGTGTATAGACCCGTGTTTTGCTTAGTGCCATTGGCCGTTTGGCAGATACGACAGTGGAGGACAACTCGAGCCACATCCTTTTTTAGGCTAGACCAAAAGAAGCGATACTCCACAATGGCGATGGACTTATCCTGCTTGAAGTGTCCAGCGTCCCTACCCACGCGTAACTCCCAAATCAAGTAATCATGGTAGGAAGCCTGGGGTATGCACAGGGGAGAGCCCCGATACAGATATCACTCAAAGATCTGGAAGCTCTCAACAGGGTCCGGAGGGTCTCAGGACAAGGCAGTGTAAATCTCGCCAAAATCTAGTCACGTCGGATAATCCAGGATCACTCTCTCAAGTCTATCCACTCGCACACTCATTGTCTGTAGTAGGGAGACATGGTGACTTAATGCATCAACGAGTTTGTTCTCAACACTAGCTCGGTGTTTGAGAACATAATGGAAATCTTGGAGGTACTCGACCACTTAAACATGTCGATATCCTAACTTGCGCTGCGAATCTAGATTCCGTAATGCCTGATGATCTGAGTAGAACACAAGCTCCCAGGGAAGGAGATAGTTCCTCCAGTAACATAGAGGCTGGACGATGACATAAAATTCCTGATTGTAATTCGAGTATTTTTGCTTTGCTTCATTCAGTTTCTCACTAAATTAAGAAACTGAGTGTCTCTCTTGGCTCAACACGCCATCAATGCCAACACAAGATGCATCACACACAACTTCAAATGCGCGGTTAAAATCAGGAAGTCTCAGAACCCGAGCCATTATCAATTTCGCCTTGATCTTCTCAAATGCTCTAGTGGCCGCGACGGTCCACTGAAACTCGCCTTTACGAAAGTAACTTGTTAATGGGGCCATGATCGTACTGAACCCTAGACAAATCTCTTATAGAAGGCGGCATGTCCGTGGAAGTTGCGAGCCTCGTGGATGGTCGCAGACACATGCTAGTCACGAATGGACTTGATCTTCTCGGGGTCAACGATACACCCGTTTTCGACACAATAAATCCCAAGAAATGAACAAACTCAGAGAGGAAAGAGCACTTCTTTAAGTTCACATACAATTTCTCCCGGCGGAGGGTGACAAAGAGAAGCCTCAGATGATCAAGGTGATCGGCTTGGGTTTGTCTATAGATCAGTATATCGTCAAAGTATACAATCAGAAACTTGCCTATGTAGGGTCGTAGCACCTGCGTCAAAGAACAATGTTTGAACTTCTTGCTGGTTTGCCTTCAAAATTTGAATTTTAACGGTTCCAAATACGTGTAAAAGATGTTCCTAATCTGGATATTGTAGCCAATTACCTCAGGAGAAAATCTAGGATCTTGATAAACAAAATTAGTGTAGAAAATCTAGGATCTTGATAAAGAAATTAGTGTAGGGAACAAAGAAAAAATAGTGATCGTGACTGATAAAAGAAGATATAATGACTTTGAAAGTTGATCTAATATGAGTTGACCGCGGTTGACCAAGTCGGAGAAAGCCAATCTGGTTTGTTCTTGTTGTGAGGTGAAAAACACATGAGGGGAAATTGTTGGGAGTTATACCTACACGACACCTCCTTCCTTAACACCTTATTAAAAATGTTGGCAAGTAGGTGGTTAAACCTCAATCTGCACAATTTTGTTAAACTTTAAACCCTTGTTTATTCAGGAGATGAGCAAGAGATCGGCGGTGTATAACTCGCAATTCGTTGAGATCATAAGTGCATAAGGAAGATACCTCAGTATTCTAGCTCAGATGACTTTATGAATTGACCTCGGCATGAGTCACCTCGGCAACCCAACTCGGCAGAGTTCAGCTCGTCAGCCTAGCTCGACAGAGTTCAGCTCGTCAGCGCAGCTCGGTAGGGTTCAACTCTTCATCCCAGCTCTACATAGTTCACCTCGTCAGCCCCACCCTGGTAGAGTTCAACTCGTCAGCCCAGTTCGACAGGGTTCAGCTTGTTAGCCCAGCTCGACAAGTACAATTTGTTAGCCCAACTCGACAGGATTTAGCTTGTCAGTCCAACTTGGTAGAGTTTAACTCGTCAGCCCAGCTTGGGAGGGTTCAGGTCGGCAGCCCAACTCAACAAAGTTTAGCTCGTCAGCCCAACTCAATATAATTCACCTCATAAGGAGGGTACCCCTTGCCTTTGCCCATAAATAGGACCCCATTGTAACGGGTAGAAGAATTTTACACTCCGCGAAGAGTCGCGCATTTGAAGATTTGGCGACCTTGCCCGCCTTTCCTCGGACTTACACGCAACATTTGGTTTGGAAGGGGGAGTTTCTATACACTCCTGGATATGCGGTGGGACATCCTTAATACAATACGACCACCTCGTCTAATAACTAAATAGATGCGGCCTCTCTCTTGTTTGCTTTTTGCCTGTCTGTTAATTCAGGTTCAAGTATCATCCGACCATCCATTTGGGCTGAACATTTGTGAACTAATTTTCTCGGTTCTAATATGCAACTCTTGAAACCTCTTTTGGGCGATATGAACATACTTAATCATCAGACATGGTTGCTTGTACTATTGTTGTGCCTACGATCATATAAAGGGTAAGCCAAGTTATATTACTTATATGTGTCATGTAATGGGAAAGGTTAAAATTGCTGATGGATGTTTTGTTCCTATTACTAGTAAACGGACTACATGTCTTTCATCAAGGAATTCTCTTGACTCTGTGATATTTTGTCGCGTTTTCCTGCAAATCTATTATTTGTTAGTTGCTTGACCAAACAACTAAACCGTAGTGTCATATTTTTCCCTTCTCCTTGTATTGTGCAAAAGCTAGGTTGTTCTCGTTAAGGAACACGTCGCATGGTCCGAATGTGGTGTCTTGGCAAGGACCGCTGCATCTCCAGGACTTGAGTGTAGTGTTAAATATGCAAGAGTCCTTGTCGTATGGTCCAAATACGACGTCTTGGCAAGGACCGCTGCACCTCCAAGAGGACTTGAGTGTAGTGTTAAATAGACAAACGTCCTCTTATATTAGACGTCCTAAGGAAGTTTTTCGTAGGAATTGTGATCAACCTAGGTTTATAAGTTGGAATATAGGTACGCTAACAGGGAAAGCGATGAAAGTAATAGATACGATGATTAGGAGAAGAATACATATTTTGTCTGTAAAAGACTAGATGAGTGGTTGAGAAAACTACATTTTTAGATAATTCAGGTTTTAAATTATGGCACACAAGAAAAAATAAAACAAGCAGTGAAGTAGGTATTATTGTGGATAATACTTGGAAGGATGAAGTTGTTGGGGTACGTAGAAAATGTGATAGAAACTTAACTCTTAAATTGGTCATAGGAAAAGAAATTATTAATGTAATCAGTGCTTACACACCATAAGTAGGATTAAGTGAAACTATTAAAGTGCAATTTTGGGAAGACTTAGATGATTTAGTGAGAGAAATCTCATAAAGAGAGAAAATTTTCATAGGCGAAGACTTAAATGGACATAGAGAAGGAAAATATAGATTATACAACCGTTCATGGGGGATTTGGATATGGAGAAAGAAATAAATAAAGTACTATTGTAGACTTTGTCGTAGACTCGTAGCAGATGAGCTAATTGTGTCAAATACATTTTTCATAAAGATGTAAGAACATTTAATTACGTTTAAAGGCGGACCAAGTAAGTAATAAATTGATTATTTTATGGCTCGCAAAATGGATAAAATGATTTGTAAGGATTGCAAAGTTGCCAGGAAAAAATTTGACAACACAACATAGGTTATTGGTGTTAGATGTTCAAATTAAATATAATAAATTTTAGACAAAAACAAAAATGTTGAAAAAAAATTGGTGGTAGAACTTGAAAAATGGAAACATAGGTTTCTTTCAAGATAGTAGTTATGGAATAACTAGTTGATGACCCTTATGTTGATCCCGGTGTCTCATGGTAAGTTGTCTTCATATTTAAAGATTAGTGAAAAGAACATACTTGAAGTATCAAAAGGTCGTGCGCTCCTAAATAAAAAATCTTGGTGGTTGAAAGAGCTAGTATGAGACAAAGTGAGAGCAAAAAGGGTCAGCTATAAATCACTTCACGCCTGTAGGAATGATGAAAACTTAGTCAGACATAAAGTTACCAAAAAGAAGCTAAACATGAAGTAAATAAAACAAAAAGTCAAGCTTATGATGAATTTTATAGGCGACTAGATACCAAAGATGGAGAACGTAACATATATAAAATTGCTCAAGCTATGAAAAGAAAGACGAGAGATTTAAGCCAAGTAAAATGCATAAAAGATGAGACGTACAATTTTGACGGATGATGTGGTATTAAAAAACGATGAAAAAGACACTTTTATCAACTCTATATTGAAACAAAAGACATTGAATTGTACTAGGAAGAGTTAATTAAATCAGAGGAGTATTAGAACATAGTTTTATCGTAAAATTCAAGTACCTCTAGATGTTCTAAAGAAGATGACAAATGAAAAGGCGATTGAGCCAGACGATATACCCATCAAAGTATGTAAATGTCTAGAGAATGAAGGATTTTGTGGCATACATGTTTTTTCGATAAGATACTGAAGTCAAAGAGCATGTCAGACCAATGAAGAGAAAATATTTTCGTACCTTTGTATACGAATAAAGGAGGTATAGAAAATTGTGTTAATTATAGATGAATTAAATTGATGAGTCATACCATGAAACTATGAGAACGAGTGGTGGAGACCAGCCCCGATCTGGATGTCACAAAAGTACCCGACGCTCGCCCGACTGGACCTCTATTGGCCCTTAGTTTTGCATATTTTTATTTGTCATTTTTTGCATTTTTGTAATTTTGCAATTTGTTTAATTTTGCATTTTTTTGTATATATATATATATATATATATGCATTTGTTTGTTAGAACCCTTCAAAACCCTTCTCTTGGTTCCTTGCCCAGCCGATCCACATTCCTGTTCAGCATAAAAAGGCACACGAGGCGCACGTCGTCTCCCCGGTTCAACCACTGCAAGCAGTTAGAGCTCGATTTCGATAACTCCCAGCCGCTTCTTCCCCGATTTCGACGCTGCACCGGCTATTTCGCCCCACATCGCCGCCTGCCGCAATCTCCAACAACCGCCTGTCCATGTTTTCCCCCATTTCCGGCCGCTGCTTCCATTTATCATGAAGAGGGAGTTATTTGTTATATTTTTAAAACCCTATAAAAGGGGCTGGTGATGATGAATGTGGGGGATGGAATTGAAAAACTGATTTGTTTTCCGTTGATTATGTTGATGTTGCTGTGAGATTTGTTATTCCCGTAAACAGTTCTGTGAGATTTTGCTTTTGATCTGCTATTCCTGTTGGTGTAGATGAATGTAACTTCGATAGCTATTTCCTTTGTTTTTAATCCCGTTTGAGAGAGGTGGAGATTGAGTTGTTGATGATGACTGTTTGGAGTTAGGTGATTTGCTTCTGTGTGAGAGTAGATGTTGAATGATTAACATTTGCTGAAGGTTGGAGTTTTGCGTGAGTCCAGTATTATCGGAGAACATGATGAATAGTAAATTGTGATGTTCATTATTTGACTCCATTAACTGGTTTTAGCATAATTTGTGATTCCGTAAATAGTGAACAGTAAAATTGTTGCTGATTAGGTTTGTTGCTGCCGTGAGATTAGAAGGAGAAATATTGTCTCCTATTTCCCTTGCTTTGAGATTTCGTTGGAACCACTTTGAGTGTGAGAGTGAGCGACTTTTCTCCTTGGTGCCTATGCGAAAGTGGCCGATCTCGGAGCGGGAGTTTGAAGGTGACAAGGAATTCCTCACGGGATCGCGTCGACTTCGATTGCGGAAAGACGTCTCTTTCCGTGGGTAATTGTTTCTTCCCCTTTATTTGTGTGTGTTTACCATTTCTCTTAGGTTAATAGATTCTTTGCTGAGTTTTCGTCTGGATTTTGTCAACAAACACTACTTCGAAAACTTCAAACGGTAATGTATTTGGAGTTCACGATTTTCGTTTTTGCTACGACAAGGGGAACGAAACCAACGTTGCAAAACATCCTTTCCTAGATTTTGAATTGAACCATTTTTCAAGAAAATTCATTTGAAAACAAAATAGTTACTTTGTGCTTTACAAAAATCAAAGTTGCTTAATTTCTTAAAGTGTGTCCAACGCCCACTCAAATTACTTTTTTTTTCTGCAAAAATTCATTATTCATTGCGCTCATTTAGGGTCCTTAGAAAAAGCTGACACGTGCACAAACCCTACGCGCCGTCCTGCATTAATGAGTAATAGAAAGAAGAGTAAGACAAAAGACTAACATCTCGGAGAATCAATTTGAATTCATGTCATGGCGGTCGACCATGGAAGCTATATATCTCTTGAGGAGACTCATTGACAACTACCGATAATGAAACAAGATTTGCATATGATGTTTATTGACCTTGAGAAGGCTTATGATAGAGTTCCAAGAGTGCTTATGGAGAGTCTTAGGCTCCGTTTGGGGGGACTTATTTTTACCGGTCAAGCGGTTACGATCGCATGAACCAGACCTTAAATTAAGCTCCGGTTCATGCGGTCGTAACCGCTTGACAGGTAAAAATAAGTCCCGCCAAACAGAGCCCTAGAAAAAAAAGGTGTAAATGTATCATATATTGAAATAATCAAAGATATTTATACAGATTCAGTGACAAGGGTGAGGACATCTTGAGGATTAACACAGGAATTCCCTATCACTATTGGCTTACATCAATGTTCAGCTTTAAGCCCTTATCTCTTTACCCTTATCTTAGATGAGCTCACTGGACATATTCAACAAGCAATACCTTGGTGTTTATTGCTTGCGGATGATATCATTTTGGTTGATGAGACGCGCAAGGGTGTAAATGCAAAACTTGAATCTTGGCGAAACACTTTATAAAAGAAGGGTTTTAGGTTGAGCAGGACAAAGACGGAGTATATGGAGCTTAAATTTAGTAGTACAAGAAGGACGGATGACTTCGTTATTAAGTTGGGTGATCAAGATATTTCCCATAGCGAGTGTTTTAAATATCTTGGGTCGATAGTTCAAAAAGACGGAGGTATTGATAAATATGTGACACAGAATCCAAGCGGGTTGGTTGAAGTGGAGAGGCGTGACATGGATCTTATGTGATCGTAAAGTACCATTAAAACTTAAGGGTAAGTTTTACCGTACTGCAATTAGACCAGCGATGCTCTATGGTTCTGAGTGTTGGGCAGTGAATTGTGTACATGAGCAAAAAATGGGAGTTGTGGAGATGAGAATGCTTAGGTGGATGTGTGGACACACGAGTCTGGATAAAATTAGGAATGAATGTATCAGGGATAAGATAGGAGTAGCATCAATTGCAGAGAAGATACGAGAAGCTCGACTAAGATGGTTTGGACATGTACAAAGGAAACCATTAGAGGCACCTGTTAGGCGTTGTGAGAGTCTAGTCACTAGGCATGTTAAACGAGCGAGGGGTGACCAATAAAGATTTGGAATGAAACTATAAGGAAAGACATGATGTACTTAGGCTTTAGTGATATTATGACAAAAGATAGGGCACAATGGTGACAAAGGATCCTTATAGACGACCCCACTATATTGGGATTAAGGCTTGAGTGTTGTCGTTATTGGTGGGCAGGAAGATTATTGGTGAGTCATGAAAAATATATTTGATGGATCTGAAGAAGGCAATGCATGTGAAAATTCAACAAACCAAGATGACCTGAGTTTATGACATTGCAGATTTGAACATGTGCCTCTGAGGATTCTGATATCTATGTTTCATGTTGACTCTTTTATTTCTATTTTGAACTTATCTTATGAAGCTTGTGAAATGACTGAATAATGTGGAACTTATTTTCTTAGCACTATTAAAACTAAACAAAATTTTGATCTTATTCATTATGATGTTTGGACTTCTCCCATTGTTTTTTTGAATGATTTTAAATATTTTGTTCTCTTTATTAATGTTTTTTTCAAGATTTACCTGGTTTGAGTGTTGTATTTGTTGAGAAGAAAGAATGTTGTTTTTGAGGTGTTTCAAATTTTGTATGCTCTTGTTGAAATTCAATTTGAAGCGAAGATCAAAGTCTTAAGGTCGGACTTAGGTAGGAAATTTGTGACTAAGGAGATGTAATTGTTTTTGAGCAATAAGGGAATTATCTTTTAGATCTTCTGTCCACATACTCCTTAATAGAGTGGGATATCTAAAAAGAAGCATAAACATCTGTTGAATGTTGATAGGTCTTTGTTACATAAGATGCATGTGCCCAAGTCTTTGTGGGATGGCGCTGTTTTGACTTATGTATCTGATTAATTAGATTCCCTCATGGTTCATTGGGAACAGGGTTCCCCTTCAGATTCTAAATCCTCATGAGTATGCATTTCACTTGTATCCTCAAGTTTTTGGGTGTGGCATTTGTTCACATTGTTGGTTCTGCAAGAGACAAATTGGTACTTCAAGCGGTTAAGTGTGTTTTTATTGATTATCCCCATAACCAGAAAGGGTATACATATTGTCCTCGATTTCATAGGAGGAACATGCCCAAGGATGTTACCTTATTTGAAGAGATACCTTTTCTCTAGTCAAGGTCAACAAGTTTTTGTTCATTATGGGTCCAACCCGCCTTCCGACATTGTGCTACCTCTTCCATTACTATCAACTCATGAAGATGTTGACTGTCCCTATCGCTGAACCCACCACATATTTGGAGGCGGATTCATTCCGACATTGTCCGCTCACAAAAATTGCAAATCTATCAATGAAGAAGACAAACTCTCATCAGTAGAACCCTGCCATCAGATACTACTCCCCAGGTTCTTGTCCTTGAATCTATCCCGTCCTTTCATCACAGTATTCGCACTCGGTGCCCTACCGCGGGGTATGCAAGATATCATTCTTTATTTTCCTCTTTTCATACTTTATGATTGTTTCGTCTATATATTCCCTGTAATTTCTCTGAAGCACTTCTCATTATTCCATGGAAAGATGCTATAGAATGTAACATGATGACCCTTAAGAAACAAAGTACTTTGGAGTTAATGAAACTTCTCACATGTAAACATGTTATTTGTTGTTTGGTGTTCACAGTTAAACATAATCAGAATGGATCAATTGAAAGGTATATGACCAGGTTGGTGGCTAAATGCTTCACCCAGATTAATGGTGTTTACTGTCAAGCAATATTTGCTCCAATAGCCAAATTGACTAATGTTCGTGTTCTTCGTCCCAGTGTGACTCAACAATCACGACCCTTCATCAATTTGATGTCAAGAATGTGCTCATGCATAAGAATCTTCAAGAAAAGATTTTTATGGCACCTCCACCAAGCTTCTTGTTACCCACGCCTAATCATGTATGTATGTTAAAAAAAAGCTATTTGCGGCCTTAAACAATCTCCTCGGGCCTGATTTGAGAAACTTAGCACTAAACTTCTATAACTTGATTTTTCTGGAAGTGCATGTGAAGGCCTCCCATATGACTATACTTGTGTATGTTAATGACAACATTCTCACTGGCTCTAATACTTGTCATATTCTTGAGGTTAAGAAATGGCTTGCCTCCACCTTTGATATTAAAGATCTCAGTGCTCTTTGGTACGTTTTGGGGATATAGGTGGCTTGGTCTATGAGGGTGATCTTTATTTCATAACGGAAATATGTTATAGACCTGCTTGAAGAGACGTGGTATACCGGTGTGAAACTTGCTGGGAGTCCTATTGACTTGAAATATAACGTACATAAACAAGACTATAACCAGGTCTGATATTTCGTTTGTCGTATCCATGGTAAGTTAATTTATGCATGAACCAAGAGTTTGTCATTATGAGACTGTTTTGAGGATAGTAATACTTAAAAGGATCACCAAAGACAGGAATTCTATATAAAAATGAGGTGCACTTGAATATATCCAGTTACTGCGATGTTGACTGGGCTGGATCATCCAATGATAGAAAGAAAGTCCACCAATGGATACTGTATGTTCTTGGGAGGGAATCTTGTGTCTTGGAAAAGCAAGAAATAAAATATTGTGCCACAATTATCAGTTAAATCTGGAATATAAAGCTATGACCACCTGCTAACAAATGTGGCTTAAATCCATTACTAATGAACCAGGGTTTGACGTCTTGGGAGCTGTTGTGACAATCAATCCGATACTTCACATTGCCAATAATCTTGTGTTTCATGAAAGAATTAAACCTATTTAAGTGGATTGTCATTTCTTGAGAGAAAAAGTTCGGGCCAAAATCATATCTACTTCCTTTGTTACTTTTGAAAATCAACTTACTAAAATGTTTAAAGCTCTATCTGAAATAGGATTAAAAGGCAAGGATATCCAGTTGAGTCTTCATGATCTATACAAAATTAGCTTGTGAGGTGTTGAAAATAATATTATTCAAGCTAAATGAGACTCAAATTAGGGCTAAAATAGCGGACCTATATAAAAGGAGAGTTAAAAACAGGAGACGTCGCCTTGCGTGAAATTAATCCGCTGCTAGGTATTTTTCTCCTATTCTTTTCTACACCGAAACCGCAAGTCCCTTCATATCGCAATCACATATTTCCCGCCACCACAGTCTTCCTGAGCCTCACTCTTCCTGAGCCTCACTATGCAATTCCCAAGCCCACTCCTTCCCTATTACTGCAACCATGTTAGATTCCCCCACACTCACCATAGGGTAACCCCGTCTTAATACCCAATTAGTTTTTCTTAGTTGTTTGTCATTTATTTTATGTTGAAGATGCATGTATCACATAGTGATATCCAATTATTGTGCTTTTGACTCTATTTTATTGAGTGTATGCATCATTCTGTCGTTTTTCTCTGATTGGGTTATGTAGAGAAGTACACGAGTAATGCAGGAAAACCAGTCAACCCTGTATATGCTTTTTCAGTATGTAAATACAAGTATGATTACAAATATATAGGGAGAGAAGAGAGAGAAGAATCTCAAATCCAAGAGGTGTGACTAAAACAAATAGGAAGAAAATACATAAATGAGCCTTTAAATTTGCCTTTACATGGTCTTTTCTAACACTCCCCTGCAAGCTGGAGCGTACAAGTCATAGGAACCCAGCTTGAACAAGAACTGGTAAAATAGAGCACTTGATAAGGCCTTAGTGAGGATGTCAGCCACTTGGTCCGTAGATGGAACATGTCTCAATTACAGCTTCTTCATTTGAACTTTTTCCCGAACAAAATGACAGTCGACTTCAATGTGTTTCGTTCTTTCATGAAAGACCGGGTTCTTAGCTATGTGTATAGCAGCTTGCGTGTCACAAAGTAAAGTAGTCGGTGAGGAAAGTTTTACTCCCATATCACTTAATAGACTTTCAAGCCATGTAAGCTCGGATACAACAGAAGCCATTGACCGGTATTCTACTTCAGTTGAAGATCGAACAACCGCAGCTTGTTTCTTACTGCGCCTGGTAACAAGGTGACCTCCAAAGTAGGTATAAAATCCGCTGGTAGAACGCCAATCATCCAGGGAACCAGCATAATCTGCATCAGAATACGCAACCAATGTTGGAGTAGAAGAATAGGTTTTGTATGCCAACCCTTGACCAGGAGCAATTTTTAGATATCTCAGGATGCGTTCGACGGCACGAAGATGCGACATACGAGGAGAATGCATAAACCGGCTGACCACCCCAACAACAAAGGATATGTTCGGTCTTGTGACTGTTAGGTAAATCAACTTCCCAACGAGTCGTCGATAGTATTCTGGATTTGGAAGAAGAAGATCTGCATTAGAAGCTTGTGCACACAACTTGTGATTGACATCCATAGGAGTGTTAACCGGCTTACATCCATAATAGCCAGCATCCTGGAGAAGGTCGAGACAATACTACTGTTGAGATAGAACGAGGTCATCGGGACGTCTTGCGATCTCAATGCCAAGGAAGTATCGAAGATTCCCCATATCTTTTGTTTGAAACACGGAACTAAGGTACTGTTTGACCACTTGTATTTCCTTTGAATCATCTCCGGTGATTAGGATGTCATCAACATACACCAAAAGAAGAAACTGTTCTTGTTGTTCGATGTCGAGTAAACAAAGAGAAGTCTGCCGAGCTCCGAGTAAAGCCAACCTCCCGAACAGTCTTACTGAACTTATCGAACCATGCCCGAGGGGATTGTTTGAGACCATAAATTGACTTCTTAAGATGACAAACATGGGACTCCCCCATGATCTCAAACCCGGGAGGCTGCTGCATGTAGACTGTCTCTTGAAGATCTCCATTTAAAAAAGCAATTTTGATATCCAGTTGATGAATGGCCACTGGTGATGCACAACAACCGAGAGGAGGACACAAACCGTGTTGGGTTTCGCTACCGGAGAGAAGGTTTCTTCATAGTCAAGGCTCTGTTGTTGAGTGAAGCCGCGAGCCACCAGTCGGGCTTTAAGACAGTCAATTGCCCATCAGGAGCATGCTTGATGACAAAGACCCATTTACAGCCAACAAGGTTCTGTCCTGGAGGAAAAGGGACCAGATCCCACGTGTGATTTGCCTGAAGAGCAGTCATTTCTTTGTCCATGGCCGCCCGCCAGCTCGGATGTTGGAGAGCCTTCTGCATAGAATTAGGGAAAAAAAATAGAGGATAATATAGTGGCGAAGTCCTGAAGCGCCGGGGACAGATGATGTAAGGATACGTAATTCTCCATGGGATGAGCGGTGGAAGCCGACATCGGATCAGCAGGTCGCAATGCGCCAGAGGTTGAAGCCGACTGCATTGGGGCGACAGAACGAGGGGGGACGATGAGTGTAGATACGAAGAAGAGGAGGTTGGTGGTAAACATGAACTTCGGTGGGAAGTGGTGGTGGTGGAGAAGACGTAACTGGAACAACAGGTCGAGGTAATGATGGCGATGGAGGAGGTGGTGATGAAGCAGAAAAAATGGTTGATCTTCTATAAAGGTAACATCTGCCGAAATAGTTACCTTGCGGGTAGTGGGAGAGTAACAAAAATACCTTTTTTGAGTACGAGAGTAACCAACGAACATATATTTTTCCGCCCGAGGATTGAACTTGTCAGTGGAGGGCCCGAGATGATGAACATAGCAAGTACAACCAAATGTGCTAGGGGTTAAAGGGAATGATGATGTAGAGGGAAAGAGGAGACTAAATGGGGTAGCGTTCTTGAGAACGGAGGAAGGGAGACGGTTGATGAGATGACATGCCATGGAAATGCAAACTGCCAATACACCTGAGAACATGCATTTGGATCATGAGACAGCGAGCAACATCAAGAAGATGTCTATTTTTGCGCTCAGCCACACCGTTTTGTTGAGGAGTATAAGCACACGAAGTCTGATGAATAATCCCAAATTCAGAGCAGAGAGTATTGAATTCATGACTAGTGTATTCGCGAGCATTATCTGTCCGGAGCGTTTTGAGTGTATCGGCAAACTGAGTGCGAGTCTCAAGACTGAAAGAACGGAACACACGAGGAAGTTTGGAGAGGTCACAAAGTAGGTACAACCAGGTCATCCGTGAATAATCGTCAATAAAAGTAATGAAATAACGATAACTAGATACACTTGCTATTTTATAGGGGCCCCAAATATCAGAATGAACTAACATAAAAGTAGCAGTGCTCCAGGTACAATGAGGGGGAAACAATGAACGATGTTGTTTCTCCATAATATATGAATCACAGGAAAAAACTTTAAGCGGAACATAAGGAAGTGCCTTCTGGAGAACGGGAAGCAGAGCATGCCCAAGATGCCGATGCCAGTCAACTGAGGAGACGGAGGAGAGAATGGTAAGAGAGACATCGAGAAGGTAGAACCCGTTTCGCAATCGTCATCTACCAATGATACTCTGCGTCCTGCGATCCTGCATCAGAAAAGAAGAAGGGGTGAACGTGATAAAACAATTCAAATTTGCAGTGAGGCGACTAACAGACAGTAAATTAAAGGGAGAACCCGGGTCATTGAGAGCCGTGCGAAGAGAAATAGAAGGATTGAGGGGTATATCGGTAGAGCCGGAGACAGGAGCGGTGTTGCCATTGGCGACAGTGATAAGCTTTGGATGCGGAGAATCCAAATATCGGGGTGGCTTCAAGGATGTGATATAATGAGTAGCACCTGAATCCACTATCCAACTCAGACTAGTGGAGAGACAAGCGATGTCTTCATTAGAGACGAAGGCAACAAAGGCAGGCGAGTTGTGGAGCAACCCTTGAAGTTGTTGGAGCTGGAGGAGGACTTCATCAAGATCAACACGAGTGGTCGACGGATTGAGTGCAGCAACAGAAGCATTTGGACGAGGAGGGAGACCATGTTTACAGTAGTAGGTGGCCTCAAGATGGACATCCTTACCACAAAAAGAACACTTAGGCTGTGACCGGCTTCCTCGACCCCTCCCCCGAGAGCCGGAATGTCCTCCACGAGCAGGGGGAGGGAGAGGTAGTAATGACACTGAAGAGTGCTGGAGAAGATCCGGGGAGGGAGGCCCAATAGTATCAGGAGGTGGTGAAACCTTTAGCAGCATGAAACACACATTAGAGAATGAGGGAGTAGCAGCAGACGAGAGGATTTGAGCCCGAACACTTTTAAGATGAGGCGGGACACGAGCCATCATCATGACAATACCGACTGCCTTCTTTTGAGCGCGCTGGGCAGCGAGATCCGTAGTAGGAGGTTGATGTTGAATCCAGGCTTCAACCAACGTCTTGAACCGAGCAACAAAGGAGGTTAAGTCAGTAACACTACCAGGGTCAAGGCTCTGGAGATCAGTGATAATGTCATATAGGTGCTGGAGACTGTCCTTGCCTGAGTAAAGAGAATGAAGCTCATCCCACATCGCCTTAGTCGTCTCCTGATACATGGTCATGCGGTAAGGTTCACCATCAAGGGTGTTGAGAAGCCATGTTTGAACACGACCATCGTTACGAAGCCAGTTATCAGTAGGTGCAGAAGGAACATCCTGGGTTAAATGATGTAGAAATCCTTTGGACTGAAGGACTCGGTGAACTGAATGCACCCACTCCACAAAGTTCTTCCCAGTGAGCGAAATGGTGGTAATCCGCAATTTGTCAAGGACTTCAGGGACGGGGACAGCCGCCCCAGCTGGAATAGTGGTCGCAGTAGAAGAACCCATGTCAGGCGATTAACTGACAAGTGGGTAAGCAGGCAAAGAGAGACAACCCGCTCGGAAGAAGAAGAGGCCGGCAAGAGGAACCCCGACGAACACAGGGAGCAGTCCGAGCGAGAAGCAACAGTGAGCTAAGCGGAAACAACACAGGTCGCGGCGGACAGAACAACCAGCGAGTAGCGGCCAACAACCAGAGGAGAAGATCGCAGCGAACAGAAAGCCACAACGACTAGAGAAGAATCTGCAGCGGACTTCAGGAAGCAGGGAAGATCGCAACGGATCGCGGATACGGAGAATTCACAGCAACTAGAGAAGAGAAAACTGCCGGACAGGAGGCCGCAGCGGTCAGCACAACAGACATTGACAAGAGAAGGCTGCAGAGAGATGTCACTAGCAGATATACAGAGAAGACAATGGCTAGAAGAAGCGGCCAGAGCAGGAGACCGCAGCAAGAACATGAGAAGAATTTTGGGACAGACCGCGCGGCTAACCGGTTACAGTGCAAGGAAAGACCTCACAACAAAGAGACAGACTGCGCGGCAAACCTCACAAGAAACTTCGACCAGGAGAGGCGCTGGAGAGCGCGGCTAGAAAATTGCGGCTAGACAAGAAGAGAAGAGGCCGCATCACGAAGAGAAGCCCGACAAGAGTAGCGGCTAGAAGAGGAAACCGCGCAAGAGAAGACCGCGGTTAAGCCAGTAGAGATCGCAGCGGCTAGAAGAACCATGGCGGAGGCCGACAACGAGAAGAGCAACGGTTAGAGGAGAGGAAGACCGCGCGAGAAGGGGTGGTTCCACGGGAGAGAGAGGAAAGCTATAAAAGCGGAGCGGGAGAGGGAAGGGGAAGTGGTTCCACGAGAGGAGAGGAGAAGCCGGGTAGAGACAAGGAAGACCGCGAAGGAGAGGCGGTTAGACAGGCCGCCGGATTACAAGGGAGTATTCACAGGAGCTGGGCGGTTAGAAAAAAAATTGTCTGCCCAAAATCGGAGGTAGGATCGGTCTCTCTGATACCATGTAGAGAAGTACACGAGTAATGCAGGAAAACCAGTCAACCTTGTATATGCTTCTTAAGTATGTAAATACAAGTATGAGTACAAATATATAGGGAGAGAAGAGAGAGAAGAATCCCAAATCCAAGATGTGGGACAAAAATAAATAGGAGGAAAATACATAAATGGGTCTTTATATGGGACGCGGATCCTCTTCAGTTGGGGCGAACTGGATGGGATCCAGTTCGCGGCCCTGATTTCGCTTGGGAAATCAAACGATGGAACTCCACTCGTAGCTGACCTGGCGTGCGGGCCCCGCGAGTGGAGTTAACTTCTTCTCCGCCGTCCGATTTTGGAGGCGAGATCAGGGCCGCGAACTGGACCCCTCCAGTTCACCCCAAATGGAGACGATCCCGGTCCCTTTATATGGGCCTTTACGTGGTCTTTTCTAACAGGTTACATCATATAATTTTTTTCAAAGAGATTTGTTTCAGATCTTTCATTTCATTATACGTTTGTATCTTTCTCATAGCATATTGATAGTCTATTTCATATTGATAGTCTATTTCATATTGATAGTCTATTTCATATTGGTGCATCTTTTATTAAGAAGGATCCAATAGGTCGCCTTTATTTCATAAGTCACACGTCTACAGTAGGTAGCAGTTGATTATATTCCTGGAATTAAGTTTTTTTTGTCATCATGTAATAATGCTAGTCCCCACTATAGTGGGATAAAGGCTTGAGTGTTGTTGTTATGTAATAATGCTGGTGGTGAAGCTAATTACAACATTACTGTTACTTTGATGATCTTATCTGGGAGAATCCAACACCCACACTAGTTCTTTCCTCATTTTGTTGACAGAACACACGTGGCTTCAAAATGCTAAGAAAGCTCCAAATGTACCTCTTGGTGATGTTGTCAAATCAAGGCTAAAACAATTCACAAGGATGAATAGGTTTAAAAGGAGAGCTTTGCGGGTTGGTTTGACTTTGGTTTATTTGCTCTTTTTATCTCCCAGCGCAAAATTTTTTTCTTCATAGTTGCACCCATATTTTTATAAAACTAATTTCTTAATAGGTTATCGCTGATCACTTGTCCACTGAGGAGGTGGAAGATATGAAGGAAAAATTTAAGATTATGGATGCTGATAATGATGGCGTTGTCTCCTACGAGGAGTTAAAACATGGACTTGCGAAATCTGGTTCCCTACTTGTGGAGTCTGAAGTGCAATTGCTTATTGAAGCAGTAAGTTTATTACCTATATTGCTATAATTGAATTGACTTGTACATACCCTGTGACTATATTTTTAACAGCATTGCCTTTTATACCCATTTCATAAGTATCTGCACAAGCTGTATTTGCTTCGAGTAACTTGTAACAAATCCTCTTATGTGGATGAAGCTACAAAAATCACTTCCACCTACCCCATCCTCATCAACCCAATAGGATATGATTCAAAAAAAAACATTAACGTGTCTCCCCTTTATGTTTACCATTTTAAAAGATGGTTTTGTCTACAAAACGTAATAGACATAGGTCCTACTTAGTTGTGGTTTGAGGTTTTGTTTGCCTCTGCTTTTGCTGTAGATAAATCATTTTGAGCAGCCAGAAAGTTGCTGCTAGTGAAATAGACTTTAGCTATTTGTGACCAAGTACAGTTACTGCATGAACAATAGAAGTGAATTGTTTAGTTTGGTAAACATTGCTCTTTGGTTGCATTCTCTATCTGATGTCCTTATTGGCCTCACCATTATTTAACATGTACTATAGGTTTGAGTTATTCCACACTTGTATAGAAAAAAATAATAATTTTTAAACTATTCAGGAAAACAGGCAACATAACCTTATAATTATTAATTATTAAGAAGTAAATTTTTTAAAAAAATGGCATGGCAGTCAAATAATTGTACAATGGTGCTAGTTTATTCAACAGGAATCAGGCCCGTGCCCTACTGCTTTTGATTGCGAACGGGTTCTGCTTGTCCATTAGCGCTCGCCAAATGTTAATGATTAAAATAATTCGGCTGAAAATCTTTCCGATTTTTCACTCAAAAACAATTCATATTAAAATACTAATTCAATGATTTTTTAACTTATATATATATATATAGATAGATAAATAGATACTTTTCAACTGAGAATGTTAATACAAAAATGATGTAGAAAATTGTAAAATTAAAAATCTAAAAAAATGAAAAATTATGAAATAGTGGTCCCACTCTATCTCTCTTTCCCCTCTCTTCCCCCCTCCTTTTCCGGCATTAGAAGTCAATTAAACTCTCCCCTCTCTTCCCCTATCCCACTCTTACCCGACCCTCTTCTTACCACTCTCTCCCTATTCCCTCTCTATCCCCCACCCTCCACACCTCTTTGTTTTCTTTTCTCTCAACCAGATCCCCTCTCTCCTCACCCTCCACACCTCTTTTTTTCTTTTCTCTCACCCGGACCTCCTCTCCCCCTCCCTATATTTTAGTAAATCCATAGGTAGTTTAATAGGTATAGGAAACCTACAATTTTTTTCATCCTCCCCCACCCTCAGGAGAAAGAATGCTGCCCAAAAGCAAACCAAAGTTGGCACATGGCTCTTTTTTGGCGTTTCTTATGTGTAGTGGGGATTTTGATATATTTTTGTATTAAGTGTTGGGAATTTTGACAAATCTTACCGATATCAAAGACATTATACGAGCTATTTCCCAACAGCACCTTCATGCTTGAAATTCTTTTTTCTAGTCCTCAACAACAGGTTTTGACACAAGTTTTATCATATTGCTTTCCATGACATAAATAGAAGATAAACACCCATTTGTTAAGCTTTGGATCCATGTGTGTCCCGCTCTACCAATGGTAGCGCTCCACTAGGGTGGGGTAGGGTTTGAAAAAAAATATTGCGCCTTATGTGGTGGGATTGCTGCTCTCCATCCGCTGCGTTAACCCAAAAATTCCCAAATAGAAATAACTTTTCCTGCAAGAAATGAATGAAAAGCAAAGAATGCACAAGTATAAATCCGAGTTAACTTGAGCGCCCCATCCTAAACCAAACAACTTTTTTTTGTTGCTTTCCTAAGTATTAAAAGCTTAAGCATGGTCTTTTTATAGATCCAGGCGTAAGCCTAGTTAAGCTGTTAAGGTAAGCTCTTCGAAAAGGAGCTTCAAGCTAAATTAATATTGTCTTCCTCTTCTTATATCAAATTTCATCCAGCTCTCACCTCATCTCTTCCTCAGTAATAAACTTCATTATGCATGCTACATGCACTATCGTTATTCAAATTACCCTATCTCGTGTCATTTCATTTTGTGTGTGCCCCTGCTCAAGACTGTGAGGTTTTATCATAGAAATCTATCTTGATACATATATAAATAATTTAGGGGCTCATCATTTTTTTCGTAATGTCAATCAATTAGTAATTAATTAATTAATGAAGGATGTGACAATTTCTTTTGATTTAATCCTTTTTTGATGAAGTGATGGTCAATCTCAATATATATTTCCTCTCATGGTAACGCATGATTTGAAAATTTAAAAGGAAAAAAACTTCATTGCTGTTAATACTATTGATAGGGTATCCTACAAATTCTAAATAGAAGTTGGGGTGAGGATAACTCATCCTCACGACGGAAACCTCCACTGCCGAATAGGGGCGGTATAGCCGGCCACACGACACTGGGCCGCGCGTCACTGAGTCGTGCAGATCCGACGCACGACGTTCGGTCGTGTAGAACTGATTGTGCTACCGTACTCCCCATTTTGGGGAGCACATTCCCCCCATTTTGGGGAGCACGTTCCCCCCATTTTAGGGGAGCGCGTTCTCCCCATTTTGGGGAGCGCGTCTTCCCAATTTTGGGGAGTACGTACTCCACTCCCCTAAAAATTGGGAGTGCCCTGCACTCCCTATAAAAAGGGGAATGCCCATCACTCCCTATAAAAATAGGGAGTGTCGCACAGGCACTCCCCAAGCTGGGAGTGTTGCACAGCCGTGCGACACTGAGTCGTGCAGAGCTGGCCGCATGGAACCGACCACGCTGCCGCACTCCCCATTTTGGGGTGCACGTTCTCCCCATTTTGGGGAGCACGTACTCCCCATTTTGTGGAGTACATGTTCCGCTCCCTTAAAAATAGGGAGATGCCCAACACTCCCTATAAAACGGGCAATGCCCAGCACTCCCTATAAAAAAATGGGAGTGTCGCATAGGCACTCCCTAAGCGGGGAGTGTTGCACAACCGCGGCGACACCGTTGCTTTCCAACGGTAGGCCGTCGCCCGTCGTCGGCAGCCGCCGACCGGCCTCTCATCAGCCGTCATCCGTTCTATATTTATAACCCCCGAAAGTCCCGGGGGTAGTCCCGTCATTTTCGCAAAATGGCGATCCGTGTGCCTTGAATCGGAAGCCGTCATTCGTCGGTAAAGGTCAACATGAGCGCAATTATTGAAGCACCCCTGCCAAAAGCTATAAATAAGATCCCCGGGCAGCCCTTTCAGATCATTTGACTTCCTACGCACGCGAGATCTTCCGAAGAATCCTTCGAAGATCTCCCTGTGCGCTTGAAGGAATCCTCGACGATCTTCGAAGATCTCTTGAAGATCTCCCAAACACATTCGAAGACCACTTGGGGATTTCACCGCGCACACCGCGGCGCGCCGCGCGGCGCACACACCGCGCACATCGCACATTGCAACGAGCACATCGCTCCAGAATCCTCCGCTCGCAATCAAAGACAAGCCACAGACTTCTGATCGTGCTTGAGCGCACCGTTCCCGCTCCCGAGCATCAACAACATGTTCCAGAGTGCATCAAACATAGTGCTCCCCACTGCAACAACTTAGAAAATACTTAGCTTCACGAGCGGTGACCTGTCACCCTTGGAGCTTCTCTCTTTATATACAATTGTAACGAGAGTCGGTCTGTCGCTCTTGAATTCTCTACTAAGCTTTGTAACAACACCAAAATATAGTGGAAATTTGGTCGGCACAGACCTGACCACGTGATTTTTCACCAATTTTCAAGTTTTTTCACGTTAAAAAATTCTCTTGCCAACCGTCTGTTTTTTCATTAACTGTTTGCGCACTCGACTGTTTTCGAGCTATGGCGGTTTGATTTTGGACTAGTTCAAGAGCGCTTAAAGTTGGCCCGCAACAACTATATATTTTGCTTATTGTCTTTCACCACCAATCAAGCCTTATGTTTTTCAACGTTGCCTTCACCATTCAATTTAGTCTTGTAGATACATCTAACAACAATCAACTTGTACCATTTTGGAACCTCAAAGGTGCTTCTAAATTTCATTCTTCATAATAGAATAGATCTGTTCTTCCATGACTTTTTTTCCATTTGTCTTTATGAATATCATCTTCATAGTCAACTAGATTTGCATCCACAAACAATGCAAAATCTGCCCATTCACCGTTAAAAAATTGATGTGAACAATATGAATCAGATGGCAAATCTGGATGAGAATCTGATGATGAAACCCCTGATGACATTGAGAAGCAAGAGTTGTAATCTTCTCATTTCCACTGTCTCATTTCCTTTAGGGAACCAATCCAAAGACCCCGCTTCATTAAATATCACATCTCTGATGATAGTTTTCTTGGTATTAGAATTTAATACTTGCAGGCTTTTCAAGTCGTACAAACCCTTGTGCAATTTTCATATTTCTCATCCGGCTTACCTTCCAAATTTTCTTGACACATGAGAATTAGATAGACATTCAATCACAGGAAAGTGAGACTCATGGTTTTATCACTCCAAGCTTTTTGTGATGTTTTGCACTGAAAAAACTCTTGGATGAAGAACAATTTAAGGGGTAAATCACGCAAGCTAAATCTTCTGCCCAGTAAAAAGTATAAACTCCCTTTGACTTCAGTATACTCAGTTTAATTGTTTTTTCAGCTACCCTCCTTGATTAGATCCGTGTAAATCATAAAGTCACTCTACTTCTCAATAAAATTTTGAACTCCTTGAAGAACCCAAAGATTTTTCATCCTATAATTATCAATGAATGCTGATACATATCCAGTGTTTTAAATATCGTCCGACATGTCCTGTTTGAACACAAAACGACTTGCATAATGAAAATATAAAAGTTATGTCGTTTTGGAATATGTCGGCCGACATTTCGGATCAAATCCGCTCCGTCGGCCGCCGCCGACATTTTAATAAGTCGCCAACATTTTACGATGTCACCTATTATAAAAAAAATCGTGTTAAATCAGTGTTCAAAGGATTCATTAATGTGGTCTAACAACTCTTGCATGCCATTTTTTTGATGTTGAAGTGTAACAATGACTTTTTTTATATCAGGATTCTTAGGTGTAGTTTTTTTATTTGTGACAAAATATGAACAATGCTTGAAATTCATTATTTGGGCACATGAGACCATCCACACCATATAAATGATCCTTCCTCTGTTTGTCTGTTTTTCCTCTTGAATTCTCTAATTAGATTTAGTACAAAAAATCAGAAATATAATGTCGAAGTAATTTTAGAACAAAATCCGTATGTTAACAAAAAACAATATGTATTTTGTTCAGGTTTTGTTAATTTATTCTTTGCATCTAATTAATATGCATTTAATCAGTATGCCTCATAATTTGGATTACCATTATATTTCAGAATTTTTTTCACTTACCTTTAATTTTTTTCTTTACCTTTAATTAATATTTAATATATTTCAATTTTTTTGTATTATGTTCGCATGCATGTAAAGATATATATAAACAAGTTAAAAATAAGTAAGAAAATTTAATGTAGATGATAGTGTTAAAATAACACGGTATAACTTATAATACAAATATTTTTTAGCAATCTGACATTTTAAAATGTCCCTGACATATCTCCAACATCCGACATCTAAAATCTTTATCCGACATCCGACATTATAACCATGCACATATCTGCTTCAGCTGTGAAAATGGTCCTCATAATCCACAAATACCCCTAGAAATGAGCTCGAGAGGATTCAAAGCTCTCCATGGTTTCTCACTTGAAAATAATATTTTGAGAGCTTCATAAACACATATATTTCCCAAACTTATCCTCAATCAATATAAGTGATGCGGAGCATAGACGAGCACTTGCAGCGGATGACGAGTTTTGGGCTCATTCGGGGCTGATTTGGCGACTTTCCATATATGACGTGCCCGGATCGACGATCGGACTCCGCAGATGTGTTCGGATTCGCGTTGCGAATCGATTTGATATATTATTTCACTATTTTGCATTTTATTTTGATGTATTTAGGTGGCCCTACCTTTGGCCAATCATAGCCATCGATGGTGGGATGCCCTAATCCTCCTTTAATTATAAATAGATGGTTTGTGGACTGGTTGAAGGCATTGCAGATTTTGGAGAAGAGAAATCCCGAAATCCGGCGATCCCTCTATGGTGCCGACTCTGTGGAATCCTATGTGACGACTCCTAGGTGCGTATCTCCCTCCCCAAGGTATTCCCTAACCCTAGGCCACTTTTCCCCCCTCCAATTCCCCCTTACAGCCACCTACCAGCCCCCAATTCCAGCCCACCCTACCGTACATATTTCCTTACTGTTTTTTCACTTGAATTTCACCGGTCATATATGAAATTTACTATTCTTCATATATAGTTTCCCCCAAGCTTTCACTGTCGCCGCTCCTTAGCCCTTCCCAACAGCCGTCGGACGCCCCTCTTCCCCCATCAGCAGCCGCCAGCCCCCTCCCACCCCTTTATAGCTTCCGCCCCCTTGTTCCCACCCCCTACAGCAGCCGTCGGGCTGTCTACAGCCACCGACAACCATTCCCGCTCCTCCCCTCCGTGTAACCACCCCTAGCAGCCCCTTCCTCATCAAATCAACACAAATCTGGACATCTTAGTCCAGATCCAACCCGCTTCCCTATTCGTCCCATATTTTTCAGCCCGGATCCGCTACCAAACATCGGATCCATCCATCCCTCGCCCGGATCTATCCATATGTGACCGGATCTATCCATTTCGGGTCCGATTCCACCCTCCATTGTCGAGGACAACTACCTACTTCGTTTTCCACGCCGCCGATTCCACCTTGGAGAGTAATACATAGTTTCGGCTCTGGATTCAGTGTCTTGGTTAGCCCACTATTTGGTTTCGTTGTACTGGATTATTATCAGCATTTCTATATTGGATTGATTACTATATTTGTTTGGATATATATATATAGGGTGGTGTTAAAGGCTCAGATCCTTAATAATTTAGGTTTTTAAACCCCACCAACTTCGGCTCTGATATCTACAACTTTCATATTGAACACTTTTTTATTTAAAGTCGTTTAGGCCCCCGATTTGGCCCCCGTAAAAAATCACGCGGAACATTAAAATGGCCAAATCGGGGCCTAAACGGATTTTAACAAAGATCTACAACTTTCATGTTGAACACTTCTCCTGAAAATGAACGTAGAAGTCGTATTTCATTTTAAAAAGAACTATGCAATCACGACAACGTCATCCTCCCACAGCTCTTTGGTTGAAGCAGCTTTGGCCCAGGTGTTTCGCTGGGTATAGAGCAAAGACGTCGTGCTTTGACGTGAAAGGGCTCGCGATTCATCTGTTTGCTTGTGAAGGAGACGACAACGACTGTCCAACGATTATGCAGCTATTTTCAGCATTTCATAGTATTGGTGTGCACAAGCCGAAGATTGGCACATAAAATTCCAATGGGTGCACATGATTGCACAAACTATATTTGTTTGGATAACACCATATATATATTGTATTGTGATAGTTTGTCTGGATAAATATTGTGATTTGCAGGTTTATTCGCCTCGCACTCGTGATTTGACCCTCCACGCGAAGGAAAGGCTATGCTTGTTTCGCTCCAATTAAAATATTTGTCTTGCTATGAATTAACTGCGTGAGATGTTAGAACTTATTATCTAAATGTGATTTTTTCTAACGGTCGGACTTTTGCATAACATGTAGGGTTAGGTCACCGCATTTCCTGTCGCCTATAGATTTACCCTGCGTCAATTGGTGTATCAGAACTAGGTGGCACACTCTTTTCGATACGCAGTCGTAGAGTCTATAGGTTTTTTCATGTCTATGTATCACCGTTATTCTGAGTCCACTTACACACGCTCCTATCGAGCCTCTTCAGAGAAACCCTCACATTATTACGACGATTATTCTCGATCGCAGCACACCACTTTTAGAGATCGTGTTGACTCACTGACACGACTCTACTACACTAGTGACGATCAGTATGATGATTGTCATCGTTCATATCCTTGCACGCGAGCGGATCGTGTTGATCCTTAAACACGACCCGATTACCTTGGGGATGACCATTACGAGGATCATCGCTTCGATTCTTGAGATTCAATTTCGTACTGTTGCCCCTTCCTTTGACGGCTCATCGAGTCCCTAGTCTTTCAATTATTGGCTCGTGAATATGAAGTATTATCTTGATCATTTTGAGGTATTCGGTGAGCGTCGTGTCAAGTTTGCGAAATTTAGACTTTTAGATCAGACGAGGGCATATTGGGTCAGCGTAGAGAGGACCCACGAGCGAGATCGTCTTCGTCGCATCACTAGTTGGGTGGACATGAAGTGTACATTGTGTCAGGGGGATCTGCCTTCGTCGTATCGGAGTCTCTTGCTCGACCAATTATTTTCCCTTCAGCAAGGATCCATGTCTGTTGCTGAGTACAAGAATCGTTTTGACGAGTTAGTTGTAAGGAGTGATATCCGAGAGGATCAAACCATGACCCTTTCCCGATCTCGGTCTGGACTACAGTTTGACATATGTACTGAGGTAGTTTACCATAGCTCGAAGTCCCTCGAGTAGACATATCAACTCGACCTTCGTTATGAACAGTCTTTGAGATCCGCAAGAGCTGATCGAAGGGATTCTCACATTGACCTCTGCAGCACGAGTCTCTCTTATACTGAGGTCACCGCGATGCCTACCACTGTCTTGTCAGCCACGACAAAAGTGATATCTGATGCGGATTGCTCTCACCCCAGTAAGGTGGTTAGCCTAGTGAGTAATCTATCTCTTGTTTCTGGCCCGTCTCTTGTGACCCCGACTGAGAGCAAGCCTGAGCGGCCTATTGAGTCTGTAGTGTTATGTTTCTCACCCACACCTCTTTCTCTGTCATGCACCGGGTTAGTTAGCACCCCACCCACAGACCCATTCTTGAGTGTAGGTCTATGTCGCTCTCTCCTTTCCATTGTTTCGAGCCACATCACGATCGAGAGCCCAAAGCCTGGTGTTGATCTCATAGTGGCTATGTTGCTCATTCGCGGGGACACTACCCCTCACGATGTTACTCATCTGGAGGATCATGACCCTAGTGACGAGTACTATGATGACCCCCATATTGAGCCTCCTGATGAGTTGCCACATCCTTGTGAGGATGCGATTCGGGTGAGACGCTCGTTTATAAGCTTTGAGTTATTGGCGTCGCTTTCGCTATCACCTATTGCCTTGCCCCAGAGAATTGATCTTGCGTGGAGGATAATATATGTAGGACCTTCCTCGAGTATGCTTAAGCATACTCATATTTTGAGGGTCTACCTTATGGCGCATCACACCCTCGATGAATTTTGACTGCTGACCTACCAGAGAAGCTCTTTCTTTTCGGGAACGCGCACCATACTCAAGAGTCACGTCTTCTAGTCGGTGTACACAACTTTCACTCAGGTGGTCGTCTTATCAGTGATGTGCTCGTATTTAAGTATAGATGTCTCTCGCGATAATCTGAGCACTCAGCACACACGAGATGAGTTTTTTTACACTCCACCGAGAGCCCCCTGACAGGCCACCTCTCTTGATAGATTTTCAGGTCATTATTAGATTTTCACATAAAGTGCATGTTGTGTCTGGTGTGTTTTATTTGCATCACTTGCATGAGTCTGTCAGGTCATTTATTCATCATTTGCATGTCTGTTGAGTTGTTTGTCCGTCGTTTGAATTTGTGGCATGAGTCGGTCCGACGTAAAATCCCTAATGATAATAAATTTTATAAATCACATACGAATGTTCACTGACAAGAGCAGGTACTTCATGAAGGCGAGCAGGTGATGGTGAGACTCTGCGTTGTGAGGCTCCATGCGAGGCTTGCTAAAGGCTTGAGCGTTAGGCAAATGGATCCCTATATAATCATGAGACAGATCGAAACAAACACCTATGATCTTGATTTTCTTGCAAGTATGAGTATCTACCTGGTATTTAGTATTGAGGATATGACGCCGTACTACGAGCCTCACGAGTATGTGGACCCCAAGCAGTGGGGATTTCCAGCTGCCCACACTTCTACTCCCGTTGCCTTGCCACCCTCATAGCCCACCCATGTCTGATAGCCACCCCTACTCACCTACTTCTGACACCCACCCACCCGGGGACTCGTCTTCTTTGGTTCTACCGATGACGTCGCCGATCGTACCGGGATCCACCATTCGTGAGTTGAGCGTTGAAAGCATCATGGAGACAAGACTCCACCAGTGCATTCCCACTACAAACGTTGGTGGCTCTTTGATACTTGCAGCAGAGCTTGATCGATTCGCCCCTGGACTTTGACTTCAGCACGACCGTCTTCATTCACCGGAGATGACAACTTTTCAGTCAGGGGAAGTTAATTGGCGAGGACACTTTTCCAGCGACAACACTTGAGCGACCTCTGGTGGACTTCTTCGAGTTTTACTTGGCTTGCAACGAGAGAATTCTGATCCCTATTTATCGAGAGATGAATTTTTTCAAGCCCGGGAGATTAATGCGGAGCATAGACGAGCACTTGCAGTGGATGACGAGTTTTGGGCTCATTCAAGGCTGATTTGGCGACTTTCCATATATGGCGTGCCCGGATCGACGATCGAACTCCGCAGATGTGTTCGGATTCGCATTGCGAATCGATTTGATATATTATTTCACTATTTTGCATTTTATTTTGATGTATTTAGGTGACCCCACCTTCGGCCAATCATAGTCATCGATGGTGGGATGCTCTAATTATTCTTTAATTATAAATGGATGGTTTGTGGGCTGGTTGAAGGCATTGTAGATTTTAGAGAAGAGAAATCCCGAAATCTGACGATCCCTCCGCGATGCCGACTCCGTGGAACCCTAGGTGACGACTCCTAGGTGCGTATCTCCCTCCCCAAGGTATTCCCTAAACCTAGGCCACTTTTCCCCCCTCCAATTCCCCCTTACAGCCACGTACCAGCCCCCAATTCCAGCCCACCCTGCTGTACAGCTTTCTTTACTGTTTTTCACTTGAATTTCACTGTTCATATATGAAATTTACTATTCTTCATTTATAGTTTCCCCCAAGTTTTCATTGCCACCGCTCCTTAGCCCTTCCCAGCAGCCGTGGGACGCCCCTCTGCCCCCATCAGCCGCCGCCAGCCCCCTCCCACCCCTCTACAGCTTCCGCCCCCTTGTTCCCACCCCATACAGCAGCCGTCGTGCTGTCTACAGCCATCGGCAACCATTCACGCCCCTCCCCTCCGTGGAACCACCCCTTGCAGCTCCTCCTCATCAAATCAACACAGATCTGGACATCTCAGTCCAGATCTAGCCCGCTTCCCTACCCGCCCCATATTTTTCAGCCCGGATTCGCTACCAAACATCGGATCCATCCATCCCTCGCCCGGATCTATCCATTTCGGGTCCGATTTCACCCTCCACCGTCAAGGATAACCACCTACTTCGTTTTCCACGCCGCCGGTTCCACCTTGGAGCGTCGTACACGCATCTCCGACTCTGGATTCTTCATTGTCTTGGTCAGCCCACTATTTGGTGAGATTTCGTTGTACTGAATTATTATTTTCAGCATTTCTATATTGGATTGATTTCTATACTTGTTTGGATATATATTGTATTGTGGTGGTTTGTCTGGATAAATATTGTGATTTGCAGGGTTTATTCGCCCCGCGCTCGTGATTTGGCCTTCCACGCGGAGGAAAAACTAAGCTTGTTTCGCTCTAATTAAAATATGTTTTGCTATGAATTAACTGCGTGAGATGTTAGAACTTATTATCTATGTGATTTTTTCTAACGGTCGGACTTTTGCATAACATGTAGGGTTAGGTCACCGCATTTCCCGTCGCCTATAGATTCACCCTGCATCAATAAGACCACCGTATGAATCAATTTATTTTTGCATAGTGAAAACTGAAGTGTCCAAATCTATGATGCACATCCAAGTTTTTTTTCTGCACAACTGTGCTAAAGGCAAGAGCATAATTACCAATTTTCAATGGTTACATTTCGTTTGGCATCATGCTACCCTCACCTGGAGAAGGCCATCCTTGTCTTTCATCTCACACATTCCCCATTAAATGCACATTGCGGCATTTTACAGCTTACTAGAAGTTGCCCAAACTGATATTGTGATGCAGGCAGGGTAAGGTCCTAAGAGAACTAAGGATAGATGCAGACACAATTCTAACAAAGATTCACTTGCAATAAAGTACTTTTATACCACTTTCTTTTGATTTGCCACCGGAAAATAAAACATTTAAATTAAGGGAATGAGAGAGGAGTACAAATGCGAGAGTGCGCGAAATCAAATCACTAATTAAATGAGAAAATACAAAGACTTAAATAACTGAAATCGAAGCTTACAAACTAATATCTCCTCAAGTAGAGATTAAACACAAGATTCAACTGTAAGAAATAACAAACACACCTTGGACTCACATAATACTAAAAGGGAATGACTGGAGGAGTCTTTGTAGAGCTGTAGTAAAGCCGGAATCATTATCTGAGAGTGGTTTTTAACCTCCGGGAGAAGGCCCAGCTGCTGGACAGTACTCAGGATGCCTGGAAACTGGACAGGGCGGACGTGATCGCAGTGGTTACGAACCATCGTCCGTTCTGCGGGCGAGTTTGGACATAAACGCAAGTCATAAATATATGTTTGACATAACAGTGGTTATGACCACCAAGAAAAAAATTTCATTTTTAACATAAAAAACGGATGGAGTTCCTTAGGTGAGGTCGTTCACGAACGGCAACTCATCACCACCTCGTTCACGATCGCCACCGGCGTGCAAAACGGACCCTTAGTTACAGGATCTAGCCTTTAATTGGCTAAAATACACTGCTAAGTTACAATTGAGCAATAGCTGAGGGTCTAGTTTGAGTGCACCCGGGCTCGACGTTGGCTTTTGATTTAACAGTTAGCAGTATAGCGAATTCAAATCTGTTTGGATTCCTCTAAATTTCTTATTAAATACTCAGGCATATATGATTCTGCAATGCCTCTTTTGGTTTCCTGCAATCATTTTGTTATGATTTTCTGTTCCATTTTCTTTTCACCATTAATTTGTGCTGCCCTTTCCCTAAATATATTGAAGCCTATTTTCTTCTCTTATAGTAATCTAAATCTGCCATACATATCCCCCATTGATACATTCGGATTAAATAAGAATGAACAATCAGGTGGATACCAACGCCAAAGGAAAATTGGACTACGGCGAGTTTGTTGCCGTATCCCTTCATTTACAGAAGATAGCGAATGACGATCACCTCCGACGAGCCTTCTCGTACTTCGACAAAGACGGAAATGGTTTCATCGAACCAGATGAACTTCGAGAGGCCCTGGCCGAAGAAGGAGCTCCGGACAACGCCGATGTAGCTAATGACATCTTACTCGAAGTTGACACCGACAAGGTGCGCATTCTCAACAATTACAATTTTCCAACACGCTCAACGTCCCCGCCACAAAATTATCCCGCACATCCGCCGTATCATTTTTCGTGATCAAAATGCAAACTTTTGGGATCATAAATAGGAGAATATGTATATCGCCAATTCGGTCATTTTGATCACGAAAAATCTGCAGCGGATACAAATTTTATGTCCACTGCCTGTGAGCAGTAATTTCCCGCCAATGTAATCGTTTCATATGCTTACAGGATGGCATGATCAGCTACGATGAGTTTGTCGCGATGATGAAAACCGGAACGGATTGGAGAAAAGCCTCGAGGCACTACTCCAGAGGAAGATTCAACAGTCTCAGCATCAGGTTGATGAAGGACGGCTCCCTAAATGCGGGGGGCGAGTGATAGCGCAGAGGGCGATATTGTTTTCCTTATTTTTTTTTTTGATGGCCAAATCAAACTCCATCTTTGCTGTGTAATTAATTAGTTCTCACTGCATGGTAATGGTGTGCCTAGTTTGCTGTTTGATTCTGAAGCTGCCTTATTCTATGATGAATCTTCTCAGGAAGTTGTATAATGTTTAGGTTATCTCCTCCAAAGCTTTCTGTTTTCTGATGGTGAAAAGAGTTCAACAAGAAGGCAATTTTAGTAAGAACGCCGGTGAAGACCCCCCTCCCCCCCCCCCCCCCCCCCCCACACACACACACACACTCATCACAGTAACTTTAGTTCCAATGTAGGGATCGCGTGACGTGATTGCAGGGTTGTTGGTCTGAGTTGGCCGCTCGTTATAATTGGCTTCTTGACATTGTTCAGATGTCTTGAATCCTAATTGTTGCACCCTGACATGTCCGCGATCGGGGATGACCCTCCTTGATGGTGACTGAAAATAATGGAGGCGGGCAAAAATAACGAAAAACTTACTGCTCACCTAGGAGCTTGTGAAACTTCCACCAAAAATGCCAAAGCCTCTTGACTGTGTTTTAAATTTTCTGTTGATCACCCTTAGGTTGCTCTAAATTTTTCATACAAGCATTTTGGGAATTCATACATTTAGATAGTTGTGCATAAACTTTGCTGGTTGTAAAGTTTTGTGTGTACAATATCAATAATTGTCACCCGGCTATTTTTTCGTAGTAACATCATGCTGCTGCCTGTGGATGTAAACCCATATGAAAATGCGGAAGATACACTGAATACTTCTTGGAAAACACTTAAATTAATTTAACCTAGTCATTTTTCCTTAGGGTTATTTACCGGGATCTTCCCTTGAAATTGTGTAATTACAACTTGCATCCCTCCAACTCTCAAAATTACACTGCCCTCTTCTCAAGCATGTGCGGTGTGGGTGGCAGAAAGCTGGAGCTTTCCTATATCAGAACTTCAAGGACTGTATTTGAAATCGGCCACAACTTTGTACTCGTTCGAGACGATTGCTGACCACTTCGGTCAAAAATCATTTAGTTGAGCTTTTCATAGGGAGGGCAGTGCGGTCAGCGATCACATAATCTGTCAATGATTTGTGATCGGCCTTCTTTGACTTGGAGACTGGTTGGCAATCACTGAGCGCGATTAGCGGACGCATGTCAATCATCGTTGGACTATTTTCTTCATGTCTTCGGTTCTCTGAGAGTTTCGGTCATCGGTCAATGAACAATGAGCAGCGATTGTTGATCGATGAGCCTGCTTCTTCCGTCTTCATTCCACGAGCTTTCATGACGTCGATCAGCGGTCGTAGATCGCTGAGCTAGCTTCTTCAGTCTTCAAATTGCGAGCTTCCAGATCGTCAGTCAACGGTCAACGATCGTTGATCGTCGAGCACTTCGGTCACCGACTAACGAATGCCGGTCAACAAACGCTGATTACAGAGCTCTCTTTACGAGTTCTTTCTCTTAGCTCTGCTTCTCTTCGCGTGATCTTCTTGGAGGATTAAAATTATATTCTCACCTAACATTTCGAGAAGTTTCTACATCGTCAACAACTAGCTTTGTCTCGTTAAATCTATAGAAGATTTTCTCTCTAACACCCTCTTTAAAGTAAACCAAGTATAACCCTTTAATCTTCCTTTGAGTTTGAGCCAGTGCTGATTTTTTTTTCTTTTCTGCGATCTGATTATCCATTGCGGCAGCTTACATGATTGTCAGGAAGTAAAGCTCAAACGGTACTTCGATTCTTTAACTCTCGAAAATTTTCCGTGCGGTTTCCTCACAGGAAGGATCGTGTGGGAAATACAAAATCTTTCTGTTACGGACTAACTCGGCGTCCCGGTCGGACCGGAATAAACTAGACCGCCTTAGCTCTCAGGACGGTCGAGCGCGCACACAGTCAATGAAAAGAGAGAATTGACACAAGAGGTTTTAACGTGGAAAAACCCTCAACTGGGTAAAAAACCACGTGACCGGATCTGTGCCGGTCAAAGACCACTATCGGGTTGCGGTTACAATATGTTTGGAGAATCGATGACGACATATTACTCCTTGTTACAACTTGGAGATGAAAGAGAATTTCTGACTCGCAACGGGCAACAGGCTGCGCCGAGGGAGTTCTGGTTGCTAACTTGGTGGCAGGTGTGCTTGAGCGCTGACGGTGGTCGTCTTCTTCCCTTCTCCGCGCACTTGGGGACTTGACTCGTAGGCGGCTTGAAGATGACCCGAGGGAGGAGTTCGACAGAGCTCTGACTTGAGGAAGAAGAACACTCCGGGAGCGAAAAAGGTGAGAAATGAGGAGGCCTGAGACTCCTTTTATAGCCTCCAGGAGGTGATCATGGTGGGGCCCCAACTAACATAATGGTTAGTGTGTGGTTACCCGCGGATCGGACGGCGATGGAGGCCCCGTAGTGATCGGACGACGGCGGCCTGCAATCAACATCGGCGGCGGCCGGTGGCGGCGCCCGACGGCGGCGGCGCCGGTAGTGGCCGGTGGCGGCGACGGCGGCGGAGGGCGGCAACGACAGTAGTTGTTGAATGGGAAACTCCCATGATTTCTCCTATTGTGGTGGAGATCATGGGGAGCGGGTTGACATGTCAAACCCATGATCTCCACAATAGGAGAAATAATGGGAGAAGTGGTTAAATGCACCTCCAAGCCTATAAATGGGGTTTCATCTCCATCACTTCCTATGATTTTATTTTTTTCACAAAATAAGTCACGAAATTTGGATTTATGTACTTTTACACTAATTTTAAGTATTTATATGACTATATTTTGTATTTTTACACTCATTTTAAATACTCATATGAATATATTTTGGGGTGAAAATAAAACTGTCAAAATGTTTTTTTTGAATTAAAAATCTAGTCCATTTTTTGAACAAAAATCTAATCTATTTTTACAATCAATGAAAATTCAATTGTATATTTGAATTAAAAAAAGATCTGATTCTCATGCGTTACCAGCACAAATTTTTTTTTGTCATGCTACAATGGAGTTGACGGTTTGCAATTTTTATTTAACTAAAATATTGTGGGCAACGAAGTTAGTGAAAAAAATTTGTGCCCGTAATACACTAATCCGTGTGGTGATTAATTTTATTCACACGGTTTCACAATTTTATGGTGGAAACCTGTGCGAAAATAAGATCATATTTTTGAATTTTAAATATGATCATATTTTTGCCACATGAATCAAAATATTGCGTTTAGCTTTGCTTATTCGGATATTTTTGGCAACTGTATTATTAGGGAGACTAAAGTTTTTGTACGTTAGCATAATTAGGACACGTGACCTATAATTTGGGGCTAATTTCTCCCCTCCCTAAGCCTTACATTTAGCTTTTGCTTATTCGGCTAGTTGAGACTTGAGAGACTGGGTAGTTGAAATTATTTTCAAGATTTTCAGAATCGGACTGCACATTGAACCGGAAAGAAGGAATGGTTCAAGGTTTAACCGATTGAACCAGGAATGAACCGAATCTAACTATATATGAGATACGTGATAAGATCATAATAATGAGCAACCAAAAATATTAAAGACAAGTCAAAAGCTACTTGTTTCAAGTATTAAATCAACAACTAAAACTATTTATGAAAAGCGCTGTAAGAGGTCGCAGGAACACTCAAACACAATAAAAGTCAAGTAGAAATCAGTAGCAACAATAACACAAGTGTCTCCAATTGAAATTAAAAACTTCTTTACATAGCGAGATATACATTGTGAGACATGATCCACAATGTAACCAAAGGAAACAGAAAACTGTAACAAGAAGCAAACCGCACAGGCATCAAGCCGTAACCGCACAAGTCATCAATCCACAAGCTTATTCAGCCGAGACTGCCAGAGTCGCCTAACCACAATTAGTCGCGCGGGCTGCTTGTTATTGAAAGCTGAAGGACATGAACAAAACCCGCTGATAGACCGGGCGAATTGCTCTGCTTAACTACAACTCGGAGGAAGAGACTTCAAGTCGCAGAGACCGCGACCTACTGTTATCCGCTGACTGCTATCCGCGAATTGTTTCCACACCAAGCTTCTACTAGTTGCCTAGCTGCCTGATGCTAGCCGCACAGCCTACACATACTCAACTTCACTTAGTCGCAGCGGTTAGAAAACTGTAACCGCAAATTTTAAGCGCGAGCAAGTTCTCACTGTTCATAGTTATATATGACGAGCTGAGGACTATTATTTATAGGCCTGAGGAAGAGTGCCATCACCACCAATAGCGATAGGATAACTGCCCGTCAAACCTGCAGCTAGCATCACGTATCTGCACAGTGCGAATACCAGCACTAGTCCGCCACTGATAACATCTATCCGCAAGGGCAAAAAGAATGACCAGTCCGCAAAGGTGGAAAGGACCAGTCCTCCAGACTGAGAAGATCAACACCAATCCAACAAGGACGGCGAACACAGCACTGGCGTGCTGCCGGACATCGCCACCAGATCGCACTGCCATGCGGACACATTTCCAAGTCCGCGTATACTTCAGCCCGCGACTAGAATTAGGACTGTGTCATCGACTTGCCGAGCTCCAGAAGCAGTCTGCACAAGAAGGTGATCTCGACGAGCTAGGCAACAACCTTGGACTTGTCACACGGGACCAAGTCCACAACGCCAGTGGACTCTGGCTATCAACCTGACCGAGAAGGCTCCAAGCAACTGATGAAAATGTTGATAGAAGTGACTAACATTTGAAGAAGTATTGACCTTGCCGTGTGGTAGTAGAATAAAGCAGCTGGAGAAGTTGATGACACTGTGGATGCTGAGCAAGAAGGATCCGCAATGTTACTGCAGCTAAGGTTTTGTTTGACACAATGTTTTGAGAGTAGGAGACCGCCGATTTTTCAAACACCGCGCCAAATAATTTCTTGAGGTCATCACGGTGACATCAACCACCGTGAATTATAGCGGGGCCCCGCTGTTTTTGAGTCGCAAAAATTTTTCGCGACTCAAAAAAAGCACCAGAACTGTAACCTTTTGGCAGCAATGTTGCTGCTTTTTTTTTAAATTATATATTATTATAAATATAATTATATAATAAAGGTTATATATTATAATCTAATATATTATAATATTTATAATTATATTATTAACGTTATATATAATATATAAAAAAATTATATTAATATAAGGTATATATAATATATTTCAAAAAGAAATTTTTGATTGAATTTTTAGAAAGTTTTGGTTCATGTGATTGTGTCTCGCAGGTTGAAACAACACTGTAAATGCTGTTCTTTCAAACAGTTTCACAAATTTTGTCATCACTCTGCAAAACAGTTGATTATTCCCTCACTGCTTCTTCAGTCGCTGCAACTGCGTCAAACAGAGCCTAAAATGGCGAGGAGGAGAATGTCTGGACTCAGGAGGTTAAGCGTTCAGTCAGAAAATCAGAAAACTGCAGAATCTCTAGCAACGTTCTGCGATGGTTTATTAAAGAGTGTTGTTAAAAACTTAAAATCATTCCCAAATAGCTATATTATGGCATTACCTTAAGAAGAAGCGGCCTGGAAGAGAAGATGCAGGATTTGGAGGAGACGATCTGGAGTTGCGAGATCTCTCAAACAACGATTTGGTGGAGACGATGCACGATACCTAGCTAGCAGTGATCTGGAGGAGACGATGCAGAATCCATAGCAACGATTTGGAAGAGAGGATGCATGATACCTAGCAGCGATCTGGAGGAGACGATGCACAATACATATCAGCGATCTGGAGAAGTGCGAGATAATTCCTAATCCACGGGAGAAACGAAATGACCTAGGCCAGGAGGAGAACCACTCCAAATTATTAAAACCCTAAAGCTAAGAGCAAATCTGAACTTTTAGATCTTAATCGACGGTGCCTCATAGAACCGGCCGGTTACAAGAAAATCGCCCCAGTTTCTAGTTGGCCGGTCCAACCGGACGATTGAGAGGTTACTGACCAGTTCATGGCGAGAATGGTTTTACGGGCCTAATCGGACCAGATGCAGGACCGGTTCACGGTCCGACCGGTCGGTCCGGTCCGGCTCGGAAAACGTCGTTTTTCCCTTATCTTAAATATAAAGAGAGTCGCACGAATGACTGCCCTAATTAGGCCTTAGCTAGATCATGACCATCCATTCTTTCTGATTTCTATATATGTTTTAAGGCATATTTATCAGTTCGTCCGACGCACACAGAAGTATCTGCTAGAGAAAATCTGACCATAAATTGAAAATCTGACCGTAAAAATCGGCAATCCAACGGTTGAAATAGAAACTGGAAATTACAGCCATATTTAAAAATACGGCTATAATTTCCAGTTTGGATTTCAACTATTGAATTGCCGATTTTATGGTCAGATTTCATCTAGCACACACTCCTGTGTGTGTCGGGCACATTGTAAAACACTTCATATTATAATGTAATACATTTTTGTATGTATGTTGAAGGTTAGGTCAAGCCACTTTTCTCGAGTACCGTAAGCTCACTTTAGGCATTACTTATGAGCAAGAGCTAAATAGGCGACTCAACAGCCGGACTGTAATCTGTACATCCCAACCTTTTCGCCTCCCAAATATAGGGAGGTAGGTTATTGAACTCAAAGCTTGAACTGTCGACCTCTTTTATAAGAGGGGACTTATTCCACCTCCCATACTCAACTGAGCTGCCTCACAATTGGGCTTACCGTACTCGCAAAAAATGGCTTGACCCAACTTAAAACTAACAATATATACGAATGCCATTTATAATGTTTGATGAGCAAATATACATTTTTTTTCGTATTTTTAAGTCTCTCCCCTCGCAGTGTTATATTGCTCCAATGCCCCTTTTCCATGAATTAATGGATACCTTAATACAATCTTTCTTGTGTAGAAATGACCATTTTTATAGTAAATACCGCTATTTTATAGTAAATATAATCATTTTTGTTGCAAAAAAGATTATTTTTTTATTGTAAACATGATTGATTTTTATTGTAATTAATTACGATCGCTTTTAATCATAAAATGATTATCTTTTACTAAACAATAATTCACATTTCTCATGTTGTCGCTTTCATTTTGCTACAACAACATAGTTTTTGATTCACATCACCAGATAAATATACGAGTTTCATCTAGGCTCCGTTTGGAGGGACTTATTTTCACCGGTCAAGCGGTTACGATCGCATGAACCGGATCATAATTAAGGTCCGCTTCATGCGGTCGTAACCGCTTGACCGGTGAAAATAAGTCCTCCCAAACGGAGCCCTAACCTCTATTTTGTGCTCGATGAAAAAAAAAATCAAAATTTCAGGCTCCGTTTGCCACGGTGGCGGTGGTCGTAAATGTATGGGTTAAAATGTCATTCGTTAATGATCATCATTCATTTGAACATAAAAGTGGATGAAGTTCTTGCTAATGTATATTTGGGTACATAACGGGTTCGGAGGCTTAACGGGTCTGGTTCGGATACCGGAATATCCGATACCCGTATTGAGCCTAGGATTTTCCTATAAAACCCAAGCTGGGGGCTACGGGGAGGTAGTTCCACTTTAACCACCGCCCAGGATGCTTCGAGCGACCCAACAATTTCTTAGGTGAGCGTTAACGAATGACAATTTAACCCCCCCCCCCCCCCCCCCCCCCATGTTCATGACCGCCACCACCATGCCAAACGGAGGCTCAATTTTTAATTTGATCAGCTCTATCTCTCGGCTGTGTTTTAAGACTTCGTTTTCGCTGGAAGTATTCCGGCGATAGGTTTGGCGCACCATCTCTAGCTCTGTTTGGGAGGACGTATTTAAGGTCCGAATTATGCGGTCGTAACCGCTTGACCGATAAAAATAAGTCCCTCCAAACAAAGCCTTTGTCGTCTTGTCGATCACACGGTGTAAAATTTTGGTATGCTACAAATTTACATTTTGATTTCAATAAAATAATGATTATTATCCATTTATCAGGCCCCTAGTGTTAATAAAAACAAACTTGTAGAGGTTACCTGTTTTAAACCCACTTGCTCTCATCTCGCACGTGTTTAATTCAAAAGTCCAAAACAAACAAAAAAAAAATAGAGTAAAACAATGATTTGTAGGTCTTTATTTGTTAAATCACTATAATTGAGGGCTGAACTTAGACATTGATAATAAATACCATGTGAGGAGGCAGAATATATTCATTGGAATCTCCACTTCTTTATTTTTGCAATAAAATTGGATTGAAGTACACCATGCAAGTTGTTGACTTTGTTAATCGACTCGCTCGGCTCGCTTCGGGAAAAAAATAATCGACTCGCTTGAGTTCGAACTCCCTTTGGGGACTTCCTCCAAATCCGCACCGCTAAATCTCCCACCATGCTCTTGTCACTATTAATTACTCGCGTTGCACCGACATCTAGGCTCTATAATCAAGGACCCATGTGCTTTGGCTAGGGTCTCTAGTCATAGAGTGAGCTTGAGGCTGAAAGTTGAATGACTTGGATGGTTCAGAGCGACATATTTTTGCCGTGTGTACGTCCTGGCTTGTCACATAGTTGACAAACAATCCTTGGGGGTACCGGGCAGAACGATGGAGATCACGACAGAGAACAAATGCATCTGAAGTGATTCTAGATTAATCCGGAGAGGTGGAGTCATCTTGAAGTGGTGATTTATCAACCATCTCCAATCACATTTTTCCTCAATGGCTTATATAGTCCCTGCCCCTCCATGCCAATTGTTTTTTTGCAGGCTTATAATGATTCTAGAAGAATTGTGCCCTACCATTTTTGACTAGTTGCACTTGTTTTCTATTGGCTATCATAGTTTTAAGAATTAGGCCCTACCATTTTTTTACTTTTTCACATTGCACATCATTACTTCCTTATACCACAAAAACTTTATCATCCTCGAGGGAATCATATGTCGACATCCACGTTACATGAATTATCTGCACTTGCCAAAATATTTTGGTCACTTCTTCGTCTTTGTCGCCAACACGACAATATTGGACCTAGCACAAAGCCTCCCCACTTTCTTACCTTAATGATCACCACATCCACCTCCAACCCAATTCTTCCCACTAAAACTTGCCAACAACGGGACCACCACTACCGAACAAGTCCCCAACATATATATATATGTGCCGATAACTGTTGAAATTATGACACATCTACGATCCACGTGCCCGGATCGTCGGGATCGCGACACGTCATCGATCTGTGGGAGGCCACGATTCTTAATCCGGGCTAAATCTATTTAGAAATATTATTTTAGGAAGATCATTAATAGGAGAATATATATTGTTAAGATTGTTCCACATCAGCGATCCGTGTGTCTTGTGATTCCTAATTTGGGGAAGTCTTATAATTTGGAATATCTTCATGAGGAAAAATATGACAATCTCCGAAATTAGAGATCTTCTTCCTAATTTTTTTGGATCTTGATCATATATTTATATGAGCAGTTTTTAGCAGGATGAATCAAGCAACCAGAGAGAAATCTGTGAGTCATTAGAGGGAGCAGTGAGAGCTTCAGGCGGCTTCTTGTTCTGTCTAGCGGCGACAGACAACTCCAGGCGGAGGCGTCGTTTCAGGCTCCGGCGGCAACAGAGAGGCGGCGGCGTTCGGGCGATCCAGACGGATCGACATCTGCCCGGGCTCATCCCGGAGGCCGACTGTGCAGTGGTGGATCCAGGCGGCGACAGCAGTTGCAGGAGGCGACGGATCCAGGAGGAAGAAGACAGGGCGATATCGCCAGACGATATCGGCGACGACAACGTTCTTCTTCAGTTTTTGATTTTCTCTTGTCGTTCGACCGTGTTAACGGTCTCTGTTTGTAACTTGTAACCTCATTGATTATAGTGGATCTTTTCCGACGCGCTCTCTCCGTGGACGTAGGAGCTCATCTCCGAACCACGTATATTATTTTGCCGTATGTGTGTGTATTTGTGGAATCTCTTCTGGTTTATGATTTTGCGTCAATGAAATTGCTCGGCTATATTCCGTTGCGCTATCGCGGTACTCGGTCCGATTGCATAACAAATAACATCATCCAGGCCAGTACACCAACCTATTATCCTCATCTTAATACAATATGAGACAAATACGAATTGGGTTTCCTCGTCTCTCGACATCGCCAACTCCGACAACCAGCACGCTTCGCCTCCTCGTCTCTCGACATCGCCAGCCCAAGGTGTATCCACCAAACCCTCAACAGTATCATGAAACCGGGGCCAAAGTAGTTTGAGGTGCTGTACTATCAATTACTTGGGTTCTATTTTCTTGTTTTGTGTTGTTATTTCATACTCAATGGGTGTCAAGGATGAGGAAAAAAGTTCGAGACAAGATGTTGTTCTTGATATGGAATTTTTTTACTACTTGCATGAGCTTTCCTACGAAGGAGGAATTGGCGAGGTCGCGGCTCGTGACGCCGGGCATCGGGGCGTTGAGGCATGTACAAAGAAAAACCAGCTGCGGGGAAGAAGTAATCGGTGCGACGTTGAAAGAAATGCAGAAGGGCGACCGCACCGGATCGAAGTTTTGTTTTTCGACCGGGTACAAGCCAACCAGTGGGAAGAAACGGGTGGAGTATTTAGGATTCAGAGAGCCAGTTTATTTGGTGAGTCAAAACAGCACGTGACATTGCCTTATTTTAATGTCATTTTATCATAAATGACTAAACAGAAGATAAACAAAACTAGTTAAATCATATTTTTATATAAAATGAGTGATAATTATGGGGCTCCGTCTCTATGATCAAGCGTGACAGTATCTCAAGTGTGATAGTGGACGGTGGGCCGCCATGCCTCGGACGACATTATCTTAACTACGACATTGTTCTGACGCGAATGCATTCCCGTCGTTCGCAAACCCGTGAGTGTTATACTCCGCTCGTCACTCATTTTTTGAGGTGTGCACAGTTGTTTTTGAGCAGCGAGAAGAACGCATTTATATATATATATATATATATATATATATATATATATATATATATATATATATATATATATATATATATATATATATATATATATAGGATAAATCTCAAATGCGGGCAGCCTCAAATGCGGGCGTACGGGCAAGCTGTTTTGGGGGTCAAGATGGTTTCAAATCAAAAAGTGATCAACATAAAAGTTGTAGATCTCGGCGAGACGAACAACTTTCATGTTGATCACTTTTTGATTTGGAGCCGTTTTGGACCTCGATTTGGGCTCCGAAATCTGGGGCGGCGGACGATTTACTGTAGCAGTTCCGCCGCCCCAGATTTCGGGGCCCAAATCGAGGTCCAAGACGGCTCCAAATCAAAAAGTGATCAACATGAAAATTGTTCGTCTCGCCGAGATCTACAACTTTCATGTTGATCACTTTTCGATTTGAAATCTCTTTGACCCTTGCCCGCACGCCCGCACTAGAGTAACCCCCATAAAGTCCTAAAGTTATGTAAACAACTATAAGTCCAGACCGCAACCCGAAATTTATGCAGATGAGGGAAAAATAGAAGCCCGTAACCAGCAATTTAAGCCAACAACTTAATTCAAACACTATTTGCCCGAAATTCCTAATTGAACAAGCGGTGTGGGACTAAAAAGAAGTTTGGCGACGGCAAACATACGGTGAGGGCGTACGGGAAGGACTTTTTGGGGGACAAGATGATGTCAAAACTAAAAGTGATCAATATGAAAGTTGTAGATCTCGACGATACGAACAACTTTCATGTTGATCACCTTTTGATTTGGAGCCGTCATGGCTTTCGATTTGGGCCTCGAAAATGCGGGCGGCGAGAGGCTTTACACATACGGTGCGGGCGTACGGGCAAGGCTTTTTGGGGGACAAGATGGTCTCAAAACGAAAAGTGATCAACATGAAAGTTGTAGATCTCGGTGATACGAACAACTTTCATGTTGATCACTTTTTGATTTGGAGCCGTCTTCACTTTCGATTTGGTCCTTGAAATCGGGAGCAGCGAGAGGGTTTACTGTAGGACTCTCGCCGCCCCCGATTTCGAGGCCCAAATCGAAGGCCAGGACGGCTCCAAATCAAAAAGTGATCAACATGAAAGTTGTTCGACTCGCCGAGATCTACAACTTTTATGTTGAGCACTTCCCGATTTGGAGCCTCCTTGTCCCTTGCCCGTACGCCCGTACAGCATTCTATGAGGAAAAACATCATTTGGTGCAACATTGACTTTCCAATTTTGACTTTGCACCAAAGGATGATAAAACCATGCTATCATGGAAAATGCGACTGGGTCGGGCGGGCTGGGGCAGGCTTCAGGCAGGCGAAGCCCGCCGGGGGGCGGGCGAAGCGCACCGTCGGCGGCCGGGTACTGTGGCGCGTGGCCACCGGGCCGTAGGCCCGTGCCTGTCACTCGTGTGTGTGTGTGTGTGTGTATATATATATATATACACACACACACACATAGGGCCATTTATCGGGACCTCCCCTCTAACTTTGCTAAATTACTGACAGCACCCCTCATATTTTCGAAATTACAAAAACTTCCCCTAAAGTTTTCATTTCATTACAAAAACCTCCCTGAAGTTTTAACTTCATAACATCCATGCACAAAAACACCCCCCTCGGTGAACAGTGTCCAGAGGGGTATTTTTCTTCATGGATGCAATTAGAGCTGTCACGGTTCCGGTTCGGTTCCGGTTCTACTAAAACCATGAACCGAACCGCTAAGGTATCGGTTCTTCAAGTTAGAACCAAAACCTTATTTGGTTTGACCGGTTCCGGTTCTGGTTCCGGTTCCATCATAATTTTTGGAACCGTCGTGTCAACGGTTCCGGTTCCGATTTAACGAGAATCAAAACCAAACCGTTCACTAACGGTTCGGTCCGGTTCCAACTAAAACTAAAACCAAATTTGATAGAATGAAATAAAAGCGGTCTGCAAAAAACTCAAAACACATTCAAAATAGAAATAATTAAGTTGCACACTCCTCGACGGTCTCTTCCACGATCAGTGGGCTAGTATATGTCGTCTTTTCATTGGTGGAGGTTTTTGACCATGAAAAGGTATGCACGCCTATACCTATACAGGTCTTCAATTTTTGACTAAAATCTAGACTTTGAATTGATATGGATATACATACACAGTAACAGAAAACTACAGATCACAATGATCCGAAATTTCAGACATTATGTTCACTGTTATTTAGTTGGTAATAGATTCCTAAGGGTGTGCAAGCTCTGAATACTATCATTCATTAAATTGCAACTATTAATGTTTGATCAAGAGTTTTATTAGCATATTCATAAATTACCGACTCGGGTGGAGAGATTATTTTATATGCATACATTATACTAATTATCTCTTGTTGTAGTAATCTAAACATCATATAATTTTGTATGCTAACGGGATATGCTAGCGCCGCAGAGTTCATAAAGAAAATACATGTTAACTGTTGCGAACATCTGCTATCACGAAGCATGAGCTTAGAACAAACGACAGTATAATTTTTCGGCACTTCAATTATCGTTTATTCGACCTCTATTTCATTTGTGTGTTCTTAAATTAATTTGACTAATTAGAAAAGTTAATCTTACATATTACTCCAATAGAGATTATTAGATTTTAAATAAGACGATTTTTCATCTGTCATCGCTACATTCAGCATTTTGTAATTATCTTAAATTTTTGATAATACAATTGCGTAGCGACGCACCTTAATTTTTCTAACATAAATATTATAGATAAATTATAAAATTATAACAATATTATAATAAAATTAATAATAATAAACGGGTTGCGGTTCGGTTCTACTTCGGTCCGGTTCGGATCGGGTCCAAAAATCTTGAAACCGCTTGAGACTTATATGTTGCGGTTCCGGTTCCGGTTCCGGTTCCGGTCCGGATAATAAAATTTAAGAACCACACCCGAACCAAAGTTGTTCACGGTTCCAAAATTCAAACCAGAACCCGAATAATTTGCAAACGGTTCGGTCCGATTCTTTGCGGTTCCAGTTCGGTTCCGGTTCGGTTTACGGTTTTCGGTTTTAAGTGACAGCTCTAGATGCTATGAAATGAAAAGACCAGGGAAGGTTTTGGTAATGAAATGAGAATTTAAGGGGAGTTTTTTGTAATTTCGAAAATAAGAGGGGTGCTCTCACTAATTATGCTAGTTTATAGAGGAGGTTTGGATAATTATTTATATATATATATATATATATATATATATATACGAGCATCTTCGCACGGGCTACGCCCGTGCTCGATGCTCTCGGGCGGCCTTCGGCCGCATCCAGGCGGGTTTCGCCCGCATCCAGGCGGGCTTCGCCCGTGCTCGATATTTTCAGGCGACCCGTGCGAAGATGCTCTCGGGCGGCCTTCGGCCGCATCCAGACGGGCTTCGGTCGCTTCACAAATACTTTTCGCCTCGCACCCTTACAGCCAGCCTCTCTCTCTTTCTCTCTCTCCCCGCCTATCTACATTAGATATTAGATATATAGATATAATATATTATATATATAGAGGTGAGTAAACTCATCTGCGCTCAGCCGCTCTCTCTCCTCTCTCTCCTCTCTCTCCCCCACCTATATATAATATAAAATATATGATATAATGTAAACTCATCTGCCGCTGCTCAGCCGCTCTCTCTCTCCTCTCTCTCTCTCTTCCCCACCTATATATAATATAATATATTACATTATATATAATAATCCATCAGCGGCTCAATTCGATCTCTCTCTCACATCCGCCGCTCACTTCTCTCTCTCTTTCTCTCTCTCTTTCTCTCTCTCTTTCTCTCTCTTTCTCTCTCTCTGTCCCTCCTTCACCGGCTGTAGCTTTAGGAGGGCTAGAAAATTTTAATTGTTTAAGATATAAATACCGGACGGCTGTTAAATAATGAAGACAGATCTGGCGGCCAAAATCTCTCCAATGAGTTTATAATTCATGATCTAGATACTTCTTTATATATGGTAAAGATAATCAAATTCAAAGTGAATTCAACCACGATTCACGAACAAGGCATGATGTTATTGATTTTTCATAAGAATATTGAATAGTGACAGGTAAACGATTTGTATAGGATAAGATAATTATGAAACTTTGTCGAATGTAGCTTGCAGCTCATATTGTTTGTTTGTTTGTCATGATTCATGAACCCAGTAATCAACATGTTATAGATATCCAGGAATACAATTTATTTAATTGTCATAGTTGAGAAAAATTATGAATATAGAATATCATTGTAGTTTTCTCTTCATTTCTCATGGATATCATTATATAGATATTCATTAATATAGAAGTTGTCAATATTAAATTACCTAGAGAAATAGATAAAATAAATAAATATATACGTGTGTGCGCGCGTGCGTGCGTGCGTGTGTGCGTGCGTGTGTGTGTGTGCGTGTGCGTGTGTGTGCGTGTGTGCGTGCGCGTGCGTGCGTACGTGCGTGCGTACGTGCGTGCGTGCGTGTGTGTGTGCGGGCGCCGCGCGCGCGTGTTTGTGTATTGGGCAGGAATCATATACGAATAAACATTTCGTGTGAATATGCGAATAACATTGTACCGTCGTTCGATCCTATCTGCGCGCTACAGTAAAATAACCCATGCTCCTCCGTCCCGCTGAATTCACAGAGCAGCCGACGGCGGCGGCGGGCTCGCCGACCACCGACCGCCCGGGATTCGTTGGCTTTCACGCCGACGAACCCCGGGTGGGCGGTGGCCGGCGAGCCCGCCGCCGCCGCCGGCTGCTCTGTGAATCCACTGCTCTGAATATTCTTCCCAGTAGCGGCGACAGGCGGCTTCAGGCTTGCCGAACACCGTCCGCCCGGGGTTCTTCGACGTCCACGCCGACGAACCCTGGGCGGCCGGTGGCTGGCGAGCCCGAAACCGCCGGTCGTCACTGCTGCAATACATCCATCTAAAATGCACTGTACACGTGGTGCCTTATAAATGGTTCCGATTTTCTCACTCCTCCGGACACAAGAATTTCTCCCTCGTTATAGATTGGGGATGAGTGGAAACACAGATGCGCTCGGTGGGCGACAAATCGCCTCACATAAAACTCTATTTGTATCTCTTTTTGAAATGGACGGACGTTCTCAGACGTTGAGCGGATGTTAGGCACTGCTGCGAGGTGCATAAGAGATTCGCTAGTGGGGACTTGGAGAATACCTCGCACGTAAGAGACTTTTTTGGAGAGACCAGCGAAGCGTCTTCTTCTTTGAAACGTTGTGGACTTAGATGAATTCTCAGGTCACTCGACGGGAGGAGGTGGCTCGTCGGAGGATTTTGGCAGAGCTCTGGCTCAAGGAAGAAAAAAGCTGCATGAAAAAGTTAGAAATGAGAGGGGTCTGAGCACCTTTTTATAGGCCTCGGGTGGTGGTTATGATAGTTATGCTGCTATCTGCACACCGTAATCACCCAATTACTGTCCGCAGACCATATTTAGTATAGTTTTAAATGCGCATTATTTTAATAATATTTTTATATGCACATCGTTATTAAATAAACGAATTTTCCCCACAAATAACGGTGGTTACGTGGGTGGCTACCCACGTAACGGACGTCGGCGATCGCGGTGGAACAAACAGACGGTGGAGAAGGGTCGCTATTAATTGTTCATAGGCGACGATCCACCATCGGCGGGTGGCTGTCGGGTAAGGAAGAAGAGCTGCGACCGGACGCAGGAGAGCAAGTTGGGGGGTTGGCTTTAGTGTCAACTGCGCCTTGGTTACGTCGCAATCTTCCTTCTTGGTGTTGAGGGGCCGGCTCATTTTCCCTTTTTCGCTTCTGGTTATCGTTAAACTCTTGACGATGAGCTTCAATAGCCTCGTCGGCAGCGATCTGAGCCTCTACGCGGTGCACGAGGTCAGGGTAGCTAGCGACAGTTTCCCTCATTAATGTTGAATAGAAGCTGCTCGGGCGAAGACCTCCGAGGAACATTCCTTTTAACAGTTCAGGGTCGACCCCTGGGATTTGGCGGGCTTCTACGGAGAACCTGCGGAAGAAATCCTTCAAAGACTCCCATTCGTTCTGGCGGATACCTGATAAGTGGGAAGAGTCGCGGACGATCCTCCGATTTGCTATAAACTGATCTGTGAATTGTCTCGTTAGTTCTGTGAAGTTAGCGATAGTGCCCGCTTTCAAGGAGTGAAACCATGTGCGGGCTTGTCCCTTGAGAGTGGTAGGAAACACTTGGCAGAGTAACTGATCAGGTGCGCTGTAGATCCTCATAATGGTAGTGAAGTGGTTGACATGTTCGAACGGATCGTCAGTTCCATCGAAAGTTTCGATATCGGGCAGTTTGAAACCGTGAGGAATTGGATGGTCCAGAATCTGGGGTGTCAGCGGGGAACCCTGGCAGAGTGGTCGGCGGGTACAAATATCTCTTGCACCTGCTTGATGATATTCTTCGGCGATGACCTCTCGAATTTCCTCCCGAGTAAATCTTTCTAACGGATGTAGGCGGACTTCGTTAGCGGGCTCATGATGATGATGATCTGCTCTCCTCTGGGCCGAGTGAGTGAAACTTGTAGCTTCAGAATATTCTTCAGATATTTCCTGCCTTGTAGGAACCTCTTGGGCTCTGCACTGATTTTATTGCGGCGGTGGATCCACACGAGCTTGTTGCAGCGGGGGAGCTGGAGGCGCTCCCAGGTTTCGCAGCAGTGTGAGCATTTCAGTTTGATGTTCTTCCATTTGGCGAACGCTTCCCTCTATAGGAGCAAATAAAGCTTCAACGGTCAGTGGTGCGTCCACCAAAGAGTGGGAATGTGCAGGCTCGGCCTGCTTGCCAAGGGCGGAGCCTTCAGCGGTACGGGTGCTTCTCTTTGTCATTAAGATAGTACTTGGAGGGGGCGATGCTGGTGATCTTACGCTTCAAAGGATGTTGGGAAATCGTTTCCCACAGACGGCGCCAAACTGTTGCGGCCAAACTCGGCGCTCCGGTCGATCCAGACAAACTTGGACCGCCTTAGCTCGCAGAGCGGTCGAGCGCGCACATAGTCAGTTGAAGAGGGGAAATGTACACAATGAGTTTTAACGTGGAAAACCCTTCAACCGGGTGAAAAACCACGTGACCGGTTCGCTGCCAGTCAAAATCCACTAGATCAGGGTGATTACAGTATGTTGAGTGAATCGGGGCGACAGGCCGCTCCCGTTACAACTTGCTGGGTGAGAGGATGACTATAACTGCCGGCGGGCAACAGACTGCTCCGCCAAAGTGACTTAAACAATGGAATGTGCGGGATGCTTTCGGCGCGCGCGCCCGGGGGCGGCGCGCTTGCGGGCTTCGACTGTCTTCTTCGCTCGACTTCCTCTGACTTTGGGCGCCTCCTTCCCAACTGCGCGTTGGTGGGGTGCCAATAGCCGATGGTGGGTGCTGATGGCCGCTGGTGGCCGCTGGAGGTCGCTGGTGGCCGCTGGAGGTCGTTGGTGGCCGCTGGTGGCTGACGGCAAGAGGTGGCCGACACGGTAGAGGAGGCGGGAGAGCTCTCACCTGAGGAAGAGGGAGAAGAATCGTCGGAGGAAAAGATGAGAAATGAAGAGCCCCTGGGGTCCTTTTATAGGCTCCAAGGGGAGATCATGGTGGGCCCACCACTAACGTAGTGGGTTAGTGGGTGGTTTCCCCTTGATCGGATGGCCGTGGTAGCGCGCCATGATCGGATGGTGGAGGTTCGGGCGGCGAGCCACCGACTGGCGGTGGACAGACGGCGGCGGTCGGGCGGCGGCGGTCGGGCGGCCGGGCGGCGGCGGCGGGAGGCCGGGCGGCGGGGGCCGGGCGGCGGGGGCCGGGCGGCGGGGGCCGGGCGGCGGCGGCCGGTCGGCCGGGCGGCGGCGGTCGGCGGCGGTTGGTTGCGGCGGCGGTGCCCTCTCTCCCCTCTTTCCCTTTTTTATGGATCTCATTTTTGGTGGGAGAGAAAGAGGGGAGAATTGGATGGAGGAGATGAAAGATGAGAGAAAGTGGGCTCTCCACTTCTCCCATCATGAAGGGAATTATGGGGTTGACTAGTCAACCCCATGATCTCATTTTGGGGATTGCTATGTGCACCCCTAAAGCTAAAAATGGATCCAATCCCTATCAATTGGTTTTACCAGTTGCAACAGCTACAGTTGAGAAAGACTTTTCTGCAATGAATATCATGAAAAATCGTCTGCGTAATCGGATGGGAGACTCAATGATGAATGATTGCTTGATTATATATATTGAAAGAGATATATTCAAAAGTATTGATAATGAGACTATCATCAAACGCTTTCAAAATATGAAAAGGAAAGGTTTCACACAAGCTTTGGTCCTACTCATATATAGGTCAAGTATGAAAGGTAATGTTATGTGTTTTTAATTTTAATTTAGTTGAAATATTCTTAAATATTCATATGTTATTTTTCTTATATATATTAATACAGTTGTTTGAATAATTTAAGTTAATTTTTTAACTACATTATGAAATGAGTCTGTCCACCCAGACATTATTTTTTGGCTCTGTCACTGGATAAGACTCTCCTCAAAAGAATCCAATGGTGCAGCTTTTTTTGATTTAAAAAAATATAAAAGAATGGGGATGAGTGAACTCCTTGGATCCACATGATGAAAATCTCCTCGCTTTTAAGAATTTCAAGCCTTTTTTTAATTAAAAATGCTGCATCAAAAACCGCAAACGTTGAAATTGGACGGTCTGACTTTCTCCAACGGACCATGCATAAATGTTTTTCCTATCCGCAGACGCAATTAAACAAATAAAGGAACAATGGCCGATCTAGGCTTCGTTTGGCACGACAGCGGCGGTCGCGATCGCGTTGGTCACGAACCGTCGTTCCCAATCTCACCTAAAAAAATTCATGTGTTTTATGCGCAAAACTAGTTTTTTTTTTTTCATGATAGCGGTCATAACCTTTGTCTTTCCAACCATACATTCTATGATAATCAAGGTTGTCATGATCGAAATCCTAAATAAGATCGTTTCGAGATTGTATCAGATGGAATGGTAGGATTAAATCGACAATCGCTTTACAAAATCTAGATCGATTTACAAAATCTGAATCATAGGATCATCATAAGATTCTATTATCCAAATCGCGATCCTGTCAACCATGATGATAATAGTGTTTTCGAACAAACTCGTCACAGAAAATAAGCCACGTCAAACGAAGCCAAGCTTATCTTCTCCAGCCACCACATGCCGGCAATTATTGCTGCGTTTGGCTCGGATTTTCGCAGCTTATTTGCTCTGGTGAGATTGGATAAAAATGTAATTGTCGCATATTGTATGTTTGGTATCACAAATGTTACAAAAAAAAGAAATTAATTTGAGGCATAAGATTTTGGTATGATAATGACATTTTTGTCCAATCTCATCAGAGCAAATAAGTCGCAATAAGCCGCGCCAAACACAGCGTATATCACCATCGCATCAAATAAGCAAATAAGGCAGAGCACAAAAGCATGCACGAGAACTGGACAAAAATGAACAGCGTCCGGGAACCATGGAAAGGAATACGTCCAAAGCGCTTTTATTATGCTGTGCAGATCGGGGGTGACATATTTCCATTAACAAATTAAAGCTCCGTTTGGCACGGCGTTTTTAGTGCGGTGGTGTTTTTTTTAAAAAAAATACATCGTTACAATTTTATTAGGCGTATGACACCTGAGTTTTTGGTCTGCCACTACACGATAAGGGTGTGTTTGGAGCAGCGGTGATGGATCAAAAACGCAGATGTCAAACGCCTAATAAAGTGTGGTCGCCACCGCAATAAAATCGCCGCGATGATATAGACGGCGTGCATGCATGCATGCACATGCATGTGCATGCATGCATGCACATGCATGTGCATGCATGCATGCATGCATGAGCTTAAATCTTCACATGGCTTGGAGGGAGTCGACATGCGACTTCCCCATGGGCCCCTTCTTCCTAATAAAAAGACGGTACTGGTTGAAAGTCATCGGCCTGTACATCGGCGGCCGGTCTTGGGTCACCAGCTCCCTCGCCGGCTCCATCGGCAAATCGCACTTCGGGTTGAAGAAAAATGCCACCGACATGCGCTCCGCCGCCGCGTTCGTCACCACCCGGTGGTCCACGCTCTTGTAGGTCGCATTGCTCAGCACCTGTAATTATTTCTTTTAGAATGGGGTTATATATATAATTAAGAATATTGTTAATGCATGCATACATGTGCTTCTTATTTATACATACATGATGAATATTTGATTTATAATAGAAATATTAATTCTTCTCATATCTATAATTAAGCATAGGATGTGTGTTTGGCATGACAATTGTTTTGAGGAACACCAAGAAAACTAGAAAAGAAAACTAGTTAAGTTCCCTAGGTCATGAGGTCGGGCCTTCACGATGTGAGTGTTGCTCGAAGCATCCGGATGGGGATCTAAGTGGAATCCCCTACCCGTTGCCCCTAGGTGGGTATAAATAAGCAAAACCCTTAGAAGTTACTACGGGTATGGGTTAACCATGTACCCGACACGACTCGTTAAGCCTCCGAACCCGTTATTGTCCAAATATACACTAACACACGAATGATGGTACATATATATATAACCACAACGTTCACAACCGACATGCACTACCGTGCTGAATCGAGCCTTGGGCTCTGTTTGGGGGGGGGGGGGGGGGGCTTATTTTCACCGGTCAAACAGTTACAACGGCATGAACTTACAACTGAGCCTTAAGGTGCAATTCATGCAGTCGTAACCTCTTGACCGGTGAAAATAAGTTCCCCCAAACGGAGCCTTAGGCTATGTTTGGGGAGACTTATTTTCACCGGTCAAGCGGTCACGACCGCATGAACCGGACCTTAATTTGGGTCCAGTTCATGTGATCGTGACCGCTTGACCGGTGAAAATAAATCCCTCCAAACGGAGCCTTAGTAACGCTATTAGTTTCTCTTGATGATATTTTACTCAATATTCTAAGTAATTTTTATACTCTTATCCAAAATTATAATCAATCTCTTATATTCAGTAACTTACTCTCATGTAACCTAATTTAAAAATATGATTGTTATTCGCAGATCATGTTTGCCTGTTTGCAAATCAAAATTTTTCGTATTTATTTGAGTTTATGTTTGTCTATTCGTAGACCATGGTAATTAATACGCTCACATATATATATTTGGCGTTTCGTTCTACGTCTAGCTCCCAAGGTTCGATCTCTATGTTCACATATACTATGTCTATTCAAAGACCATGGAGATACATAGGAGAAAAAAAGCCATATATTGCTATGGTTTCACAATCACTCGGGCACATTCCGGAAAATCAAGGGTTTCACACCGGCTCTTCCTTAAAAAGTTCTTTTTTGCACTAGTCTGTGAATAACAAATTTGGGTACCTTTAAAATTGCGAATAATAATATTCTTGATTAGTGAATAACAAACGTCGTAAAAAATTAAGTATAAAAAAAATTTAATCATGAAAAGAAGGTGATGTGCATGCAAGATTATGCATTTAATGCAAATTTTGAGCCCCTCGCCCAAAAAAAAAACATAAATGAATATGCTTGTTGTGAGACATAAAATATTAAAATATTAAATTTAAGAGAGAGAAGATTATGAATTAATATTCCAACATAATCTTGGAGAATATTATTATAAAAATAGTAGATAAGAGTTGAAACCCTGACCTCATATTTCATGAGGTGAGAGCTTGTAGTACTGTAGTAGCACGACGCCTTATATAATATAATATTCAAGCTCTCTCTCTCTCTCTCTATCTTAACATGAAGAGAGGGAGAGAGAGAGATATCACGTGCATTAAAATGTAAGTTGATAGAAAATAATAATAATAATAATAATGCTCAGAGCTCTTCTTCTTTGGTGCCTATCCTCCCTCTTCTTAATTCTTATGATTGAGTGGTTGAAATTAAACCCTAAGCCCAAAAAGAGAAAGAAGCATAGTTTTTGTCCCTTTAATGGTAGTAATTGTTATATACGGGTAGCATTCCCTTCTCTGGGAGCGGATGAGATTCAAACCGTCCAGCCTTCAATCCAACGTTTTGCTTTACAATAATAATAATAATAATAATAATAATAATAATAATAATAAAACAAGCAAAAACTGTTTTTTAAAGCTCCATCGAACCGCTCCTGCGCTACCCGCGCTCTTTTCTCTGGGAGCGGGTGGAAGGCATGGAGAAGAGTTGCGATTTGACTCAGGAATAGAATTATGCATATATATATATATATATATATACATATATATATATGTTTAATTTGTGGTGGAAATAGAGCGGTATGGGCATCATCTCTCTCTCTAGAGATCTCTGTCCCCTTCCCCACGTTCCAAGTGCATGAATAGGAGAGAGATAGAGATAGACATGGAGATATAGATGAGGGTGGATGATTCGAAGATGAGGAGATAGAGAGAGATAGAGAGAGAGAAAGAGAATTTTGCTTTCAGTGAGTTTGATACTATATAAGGATTAGGGCTCAGTTTTGGATGGAGTGAGAATGGAGGGAAAAGGGTAGTTTTAATGGGTGTTGAGGGTTAAAAATGATGTTTTAGAGCATTGAGAATTAAGAAAAGATCAGTTTTTTACGTACAAACAGAACGAGGCTTCATTTGGTTCGGCCGTGACCGGTCGATCCGGCGGGTGAAAACGGAGTGTTCGAATCGGAGGGGGGAGGTGGCTGCTCCAAACGGAACTTTTTAGGGCGTTTCTCAAGGCGGGCGGGTGGAAACGGAACAAACGCCGCCGTAGGTTCATTTGTTTACCCTCCTTCCGGCGGCGTTTGCCCAAAACGAAGCAGCAAAACGCCCAAACAAATAGAGCCTGAGCTTAAGGTTCTTTTTGAAAGGATGGCAACATTCCGGCGAGGCAGCCAAAGCCACCCTTTGGGTCTTTGGGAGGGAGTAGGGGTCAGAGAGGGAGATTTTTCCGTTTGTAGGGCCGGAGCGGTGGGTGGTTCCGAATGACGGAGAAAGAGAAAAAAAAACAAACGGAAACTACACTGATGGCGGCATTCGTTCCAATCACACGCATCGGAAGTTAGCCAGCCCGCTGCGGCCGCCCCAAACCGAGCCTATTAGGTAGGCTCCCTTAGGCACAAATAAAGTTTGGTATCAAATTAATTTAGAAATCAACCCAATTATAACAAAAAATAAATTCATTAATTATATAAGAATAATTAAAATATAAAAAGTTTAGTGCAAAATTAACAATCCAATTAGTTGATTGTCACTTATTAGTAGAATATTAGTGTCTTTTCTTTATATATTTTGCCCTTTTCATTAATTTTTTGCAATGTGTATCTCTTTCTATGCATATATACTCTCCTAGTCTTCTGTATAGGGCTGAAAAAAGTTTAACAGTTTTCTCATATATGTATTTACCAAATTTACCTTAAGAATTTAGATTATTTGTATTTGCCATTTGTGAATGTAAAGATGTAGGCTCCGTTTGGCAAGGTGGCGGAGGTCATGAAGAACATGAGGGTTAAATTGTCATTTGTTAATGTCCACTTAAGGAACTTCATTCATTTTTATGTTAAAACAGATGATGTTTGTTAGGTGATCCTTAACAAATGACGGTTTAACCCATGCGTTTATGAACGCCACCGCAGTGCCAAACGGAGCCGTAGTCGTCAGACATTTCAAGACTCCTATGTTTCGGAGTAGCGTACTATGCTAAGCAATCCATTCGATCAACATCGATTCAGGTCGACTCTATGTGAGGGAGCCATGAGAATAATTTGACCGATCTTGCTAAAGTAATATAAAAGAATTAACTGTAACGCCCTTCCTAACACTCTGAGATTTTGTGAGAGTTGGCAGACGCCATTCCTAACAGACTCCAAGAAAATTATGGCCGCTTTTGAGTAACAAAAAGTTCTCTAAATGGATAATATGAAAGGTTTATCGGGTTGGTGGAGTGCATGCATATTCTATATAGTTCTCCAACTCTCATTATAACTGTTATTTCTTCCTATATAATACATGAGATATTTCAATTAAGTAGGTATTAAGTACGTATATTATGTATATACTTAATAATGAAAGAGACTAACTACTCTGATTAAGGAGATTATCATATTTTAATTTAATTGGACTCCCTACGCTCGAAATAATAGATGCGGTTCGCCCGACTATTATAATATAACACTCCTCAAATCACGACACATTATTTAAATCAAGTTTTCACAATTTTAATTATTTAAGTGTATATTACAATTAAAGTGTGTACATTAACGCTTAGCTTATAATTATTTAAAAATAATTTCTATAAAACCATTTGTTTTAGTAAAAAAAATAACAATGAAATATTGAAATGTTCGAAAATAAGAGGCGACTGTGCGACATACCAAAAAACATCAGAAAGTGCAGAATATATGCTTTTTTGGGGGGTAAAAACAAAAAAACCATAATATGACTCCATAAATATATATATGTTATATACAGATATAATTTATAACGAACCGTTGACTTTGACTAATATTTTTCTGAATTTTCTACAGAAAATAACCTCACGGGAATCAATGCCAGGAGCTTCAAATGGGCGCAACCAATTAAGCAACTCTTTAATGCTTGTGTTAAAGGCACATCGAAAATGGGCCCAAAAAATATTAGTTCCTTTTCCTTAATATTAGTCTGCATATAAACTATAGGTCTTTTTTTAAGTTGGTCTGCATATAGTACTTTTAGGTGTATCTTTAACACCACTCTTTTTTAATGGTGTAATCACTAATTATAGCTCTATTTAACACCACTCTTTTTTAAGGAACTTCGTCTAATTTTATATATGTTCAAAACTAGTTTTATTTTCTCGGCGGCGGTCGTAATCGTTATCTGGGGGTGAACTGTGTGATGCATTTTACGGTAAAATGCAGATATTCACCGGTCCGCGTGAATACCCACACATATCTCAAAGAGTTTTGAGATTTGTCAGCTTTAAGATGTGTGAGGGCATCGCGTGGATACTTATACACATCGCAAAGAGCTTTGAGATATATCCGCTTTAAGATGTATGAGGGCGTCCACACAGTCCGTTAGATTTACTAGGCAAAATCTAAAGACAAAGAGAGCGTGAATGAACAGTAAAGGTGGCGGTAATTAACCTGTATTTGGTCTCCAACATTGACGATGAGAGCACCGGGGATCGGGTTGACGGTGACCCAATCGGCGCCCCTCCGCACCTGCAGCCCGGAGACGCGGTGGTCGGCGAGGAGAACGGTGAGCCCTCCGGGGTCCGAGTGCGGGGATAGCCCTAATGTCAGCTCCGGCTGCGGGCATTTGGGATAGTAATTGATCCTCATACAAGTACCAATTTCATCTCCCCCAAATTTCTCCTGCAGAAACCCGACGTCGAGCCCCAAACTTATCGATAACACCTTCATCAGTGTCCCGCACAAATTCGCCATCTGCCTCCCGTACTCCTCCGTAATTTTCCTATTTAATTTTATGCATAATTTTGTAAATCGATCCGGATCTTATTAAAATTCATCATCGAAATCATAATTTACGAACCTGCAGGAAGCTGGTTTCGTCGGCCACTTGTCGAAATTCTTGGCGCAATTGGGGAGAAGATGAAGATAGAAGTAGTCTCCCCAATCGAGGGTGGCGCCCTTCTCGACGCCGAGGCGGCTGCCGTATCCCTCGTAGGTCTGCGGCGAATTCGCCAGCTTCTTCTTCTCCTCCATGGGGAGGTAGAAGAACTCCCTCCAAACCGCGACCATCTCATCGACCAGATCGGCATCCACGCCGTGGTTCACCGCCTGGAAGAATCCCCATTCGCGGCAGGCGTCGGCGATGGCGCGCATGGTCGCGCGGCATTCCACCGCGCTCCCGCCCAGCCGCCCGAGGTCGATCACCGGGATGCTCAGATCTTTGCCGGCTGCGCCGGCGGGGGCGGCGGGGCGATCGGCGATGGCTTTTACGTAGCATTCCGGGATTAATGCGGCGCCGCTCTCGGCAATGGACTGGACGGCGACGATGGGCTCCGGCCACTCGTTGAGTTGTGAATCCATTGTTTTGAATTGTGAGACCTGGTTTCTTATGCTGTTTATATATACAGAGAACCTGAGGGGGTTTATTTGTAATTTAGTATATTTTCAGGGGTAGGATTGGAAATTGGAGAAGTTTGGACGGAGTTGTGCACTTGTACAGCGGCGAAAGCAACGGGGGGAGGAGGAAAAAAATTAATGCTGAAAAAAACGTGACAAAATAGAAAGCGAGTTGGGCTTATGAAAACAAAAACTTCTCGACAGCTTAATAATTAAGAGCATTGTTAAATGCAGTTCGTTTTTGGCTAGACGTTGATACATGCAGGTCAGATTTTTTATACGCAAATTAAGTTTTAGAATGATTTATTTCAGGTCTGCGAACTACAACAAAAGTTCATATAGAGTCAAGCTAGAAAATTATTAAAGAGCATGTGGCTAAATCTATCATGTAGGTAAAAATGTCGCGAGTAGCAATGATATTTGAAAATTCCGTCAATAAACTATTAAGGCAGCTATTACATATGTAAATTCAATCATGCAGCTTAAACTGATATTGATCCCCATTAAATGGGCTCTTTAACGTATAAGATTAATTTGAGTAGAAGTTAATTGAAATTTAATTTGCTAGAGCAACTTTAATCAATCAACTACAAAGAAAAAATTACTGATTGTTGATATTTGGTATGTTATATATAGAATGAAAATGGGTGATAGGATCAAGGTTTTGAAAATCGGACCGGACATCAAACCGATGGAGGGAAAGGTTCAAGGTCGAACCGATTCAACCGGTTTAACCAGGTCAAACCGTTATTTATATATATATATATATATATATATATATATATATATATATAATTTTAATTTGAATATATATATATTTAAATTTGTAAATAATATTTTGAATATATCTTTTTATAATATATGTGTAATTATAATATATACATAAATAAATATGTTATATATATTATATAGTACTAAATTCAATTACTAATATTATTTATATTTATATAAGTTTGAAAATTTATTACAATAATTAACGGACTATATTTATATAAATTAATATGAAAATAATTATATTATATATGATATATATTGGTTTAGAATAACAAATCTAATTGGGATAGTGGTTGTAGGTTAGAGTTATAGGAGTGGTTCAGGTTCAATCCCTGACAATCTTCTATTTTTTTAGATTTAAGCGATGAATTGGGACCCGCCCGGTTGTTTGAAAACCGGCCCGGTTTGTCCAACCACCCGGTTAACCGATTCTGGGCCGGTTTTCAATAGAGGCGGTTTTAAGAGCTTGACCGGACCGGCCGGTGAACTGGTCGGCGGTTCGACCGGTTGAACCGGCGGGTCCGGTCCGGTTTTCATAACATTGGATAGGATGATTACGTTCCGTGCTCATCATCGGATTAAATGCACCTGCGGCAATGACAGTTTTTTGCAAAATGCTGGGTTCCAACTATTTTCTCATTGTAGAAGTAAACAGAATAGCCGCAATCGGCCTGGGATGCCGCGGGTAGAGGTCAATCATCTATAGGAGGCCGAACATCTGCAGGAGGCCGATCGTCGTGGAGATGCCCGATCGTTGTGGAGATGCCCGATCGTCATGGAGATGCCGATCATCGTGAAAAAGGTGAAACTTTATTTCTTTCTATAACCTTGACCTGCATTTAGCCATAAACATGCAGCCTTCCTTTAAGAATGCCCATAATTAATTATGACGATAGTTAAACTGAATTTAAAATTGACTTGTAACGCATCATTATCTATACTATATCAAAAGGGAAAAACATCATTTCGTTGAATATTCACTTTTCGATTTTACCCCTCTTATTAAAAAGATTTCATTTTTTAAAAGTGTTTTTCTTTTATTTTAAAAATTATGCTTTTAAATAGACAAAATCCTCTACCCACTAAAAAATATGATTTTCCCGTTGCTCGCAAACTCCCGCGCACACCGCAAAAATGAGCAACAAGTGTAGTATATATAACACTCAGGGGTTTGCGAGAGGCGGAAGCGCCATCGCGCTGGGACAATGTCGTTGCCAGAATAATATCGCGCGGGGCACGGGGCCCCTCATACACTATCACAGTTGAGGTACGGTCACGGTTGATCGTAAGGCCGGAGTCCATGCCTGTCACTCGTTAATCCTAATTTAAAAATTTTAAAAAATCATCCAAAATCCAAATATCATGTAAAATACACAAATTTTAGAGAACAACTTGTTTAAATGAAGATAAATCCAAATAAAGGTGATGAAACATGCTAAAGCTAAAGAATGCAAAAGTCTTGGCCAAAATATCTTGAAATATTGGAAGATGGGGCTAATGAAGATGGGAGTAACTGAGTAAGAAAAATAAGGCTTCGTTTGGCGCAGAGGGAAGAGACGCCCGGCGGGTCTAAATGCTGCCGCTCGAACTTGAGGTTTGCTCCGGCGGTTCGAATGCTCCGTTTTTGGCTTCGTTTCTCACGCGGGCGGGTGTAAACGCCACAAATGGGGCCGGAATTCCATTTATTTACCCGCCTCCTTGCTGCGTTTCCCCTAAACACCACCCGCCACCGCTGCGCCAAATGCAGCCTAAAAGAGATAAAAAAAATATGTATTTTCTAAATTTTGAGGTGCAGCTAGCAAATTTTGACTTAATTATTGATGATTTAATTTTTTCAAGATAAAGCAAATTATCTTGCAAAAGTAGAATATATAATTATATATACATTAATAATAAATGCAAATTCTTAATTTAGGGGAAGATAAAATAATATCCGTTTAAATTATTTTTTAAAATATCGTATGTTATCCTGAAGAGGATATGTGTAAACAATATCCGAATAATAATGAAGTTCTTTAAGAAATTGCGGCTAAGTTGGGAGTATTAAGTCGAGATTTCGGGGAGATTTTTGTCCTTTTCCGTAAAGGGTTTCGTGACGGCGACGGGCCGACAGGCGAGCGCGTGGTGGAGCAGCCCCGGAGCCGGCTGAAGCGGATGACGTGGGCCGGTTCAATTGTGCGGTCAACTTTCCGTCAGATCGGTTCGGCCGACCCGGCGACATCTTCTGCGGTTCCGGGTTGGAAGGAAGTAAGAAGGCCGTCGATGTCGGCCCAAGGAGGTCGGCTCCGTTCAGAACAAAAAACATATGCAGCATGCGTGCAATTCATTGTTCGCCGAAATTTATACCGGTAATTGGCCTCAAGATTCATGCACTGTACCGAATTCGAGTTCGGTTCGGTTCCCCTCAATATCAGGAACCGAATCATGTATGTTCAGTTCCAAGTTTTTGGAACCGGAACCGACCCACGGTTCTAAAATATAGAACCGGATCCGAACCGAATTGTTCGGTTCGGTTCCGGTTCGGTTCTCGGTTGTACTCGCCTTCAATAAAATATTGAACCATGAATGTTTATATGTGAAAAATAAAGACGAGTTAATGCTTATTTTAGAGACTTGTTTGTTTAATAAAGTTGTAATAAAATATGAATTAATCAAAGCTTGAAGAACAAAGAAAAAACTACAGTAGAAGGTAAGTCATTCAATTGCTTGCTTGCTCAAAGGTAAACTACTAAAAGATGGATAACCTGAGTGGTAATTGTTGAAGCCAGGAAAATTCCTAACCTCCAAATAGGATCAAGGCAGCCTAAGGTTATTGATTCTACGGTCCGACGTCACGATTTGAATGGCTAGCGAGAGAGAGAAAGGAAACTATCTACAAGCACACCCCAAGTGCTCCAGCGGGGAGGTCCCACCACGTACCCGGAAGCTTTGAAGAAGCTTCCCCTCCGCAACCAAAAGGCTGGGCGAGGTACTAGGCTGGCTTGGATTTGGCGAGTATCTACTTGGGGGGACCTCGCCTCTTCCAAAAGGTGCCATTTCCAGTACCCCTGGGGGGCTATTTATAGAGAAATCCTGGGGGGGGGGGGGGGGTAAGCGAGTATCCAGCATCTGTGAGCGAGTATCTAGGGTTACTCGCCCATACTCGCGAGATACTCGCCAAAACTCGCCTCAGCTCGCCACAGCTCGCCCAAGCTCGCCTCTGCTCGCCCCAGCTCGCCCAAGCTCGCCTCTGCTCGCCCCAGCTCGCCTCTGCTCGCCCAAGCTCGCCCAAGCTCGCCCAAGCTCGCCTCTGCTCGCCTCTGCTCGCCCCAGCTCGCCTCTGCTCGCCCAAGCTCGCCCAATGGTCTGTGAATAGTCATCTGCTTGAGTACTTCTGATCTCGACGAATTACGGGTTATACACAATCCCCGCTTTTTTCGAGCTCGACACGAGCTCGGAAAAACAATGTTGAACCCGTAGTTCGGAGAGGTGGCGCTAGACGATGCGCTGCAAGAGGTCCATTCTAAGAGAGGAGCCCAACTGAAGGAGAAAATAAAATGTCGACACCGCCCAGAGGTAGAACCCAACTGAAGGAGGTGGAGAGTCTGACACCTCCCAGGCCATTTGCTAAGCGAGCGAGCTCAACTGGAAGAGGTGGAAATGGGGCGGACATCTCATACGTCAAACATACCTGGATATGAAGAGAAGGTCGATACCTCATAAGAACCAAGTTCAACTGAATTGGAGAAGTGGTCGACACCTCTCAGGAGTCAAGCTCAACTAGAGGTGGAGAGAAGAGGTCGACACCTGACAGGAGCCGAGCTCAACTGTAGGTGGAGAGTTGACACCTCACCGGAGCCGAGCTCAACTGGAGGTAGAGAAGAGGTCGACACCTCGTAGGAGACGAGCTCAACTAGAGGTGGAGAAGAGGTCGACACCTGGTAGGAGCCGAGCTCAACTAGAGGTGGAGAAGAGGTCGACACCTGGTAGGAGCCGAGCTCAACTAGAGGTGGAGAAGAGGTCGACACCTAATCAGGAGGAAGCTCAACTGAAGGTGGAGAGGAGGTCGACACCTGGCAGGAGCCGAGCTCAACTGGAGGTGGAGAAGAGGTCGACACCTCGTAGGAGACGAGCTCAACTAGAGGTGGAGAAGAGGTCGACACCTGGTAGGAGCCGAGCTCAACTAGAGGTGGAGAAGAGGTCGACACCTGGTAGGAGCCGAGCTCAAATAGAGGTGGAGAGAAGCTCGTGGGAAACCGGATTTACGACATTTCTGCCACTCGAAGTCTTGATTTCAATCGAGGAGATCGGCCGATTCCCGAGGAGAGGAGCTCGTGGGGATACCGGTCTTACGACGCTGCTCAACTCGAAGTCTTGATTTCAATCGAGGAGATCAGCCGATTCCCGAGGGGAGGAGCTCGTGGGGATACCGGTCTTACGACGCTGCTCAACTCGAAGTCTTGATTTCAATCGAGGAGATCGGCCGATTCCCGAGGAGAGGAGCTCGTGGGGATACCGGTCTTACGACGCTGCTCAACTCGAAGTCTTGATTTCAATCGAGGAGATCGGCCGATTCCCGAGGAGAGGAGCTCGTGGGGATACCAGTCTTACGACGCTGCTCAACTCGAAGTCTTCTATTTGGAGTCGAGGTAGTTCACCCTGTTGCTTATGAGAGAAATGAATAGCATTGCGTCTTGGTTGCTGAAGTGATAGCCTCGCGCGTATAAACTCGCAAAATTCGAACACCATAGTTGCTCGCGAGTATGGAGCTTGCAGAATTTAAAGGAGAGCATCCTAGCCTGCCCGCTGAAGAGATCGCCTCGCCAGTATGGAGCTCGCGGAATTAGATGATAACATCCTAGCCTGTTGAAGAGGTCAACTCGCAAGTATAGAGCTCGCGGAATTATAGGAGAGCATCCTAGCCTGCCCGCTGAAGAGACCACCTCGCAAGTATGGAGCTCGCGGAATTAGATGATAACATCCTAGCCTGTTGAAGAGGTCACCTCGCAAGTATAGAGCTCGCGGAATTATAGGAGAGCATCCTAGCCTGCCCGCTGAAGAGATCACCTCGCAAGTATGGAGCTCGCGGAATTAGATGATAACATCCTAGCCTATTGAAGAGGTCACCTCGCAAGTGTAGAGCTCGCGGAATTATAGGAGAGCACCATTAAGCATGAAGAGCATCACGAGTAGGAGCTTGTAGAATACTTGCTGGAAGATGTCATATGTTGAAACCGGAAAACCGGCCTCTTGTGGAGTTCGACCCTTGGGGAAGGGGTGGCCGCGCACCTACTTCGCTCCTACAAGAAAATGGCAAGAAGAAAGAAGAACTAAGGACTAGACCAAGGGCCCGGCGTGGAGGTCCCACCACACACCCGGAAGATCTTAGAGCGCTTCCCCTCCTTAGCCAAATGCCGGGCTAAGGTACCTCAGAAAGCGCTAATAGGCCGGAGAATTAGTAAGCGTGCCCTCTGAGGTACCCCTTGGGTCCTATTTATAGGAAAAGATGGCCTGCTAATATACAACCTTCACTGTTTTCGAGGACTACAGGCAAACCAAAAGGGGCCACATAGTAAAAGTATGCCATGGCCGAGGTGCGAGCCGGCCCTGGGGGGGCACTCGCTCGGCAGGAGGCCTGACTCGCCTCGCCTTGGGCCTAGGCGGGCAGGTACTCGGCAGACTTGCGCTCGACTACCGCCGAGCTCGGCTTGACCATTGCCGAGCTCGGGCTCAGCACGACGATCGTCGAGCTCCAACAGAAGCCGAACTCGGCACGGGCATCGTCGAGCTTGGCTCGACTATCGTCGAGCTTGTTCCTGCACCCGAAGTTGGCCTCGGCATGCCGGGCTTCGTTCGGCCATCGCCGAGCTCAGCTCGACCATTGCCGAGCTCGGGCTCGGCATGCTGGGCTCGGCGTACCCTGCCGAACTCGCATGGGGCTCGGGGATGGTTTGGGCCGGCCGGGTTGGCTCCTGTTAGCCCACTCGCTGGATACGGGGTTGTACACAATCCCCGCTCTTTGCGAGGTTGGCACAAACTCGGAAAGAAACATCCAACCCACTAGGATCCTGCGAGTGCGACAGGAGCCGAAAGGAATCTCTTGGTAGGACCCACCGATGGCTATATATACATGCCCTGCCTGCTCGACTGACCCCCGCCCCTCTTTTCTTAAGTCCTGCCGAGATGCCACTCCCGAAGGAAGTCATGGAACGGCTCGCGAAATCGCGCGAGGAGACCGCCCTTCGTGCCGCAGCCCTGATGGATCTGAGCGCCCCGGCCCGTCGTTTTGCTGAATTCGGCTCGGCCAAGAGGGCGAGGCCCTTTCCTCCCGAGGCCGAGCACATCTTCGCCGACCTGAAAAGTACTTTAGCCCATGGCTCCGACTCTTCCAATCGTTCTGCCCTGGCCCCTCATGACAAAGATCTTAAGGATCTTACCACCGAACAGGACCAAGGCGGCGAGGTTTCCACACCGAGGGTCGAGAGTCTACCCGCCAAGGAGCCCGGGTCCTCCCCTGACCCGCGCCTGCGAGACTCGCCTCTTGTCACCAAAATCGTGGAGCCAGACCCGCGGGGGTCGGTATCGCCGACCCGCCTTCACTCTCAGCATCCCTCTCCTGCTCCTGCGGTTACTGGGATGGACGCCGAGCATACATCCGCTCCTGCTTCCCCCCAGGACATTGAAGGTATGCCCCTGACCTCCCCATTTTGCGTCTGATTCTAACCGGTGCTCGCTACTCCCACCCGCTGTCTCAACCTTCCTGTGCAGGCCTACCGGACCCAGCCGCGACTGATAACTCCGCCGAACGGGTCGTTTATTCGCCTCTTCCATCGCCGCGTACCTTGGACGTCTTTCTGGACTCGGAGGTGGACAGCCCCGAACGGTCGAGGCGAAGCCAGCTGGTCCTGAAGAAGCTAGTGCGCGAGCTTCAGGATCTGAAGAAAGATAACTCCCGGCTGCAGGACGAATGCGCGCAGCTTGCCGGCGAGGCGAGGATCAGCTCGACATACGCGGCCACATCTTCCTCCGTGCTTTTCGACGAGATTGACGAGAACCTGCGCGCCGCGAACAGGAACCTGGGGCAGCTTCGGCAACTCTTTGCGCAGCGGCTGGCGGCATCGGGCCGGCGAGGCCGGGGTAATTGAGGACGGCTCTCTTGCGAGCCGACCGGTACTCGCCCCCATTGCCGCCTGGTCTATGCGCGCGCTTTTCTGATTTTCTTTGTTCTGGACAATTTTCTTTTTAATGATAAATAAAGTGTAAATTTTATCGCGCGAGCAGGCCTTTTCTTATTCGAGTGTTGCGTGCCTTTTCGGATTCCTGGGCTGGGCTCGCCTAGGTCGGCGAGTACAGAGTGGCGAGACGGGATACGCGAGGTGGGGTATGCGAGCCGAGCTGGTCAGTCGGTTTCGCTCCCCCTTCCTTTTCTATAAATAGGGATCCCCACCTACCCCCGGCTACGCCTTTATTACCTTCTCATCCCTTCCTTTCTTTGCCCTTCCTACCTTCCGCTCGCGTGCCTTCGTCTCCTCCGCGAGCATGGGTAAAGGAAACCCCGACTCTGAGGGCCGCTCCAAGTGCGCCCAGAACTTCGTAGATCACTGTTTTTTCGAGGGGAATACCACGGCGAGCGAGCTCGCCGAGTTTGTGGCGGATTACGTTCCCGCCGGCTTTGTGGCCCGCCTCCCGGCGGATCATGAGGCCATTAATTCATTCTTCGAGGACGAGCTCGCCTTCCCCATCTCGCACTTTGAGGTGGGGTTGCGCCTGCCGCTCTGGCCGGAGGTGCGCCAGGTACTCAAGTACTACGGCGCTGTGCCCGCGCAGCTCAACCCCAACGCTATCGCCATGATAGTGGGGTTTGCCTGCTACCTCCGCCGAGAGCGGATCGAGTTCAACCTGACCGTCTTCCGCAAGCTCTTCTCCTACAAAGCCAACGCCGACGGGGTCGCATTCTTTGGCGGCACATCCATCAAGATCCGCGAGGTCGCCAACAAAAATCACAACTGGATGTCGAAGATTGCCTTCATCCGGGGCGACCTCGGCAACATCCCGTTCTCGCCCTTGCAGAAGAGCGAGGAGGTTTACCGGCCGCCGTCGGTGTCTGGTAATGACGCCGAACTCCACAAGTTCTTCTTGTACAAGGACTTCGAGGTCGCCTTCCTTCGTCGCGGCCTCGAATCCCTGCCACCTGTCCTTCCCGGTGAAGGTTTGTCTCGCTTACCTCCCGCTCGCCATTTGGCCTAACCGATCAGAACCTTATTTTTTTGGCTAAGTCTTTTTTGCAGGGGAGCGACTGATCCCGGTGAACCCTCCCTTCGCCGATCCGGGGGTGTTTTCGGATCCGCTTGAGCGGGCTCGGGCTGCGGCCGAGGCGTGCCGGGAAGAGAAGGCCAAGGGGAAATCCTCCAGCAAGAAGCGGTTGGAGCTTGGGGGGCCGAGCTCGGTCCACCGCCCCTCGGCCCTTAAAAGGGCGAAGGTGGTCTCGCGGGGCCCTCCTCGGCAGCCCGCGTCGCCCGTCAAGTTCATGAGCTCGCCGGAGGTTTTCTCCGATGAAGCTCCGGCGAGCCCACTGAAGGAGACATCATCCCCTCGCGAGAAGAGGCGCGGGTCCCCCTCTCCTTCCTCCGTCGAGGAGGTTCCCCCCAGCGGCTCGGGAGCTCCAAAGGACCACCCCCACTTTGGGAAGGGGGGAAGGAGTAAGGACGCGGCCGGCGAGCCGATGCTGCTCTGGGACGAGGGAGCCCATCGCGTCTCCGTCTCCACTCGCGCCCCTTCCTGGGGAGCTCGCCGGCCTCCCACGGGCCACGCATTTGCCCTTGGCTTCGGCCTCTATGGCCGGGAGGGCGCCGACGCCTACACGAACCTGACCCCCCGGCAGATAGGTCACGAGGGCCTGCAGGCGCATCTGAGGGCCTTTGAACTCCACCATATGATGGTTCGCCGCGGCTTCCAGCTCAGCCAACTCCTGATCAAAACCGAGCAGGAGCGCGACCTGGCGACGGAGAAGGCTGCCGACGCGGAGCGGCGGTTCGGCATCGCCGAGCGCTTACTCGACGAGGCTTCAGGCGGGCTGGTAAGAGTCGACCGACCCTTGTTTTAACTTGGGAAATGTTTTTCAGGGAGTTTGACCCTCTCATTTTTCAGGATGTCGAGTCTGCCAAGGTGCTGCAAGCTCGCGTCAGTGAGCTGGAGGGCGAGACTGCCCTGCTGCGGCTCCGGCTCGCGGATCAGGAGGCCGGCTCGCGCGAGCAGGAGGCTTCTGTTGCTCGGTCGGCGGCCGAGGTGGAGTCGCTAAAGGAGCAGAACCGCTGCCTCCAAGGCGAGGTCAGCCGGCTGACGGAAGCCCTCTTTCCTCCAGACAGTGCCGAGCCGCCTTTCCCCTACAAGCGGCCCCGGGTCTTCGGCGAGGGGGAGGTAATGGAGCGGCTGCGAGTCAACTCGATCGAGTCTGCCGAATGCCTGCTGAACGCCATGAAGGGGTCGGGGATTCTGTCTGAGGGCTGCGAGGAAGTGGCGGTCCGGGACCTTCTGCCGAGCCTGTTTCCGCCGTCTCCGCCCAGCGAGAAGGAGGAGAGCTTCGGCTCCCTTTTTGATGGGGCGAAGGGCAAGGAACGATCGATTGGGGGCGAGGAGGACCGCCATTCGGGAGAGGAGGGCGAGAGCTGACCGAATTCCTCCTTTATTTTTTCTCTTTTTTTTTGTAATCATCCCCCCTCTTCTCCTGTAATCTCGCCGAGGCGAGCCCTTCCTTCTTTCGCGATTATAATGAAAAGAACTTTGCTTTTGATTTTCTCTTTTTTTTTATCTTCCGCGCTAGAATGCACGTGAGTTAGGATTCGCGTTCGGCGAGAGGCCTCAGGCGTTGGCGGCGGCCAGGCTCGCGAACTCTTCGCTTACCTGCGAGGCGATCTTCGCGAGAACGGTTGCCGTCGGCGCCCGCTTGTCATACCGAGGAATGCCCTCTGCCGAGCAGAAGCCGCGAGAACGGGCTCGCCCCCGGGGGGGGGGGGGTATGTTCTTCCACCAACCGGAGGTGGATCGAAGAACCCCCTTTTTAACAGAAATTCAAGGGGGGCAGGACCCCTTGAGCTCGCCCTTCTAACTGGCGGGTTTGCTCGGATACGCTTGTCATGTGTCAACTCCCAGGTCCACCCCCTGGTCAGTAATGACGTCCATCGAGACCCCGGCCCTGCCAGTTTGGGGGGAGCCTGACAGCGGGAGAATCGAGACCTAATCCCGGAGCGAGAAGACTTAGAAACTCTTGCCTCTCCCGGGTGCTACCACCGGGCCAGTCAGCTAGGTGGGAGCCTGAGGGAGGGTGTTGAACATCCTCCGGGCTCAGCCCCAGGGTCATAACGACGTCCATCGAGACTCGGCCGTGCCAGCTAGGTGGGAGCCTGACAGCGGGAGAATCGAGACCTAACCCCAGAGCGAGAAGACTTAGAAACTTTTGCCTCTCCCGGGTGCTATCACCGGGCCAGTCAGCTAGGTGGGAGCCTGAGGGCGGGTGTTGAACATCCTCCGGGCTCAGCCCCAGGGTCATAACGACGTCCATCGAGACTCGGCCGTGCCAGCTAGGTGGGAGCCTGACAGCGGGAGAATCGAGACCTAACCCCAGAGCGAGAAGACTTAGAAACTTTTGCCTCTCCCGGGTGCTACCACCGGGCCAGTCAGCTAGGTGGGAGCCTGAGGGCGGGTGTTGAACATCCTCCGGGCTCAGCCCCAGGGTCATAACGACGTCCATCGAGACTCGGCCGTGCCAGCTAGGTGGGAGCCTGACAGCGGGAGAATCGAGACCTAACCCCAGAGCGAGAAGACTTAGAAACTTTTGCCTCTCCCGGGTGCTACCACCGGGCCAGTCAGCTAGGTGGGAGCCTGAGGGCGGGTGTTGAACATCCTCCGGGCTCAGCCCCAGGGTCATAACGACGTCCATCGAGACTCGGCCGTGCCAGCTAGGTGGGAGCCTGACAGCGGGAGAATCGAGACCTAACCCCAGAGCGAGAAGACTTAGAAACTTTTGCCTCTCCCGGGTGCTACCACCGGGCCAGTCAGCTAGGTGGGAGCCTGAGGGCGGGTGTTGAACATCCTCCGGGCTCAGCCCCAGGGTCATAACGACGTCCATCGAGACTTGGCCGTGCCAGCTAGGTGGGAGCCTGACAGCGGGAGAATCGAGACCTAACCCCAGAGCGAGAAGACTTAGAAACTTTTGCCTCTCCCGGGTGCTACCACCGGGCCAGTCAGCTAGGTGGGAGCCTGAGGGCGGGTGTTGAACATCCTCCGGGCTCAGCCCCAGGGTCATAACGACGTCCATCGAGACTCGGCCGTGCCAGCTAGGTGGGAGCCTGACAGCGGGAGAATCGAGACCTAACCCCAGAGCGAGAAGACTTAGAAACTTTTTCCTGAGTGTTTAATGTCGTTCTTTAACGGAAGTTACGTCACATTGCATGTCATTGTTACGATTATTGTGGAGAAATAGTCAAATACATTGCATTCGGAAAAAGCTGAGGTACGTACAAGTTTTCAAGGATAAAAGCGCTTCAGGTCGTCGCCGCTCCAGGTGTGGTTCAAAGTCTCGCCTTCCACATTCTGGAGGTGGTATCCTCCCGACTTTAACGCCTCCTTCACGATGTAAGGCCCCTCCCAGTTCGGATGGAGCTTGCCCACGGCTGCCGATCTTCCTGCCGCATCTACCTTCTTTAGAACCAGGTCGCCCTCCACGAACTGCTTGACCCGGACATGCTTGTCGAAATACTTAGCCATCCTCCGCTTGACTTCCTCCTGCCGGACTGCGGAGAGGTCGCGTACTTCCTCTATCAAGTCCAAAGAGAGTCGTTGTTCTCCCTCATTCTCAACTCTCCACTCCTCCCTTCCAGCTTCTGCCTCGGCAACCCTGGGAGTACGGACCTCGAGTTCAATGGGGAGCACCGCCTCGCTTCCGTGAGATAGTTTAAAGGGCGTCTCCCCGGTGGCGGTGTTGGGGGTAGTCCTCAGGGCCCAGAGGACCGAGGGGAGTTGCTCCACCCAATTACCCTTCAAATTCTCCACCTTCTTTTTCAGGAGGTTCACGATAATCTTGTTGGCCGCTTCTACTTGCCCGTTGCTCCTAGGGTGGTGGACAGAGGCGAACCTGAGGTCGATCCCGAGCTCTCCACAGAACTTAATGAATTCATTGCTGGTGAACTGTGGTCCGTTGTCGGTGACGATGGCCTGGGGCATCCCATGCCTGCAGATGATCTCCCCCCATACAAAATTTCGAATGATCTGCGAGGTTACCTTGGCCAAAGCTTTTACCTCCATCCACTTGGAGAAATAGTCGATCATTACCAGCAAGAATCTCCTCTGCCCACTTGCCTGTGGGAAGGGGCCTACCAGGTCCATTCCCCAAATTGCGAAAGGCCAAGGGGCCGTGATACTCCTGAGTCGCTGAGCCGGTTGCAGTTGGAGGGGGGCAAATAGTTGGCACTTGTGGCATCTCTTGACAAATTCTAAGGCATCGTGCCTCAGGGTAGGCCAGAAATACCCCTGCCTGATGATTCTTCCCTCCAGGGCCCGCCCTCCTGAATGGCTCCCGCACTCCCCGGAGTGGACTTCTTCCAAAATCCTCGGCGCCTCCCCCTCCGCTACGCAACGAGCGAGTAATCCTGAGAGGGTCTTGCGGTAAAGTTGCCCGTCGCGCAAAAGGTAGTATGCCGACTTGTACTTGAGCTTCTTCCTATCCATCCCTTCTGGGTACTCTCCTGTGGACAGGTAGGTAGTGAATGGGTCCATCCATGTGGACCGCCGATCTATCTCCTTCAACTCCCCTTCTTCTAGGGATGGGTGGAAGAGGTCCGTGATAGTGCCCCCCACCCGAGGGCCGCGCTTGGCGAGGTGGTCGACTTGTTCATTTTCCTCCCGGGGCACATGTTGAATGGAGAAGGTCTGGAACCCACCGATGATTCCCTTAACCTTCGCCAAATATCGTTGTAGGGTGGGCTCCCTTGCCTCAAACTCCCCGTTGATCTGGGAGGCCACTACCATGGAGTCAGTGAGGACCTTCACATCGTGCACCCCCAATTCCTTGGCCAGGCGTAGTCCTGCGATTACCGCCTCGTACTCGGCCTGGTTGTTGGTTATGGAGAAATGTATCACCACCGTCTGTTCGATCCGGGTCCCTTGGGGGCTCTCCAAGACGACCCCAACCCCCAGGGAGTGTTTCCCTGAAGCCCCGTCCACCATCACCTTCCATGGGATGGGACGAGTGAGTTTGTCCTCCGCCACCTCAACCACATAATCAGCCAGGAAGTCAGCCATTGCTTGTGCCTTGATTGCGAGCCGGGGGATAAAGGAGATGTCAAACTCGCTCAACTCCACCGACCACTTGGCGAGTCTTCCCGAGTGCTCCACTCCCTCGAAGATGCTGCGGAGGGGGTGGTCGGTTACCACCTGGATGGAGTGTGCCTGGAAGTAGGGCCTGAGTCTCCGGGCCGAGATGATTAGGGCGAAGGCCAACTTCTCAAAGATGGGATAGCGGAGTTCTGCCTTCCTCAGAACCCTACTCACATAATATATGGGTAGCTGCTTTCTCCCCTCTTCCCGAACTAAGACAGAACTTACGGCCTCCGCCCCGACCCCTAAGTACAAAAACAAGTCCTCCCCCTCCTTTGGCCCTTGGAGCAAGGGGGCCTGAGTCAACTGCCTCTTCAAGGCCTGGAATGCCTCCTCGCATTCCGGGGTCCATTCAAACTTCCGACCCCCCCTTAAGGTCTTGAAGAAGGGGGAACACCTCTCCCCGGCCCGGGAGAGGAATCTGCTTAGTCCCGCCAGCTTCCCTGTCAGCCGTTGTACCTCTTTCGCGTCCCGAGGTGGCCCCAACTCCATAATTGCCCGGACTTTGTCAGGGTTGGGTTCGACCCCGGCAGGGGTGAGGAGATGACCCAAAAATTTGCCTTTGCTTGCCCCGAAGATGCACTTTAGAGGATTCAACCTCATCTTGTATCTGCGCAAAGTGTCGAAGGTCTCCTCCAGATCCCGGAGGTGAGAATCGACCTCTCTGCTTTTTACCATCAGGTCGTCCACGTACACTTCCAAGTTCCTTCCCTTCTGTCCCTGGAATACACGGTCCATCATCTTCTGGTATGTAGCCCCTGCATTTTTTAACCCAAAAGGCATCATCTTGTAGCAGTAGCATCCATCCCCTGTGATGAACGAGACATCTTTTATGTCAGGAGGGTGCATCCTGATTTGATGATAACCTGAAAAAGTATCTAAAAAACTCATCACAGAAAAACCAACGGCTGAATCTACCAGCGCGTCGATTCTAGGCAAGGGGTAACAATCCTTAGGGCATGATTTATTAAGCAGTGAAAAGTCTACACACATCCTCCACCGGCCGTCCCCTTTTTTCACCATTACAACATTCGAGACCCAGCCGGGGTATTGAATCTCGGAAACGAAGCCGGCCTTAAGGAGCTTGGCGACCTCCTCCCTGATGGGCTCGGCCAGTTTGTCCGTGACGGACCTCCTCTTCTGCTGGATGGGGCGAGCCTCCGGGTGTAGATTGAGGCGGTGGCAGACGACGTCGGCATCGATCCCAGGCATCTCCGCTGCGCTCCAGGCGAAGACATCCACATTCTTTTGGATGCACTCCAGCATCCTGTCTTGATCTTCCGGAGTCAGCCCTCCGCTGATGCGGACCTTCTCCACCCTGCCACCCTGGGTGAGGACTTCCATCTCCACGACCTCCTCGGCGGCCTCCAACCGGGACTGCTCCTCCCACTCTGCGGCGTCCTCCCTTCTTGGTGTAAGGACCTCCCCTTCCCCTGGGATCATCGCCCCAACCGACCCTTCTGGGAGCATCCCCTCGCGTGCTTCCCCTTCCATTCCTCCTTCCTCCCCACCTTCTTCTCCGGCCTCCTGCCCTTCCATCTCCTCCATCCTTCTCCCCATCCCCTCGGCCTCCTCCTGCCAAGAAATCGAATTCACCGCGGTTACATAGCATTCCCGAGCCGCTTTGGGGTCACCGCGAACCCGGACCTGGATCCCGTCCACATTAAACTTTAAGCATTGATGGAAGGAGGAGGGGACGCATCGGAAGGCGCTGATGAGGGGTCTCCCAAAAATGGCGTTGTAGCTGCTGGGGGCCTCAACTATGACGAATCGACAGTTCCGGGACTGTCCCCCCAAGCTGACGTGAAGTCCCACTCCCCCCTCTACTTCTTTCCTCTCCCCCGAAAAACCGAAGAGGGGCCCATCGGAGGCCAGCACCCTCTTGGCCTCTACCTGCATGGCATCGAAAGGCTTCTTGAAGATGATATTGACTGAGCTCCCATTGTCAATGAGGATCCGGGAGACTGTGAAATTTTCAATGGCGGTCTGGATGACCAGCGCATCGCAGAAGGGGTCATCGTGACCCGGCATGTCCTCCCTTGAGAAGGTGATCCTCTCTTCCGGGGGTGGAGTCTGAGATGTGGAGCCGATGCTCCTTCGGTACATGGTGTGGAGGCTTGCTTTCCGAGAAGCCTCGACTCCCACCCCCCCATGGATCACTCCGATCCCCCCTCGGGTCCCCACATCGGCCCGGTCTTCGCAACGATCCCCCTCCTCCTGAGGCCGGACTTCCTCAATCCGCACCTCCTGATGATTCCGCTGCTGCCGCTGCTGCTCCCGGTTCTCCCGCACCTCGAGGAACTCCGGACACGTGACCGTCGTGTGCCCCTCTTCCTGATGGCAGTCGCAATAGGGCAGGTCTATCCTGACCTCCCTCCTCCTCCTCGGTTGCCCTCGCCTTCGGCCTCCCAGGGCGATAGCCATGGCCTCCTCCTGGTCGGGAAGAGGCGGTCTCTGGCCCTGCCTCCCTCCCTGGAGGTAAAACTGGCCACGCCCACCTTGACGGTTGTCTCCCCCCTGATAGCCCCTCCGTGGCCCTTGATCCTGCCACTCCGGCCTCCAACCCAATCGGTTGTTCGGCTCCTGACGCCCCCACCTATGCTGCTGCGGCTGCTGTTCCCTCTGTCGGGGCTCGACCCTTCTCTCCTCCTGGGCCCGACCTCCCCTTGGCTTCTCTTCCTCCACGGCCCACCTAGCCAACCTCCGAGCGAACTCTGGATGTGCCGCCTCCATGTCGGCCTCCCTTGCCGCCCTCTCCAAGAGTGCTTCGAAAGACACTGGAGGCGTCCTTTTTAACTCCATGGCGAAGAACCCGGGCTGGAGACCCAGGGTGAAGGCCACCATCATGGTGTGCCCTGGCATCTCTTGTACCTGAGACAGTTCTTCCTGGAACCTGTCCAGGTAACTTCCCAGGGTCTCCCCTACTTTCTGCTTGACACGGAACAGGGACTCGACCTCCCTCTTCCTCTTCTTCGAGGTGGTGAATCTCAGCATGAATCCTCTGCGCAAATCCTCGAAGCAGTAGATGGAACTGGCCGGGAGCTGATGAAACCACTCCCTCGCTTTTTCCCTGAGGGTGATGGCGAAGAGCCTACACTTGAAACCATCCGACATCTGTCTGATGGACACCACGTATTCGAACCACTGGACGTGCTGGGTCGGATCTCCCTTTCCTGAGTAGTAGGACATCTCCGGCTCTCGGAATCCTTCTGGGACCGGGGCTGACGAGACGAACTCGCTGAAGGGACTTCCTCCTTCAGCTGGGCGAGTTGGGAACTCCCTCCCTGCCGTCTCGCCGAACAGATACTCGCCCGCCGAGCCCGGAAAGAGGACTCGCCCTCTCGGCTCGCGCTCCCCCTCGCTCGCGACCTCCTTCCCTGCGCGCCTGAGGGGCGCATCGTTGCCCAACGCTGGATCGGCGACCACGGGCACCGCAGGCGTCGTACTCTCGGCTCGCATGCCGAGTGCGACCCTAACCAGCCCGAGCACTTCCTCCCTGAGCTCCGCGGATATCCCTACCGTCGCGGGAGGAGGAGGGAGTGGCGAGTCCCCCCTTCCTGAACCTTGCCCCTCGTCTCTTGCCATTAGTCCTGTGGAAGATTTTCTGTGCTGACCACGTTCCACGCTCACCGCACCAAAGTGTTGAAACCGGAAAACCGGCCTCTTGTGGAGTTCGACCCTTGGGGAAGGGGTGGCCGCGCACCTACTTCGCTCCTACAAGAAAATGGCAAGAAGAAAGAAGAACTAAGGACTAGACCAAGGGCCCGACGTGGAGGTCCCACCACACACCCGGAAGATCTTAGAGCGCTTCCCCTCCTTAGCCAAATGCCGGGCTAAGGTACCTCAGAAAGCGCTAATAGGCCGGAGAATTAGTAAGCGTGCCCTCTGAGGTACCCCTTGGGTCCTATTTATAGGAAAAGATGGCCTGCTAATATACAACCTTCACTGTTTTCGAGGACTACAGGCAAACCAAAAGGGGCCACATAGTAAAAGTATGCCATGGCCGAGGTGCGAGCCGGCCCTGGGGGGGCACTCGCTCGGCAGGAGGCCTGACTCGCCTCGCCTTGGGCCTAGGCGGGCAGGTACTCGGCAGACTTGCGCTCGACTACCGCCGAGCTCGGCTTGACCATTGCCGAGCTCGGGCTCGGCACGACGATCGTCGAGCTCCAACAGAAGCCGAACTCGGCACGGGCATCGTCGAGCTTGGCTCGACTATCGTCGAGCTTGTTCCTGCACCCGAAGTTGGCCTCGGCATGCCGGGCTTCGTTCGGCCATCGCCGAGCTCGGGCTCGGCATGCTGGGCTCGGCGTACCCTGCCGAACTCGCATGGGGCTCGGGGATGGTTTGGGCCGGCCGGGTCGGCTCCTGTTAGCCCACTCGCTGGATACGGGGTTGTACATCATAAGCAAGTCGTCCCATGGAATGTGGGTTGTTGGAGGAGATCATCGCAGAGCATCTCGTACATTTTTCCTCGGTGGTGAACTCGTCGTCATTTGCCCTACTTGTCAGTCATACAAAAAGTACTCACGGGCTTTACCAAAGCACCCGTAAGTATGAACATGTATGGAAAACACCACTATTGGAAAAGGAGATGGAAGTAGGCGGAGGGTGAGTGTCACTTCTGAAATTAGAACCCCTACGCAGAGGTTTCGGGGGTTCCGCTGCCCGGTCAGCGGACGGGGGTCAAGGGGGCAGCGCCCCCTGCGGGGTTCGTGGGCAGCTCCCCAGGAAAATTTTTATTTTCCACTCCCAACTCGCCTAGATTCTGAGCTATCCCGGCCTTGCGAGTAAGTCACCAGCATAACTCGCCTATGGGCGAGATCCCTTGATGCTCGCCTCTTCAGTTGATACTCGCCTCTTCACTTGATACTCGCCTATGGGCGAGATCATCTGATACTCGCCTCTTCACTTGCTGCTCGCCTCTGGGAGAGTGTCATTCCTGCCTATGCTCGCCGGTATGTCGCTGACATCAATTCGCCTCCATGAACTCGTCGCTGGAACTCGCCTATGAGCGAGCTACCAGGGAAGCTCGCCTCACGAAACCGCCGAGCTTGAAAGTCGTCGTCGCGCAGTCGCCTATGGGCGAGTAACCAGGGAACTCGCCCACCTTGCCGATAACTCGCTAACCTTACCGAGTGCTTGCGAGTTGCTGTCTTGGGTCTCCAGCTCGCCGTCTTAAGCCATGAAGTCTTCTCGCAAAAATTTCTTCCTCGGCTACTATCCACGCTCACCGCACCAAGTGTTGAAGCCAGGAAAATTCCTAACCTCGAAATAGGATCAAGGCAGCCTGAGGTTACTGATTCTACGGTCCGACGTCACGATTTGAATGGCTAGCGAGAGAGAGAAAGGAAACTATCTACAAGCACACCCCAAGTGCTCCAGCGGGGAGGTCCCACCACGTACCCGGAAGCTTTGAAGAAGCTTCCCCTCCGCAACCAAAAGGCTGGGCGAGGTACTAGGCTGGCTTGGATTTGGCGAGTATCTACTTGGGGGGACCTCGCCTCTTCCAAAAGGTGCCATTTCCAGTACCCCTGGGGGGCTATTTATAGAGAAATCCTGGGGGGGGGGGTAAGCGAGTATCCAGCATCTGTGAGCGAGTATCTAGGGTTACTCGCCCATACTCGCGAGATACTCGCCAAAACTCGTCTCAGCTCGCCACAGCTCGTCCAAGCTCGCCTCTGCTCGCCCCAGCTCGCCTCTGCTCGCCCCAGCTCGCCCAAGCTCGCCCAAGCTCGCCTCTGCTCGCCCCAGCTCGCCTCTGCTCGCCCAAGCCCGCCTCTGCTCGCCCAAGCTCGCCCAATGGTCTGTGAATAGTCATCTGCTTGAGTACTTCTGATCTCGACGAATTACGGGTTATACAGTAATGAGTGGTCTTATAAACAATACAGGAAACAAAACATAAACACTTAAACATCAAACTTGATATTAATTCATGCTCTCAAACTTGATAATTCAAATTTCAAACAATAAATAGAAATCATGTTCTCAAAAATTAAAGATCAAACTTGATAGTAATTCATGCACCAAGCCAACCCCATGACCTTGTAATCATCAATCTCTTTCAGAAGCTTCTTGCTCAGCATAAATTACTACAAAAAAAAAATTATGTATTAATTTTGATAAAAAAATCACTATATATTTTAAATTAAAAACAATAAGAGTCAATATCGAATATCATTACCACTTTCAAGCTCTTCTATTTGATGCAAGTCTTCCTCAATTTCCAAAGACAATGGAGATGCTTGTAACCAATCTTGAGTACATACCAAACCTTCGACAATCTTTGGCGAGAGCGAACTACGAAATCGATCAAGAACACGCTCACCTGTACTGAAAGCTGACTCTGATGCAACAGTGGAAACTGGTATTGCTATGATATCTTTAGCAAGTGATGAAAGAATTTTATATTTGCTTGAATTCACTTTCCATCAATTTAATATATCAAACTTTGGTGATAGATCATCTAAGGGTCTGTTTGGGAGGGCTTTTTAGCTCCTTTTCGTTTTCTTGAAAACGCTGCCACACTTAATAGACCGTTTGGATTGTCTATTGGTGGGAAAAGCTACCGCGAAAAACTCTATTATCTCATCTTTTGGAAAAGTTATTTGTCACCTACTTTTTCAACATTTTCGAAAAGCACTTTCTCATCCAAAAATACTTCTCTTAAAAAAAATCTAAAACTTGATTTTTTTTATCTTGACGCGATTTTTTTCTCGGGCGTATCATTTTTGCCCGAACAAGTTTTTTTTTTGCCCGACGCAAATTTTTCGCCCGGCTGCGGGGTTTTTCGCCTGGGTGAGTTATTTTTGCCGAATGCGGTTTTTTTGCCCGTGCATGATTTTTTTTCGCCCGAGCGTGTTTTTTTCGCTCGGGCCGATTTTTCGTACAGACGTGATTTTTTCGCCCGGGTGCGTTTTTTTAATCCATGTGCGATTTTTTTGCCGGTGCATTATTTTTTTTCACCCGAGCCGATTTTTTTGCTTGGGTACGATTTTTTCGCCCGAGCACGTTTTTTTTTGCCCGGACGCGATTTTTTTGCACCGACACGATTTTTTCGCCCGGGCGCGATTTTTTTGCACGGTCGCGATTTTTTAGACCACGGGCGATTTTTTCCCCGCGCGCGTTTTTCGCCCGGGGGCGTTTTTTTCGTTCGAGCGCGATTTTTTCGCCCGGGCGGGATTTTTTCGCCCGGGCGCGTTTTTTTTCGCCCGGACGCGTTTTTTTCGCCCGGGCGCGTTATTTTTCGCCCGGGCGCGATTTTTTCGCCCGGGCGCGATTTTTTCGCCCGGGCGCGTTTTTTCGCCCGGGCGCGTTTTTTCACCCGTGCGCGATTTTTTTGCCGGGGCGCTTTTTTTTCGCCCGGGCGTTTTTTTTTTCGCCCGACCGCGATTTTTTCGCCCGGGCGCGATTTTTTCGCCCGGGCACGATTTTTTCGACCAGTCAAACAATTTGTGTCCGTCCGAAAAATTTGCGGTGGTCCGAAAAATTTGAGCATGTCCGGAAAATTCGCGCCCGTTCGAAAAATTCGCTCCCGTCCTAAAAATTCGCACCCGGACGAAAGATTGGGGGTCGGGCGAAAATATAGGGCCCGACCGAAAAATTGGCGCACAGGCAAAAATATCGCGTCCAGGCGAAAAATTCGCGCCCGGGCGAAAAATTCGCGTTCGGGCAAAAAATTCGCGCGAAAAATTCGCGCCCGGACGAAAAATTCGCGCCCGGGCGAAAAAACCGCGCACGAGCGAAAAAATCGCGCCCGGGCAAAAAAACCGCGTCCCGACGAAAAATTCGCTCCCGGGCGAAAAAAACCTGCCCCGGCGAAATAATTGCGCATTTTCCCCATGACGCGCATTTTTTCTAAAAAAAGTTACCGCAACGGAGATTTATCAAACGGTTAATAAAGTGCTTCTCCTTTTTAAAAAGCTCTGCAAAAAAAGTTCACCCAAACAGTTCAGGCCTTCTATAGCTCGCCAGCTAGCTATAGTTAGCTTTATTTTTTCCACATTATTTTATCACTTAGCTATAGTTAGCTACTCTATTTTTTTTTTGCAAATTCACTTAGCTTTATTTAGCTTTTTTAAAATATTTTTGCAAATCCACTTAGCTATAGTTAGCTAATTTTTTTTTCTTTTGCAATTCCACTTAGCTACAATTAGCTACTAAAGTTTTTTAAACTAGTCCACTAAGATAAAAAATAGGAAAGCAACAGAAGTCATATTTGTTAACATAAAAATGAAATGCATTAATTCCATATATATTATTAGACCGGAGTAAAATCAACAAATGATAACATGTAATGCATTTCTCATAATATCAATCAAGTTCTTAAAATTAATTTCAGTGAACTTTCATAAATTAACTCAACAGTGGAGTAGTGTTTAATTGCATATTATATCGGAAATGGAAAGCATGCGCATGTAATGAATAAGAAGAAAGACGCATCGTCTCATCCTCTACAAGATAACCCCCTCCCACATTGAGGACTTCAAACAAAGCATGAAGTTCAACACATTCACCAGAACATGCACATTTTTTATGAAAACAAAATAAAGAGATAAGATACATCACCATTTTTGACAAAAATAACTTCATGTTGACTTGATTAACTCCAATATAACACATTCATTGTGTTTACACATTTTCCTTGCTACTGTCATCTCCCAATTCAAGAATTGATTCTTCGTCCTCCGCATCAAATCCCACAAAGCGATCATCGTAGTCATCACCGTTGTCTCCCTCGCCCGGCATTGGGGGTCGATCTAGAAGAAGCGTCTCCCATATGCCATCAACGTCATTAACAACACCCGGATTTGTGGGTATGAGATGTTTGTTCAACTTATTGAACATAGCAACCTCTACTTAAAACTGGGCGCAAAGTTGACCGTTTAGGGGCTAAAACGTCGTTCATTCCACCTAAATCACACTCCAACCCTCCAGTTGAAGCTTTGTTTGCAAGAAATGCTGAGGCAGTCATAGCAAGGCATGACATTTCGGCCCTCTTTACATACCACCAATTTGGCAAGTCGGAAAAATATTCAGGACCTTCTTTGCGATCGAGAGATCTTAGTTTCCCAAAACAGGGAAATCAAATGGAGGAACGCAGGATCGACCTTTTTTTCTCAAGAAAATCTTATGCCTTATCAAGTTCCTGGTTCCAATCCAAACTTGCAGGGCTCTCTAAAAGTCGAGAAACTGATTCGGAACCAAATTGAGGTATAAAATATTAAAATCTGACACATTGGTTTAATTTATCCTGATGTTCGTTTCATGTTTCTCCACTAATACTATTTGAAAATTTCATGCAATGACCATAAATTCAAAGAAGAGAAGTAATTTCTCACAGGCGATCCGGCGGAAAGAAGAAGGTCGGCCTAGGGTTTGGGAGCTACAACACAAGCTTCACAACGAGCAATCCGGCAACTCCAGACTCTGGACGGGGAAGATGGTGGTGGCTGGAGCATCGTCAGGCGGTGGACGAGTGGATGAACTGTCCGGAAATGGATGGAGAAATGCACGTCGACCCTTGGAAAGCTCCCCAGTGGCGGCGCCAGAACAGGACAGAGAGGGAGATCTCGTCGGCGCTTCAGTCGAAGAACGCCGGTCGAATCTCCGGCGAGCAAGGGCGCACGAGAGATGGGGATTGCTGGACAGGAACCCTACGGGAACGATTTCGATGAATTTTTAGCCGCCTGGAATTAGGAAGGGGTTTGCTTTTATTGGGGATGGGTTTAGGTCAAAATGGTTATTGAAAGCCATTTTAAATATGAGAGAAGTTTGTTTATATATGTATTTTTAGGAGAAATAGGCATCGAAAGACAACCGGCTGAGGATATATGATGACAAAATCAAACGGTTAATTTTTTTTAACTCATGTTATTGGCAGATCTGATTAAATTTAAAATGGAATTAAAAAAATAAAATTAAGCTAGCTAAAGCTAGCTATAGCTAGCTATTTTATAAAAAAAATTAATTTTTACTTAGCTATAATAATTAGCTATTTTAATATTTTTTTTAAATGTTACTTAGCTATAGTTAGCTGATAAATTTTTTTTTGTAATATCCACTTAGCCTCGGCTAGCTGGCCATAGCTAGCTGTCCGCGCTGTACCACTTAGTTTGCTGTCCGAGGTCTGAAACAGTTCTCCTTTTCTAATAGATATTTTCCAAAAGCTCCTTTTCCTACCATCCTTTTGTCACCACTCCTTCTCCTTTCTGAAAAGCCTTCCCAAACAGGCCCTAAATCTCAATCTTCTTTCAAATTCTTATCTAACTCTGATTGGTCAGAAGAAGTTTGAAGTGCCCGCTTTCTCTCCATAAACATTGCTCGCAATTGTCTCATTTCATTCAAGGAACTGACATTGAGAGAATTGTGTGTTTGGTCCAATTCCATGTTCTCAACTCTAGAAGTGTCTGAACTTGAAGGCATAGTATCAAGTTTCTTATAATACTCGACCAAATCCTTAAAAACCTTTAAAATCCTGTTCATCAACTCATTAACTTGTTCTTTGGCGACAAAAAATCGTAACAATGCCTAACAAATTCATTTTAGGTTCGGTTCGGTTCTCGGGTACGCGACCACAAGAACCAAGAACCGAACCGAATCGGCGGTTCTAGTATTTTCTAAATCCATACCCGAACAATGTAAAACGAGAACCATTCCGAACCATCGGGTTCGGTTCGATTTCGGTCCGATTCTCGGTTCTTCAGATATTTTTGTACAGGCCTAGTACCGATGGGATTTAGGTGGGCGCGAGGGCGGATTAATGGATATAAATTGGAGCATTTTCCTTTCAGGTTTTTTTTGTACAGTCCAACGTCTCTTAATTTGCGGCATTTTCCTTTCAGGTTTTTTTTCTTAGAATTTGATATTTTAAATTTGGGCAAAAATGTATAAATTTAGCCTAAGTTTGACATAAATCCATAAATTTAATTTTTTTTTAGATTTGAAATAATTGACTATTATGGTTAAAGTTTTTAATGGTTTAAGATTTTGAGATGCTATTGGGAGGTCGCACCCCGCGAGCGGGCGCGCGCCCGGGCGTGCGTGTCGATCGCGTTGTCGGCCGTCTCTGTTGCCTCCGGCCATCTCCGTCACTGTCGTCCGCCTCCGCCGGCCACTGCCGCTGCCGGGTAGCCTGTCCGGGCCGCCCGGACTGCCCGAGGGGCATGTTTGTCATTTCCAGAAAACTGGTGATCCAGGTGATCGTAACAGAGTGACGTCATTCAACAGCGCAAAATCCGTCTCGACATAATTACCGGCACGTCCCTCCATAAATAATAAATAGACTCCAGACCCTCATTTGAAGACAAGTAACTCTAGAGGTTAAGAAAGCCCTGAGGTTTTTCGGCGAGAACGTGATACTTAGATCGTTTCTCCGCACTTCGTTTTGCTTCTTCTCTAGGCCGTCTAATGCTCAATGCTCATTGCTACAAGGACTTAGCATATTTTTTCCTATAGAGAAAGCCGCAGCGGAGTACTCCAGTGGACGCTCTTGTCATAGCATCATAAACTTAGTTTATTTTCCGTTATTTATGTATTCAAAGCTTTGCAACAAAGACGTGGTCTGTCACTATCCGAGGAAAATCAAACTCTTGAAAACTCAATGAAATAGTGGATTTTGGCCCGACACAGATCCAGTCACGTGGTTTTTCACCTTTTCTGGGTTTTCCACCTCAAAAAAAGCTTCGGTTATTTGCTGCTATTTTTTATTAACTGTTTGTGCACCCAATCCAACTTTGAGCTAAGACGGTCTAGTTCTCCCGACCGAGGAAAAACCGGGTGATCCACATCAGTTTGACGTCATCTGCGAGAAGGTGTTCCAAAAAACTCCAAGAAATCTCTGAAGACAAGTTTTCCATGCGCAAGTACCCCCAACCAGCTGTAATGACAAAAGGAGGTGCCCACGCGGAAAACCAGATAACTTGCAAGGAATATGACAACCAAGCCTCCTGCAACACTCTTGTCGGCAACAGACCACTTCTCGAGGAGATAATCATCACGCTATCATCATCAATAGAGAAGCAACTACGTCATATAGAGGAACGTCAATCTCAGACGCTCACCCTACTATGGGTCTCAGAGATTTTTAAGTCCATGAAGGCACACACTACACTCGCGAGCCAAGGATCGCTCCCTTCAAGCCACTGTTCACTCAACGAAGTTGCCCGCGTCACGTGGTGTAACACCCCTATCCATCGCATGGTATATAACAGTAGGTCTGGCCGGGGCCCGACGCCATATACTACAGACAGACCGAAGGGTTACAGAATGAAACCATTCTTCCAATCACAAACGTCCTACACAGCAACTAGCGAAAACTTTTAAGTAGTTGAAAAAACCCAAATAACAGATAGTATGAATCATAAATGTCCACTAACCACAATAAGAATGAAATACCAAAATACACAAAAGTACTTGGCCTTATGGCCTTACAAATGTTCACTTAACAACATAGTATTTTACAGACATCGGCTCGCAGGCCGGCCACAAATGATAGAAGTAAAATAACAGTTCGCTTTGGCCTTCGAGGGCCAGCACAGCAGCTTGGGCTTCAGCCCGCTATTTGGTACTTAGTTCCGCAGCACCTGCAATCAACATTCCACCGTACGGTGGCAAACAAAGCAACGGTCAGCTAAAGCTGACCAAATTATAACGACCCCGTCCCTTATTCGGGACGGCGGTGCTCCTTCCCTGCATTTCATTAGTACATCCAAAAAATCCTAGTGAAAGTACAACCTAGCACAATTCACAACAGGTGGAGGCTTGCACGGCCGCCCACCCCGTGCAATCAGGGCACATTGACGGTGTACCAGACTTCCCGGATACCACCTCTGTTCATAGGTCCTTGACTTGACGTTTACTTTGAGCATTTCAGTCTTTACGGCCCCTGGCATGAGACTCTTGTTATGCCACCGACGAGAGCAAATTTCCGCTACTCTCATGTCATAGTCTACATAACGCAGGTACAGCTCCACCATTTCCCGTTGCCCAAGTCGCCCTACCGTCTCTGAATACCGTAATACTCATGGCCAAACCTGCAGGGCGCGGGTCGGTTTTGCCTTTTCTGTTCGGCTCCCTGACCTAATAATTCTGAACCCCATGGGCTCACCGTTTTCCAAAGAAAGGCCCTACATGTCTCCTGGAGACAGGCCTCGCACATACAATCCCAATTATATATAAGGTTGGCCTCAGGCCACCTAGTTGGCAGAAATGTGTTTCCGCCCAGTTTTTCGGGTGCACCTTGGAGTTAATCCCCAAGGCTCCCTGCTGCAATCTACCGTGTAGAAAACCCGAAAAACAACACAATACGGAGTCTTCTCCGACAATCCGTGCACAATGCAACATCACCGATCCAGACAAACACGTCCGGGTAGGCTTCACACACAATGCCTATATCCGTACTTTGATTCCAGACTCTACATGCAACACAAGGGGGACTATTCACATCTACCCCCAGGAACACCGCTCACTCACCGCACACTCGCGGGAGTGGGTTTCCCATGCAGAAAGGAAGAGGACTTCACATGTCCAAGTTGAGAATCGTTACCCGTGAAGTCCGCTTTGGCGCCATGAAAACTAGCCGGATGGAAGGCTTCGCAAGGGAATTCTCTCCACGGATCTGGTCTCGGTTCTCAATCTGGTGCTCCGATTCTCCGCCGGCGGCCGGATTCCTCCCTTTCTTCTTCCTTACTCTCTTCTCTCTCTAACTTCTTAGAAAGAGTGAACTTAGGAGAAAAATGAGGGATTAATCCTCTATTCCCGAACTCAACACAGCAGGATCATATATTAGACGTCAGATCGTATTTAAAGAAAACGAACGGCTCAGATTAGCCTAAATTTTTTTAATCCTGGGCCAAACACGGCTATGCACACGGCCGTGTCCCAGGCCGTGTGCCCCGATCCAGGCACGATCGTCGAGCACAAAAAAGGACGCGGGTCGAGACACGCCCATATCTCAACCTGACACGCCTGTGACCTAGGGGCGTGTCACAGATAACCGCCACGCCAACCGTCACGTCCCTTGGTGGACACGGGTAAGGACACACCCGTGCAAAAAGGAACACGCCCGTGTCAACTAGTACACGCCCGTATAACCCGACTGTGCGCTCCTGTCAACACACCCCAAGTTTTCAACCCGAGAAGAACACGGGTGGTGACACGGGTGAGGACACGCCCGTGTCACCCTTGACACGCTCGTGTCACCCCTGACACGCCCGTGTCACTAGTGTTCAAAACCGTGTTTCCTGCCGTGTCCTTTCCTGAACACAGCCCAGCCAACAGAGAAGGACACGACCTTAGACACGCCCATGTCCCAGGCCGTGTAGCCCTATATTGGCACCAAAAATTCATTAGGACGCGACCGATTCGTTTACAATTTTCAGGGCGTTACGAATCTCCCCCCTTAAAAGAATTTCGTCCCGAAATTAGGTAAAAGTACACAACCTAAATTTTACCTGAGCGGAATAACACGGGGGTATTCCTCCATCATAAACTTCTCTTTCTTCCATGAAATTTCTTCACGACCGCAATTATCCCAACAGACTTTTTAACCATTCAGAAGTCCTTATTGCGGAGTCGTTTGACTTCAAAGTCTTCAATGCGTACGGGCTTGACCTTCGTTGTCATCCCATAATCAACTGGCACCTGATCAACCGCATCCACCTGCGAAGGCTTTTGTATCGTCTTCCGCAACACCGATATTTGGAATGTATCGTGTAGCCCACTCAACTCCACTAACAACTTCAGTTGATATGCTGCTTCACCAATTCGCTCCAGGGTCTCAAACGGTTCAAGGTACCTCTAACTCAGCCTTTTCAAGCGACGGACTCACGAGACACCATTGAACGACTTGATTTTCAAATAAGTCCAATCGCCAACAGCGAACTCCCCGTTCCTAAGCTTTGGCGTTATAGTATTTTCCTTCCTGTCCTGAGCGGTCTGCAAACGTTCCTCGAATAGTTCGTACCAATGACGTTTCATCTTCCAACACTTGCCTCTTGAAAGGCTTTGTCTCACCCGTTTCTAACCATGACAATGACGTGCGACATTGTCTACCATAAAGGGCCTCGAAGGGCGTCATTTGTATACTCGTCTGGTAGCGGTTGTTATACGCAAACTCCACCATGTACATGTGATCTTCCCACTGCTTTCAATAATCTAAGACGCACATGTGAAGCATGTCCTCCATCATTTTGTTGATCCACTCGGTCTGACCATCCGTCTGCGGATGGAAGACTGTACTGAAGCTTAGCTTAGCTCCCAACAATCTATGCACCAGCCTGGTATCGTTGGACGTGAAGCGTTCATCTCAGTCACTTATAATACTGTGGGTGCACCATACAACCGAAAAATATTATCCATGTAGAGTTTGACTAACTTTTCCACCGGATCATCCTTTTTCAGTCCTGGCCACAAGAACCACTTCTTCAAACCTCTAAACATTTTGTCCACTTCGGGTGAATTGAGTACGTGGTATAATGAGCCTCGTACATCAACTCCTGCCGCTAACTCTCCACACTTGGGGTGCACAGACGACTGCCCTTCCATAACAGTCCGTCTTCAAAAAAATATTGGGAATTTGACCTATTAATAGCATCATCCATGATCTGCTTGTCCACGCAAGTGATCTCCAATATCTCCAAAACTTGCGCCAAAATATATGTCGAAGGTGTTGTCCCCCAGTAACTCTATCCACCTCCGCTGTCATAAGTTTAAGTTCTTTTGATCCAATAAGTACTTCAGGCTCCTGTGATCGATTTAGATACCGACCTTCACACCGTTTAGGTAGCGCCTTTATAGCTTCAGGGCGAATATCACGGTCGCTAACTCCAAGTCATGGACCGGATAAATCCTCTCGCGTACCTCCAACTAACGCGAGCTATATGTTATTACACTCCCACGCTAGAGCAGAACACAATACAAGTCACTGCCCTAAGCATCGCTGTAAATCTCAACTCCTTCGGTCCTACTCGGTGAGCATGGAATAGTTGCTGAGGTCAACCGAATTTTCAGCTCTTCGAAAGCTTGCACGCACTCCAGCGAGCACACAAACTTTTGATCTTTCTTCGCCAAAGTCGTGAGGGGTAATGTTATCCGCTATAGGTTCTCTAGGAAACGTCTGTACTAGCCGGTCAGTCCTATAAACTTCGAACTTTTCGCCAACGCAGATAATACAAGCAACTCACGTATCGCAACTATCTTTGACGGGTCCACCACGATACTTTATCCACTCATGACGTGACCAAGAAACACTACTGAGGGTAACCAAAGCTCGCACTTGGAGAATTTGGCATACAGTTGATTTCTCCTTAACGTCTCCAATACCGAATCCAGATGCTTGGAATGATCACCCTTATACTGAAAGTATACCAGTATGTCGTTGATAAAGGTTATCACGAACTAGTTCAGGTACTCAATGAATGCCCTATACCTAAAATCCATCGGACGATGCATTTGTCAGTACAAATGGCATAACGATGAACTCATAATGCCCATATCGTGTGCTGAACGTCATTTTGGGAATATCACTTCCCTTTGCGACAAATAATAGTATCCGGATTTCATATTCAACTTGAGTACACACTTGACCCATTGAGTTGATCGAATAGATAATCACTACTTGTGTTTGGATACTTATTCTTTTCCCGTTAACTTAATCAACTTCTAGTAACCATTACAGAGTTGTAAGCTTCCATCCTCTTTTAACCAGAGGACCGGTGTGCTCCAAGGCAGTAAACTTGGATGCACATAACTCTGTTCCACCAGCTCTTGAAGTAATACTTCAGTTCCGACATCTCACAACCTATAGCTAGTACAAAACTGACCACCTTACGTTTGAAATTGATGTACCCACGCTGCTCCGAGAGCCAATCATACCAAAGATTACGTCGAATTCTACAAACAGTAGTAGCGACGCTTGCAAGTCAAAATCCTGACTCCCTATCCGTAACTTCATACAACAGACACTATTCGCGTGTATAGAGCACCCGATAGGCAGCAGTACTATCGATTTATCTCTTGCCATCGAAGAAGGAACTCCGATGCGCGATACACATCCTTCGGAAAAAAAGGAATGAGAAGTTCCTATGACGAACAGTGCTTTCATCGGACACTCAGAAATCAATACAAATCCTATCAAAACCAAACATAAGCTAACATGCGTAAGGCAACAAGTATCTAAAGCTGACATACCAAAAATTAAACCATACCTGTCACCATGTCAGCATATTCCATAATCTCCTGATGGCCAAAGTTGTATCCTCTCGGTTGGGATGGAACATATTGAGGTGTAGCTGCCACCAACCCCTTGCACTTCTCTTCGTAGGTCGCTCTAGGCTTCTTCTCGAACTCCAGACGTCCGCTTCGACACTCTCAGGCAAAGTGTCCCAGCTTCCCACAGCAAAAGCATGCGTCCGGGTCTCGACCAATAGTTGTTCCAGACGCACCAAAAGAAGGAACTAGACCCGACCTCCTTGCCTTCTTACACCATATACGGAAACAGGACTTCGAGGTGGGTAGCGCCTTGAACTCTGTCTTCTCAGCACTGGAGTATTTCTTCTCTTGGAATCCCTTCATAGCTTTCTCTGTCCCCAGATCGTCTTTACTGTACAACCCCGTATTCGCGACGGGAGGACCCAAGCAAGGCATAAGGCATGCTAGTAAGTTTTAAGCTTTTGAGCCCCTTTGAGGGGCGGGGGCGGCGAGTAGGCAGACACCCGTCCCTGCATGATAGGCGTGAGGGGAAGCTGCGGGACCGGCCGGAGTCCAGAGGCGCACCCCTGCCTCGCGGCTAGGCGAGGGCAGGCGGGGCGAGACCGGCCCGGGGCCGGGTTCTCGCCCCTGCCTCGCGGCTAGGCGAGGGCAGGCGGGGCGAGACCGGCCCGGGGCCGGGTTCTCGCCCCTGCCTCGCGGCTAGGCGAGGGCAGGCGGGGCGAGACCGGCCCGGAGCCGGGTTCTCGCCCCTGCCTCGCGGCTAGGCGAGGGCAGGCGGGGCGAGACCGGCCCGGAGCCGGGTTCTCGCCCCTGCCTCGCGGCTAGGCGAGGGCAGGCGGGGCGAGACCGGCCCGAGGCCGGGCTCTCGCCCCTGCCTCGCGGCTAGGCGAGGGCAAGCGGGGCGAGACCGGCCCGAGGCCGGGTTCTCGCCCCTGCCGGGTTCTCGCCCCTGCCTCGCGGCTAGGCGAGAGCAGGCGGGGCGAGACCGGCCCGGGGCCGGGTTCTCGCCCCTGCCTCGCGGCCAGGCGAGAGCAGGCGGGGCGAGACCGGCCCGGGGCCGGGTTCTCGCCCCTGCCTCGCGGCCTCGCGGTCAGGCCGGGCGAGACCGACCAGGGGGGGGGGGGGGGCGCCTGAGGGCGTGACCTCTCATGCTTTTACCGTTTTACCCTCGAGGTGGATTTTCCCTTTTTGCCCCCCGGTGTGGAGGTTTTCTATTGGCTGGAGGCATTTTGGCCCCAGGGGCGTTTTGGTCATTTTACCCCCAAGACTTGGAAAAACTATAAATAGACCCTTAGGGGTGCCTTGGAGGGGGGCTTGTCATTTTTCTTTCCTTAGCCACTATTTTCTCTTTGGCTTTCCTCCAAGGCGCATAGCTCAAGCATTGGCTAGGGAGGGGGAGACCTTAAAGGTCTTCTGGGTGTGAGGTGGGACCTCCGCGCTAGAGCTAAGGGTCGGTTCATAGCTTCCTAGGTCTTAAGTCCGTGACATTCTTCCGAGTGTAGTAGGTGTGAGGTCACCCCTTTCCCCAAGGGTCGAACTCCACGGAAGTCAATTTTGGCTTCGGTCATTTTTGGCTTCAACAGTTTTGGTGCGGTGAGCATGGAGAGTGACCAGCACAGAAGATCTCAGGAGAGTGTCATGACTGGAGATTAGGGAGGTAGTGATGACCTCGGTGGTCTCCCCAACCTAAGACCCTTTGTAGGAAGAGAGGAGTTCATGGCTTCCATCGAAGGCATCATGGGGATGCTTAGAAGCATTGCCCCTCGGGCTGACAGCTCAACCCCCACCAACCAGGGACTAGCTCCCAGGGGTCTCGGCGAGCTAACCCAGAGTGGTCTCGGCGAGCTGGCTCCCAGGGGGCAAGGCGAGATCACCCCAGCAGGGGGGGAAGTGAGCATGCCGGATAGGAGGCCTGGGAAAGAGCGGATGGTGGAAGGGGTTGAGCGAGACCTCTCAGGCCGGGAGCTGTTCCCAAGCCCGGCAAGAGCTAACCCCCCAGGCGAGCAGGTCGCGCGAGTGGAGGTGGCGAGAGCTCCCCTTAGGGGGTCACCCTTCAGTGAGTTGATCACCTCAGCTCCCGTTCCCGAGGGGTTCAGAGAGCCAGACATGGTTTACTATACCGGGAAGGATGACCCCGTCCAGCATCTGCAATGGTTCGAGGATGCCGTCTCCATCAGGCCGATGACGGATGCCTTCAAGTGTCGCCTCTTTGCGATCACGTTGAAGGAGAAGGCAAGGGACTGGTTTCACCAACTCCCTCCGAGGTCCATCTTCGGGTTCGAAGACTTGAGCCGGAGCTTTCAGCTTCGCTTCTCCACCTCCAAGAAGAGGAAGAAGGGTCCTGAGTCCCTCTTCCTGTTAAAGCAAAGGGCTGAGGAGTCGCTGGCCCACTACGTTGACAGGTTCCAGGAGGAGGTCCTTGACATCCAGGAGGTGCCAGGGTATGCCCTCCAGATGGCGTTCACGGTGGGGTTGCGCGAAGGGTTCTTCAAGATGAGCTTGACTCGGAAGGCCCCTCTTTCCTTTGAGGAGCTGATGGAAAGGGCGGCAGAGGAGATAGCCATGGAGGCAGCTAACCCGGCCTTTATGAAGAAGTTGGCAAGGTTGACAGAGGTGGAGTCAAAGGAGCAAGGCGGCTCGAGGCATCATGAAGGGAGAAGGAGAGAGGAGCATAGAGCTCAAGGGTTCCAGAGACAGGAGGGTCCGGAGCCAGGCTGGAGGCAGCAGGGAGGACCTGCCCATGGTCCAGGAAGGGCTCTCATCCAGGATGGAGGGAACCATCATGGGGGCCAAGGGAGGTTCAACTTCCAAAGGCAGGCCCCAAGACATCTCCTGCCCCCACCCCAGCAAGCGATGGTGATTGGCCGAAGAGATAGGAGGAACCGCAAGGGAAGAGGGGGAGGCAGGGTAGAGTTGCCGTACTGTGACTTCCACCAGTTGGAAGGTCACGCCACGGCTACCTGCCCCGAGTTCCTGGAGGTGAGAGGGGCGAGAGCTCCAGCCCAGCAGCAGCCGGAGCGGATTGAAGCTCTACCCCAAGGAGGGGGTGATGATGTGTGTGAGGACCGGGTCGATGTAGGACCCCGAGGTGGTATAGCTGTGATCCACGGGGGGGTGGGGATCGAAGCCGCTCGGAAGGCAAGTCTCCATGTGATGTACCGGCGGAGCGTTGCCTCGACATCCCAGACCCCTCCCCCGGAGGAAAGGGTCACCTTCTCATCAAAGGATATGCCAGAGCATGAGGATCCCTTCTGCGACGCCCTGGTCATCCAAGCAGCCGTCGAAGGCTTCACCGTCTCCCGAATTTTGATTGATAACGGAAGCTCGGTCAACGTCATTTTCAAGAAGGTGTTCGAGGGGATGAAGGTGGAGCCAAGGAGGATAGTGGCGTCGGATGGACCTCTGTTTGGATTCTCAGGGGAGAGGAAGGAGGTGGAAGGTGGAGTCGGACTCCAGGTGAAGTTGGGGGGGACCTCAAGGAACTGCAGGTTCGTCATTGTTGACGCTCCAAGCAGCTACAACGCCATCTTCGGAAGGCCCCTCATCAGCGCCTTCCGGTGCGTGCCCTCATCTTTCCACCAATGTCTCAAGTTCAACTCAGATGGGATCCAGGTCAGGAACAAGGGAGACTCCAGGATGGCGAGGCAGTGCTACGTCACGGCAGTCAACACCATCTCTTGGTTGGCTAAGGCAGAAGAGATGGAGAAGATCATGGAGAGCCTGAGCAGGATGGAGGTATCTAGTGGGAAGTAATCGGAGGGCGACCACCATGCCCGGACCCCCTGAAGAAGCCTCGCCTCGGCGGAGTAATGTATCTTTCTTTTATGTTGTTGTAATGAGTCCAACCCCCGGCCGATAGGGTCAAGAGGGTCATGTAACCCAACCTTTTTCCCCTTTTGAGGATGTTGAATTTTGGCAGGAGTTCAGGTAACATGCCCCAAGCCTTTTGCTCCGAGATGATTCCGCTGCCAGGCTCTCACTAGCTGGTGGGTTCAGGTTGATCTCTCGTGGGAGCCAAGCCCCTTAGCTCCGAGATGATTCCGCTGCCAGGCTCTCACTAGCTGGTGGGTTCAGGTTGATCTCTCGTGGGAGCCAAGCCCCTTAGCTCCGAGATGATTCCGCTGCCAGGCTCTCACTAGCTGGTGGGTTCAGGTTGATCTCTCGTGGGAGCCAAGCCCCTTAGCTCCGAGATGATTCCGCTGCCAGGCTCTCACTAGCTGGTGGGTTCAGGTTGATCTCTCGTGGGAGCCAAGCCCCTTAGCTCCGAGATGATTCCGCTGCCAGGCTCTCACTAGCTGGTGGGTTCAGGTTGATCTCTCGTGGGAGCCAAGCCCCTTAGCTCCGAGATGATTCCGCTGCCAGGCTCTCACTAGCTGGTGGGTTCAGGTTGATCTCTCGTGGGAGCCAAGCCCCTTAGCTCCGAGATGATTCCGCTGTCAGGCTCTCACTAGCTGGTGGGTTCAGGTTGATCTCTCGTGGGAGCCAAGCCCCTTAGCTCCGAGATGATTCCGCTGCCAGGCTCTCACTAGCTGGTGGGTTCAGGTTGATCTCTCGTGGGAGCCAAGCCCCTTAGCTCCGAGATGATTTGGCTGCCAGGCTCTCACTAGCTGGTGGGTTCAGGTTGATCTCTCGTGGGAGCCAAGCCTTTAGCTCCGAGATGATTCCGCTGCCAGGCTCTCACTAGCTGGTGGGTTCAGGTTGATCTCTCGTGGGAGCCAAGCCCCTTAGCTCCGAGATGATTCCGCTGCCAGGCTCTCACTAGCTGGCGGGTTCAGGTTGATCTCTCATGGGAGCCAAGTCCTTTAGCTCCGAGATGATTCCGCTGCCAGGCTCTCACTAGCTGGCGGGTTCAGGTTGATCTCTCGTTGAGGTGATCCTTTTACCCTGAGGGGGTCTCGCCACCCAGGCTCTCATCAGCTGGCATGGCAGGTTGACCCCCCCAGGAGGTTAGATCCTTTTACCCTGAGGGGGTCTCGCCACCCAGGCTCTCATCAGCTGGCATGGCAGGTTGACCCCCCCCAGGAGGTTAGATCCTTTTACCCTGAGGGGATCTCGCCACCCAGGCTCTCATCAGCTGGCATGGCAGGTTGACCCCCCCAGGAGGTTAGATCCTTTTACCCTGAGGGGGTCTCGCCACCCAGGCTCTCATCAGCTGGCATGGCAGGTTGACCCCCCCAGGAGGTTAGATCCTTTTACCCTGAGGGGGTCTCGCCACCCAGGCTCTCATCAGCTGGCATGGCAGGTTGACCCCCCCAGGAGGTTAGATCCTTTTACCCTGAGGGGGTCTCGCCATCCAGGCTCTCATCAGCTGGCATGGCAGGTTGACCCCCCCAGGAGGTTAGATCCTTTTACCCTGAGGGGGTCTCGCCACCCAGGCTCTCATCAGTTGGCATGGCAGGTTGACCCCCCCAGGAGGTTAGATCCTTTTACCCTGAGGGGGTCTCGCCACCCAGGCTCTCATCAGCTGGCATGGCAGGTTGACCCCCCCCAGGAGGTTAGATCCTTTTACCCTGAGGGGGTCTCACCACCCAGGCTCTCATCAGCTGGCATGGCAAGTTGACCCCTCGGAAGAGGCCTCAGTCTTTCGATACCGCGAGAGCAAGCTTCGCTCAGCGAATACGTTGGGTTGGATGTTTCTTTCCGAGCTTGTACCAACCTCGAAAAGAGCGGGGATCGTGTACAACCCCGTATTCACGACGGGAGGACCCAAGCAAGGCATAAGGCATGCTAGTAAGTTTTAAGCTTTTGAGCCCCTTTGAGGGGCGGGGGCGGCGAGTAGGCAGACACCCGTCCCTACATGATAGGCGTGAGGGGAAGCTGCGGGACCGGCCGGAGTCCAGAGGCGCACCCCTGCCTCGCGGCTAGGCGAGGGCAGGCAGGGCGAGACCGGCCCGGGGCCGGGTTCTCGCCCCTGCCTCGCGGCTAGGCGAGGGCAGGCGGGGCGAGACCGGCCCGGGGCCGGGTTCTCGCCCCTGCCTCGCGGCTAGGCGAGGGCAGGCGGGGCGAGACCGGCCCGGAGCCGGGTTCTCGCCCCTGCCTCGCGGCTAGGCGAGGGCAGGCGGGGCGAGACCGGCCCGGAGCCGGGTTCTCGCCCCTGCCTCGCGGCTAGGCGAGGGCAGGCGGGGCGAGACCGGCCCGAGGCCGGGCTCTCGCCCCTGCCTCGCGGCTAGGCGAGGGCAGGCGGGGCGAGACCGGCCCGAGGCCGGGTTCTCGCCCCTGCCGGGTTCTCGCCCCTGCCTCGCGGCTAGGCGAGAGCAGGCGGGGCGAGACCGGCCCGGGGCCGGGTTCTCGCCCCTGCCTCGCGGCCAGGCGAGAGCAGGCGGGGCGAGACCGGCCCGGGGCCGGGTTCTCGCCCCTGCCTCGCGGCCTCGCGGTCAGGCCGGGCGAGACCGACCAGGGGGGGGGGCGCCTGAGGGCGTGACCTCTCATGCTTTTACCGTTTTACCCCCGAGGTGGATTTTCCCTTTTTGCCCCCCGGTGTGGAGGTTTTCTATTGGCTGGAGGCATTTTGGCCCCAGGGGCATTTTGGTCATTTTACCCCCAAGACTTGGAAAAACTATAAATAGACCCTTAGGGGTGCCTTGGAGGGGGGCTTGTCATTTTTCTTTCCTTAGCCACTATTTTCTCTTTGGCTTTCCTCCAAGGCGCCTAGCTCAAGCATTGGCTAGGGAGGGGGAGACCTCAAAGGTCTTCTGGGTGTGAGGTGGGACCTCCGCGCTAGAGCTAAGGGTCGGTTCATAGCTTCCTAGGTCTTAAGTCCGTGACATTCTTCCGAGTGTAGTAGGTGTGAGGTCACCCCTTTCCCCAAGGGTCGAACTCCACGGAAGTCAATTTTGGCTTCGGTCATTTTTGGCTTCAACATTTACGACAATCTCGGGAAAAGTGACCAAACCTTTCACATTTATAACAGTAATATGGAGTTTGACTAGCAGATACGTCAGGCCTCACTTTACTCCTCTTTCGGTGTACATACTTTGCGGGACATGGGGAGTTTGGTAAGCTGTACTCTGACGTCTGGTTGATTTTGGCCAGATCTGCTTCCAAAGCTCTAGCCGACTCCACTAACGCTCGGAATCCAAGTAGCTTTGGTCATACGAGTAGCAGTCGTAATTCATCATACAGACCGTTGTATAATCTATTAACTATAGTCTGCTCATTCTCCAAATCAAACCCTGGGTAGCACCTTATGATAAGAAATGCCTGCAAATACTCCTCAACTGAGTGTGTACCCTGCACTAAAGGCATATTCAACTGCTGATCCAAAGGTCTTATACATGCCAAATGTTCCATCACACCACTCGGTGTTGAAGTCACCCCAGGAACAGGGGGCTGCACTTGCCCTCCAAGTTGTGCTTTAGTCACCGCGAACACCACTTCAACTATCGTTCTTATGGTTTCAACAGAAAGTAGGGTCTCAGGCACGCTGTTAAGTGCAATACTCTCCGTGGAGTGCTGACCTTGCGACTGTCCCGCACCACTCGTAGTCCCCTTTATAGCATAACTATCGATTAGGTGACATATAAATTGCTAAAAGCAATCATTGGAACACTCAGGTTTCTCAAAAATAAGTGTATTTTCATTCCTAAGTAGACATTCATGGGTTCTTTTTATGTTATAACGATGACGCACATACATGTGCTCACCACCCCTTAAAAGAATTCGCCCACGAATTCCAATAAGAAGGGACCGGAACCGGTAGTCTGATACCAAATTGTAACACCCCTATCCATCGCATGGTATATAGCAGTAGGTCCGGCCGGGTCCCGACGCCATATACTACAGACAGACCGAAGGGTTACAGAATGAAACCATTATCTCAATCACAAACGTCTTACACAGAGCAACTAGCGAAAACTTTTAAGTAGTTGAAAGAACCCAAATAACAGATAGTATGAATCATGAATGTCCACTAACCACAATAGGAATGAAATACCAAAATACACAAAAGTACTTGGCCTTATGGCCTTACAAATGTTCACTTAACAACATAGTATTTTACAGACATCGGCTCGCAGGCCGGCCACACATGATAGAAGTAAAATAATAGTTCGCTTTGGCCTTCGAGGGCCAACACAGCAGCTTGGGTTTCAACCCGCAATTTGGTACTTGGTTCCGCAACACCTGCAATCAACATTCCACCGTACGGGGTCAAGCAAAGCAACGGTCAGCTAAAGCTGACCAAATTATAACGACCCCGCCCCTTATTCGGGACAGCGGTGCTCCTTCCCTGCATTTTATTAGTACATCCAAAAAATCCTAGTGAAAGTACAACCTAGCACAATTCACCACAGGTGGAGGCTCGCACGGCCACCCACCCTGTGCACTCAGGGCACATTGACAGTGTACCGGACTTCCCGGATACCACCTCCGTTCAAAGGTCCTTGACTTGACAGTTACTTTGAGCATTTCAGTCTTTACGGCCCCTAGCCTGAGACTCTCGTTATGCCACCGACGAGAGACAATTTCCGCTACTCTCATGTCATAGTATACATAACGCAGGTACAACTCCACCATTTCCCATTGCTCAAGTCGCCCTACCATCTCCGAATACCGTAGTACTCATGACCAAACCTGTAGGGCGCGGGTCAGTTTTGCCTTTCCTGTTCGATTCCCTGGCCTAATAATTCTTAACCCCATGGGCCCACCGCTTTCCAAAGAAAGGCCCTACATGTCTCCTAGAGACAGCCTTGCACATACAATCCCAATTATATACAAGGTTGGCCTCAGGCCACCTAGTTGGAAGAAATGCGTTTCCGCCCAGTTTTTCGGGTGCACCTTGTAGTTAATCCCCAAGACTCCCTGTTGCAATCTACCGTGTAGAAAACCCAAAAAACAACACAATACAGAGTCTTCTCCGACAATCCATGCATAATGTGTAACACCTCTACCCGTCAAGAAGGATATAATATAGGGTCCGGCCGGGGCCCCACACCAAATTTCACAAACAGGCGGAGACACTACTAAATAATATCAATACCAACACATCCTAACACAAAGCATTCTAGCGGAAGCTTCACGGTTGAAAACTTGAACTCAAGAGTTACAAGAACTGTCCACTATAACAAAATAGGAATGTTTACACACAAAGTAAATGGCCTTATGGCCTTATAGGTTTCTCTTATCAAAAGTGTGGTTTCCAAACATCGGCGCGCAGACCGGCCACACATGAACAAGAAGAAACAAAACAAAGCCTTTGAGGGCAGCAACGCAGCTTGGGCTTCAGCCCGCTAAGTCTCGCTCGGACCAGCACCACCTGCACCTGCAAGAACCAATCCACCAAGCGGTGGCAAACAGGGCAACGGTCAGCATTCAACTGACCAATTATAACGACCCTGCCCCTGACACGGTGCAGCGGAATTCCTTCCCTGCACAGCATTTTACATCTCATACATATATATCCAGCCACCAAGGCAATACATATCACAAATTTCGGCGCGACAACCCGACATTCCGTGCACTCAGGGCACATTCTGGTGTACCGGAAACACCGGGTCCCACCACCATTCAGAGGTCCAAGACATGATGGTCCAATTTGAGCATTTCTAGTCTGATCGGCACGTAAGCCATCGAGTCTCGCTATGTGATCCTAACAGGGCCTTAAGCACCCAAGGTTAGACAACCATAACGCGGGTACATATCCACCTTTCCCGTTGCTCAAAATCGTCAGACTCAAGACTGGACTAACGCGGGTACAACTTCACTTTGCCCGTCCACCACCACGACTTCTCCAGTTACAGCCTAACGGCTCAACTTCATATCATATGGCACTCACGGCCACAAGAGTTGAACCCAACTCTCACTATTTTCTGGACTTCCTCCAGTACTTCCTGCGGCATCAAGCTACAGGTATCCACCACGGATTTCATGCATACAAGCAATATTCACGGAGTCTTCTCCGATGTGCAAACAAGCATCACCAATCCAGACCAGCATGTCCAGCCGGGCTTCACACAATATGCCTAACCGTACTCACACTTCCGGTTCTAATGCAATACAACAAGAGACGTACCGCCGACCCAAGGGAATCACTTCGCCATCCACCTTTTGGTGGAGGATTCCTATGCAAATGTAGGAAAGAAGGACTTCACTTGTCCAAGAAGGAAATCGTTACCCTTGAAGGTCGTTTTGGCGTCATGGCGAAAAGTACACAGTTGGAAAGCTTCGCAGTGATCAAGCCTCCGCAGAGCTGAACTCGGTTCGCGATTTGGACCACCACAGCACCACCGGCAGCCGGCTTTCCCTTCTTCTTCCTCCCCTTGCTCTCCCCTCTCTCCTTACTTAGGAAAGAGAATGACAAAACTCAAATGAGTTTTCTCCATCTCAAATCCGGCCTTATAAACCCAGGGAACAGCCTAGACCATTGGATCTTGGTCAAAGAAAATGGAAGGCTTAGATTAGCCCAGAAATTTAATTTCCTGGGCCGAATACGGGTTGTGACACGCCCGTGTCACAGGCCGTGTTCCTAAAGCGGTGCACAACCGACTTAAAACAAACCAGAACACGAGCATCGACACGCCCGTGTCACCCAGTATACGGCCGTGTACCTGGCCGTGTCACCCCTGTAACACAATCTCCAAAATCACCCGAGAAACACACGGCTAAGGCACACGCCCGTGTCCCTAGCCGTGTGCTAAACATGCCCCTATGACATGCCCGTGTCACAGGACGTGTCCTCCTCGGACACAACTGGCCCTCAGCTAAGTTAGACATGCCCTGGGACACGCCCGTGTCCCAGGCCGTGTACACATGACACGCCCTGAGACACGCCCGTGTCTCAGGCCGTGTCAGCTAACCTAAATCGCAATTTTGGCTTTTGAGATTTCTGGAGTGTTACACAATGCAACATCACCGATCCAGACAAACACGTCCGGGTAGGCTTCACACACAATGCCTATGCCCGTACTTTGATTCCGGACTCTACATGCAACACAAGGGGGACTATTCACATCTACCCCAAGGAACACCGCACACTCACCGCACACTCGCAGGAGCGGGTTTCCCATGCAGAAAGGAAGAGGACTTCACATGTCCAAGTTGAGAATCGTTACCCTTGAAGTCCGCTTTGGCGCCATGAAAACTAGCCAGATGGAAGGCTTCGCAAGGGAATTCTCTCCACGGATCTAGTCTCGGTTCTCAATCTGGTGCTCCGATGCTCTGCCGGCGGCCGGATTCCTCCCTCCCTTCTTCCTTACTCTCTTCTCTCTCTAACTTCTTTGAAAGAGTGAACTTAGAAGGAAAATGAGGGATTAATCCTCTATTCCCGAACTTAACACAGCAGGATCACATCTGAGCCGTCAGATCATATTTAAAAAATAAACGGCTCAGATTAGCCTAAAATTTCTTATACCTGGGCCGAACATGGCTTTGCACACGGCCGTGTCCCAGACCGTGTGCCCCGATCCAGGCACCATCGTCGAGCATAGAAAAGGACACGGCTCGAGACACGGACGTGTCTCAACCTGACACGCCCGTGTCGGGTCCCGACACGCCTGTGTCTGGTCCTGATACGCCCAAGACCTAGGAGCGTGCCATAGATAACTGCCACGCCAACCGTCACGTCCCTTGGTGGACACGGGTAAGGACACGCCCGTGCAAAAAGGAACACGCCCGTATCGACTAGTACACGCCCGTGTAACCCGGCCGTGCGCTCCTGTCAACACACCCCAGGTTTTCAACCCGAGAAGAACACGGGTGGTGACACGGGTGAGGACATTCCCGTGTCACCCCTGACACGCCCGTGTCACTACTGTTCAAAACCGTGTTTCCTGCCGTGTCCTTTCCTGGACACAGCCCAGCCAAGACAGAAGGACACGACCTTAGACACGCCCGTGTCCCAAGCCGTGTAGCCCTATATAGGCACCAAAAATTCCTTAGGACACGACCGGTTCGTTTACAATTTTTTGGGCATTATACGTGCCATACATGGACCCGGGGGGAACGATGTTGAAGAAAAATTTGTCAGCCAACCTTCCACACTTAACAACCACCTGAGGAAGTTCGGGGAATATATGGGAGATCACAATTGACTGGTTAATATCCCAATGAGGCTCAGTTGACATAAAATACTTAAAAGAAGGGGTGTCGCTAGCAGTAGAGAACACCAGATTCGACCTGCCGCAGCGAATGCCTCTATTGCGACGGACCTTTATATTACTTGAAAAAAAGGTTATAATGGAAGTAGAAAGTACAGGAGAATACAAGAGAAGGATAAGAGAGAAAAGACAACCAACGAACACTCAAAACTAATATGTACTGTAACGGCCTCCCTAGCCCACTACTCGAAAGGACGATCACCAGCACCCCCACTAGCACGCTCGAAAAAGTTCAGCCGCAAATAGTCTGCAGACCATGCACCCCAACCTCTCTCCATCTTTGGGCGGGTTGTTGGAGGCCACAAACCTTCCTTTTGATGAGAAATGGAAAAACTCCATAGTTAAGCATTCTCGGGCTGGAGTAGTCCTGGGATGGGTGACCTCCTAGGAAGTCCTCGTAGGGGTTTTTAACTAGATCACTTTTTGTTGAAGGGAGGCTGCGGCCTCCAACAACCCGCTAGTGCAACTAGAGAGGAGTTGGGGTGTACGGTTTACAGACCTGTTGAGGCTGAACCCTTTCGAGCTTGGTGTTGGGGTGCCGATGGTCGTCCTTTCAAGTCGTAGGCTGGGGAGGCCATTACAGGTTCTGGCCCAAGTTGGTTGTCACTCTCCAAGCACCCCTTGTACTCTATTTTATACATGAGGGTGGGCTGTTCGGACGGTTCTCGAAGTGACGGACATTTAATTCCCCATTAAACATGACATTAAATGCGCAGCCGCCCAAGGTATAACAAGAGTCAGATGGTGGGGTGGGGGTGAGACAAGATGTTGTACAGACTGTTGAAGAAGCGAGCAGACACTTGGGAAGACCACAAGGGCTCCCAAAGAGACAATCACAGACACTTCTAAAGATGGCTGCGAACACTTCTAGAGATTGATGGGAAAAACCCTTTTGATTTACCTTAACAAATTACTTTAAGTGATTTTACATCTCAGGTCTATTACTCAAGTTGTATAGAGTGGGTAATATGGTCTTAGAAGTCCTAGGATTTCATTGGTATAAAGGACATGAGAATGACATACTGAATTTCAGAGGTAAGTCAGGAAATGCAAATATGCGTCGACTAGAAGTCGACGCAACTTCTACATTATATCAACACTACTTTGAGTACAAGTCAGCGAAACAGATCAAGACAATTTGACGTTAATTAAAGGATTAAATCGATGCCTACATTAATATGGTATCGACACAATGTCGATTACAGAACTAAATTGACAGATTGCCTGAAAGAAGCAGAACTCGATGCTACTTCTATATGAATTTGTAGTTACGTCGAATAAATTTCTGAACGAAAATTGTTTTGAAGATTAATTTAGAATTATTTCAAGAAAAGTTTGAATTGAATAACTGATTCTTGGAGATGTTAGATTTTCTATCATATATGAAGATTATAATTAGCAATTAAAGTTCTTTCTTGAACTAGTCGATCTTCATCTCTATTCCTGAATCTGAAAATAGAATCAGTTCTTCTTCTTTTCAAGGCTTATCAATTGCTGCATCAGATTTAATGAAGATTAAAGGATATTCTGAATTAAGGGCTTATAATCTTTGAGATCTTCTTATTCAAGGATTCAATAGAGTTCCAGATATCAATTCACTAAGTGTTAAATAGTTCACAGGATTATGCTAAGAGGACTCATCAAAAAGATCACTAAATTCTCAGATCTTCTTCTATTTTCTGTTTCATTAACTATTTTAGTTTGTGAAAAGAGTTTTTTGAATTCTTCTTCAAAAGATTCAGTTAGAGGTTCCAAGAGTTTTCTTGAGAAAAGACTTAGATTGTATTGCTTCAAGATCTTCTTATCAAAAAATCTGGTGATTAGTTCTAAGAGTCTCCTTATCAAAAGACTAAGGTATATAACCTATAATTCGTCGAGATCAGAGGCGACCGAGGATAGCCTAGAAGATCTTGCCCACCTAGGACAAATGTAGAAGGAGTCACCTCTATAAGCGAGATCCAGGGTCCAGAGATGGGATCCAGGGTCCAGAGGGGAGATCTAGGGCCCAGGGACGAGATCCAGGGTCTAAAGACGAGATATAGGGTCCAGAGGCAAGATCCAGGGTCCAGAGGCGAGATCTAGAGTCCAGAGATGAGATCAAGGTGTTGTAACCGGGAAAATTACTACTCTAAAATTTGGATCAAGACATCCTAAGGTTACTGATTTTGCGGTCCAACCCCCCCAATTCAGATGGCTAGCGCGAGAGAGGGAGAAATCTGTATAAACATACCCCAAGTGCTCTAGCAGGAAGGTCCCATCACGTACCCGGAAGTTTGGGAGAAACTTCCCCTCCACAACCAAAAGCTGGGTGAGGTACTATACATACATGGACTTGGCGAGTATCCAGCTTGGAGGGACCTCAACATCTTCCAAAAGTGCCATTTCTAGTACCCCATGAGGGGCAATTTATAGAGAAATCCTAGGGGCGGCAAGTATCCCATCTCTACTAGCGAGTATCAAGGGCTACTCGCCCATATTCATGAGGCACTCACAAGTACTCTCATCTGCTCGTTCAAACTCGTCTCTGCTCGTTCAAGTTCTGCTCGCTCAAACTCGTCTCTACTCGCCCAAGCTGGCCTCTGCTCGCCCAAGCTCATCTCTGCTTGCCCAAGCTCACTTCTGCTATCCCAAGCTCGCCTCTGCTAGCCCAAGCTTGCATCTGCTCGCCCAAGATCGCTTCTGCTTGCCCAAGCTCGCATTTGCTAGCCCAAGCTCGCCTCTGCTAGCCCAAGCCCGCCTATGTTCGCCTATGCTCGCCCAAGCTCGCCTATGCTCGTCTCTGCTCACTTATACTCTCTTAAGCTTGCCTCTACTCGCCTCTGCTCACCTCTACTCGTGGCGAGGTCTACGAATAGCCATCTCCTTTGGTGTTTTTGATCTCGATGAATTATGAGTTATACACCATGGTCCAGAGGTGAGATCCACAGGCCAAAGGAGAGATCTAGGGTCCAGAGGTTAGATTAAAGGTCCAAAGGCGAGATCCAGGGTCCAGAGGTGAGATCCAGGGTTTACAGTCGAGATACAAGGTCCAGAGATGATATTCAGGGTCCATAAGTGAGATCTAGGGTCTAGAGGCGAGATCTAGGGTCCATAGGAGAGATCTAGGGTCCAGAGGCAAGATCTAGGGTTTAGAGGCGAGATCTAGTGTCCAGAGGAAAGATTTAGGGTCTAGAGGTGAGATCCAAGGTCCAGAGGTGAGATTTAGGGTCTAGAGGCAAGATCTAGGTTCAAGAGATAAGATCCAGGGTTCAGAGGTGAGATCCAGGTTCTAAAGGCGATATCCAAGGTCCAGAGGTATAGTCCAGGGTCTAGTGGTGAGATCCAGGGTCAAAAGGCAAGATCCATGGTCCAGAGTTGTGGTCCAGAGTCCAATGGCAAGATCTATGGTCCACAGGCGATATCTAGGTTCTAGAGGTAAGATCTAGGGTCCAGAGGCGAGATACATTGTGTAACATCCCGACTTTTATTGGGCCACAAGAGTCATAGTAGGCCAAATAAAAGTGACCTGAATCATACCCATGACCTGGTAGAAGGTAACCTTAAGCGGGAAATGGAGCTAGAGAACTCCGATTTGAGTTCTGTCAATTCCTGTGGCATCGTATAGTTAATACGAACGCATCAGAACTCGTTACGTTGGACCCCGAGGTCATATGATGGATATGACCATTCCTCGTAAAACATCGCGAAGATAAGATTTTGAATATCGGTCTAGAAATCTCTGATTTGAGTTCTGTCAGCTCTTATGGGCTCATATAGACAATACGAGCACGACGAAACTCGTTGCGTCGCAATCCAAGGTCTAACGATGAATATAGACATTTTGACTGATTTAGTGCGTCGCGACGCGCATATTTTGAATATTTAGTAAACGAACTCCGATTTGACCTTGGTCAGTGGCATTAGACTCGTATGGTCAATACGAAATCAACCGAGTTTTTCCCGATCAAATTCCGACACGAGTAGTCAACCTATGGTCAAATCAAACATACTCGTACAACGAAAAGCGTGCACGCACAAATTATGACGCGACACCCCGACTTTGACCCAACTCCCTGTGTCTTGGACCCACTTTGACTTTGACCAGCTTAGGGGACCCACCCGAGGGTTGACTTTGGTCACCCCCCCTAAAAATCCAATTTTTTGGATTTTTCCAAAAGAAGTATGCATTTCCCCCCTCCTCATTAATTAATTAGGGCTTTACCTTACCCCCTCATCCACTTTGGGCCCCCAACCAGCAAGCCCACACTTGGAGGCAAGTGGAGGCAAACCATCTCAATTTCCCCCACCTCTACCTCTCTTACCCCACTTTGAAAGGCACTCTCCATGATGGTAAATTCATTTCCCCCACATTGGGGAAATCCTTGATCCTCCAGCTGTCCTTGGGCAGCTGGAGGGTTGGGATTAATCCCTCCCTAAGGAGGGATTAATCTCATATTGCCTAAAGGGAGAAGGATCCCTACCCTCCAACCTATATAAAAACAACCCCCCTCCCTTTCCATAACACAACTGAGCAAACATCTCCCTCACCCCTGCCCCTTCTCCCACCTGGCCGGAGCTTCAGCTCGCCGGGACAACCTCCTCCACCCGAGCTCCACAACCACCTCCAATGGCAGCTCGGCCGGGACCATCCCAAACCCCCCCAACCCCAGCTGTATATTCTTCTCCTCCCCCTCCCCTATCTCCCAGATGTGGTGCATGCGCCTCCCGGCGGCCGAAGCGACGCCGTCACCACCCGAGCCAAGCTCCAGGTAGGCTGGTGACCGCTGTAAGCTGGCCCCTCCCAGTGTCGGTGGTGGTGCTGGAGAAGAGCTAGACCATCGGGGAAAACATCCCCCGATGGTGGAAGGTCTGGGTGCCACCGGAAAACGCTGCTCTGGAGGTACCCGAGAAAACAGAGTTTTCTCTGTATTTTTACTCCGGTGGTGGCCGGCGGCGGAAAGTCATCGGGCCACCACCGGAGAGGAGCCCTGCCCCAACACGCCAGTCAGGGGTGGTTGCGTAACCAGGAACATCATTAGAGAAGCAAGGTGGCGCGACAGCGCTGGGAGAAGAGCTCCGCCACCTTGCTCTCGAGATAATAATTTCAGGTGGTGGTCGGCGGAGGCAGCCGCCGGAACACCGCCCAGAAATTCGCCGGCCCCGATGAGTTGATTGGGGGCAGCGCCGACGGCTGGTAGCTACCGTCCGGTGGTGGTAGAGGCCACCACACTCCACACCGCCGGGAGGTACAGCCACCATCCAATCTCCACGATGAGATCAGACGGTCCATGATTCCTAGATTCCCGCCCCGCCTCAGTATTAACGCCCCCCCACAGCGAATCTGAGCCCGATCTGCTGTGGGGATAGAAGATCAAAATTAGCGTCGTCTGGCTCAATCTCAGCAGCGGGATCGAGTTAGATATGGCTAACCGTAGACATATATTATTAACAAAAACTTGAGAAATTTCTAGAAAAAAATCAGAGCCCCAGGAGACAAAGTGGTTAACATGAAAAATATTCCCCATATTGAGGGCTTCCTCCACAAAATTTTGAGAATTTTTGAAAATGTTTTAGTATTTTTAAAAGCTTAAATAAAGTTTATTAAGCCAAATTAATGGCCCAAAACTTGGGTAAAAATTATGAAATAATTTCTAGAACTTTAATAGGCTCTCTCAATGGTTCTATCAAAATTTGGGAACATGGGGGTAAAAAAGGAATTTTATTTCAAATTCTAAGAGTTTAGGGCCGCGCCTGGTATTCATTTCGCTCACTTTCTTTGAAAATAAAAATTGGAATGCGCGACTATCCCACCTGATTTAAATGTCAAGTTCATTTTAGTACTTTCAATTCTAGTCTCGTACTGGTCAAGTTCATTTCAGTACTTTTGATTCCAGTCTCGTACTGGTCAAGTTCATTTCAGTACTTTCAATTCCAGTCTCGTACTGGTTAAGTTCATTTCAGTACTTTCAATTCAAGTCTCGTACTGGTCAAGTTCATTTTAGTACTTTCAATTCCAGTCTCGTACTGATCAAGTTCATTTTAGTACTTTCAATTCCAGTCTCGTACTTGTCAAGATCATTTCAGTACTTTCAATTCTAGTCTCGTACTGGTCAAGTTCATTTCAATACTTTCAATTCCAGTCTCGTACTGGTCAAGTTCATTTCAGTACTTTCAATTTCAGTCTCGTACTGGTCAAGTTCATTTTAGTACTTTCAATTTCAGTCTCGTACTAGTCAATTTCATTTTAGTACTTTCAATTCCAATCTCGTACTGGTCAAGTTCATTTCAGTACTTTTAATTCTAGTCTCGTATTGGTCAAGTTCATTTCAGTACTTTCAATTCCAGTCTCGTACTGGTCAAGTTCATTTTAATACTTTCAATTCCAGTCTCGTACTGGTCAAGTTCATTTTAATACTTTCAATTCCAGTCTCGTACTGCTCAAGTTCATTTCAGTACTTTCAATTCAATTCCAGTCGCGTACTGGTCAAGTTTGTTTCAATACTTTCAATTCAACTCTAGTCTCATACTAGTCAAGTTCAATCAGTACATTCAATTCAGTACTATTCCAGTTTCGTACCGGTCATTCCAGCACTAAAATTATGTAGTTTTCATAATCAATAACATTAATCACCGCTTTTTATTTCTGCAATTCACTATTTTAAGTCGGGTCCTACTCTAACGAGCAGTTGCCTGTTAAGGTCGAGCCTTAGATGAGGATAATCGGAGTTGAAGTATTCCTCTAGGTTTAGCCTCAAATAAAGATCTCCCATGCTCCTTGTTGAAAGTTGAGATAAGCGCCGCCGCCCGAAGTTCAAAAACATTGTAGGGGAGGCCGTCGCAGACCCGGTATGTGCTAATAAAATTATCTGTTCGATTGCTTGTAAATTGCTTGCGGTGAATTGTGGCAGGTCGGTCGCTTCCGTATACCGTTCGTACCGGTGCGGGAAGGTTGACGACTCAAGGCGACAGAAGAGATGGGTACCACGGGTGATCAACCGTTATCTTTCCCCGTTGGGTTTTCCTCCACTGGTCAGCCAAAATGTCATATCGCTGGATGTCGCTCACATCCAATAGTACACGAGGTTGTACGTTGGGGCCTGGGGCTATGCAGTACGACTACGTACCCCCAGAAGTTGCAGGACTGGCCACTATCACCGACGGCCACATCGGTGAGGCCCGCGGGGCTCGCTACCCTGCTTGAATAGAAGAGGTTCATACTATGTCGACATAGGATGTGTGTGCGCGGCTGTGAATGCCTGCGATAGGATACATAAGGTGGATTTCTGGTGTGTTGGTATACTAGTAGAGCCCTTATCATAACTGATGTTAATATTGCTGTCATTTCAGTTATGCTACCTTTCTTTTATTGCTGCTCCTAGATTAACTACTGTGCTAACCCTCTCATGCTTCAACTATCTTATACTGTTAGATGCGTGTGTGCTCATCTCCAGGATATGGATCCAGGAAGGGGATTTGTTTCTACTTAGCCTTGTGATTAATGGTTATTTAAATGACCAATCACAGGAAACAGAGCACCGTAGCGACCCCCTACCACAGGAGAACGTGCCAGTGGTTAGGACCACCCGTGCAGATGCACCACTGATGCCTGAAGAGTTTCGAGACGTGAGTACCAGTGATCAGGATTAGGGCTGATATCGAGTCGAGTTCGAGCGATTTTTGCTCGGCTCGAAATCGAAATTTTCGACTCGAACTCGGCTCGAAATCGACTCGAATTCGAAATTGATTTCGAGTCGAGTCGGCTCGACTCGAAATGACTCGATTCCGAGTCGGCTTGAAATCGAATTGAGTCAGCTCAAAATCGAATCGAGTCGGCTCGAAATTTAGCAATTTTTCGTTTTATTCCTAGTTTGCGCAAAATAAAATTGGGCAACGTATAAATTTAGCAAATGAAACACTTAAAGCCTTCATTCTTTTTATTTATGTTTAAATTTTGTAATTTTTAATCTTAAAATAAGACTATATTAATAAATGCATAATTTTTTTAATTAATTCGAGTTGATTCGAATCATATTTCGAGCGATTCAGAGCTGGCTCGAAATCGACTCGAAATCAGATTCGAGTCAAATTGAATCGACTCAAATTGAGTCGAATCAATTTTAACCGATTTCGATTCGGCTCAATTTTCGAACGATTTTCGAGCGATTTTCGAGTTTCTAATAATATGCTCAGCCCTAATCAGGATAGAGAGTGAGAGGGAGATGCTATAAGTAGAACTTGTACAGCCTACGAGCTTATATAAGAACATAGGCTATGGTCTTGTACTCATGTAAATATTTATGAAGTTGTATATATACTAGTGTTTTCCTGTTAATGCTTCCGCAAAAATCTCTAATGTGTTGTGAATGTTTTGATTCTAGCCCAGCAAGGCGGCCCCCTAGTGCTTAGTAGAGTGTGTCGATACCCCTTAAAGGAGCATTAGGTAGACTCCTTGGGGATGTAAGATCCCCTCTGGCCCAACTCGGTCTAAGGTTTGGGGGTCTTACACATTGTCTAGAGGCGATATCTAGGGTCCAGAGGTGAGTTCTAGGGTACAGAGGTGAGATCTAAGGTCTAGAGGAGAGATCCAGGGTCTAGAGGCAAGATCCAAGGTCCAAAGGCGAGATCCAGGAGCCATAGGCGAGATCTAGGATCTTGAGACATGATCCAGGGTCTAGAGGTGAGATCTAGGGCCGATAGACAAGATTCAGGGTCTAGAGGCGAGATCCAGGGTCCAGAGGCGAAATCCAGCTTCACTAGACACTCGCCACCCCAAGATATCTCTTTAGGCCTGCTAATAGCTCCTCCAAACAACGGAGTTTCATTGTTTGCAGACCACTTGGGGATGCGTATAGTAAAACCAAAAGGCGGAATTCCGCTATTTGCATGCCAGACTTGAAAAACTATAAATAGACCTCAGGGCATCTTTGGAGGAGATCAGATTTCTTTGGCTTCTTCCTCCTTGGGCTTTTTTCTAGTTGGCTTTCAAGTGCCCTCCAAGGTGCCCAGTTCAACATTGGTTAGGGAGGGGAAACTCTCTTTGATCTTCCGGGTGTGCGGTGAGACCTACACGCTATAGCTTATGGTCTATTCTCTAGTCCTAAGTCACTGGTCAAGCATTCTTCTTTAGGAGAAGTAGGTGCAAGGTTATCCCTTTTGCGTCTGAACTCCATTTGAAGTCAGGTTCTGGTTTCTACAACATGCACTATGATAATGAATTCCTACCAAGGGGATAGAAAAGTGAATGTATCCAGAGTTTGAGGAACAACTATATTTCTTGTGTCTTTATGCATTATTTTGTGATTTATTATTTGTTCTTTTATGATTTTAATTATTTGTTCTTAATTCTGATTAATAGCTTGTGTAAATGTAAATTCTGTGAATTGTATATTTAATTTTGAAATAAATTTTAATCTATATTCACACCCCCTCTAGAGAAATCTCTGAGGAATTATTTAACTGTTCTTTCATTTCAATTGCTATCAGAGGAATGTTGATCAATAAAAGGTTAATCTAGAGAAGGTTTATCAAGAAAAGGTTAATATCTTGATCAAAAAGATCATAATAGTTACATTGGTACATAGTTTATTAATTTTTCAAAAATGTTTTCTAATACATTCAAAGGATTTGCATTTACAAGACCTCCAGTCTGTAATCTTGAAAAGTTTATAATTTGGAAAACCAGAATCAGATTGTATTTGAATTCTATTGATGAATGTATTTTTGGTTCAATTTTGACAGTACCACCAATGCCTTATATGAAGGATGCAAATGAAAATGTTATTACAGAAGCAGTACCAAGATGTGAGTGGACAGATGATGAAAATAGAATAAAAGACTAGGATGGTAAAACAATGAACATACTAGTCTCAACAATACCAGATGATGTGTTTCTGAAGGTTGTAGAATGTCAATCTGCTAAAGAGATTTAGGAATCACTATCAAGCATTGTTGAATGAGAGAAACATAGAAGATCGCATTTAAGTTCTCATTATGAAAATTTCTCAAAGAAAGCCGATGAATCTGTATCAGAAATGTATGGTAGATTTAACATGATTATAAGTGAGCTGAAAGGTTTGAATAAGGATATATTTCTTACTAAGATAAACGATAAATTACTCATGTGCTTTTTAAGTACTCTGAGATAAATGATAAATTATTCATGTGCTTTTCAAGTATATGAGATTCAAGGATTTGGGCTATCAGAGAAAGAAGATGTCACAGAGAGATTATAACAGATACCATGTTAGGAAAGCTCAAATCATATGAACAACTTCTGAAAAGTAGAGCTGAAACAAAAGCAAAGGAGAATGTCATTGCACCTAAAGACAAATTAATTGCTTTTAAAGTCACTGATGATGAACTATCTATATCAGAACAAGAGATGTTCAATCTTTTGACAAGGAGATTCAAAAATGTATCAAGATTAAAAGCTCCATAAGAAGAGATAGGATTATGAATAAGTCGAAGTTTGACAAAACTTCTACTAAGGATATAATTTGCTTTTCATGTAAAAAGTCTGGACATATAGCAACTAAATGTTCAGATCAACAAAAGGATAAACAAAACAAAAGGATCAGAAAAAATATCTGAAGAGAAATGATAAGAAAAAGAAGAAAGGTTTTATAGCAGAAACCTGCAGTGATACACGTTCTGAGTCAAGCTCTTCATCGCGTTGTGAAGAAGAAGCTGATGCAAAAGAAACATATTTGATGACATTGGAAACTAACTCAGATATTGAAGAAAGTCAGGTAAATTATTTTGATAATATTGATTTTTCATTAGAATAATTTAAATTATGCATTAAAGTTTTTGTAAGGATCAGTTAGATGTTGAAACAGAAATTAAAAGTTTTAAAAAATAAATAGAGTTAATTAAGAGTTATTCATGTGACAAAAAACAAGCTAAACAAGATAAATTATTAGAAATTGAAATAGAAAATTTGAAGAATCAAGTTACAGACTTAACAAAAAAAACACCTTATTGAAGGAAGAGCTATCAATGGCAAAAGTCTTTGAAGATTCTCTAAATGAAAGGAATTAACAACTTAAGAATATTACATAAAACCTTAATCGAAGGTTTAATCATTTAGGATTAGGAGTTAATCCATACATGATAGTAATAATCAACAATACTACTGCTTGGAAAAATCCTGTATCATTCACTAAAGCAAAGAGAATACAACCTAATATAAATGTTAGTAATGATTCAGAAAGTACAACAAGATTTAATAAGGATAAATTCAAAAGAAAAGGTGTTGTAGGTAAACAACCATTAGTAAACAATAAACAAAGATCAGTAGTTTCAGTAAATCAGAAGCATGTACGTGTTGACTTCATATCGACGTAACACTTGTGAAACGTCGACTTTAAATCGACGCATCCAGAAAGTTACGTCGACTTCAACTCAACGCATATCCCTGGATAATATTTTTTCTTCTTATTATTATGTAAATGATGTTTGTACACACTATTTTACCAAGAGACATAAAACTGGAAGTTGTTGGTTTAATAGACCAACACTCTTTTATCTCAAGGGGTATTATGAAAGGTCATCATATACTTGCACCACTCCTTATGATGAAAAAAGAAGTAATGGTGCAAGGTAACTTGGATCCCAATTGATGTTTGATTTCTTATGTAGGAAAAAGATTGTGCATATACAAACTAACTATGATATTTGGACAGTGGTTGCTCCATGTATATGGCTTGACATAAAGAATTACTGGATAATTTTAAGGCCAAAGGTAATTTTTGGTGATTCCAATTATGATCAAACCAAATATTATGAAATGATCAAAATTGGAGATATCACTTTCTCTAAAGTACCCTATGTTGAAGGACTTTAACATAACCTAATTAGTACTAATCAGATGTGTGATGATGAATATAAAATTGTATTCATACACAACCTTTGTCAAATTGTCAACTCCATAATTGATATTATAGTATTATCTGGTTTTATAAAAGGTAATATCTATGTAGTTGATTTCAGCTATACCAAAAATAAGGTATGTCTGTTTAATACTGAATTAGACAAGAATGTGCTATAACACAGGAGACTTGCTCATATCAATCGCAAGACCATAATTAACCTTGCAAAGGATGATTTTGTAAGAGTCTTACCAAAAGGTAAGTATAAAAAACTTAATCCTTGTAAAACATGTCAACAAGGTAAGTAAGTCAAATCATCATTCAAACCAATAGGTAAGAATGATTCTCCTAAGATTTTATCCCTACTGCATATGAATTTATTTGGTCCTCTTATCACATAGAGTTTAGGAGGCAAGTCTTATACTTTGGTCATAATGGATGATTACTCAAGATTTAGTTGGGTGTTCTTCCTAAGAGCTAAGTCTAAAACCTTTTTAATCCTCTCAAGATTCATCAAATAGATTCATTCTGAGTTTAATACTAAAGTGTCTTTGATCAGAAGTGATTATGACCCAAAGTTTGAAAATAAATTGATATGTAGATTCTATGAGGATAAAAAATTAGATAAATTTTTTCAGCTACTAGAAGTCCTCAACAAAATGAAGTGGCTGAAAGGAAAAAAAATAGAACACTTATTGAATCTGGTAGAACCTTATTAGTAGAGTCAAATTTGCCTAAGTTATTTTGGGCTAAAGCAGTAAACACTGCTAATTATGTTTTCAATAGAAGTCTCATTCACAAAACCAAGTTAAAGGCCCCCTTATGAACGTACTCTTGAAAGATAAACACATATAGTCTCTTATTTTAGAATATTTGACTGTGCTTGTTAAATACTTAGTAATGAGAAAAACTATCTTGCTAAATTTAACAAGAAAGCTGATGATGAAATATTTGTAGGAAATTCCTTATCAAACAAAGCTTATGGGTGTTATAATAAAAGAACCCTTAGAATTGAGGAATCCTTGCATGTAGTGTTTCATGAAACTCTTTCTTGTTCTAAAGGTTCTTAAACACCTCCATCCAGACAGACTCCAGCGCTCCTAAGGCACGAACGAACAAAGGTTCTTCGCCTCAGCCAGCCACCGCCACCGTCGGAGAGCGCTCTGCAGACCGCCGCCTCCGACCATCTCTATCGCCGCCGGCCGCCATCATTTCCTGAAAATTGGTAATCCAGGTGACCTTAACGGAGCGACGCTATTCACTTGCACAAAATCTGCCCCAACGAAATTACCAGCACACATCCCTCCAAAAAACTATAAATAAGCCCACATGCCCTCATTTGGAGACAAGCAACTCTAAAGGCTAATGAGATCTTTGAGATTTTTAGCGATGATGCAAGACTTAAATCGTTCCTCCGCTCGAAATTTGTTCTGCTCCCTCTCTAGGATGTTTAGCACTCAACACTCAACGCTAAAAGGACTTAGCCAATTTCCTGCTCTACAGGAAGCCACGACAGAGTATTCCATTGGACGCTCTCGTTAGAGTATCATGTACTTAGTTTATTTTCTGTTGTTCATGTTTTTAAAGCTTTGTAATGGAGAGGTGAGATGTCACCCTTCGAGGAAAATCAAACTCTTGTAAACTCAACGAAATAGTGGATTTTGGCCCGACACAAATCCGACCACATGTTTTTTCACCCTTTCCGGGTTTTTCACGTAAAAAAAGCCTTCTATCATTTGCTGCTGTTTTTCATTGACTGTTTGTGCACCCGGTCCAACTCAGAGCTAAGACGGTCCAAATCTTCGGATCGGGGAAAAACTGGGTGACCTGCAACATTATATATATCTATACTATATATAAATATAGTGTAACGGTCCACGAATGAATCTAAGCCGTACGATCTTCCATTGTTTGATTTCAGCCGCTGGATTTCAGAGAAGGTTGGTCTGCTAATAGCTTTTCTATTAATTTCCTCCTCCATCTTTCCCTAGCGAATCCCGTAGCAAAAAGAACATCCCGCCGCGTTTTTTAGGGTTGTTGTTAGCGGCCCCACCGGCGGGTTCGTCGGGGTCCGTCAACCCGTCGGTGGGCACTGGGCAGGACGTCGTCGACTCCGCTGCCGGCGGAGGTCTGAACCCCGCGGCCGGCCGTGCAGTCTTTATTTTTTTAATTTAATTTCCTATTTTATAATTTAGGATTTATTAAATAATATTACAAAGAATAAATAAAAAAATTAAAAGTAATTAAATAAATATTTTTTTAATAAGAGAATATATTTGAATATAATATTTTAAAATATTAAAAAAATTAAAGAATCACCGGGGTGCGGGCAAAGCCCGCCGCCCTGACCAGGTACTATCGTACAGGGCGCGGGGGGCCCCGCGCACTATCACTCGTGTATATATATATATAAAAGAAGGCAAAACTATAATTTTAGTCCCAAAACTTTATAAGTTTTTGGAAATCATTCCCTTAACTTTGAAATACAAGATTTTAGTTCCCAAACTTTAAAAAACTATAGATTTCAAAGTTTATGGACAGAAATCTATTGTTTTGTGAAGTTTAGTGTCTGAAATATTGTATTTCTAAGTTAAGAGACTGTTTTCGAAATACTTATTAAGTTTGCGGACTGAAATAATAGTTTTGCCCTAAAAAACTGTTGTGACATAAAAAATAGATTAGATAAGTGGGGCATTGGGAAGATTTTCAGGGGATTATGCTTCAGCATTAAGGCTTCGTTTGACGCGGCTTATTTGTACCGACAGATTTGGTCAAAACACCATTATCATAGAATATATGTTTGACAAGTTATGACCGCTACCAAAAAAATAAACTAGTTTTGAGCATAAAATACATGCTTTTTTTAGATGAGGTCGGACGTTCAAGAACGACGAATCATGACCACCACATTCACGACCATCACCACCGCGCCATACAAAGCCTAAGTGTAGTTTCTACTTCATTAAAGTTTTTAAGCCAGGATAAAACCACTTTCTTAGAACTTCATCTAAGTTTTACAACTGACTTTGAATCACATTAAAATATTACACTTGAAGAAACAAAAAGGAGTGTATGAGTAACAGAGGAAGGAGTTCATTGTTATTTATTTACTGGCTTTACAGGCCCATAATGTTCAAGATCTGAATATTCAGTTTGCTTTTATACACACAGGTTTGCTCATTTGGGCTTTGTACAGAAACCAATTGTCATTACATTCTAAACTTGAAATAAAACAATTGGCCGCCATTGAAGCCCAAAGCATTGTCACGGCGGACAAATGCCCATTAAAGCTCCCTTTGGGAGGGCGGCAGGCCGTTGGTGCCTGAGCAAACGCCGCTGGAAGGCAGAAAAATAGACGATGCTGTTAAATTTGAGGTAACATATGGTTTTGTAAAGCTACAAAGCTCTCAGTTTTTGAGTTGCTAAAATATATTTTTGGTGATAATTATGGGATTAGATTGATATTTGGGTGATAATTGTGCAATAATATTTATACTTTAAATTGTTTTAAGAGTGGTTATACTGCATCATGAGTTGTAATTAAGCATGCTAATGATTTTTTTAATCAATTAGAGATGACTGGGATTTGTATTGGTTTGAGCCAGTGTTATGTAGTGTTAGCAGGACCCTGTGCACTATTTCTCGTGTGTGTATAAAGCAAAAGGTATAGCCTTTCAAAATGGTGACAAGTTGTCTTTTGATTTTTTAATATATCTAAAAGTCTATAAGGTTTAAAGAAAAAGTTATAATAATTAAATTTTAAAGTACAATAAAACTAGAAGTATACATAATAACAACAAATAAATGAATTAGCAAAAGAAAATGAAATAAAAAAAAGAAATAAGTACGCAAATTTAAAATTAAACTAAAATTAGCGAGAAAAAACAAACACTTAAGATAGTTTTAGAGCATTATTAAATGTAGGCTGCTTTTGGCTAGATGCAAGCCACTAATAAATGCAGTGATAGAGTATCTAAATTTCTAGGGCTTGCCTAGAGCGCAGCGGAAAAGCAAGAGCATCACGCATAGAGGAGTAAAACGGAATTATACCTCCGGCCATGGAGGCAAATGCGAGCAGGAAATGCTTGGTGCAGGAGAGGAGGTGCAGTCTGGATAGATGCCCGATCAAAATCGGAGTTGATCCACTGCCTGCAACCTAATCCTGGTGGAACGCCGCCTGGACCGCAAGGAGTGCCGTCTGGTGGGGCTAGGGCACTTCGGAGGCGGGACTTCGGCCTCTGGAAGTCGTCAGAGAGGGGAGGCCGAAAACGAGGCCCGCCCGTGCCTGGATCGGGGAAGAGCGCCGCCGGACGGGATCGGGAAAAACGCCGTCGGACGGGATCGGGAAGAAGCCGCCTGGCCTGGATCGGGAGAAGCGCCGCCGGACGGGATCGGGAAGAACTCCTCCTGGACGGGATCTAGGGCCGGCTGCTTTTTTGGCTTCTGGATTTTTGGGGAGAGAGAAAAACTTAATGGAGTGTTATTAGATGGGTTTTTAACACTCCTATATATACCCCAAACCTAGGGCTTCAAGTAGACTTGATCAATCACGACCGTCCATCCTCCCATCTAGAGGATCGTGACATAAAACGCGATTAGGCTTGAACCGCTCGTCACAAATGGGTTCGTCGAGTCACCCCGTTATACTATCACCCTACCGGACTCCAACGTGTCGAATCAAATAGGTAATCTAACATGCAGGCCAAAAATATGTACTTGCAGGTCAAGTGTTTTATATGCGGGCCAAGTTTTTTATATGCAGGCCAAGCTTAAAAGACTGACTTGGTTGCAGCAGCACTTTACCTTTTTCAAGGTGAGATCAGATTTCTTTTGATTCATGAAATATGAACACAAACATTATCATCATTAAACTTTATCTTTTTTAGAGAACATGAGATTGTAGGTGCATTGCATAAATTGTAGGCACAGTAAAAAAAACATATAAACTTTATGAAACTATGTTAGAAATCAACTCCATCAACAAAACTATTAAGTCAGCTGTTACAAAATTAAAAATCATAAAATTCCAAACTTGCAATTGTTGCCTCATCCAAAACTCTTGTTAAAATGACATCCTGTATTGAAAAACATTAATAGTTACTATCAGTAAAAAAAGGTTGAAGTTAACATACATTTAAGACAACCAATGGTAAACAAAATAAATTCATCTGCAAAAATCTTCTCAAATATTTGTTGGCTGTTCAGTAGAACTGCACAGCAAAAGGAAAATGATACTTATATTTGTTGGTTGTTCAATTTTATAAATACATTTTTAACATACCGTGTATATCAATGATCCGTCAAAGAAATAATTTCACTTCCAGACACTTTTCTTTCTACTGCTTGGCTCATGAACTGTAAATCTCATTCATCAGCAATTGATTCATGATAGCGCATTCATACGGAGAATACAGATGGTATTGGACATCCCTCTCTCATTACCAATCTTATGAAGTGGTTGTCATTCACAAAACCAACATGAATAAACTTCTGAATTTTTGGAGGCGTAGAATGTAAGGGCAAAAAAGTGAACGACTGAAATCAGAAAAAATGTACAACTCCAACGTTATAGCAAGATGATATTACTAATCCTATGTTAGTCATGCTCATCCATTTATCGTAAGCCGATGGAGTTATATTGCGATCTAGAGATTGAATTAATTGTTGTAGTCTCGTACTTCCCAATATAGATGTGTATATAATTTTTCTTTGTTGGAGCTCCATCAACAAGTCATTTCGTACTTGTAGCCAATTGTCCCCCTAATATAAATCATCACTTACCTTTCGAGCCCATTCAACTAACTTTTTTTTTCTTTGAAACTCTATATTCGTAGAAAAATGAATACCTACATCTACACATGCAATTGGTGGCGTTCCATCAACAACCAACGACTTATCTTCTGTGCTCATTTGCATAAAACTAGAAGGTTACACCTGTTAAACACCAATTAATTTACAAGTCTAATGCAACCACAATCTAGGGCAACAAAAGCAATCACAACAACAACCACACTCTAGCACAGCATAAACCAAAATGGGATGGTTCAAGAGGAATATGTATACCTGAGTTGTATCCACAACTTCTGAAAGTATGGAATGGTTCAAGAGAAATTGGAAGAAAGCTCGGGCCTAGATATCGGAAACCGCACGGTCAGGAAATGGAGAGCAGAGGAAGTTGTAGCGAATGTAACACCCCAAAATGAAAACAGAACTTTTGGCAGCTATCGCTGGGCGAAAGTGGCTATTGCTGGCGATAGCGATAGCACTCGACGCTTTCGAGCGTTGAGTGAACTCGACGCACTCGCCGCTTTCAAGCGTTGGGTGAGCAATCAGAGTCATTATCGTGCGGCCACGGTGAGTATCGTGCGGCATACCACTCAACGCTTTCAAGCATTGAGTAGACTCAATGCACTCAATGCTTTCAACAAAGCATTGAGTAGACTCAACACACTCAACGCTTTCAACGAAGCGTTGAGTAGACTCAACGCACTCAACGCTTTCAACGAAGCATTGAGTAGACTCAACGCACTCGACACTTTCGACGAATCGTCGAGTGAGCTATCTCGTGGCGACAATGGATATCGCTGGGCGATACTGCCACTTATGTTAGCCACGTGTCAGATTGTCGGGCGGTGGCCGAAGAGCGGTGATTCACTAGGGTCAAGGCGGTTACTATCGCTATCGCCAGGTGATAGCCGATATCGCGCGACGATATCGTTTTGTTTGACTATTCAACTGTAATCGTGGCCTTTACTTCCTGTTTTTGAAATGATCACATGGCTTGGATTAATCCCGATGCCACTTAACCAGAGGAGAGGTGGAGAGAAGTCTCATTTTACTTCTGCCTCTCTCTCTCTTCATTTTCACTTGCTCTCTTGGAAGAAGGAGCTACGAAAGAAGGCTAAGACTGAGACTGAGCTTAGCAAAGCTTGGTAAAGGAGATCCTGTGGTCGAAAGCAAGAACCGAGGCTAGATCCGCGAAGAGGAAAGTGAGGTGCTCCTTTCCAACCGGATAAAAAGCTAATTTGTGGCTCCGAAACGAACTACAAGGGTAACGATCTTCCTTCTTGAACAAGTGAAGTACTCCTTTTGCATATGCATGGAATCCCCCACCAAAAGGTGGAGAATCGAGGAAATTCTGATGGGTTGATACGTGATATCTCTGAGTGATTTTGCATATAGATCCAGAAATCACAGTACGGAATATGCATGTTGTGTGAAACCCATCTGGACAAGTGGTCTGGATTGGTGATATTTTATTTTGCGTGCCGGAGAAAACTCCAAGTATAAACGAGTATTTTACGGGGTCTGTGGGTTGTACATGTGAAATGAGAGTAGCAGGATGTACTGGAATTGTGTTCCAGGAAAATACCAAGAAAATACCACAGTTTACATAACTGTTGGATATCGTCGGGCAACAGTGAGTATCGCTGGCGATAGCTGATGAGCTATATTCTGTTAGCCTGTCTCTCGGAGACCGTATGGCTAGAATGTGAGTTGTGTGCCTGGGTTCCCAACTATGGCCGTAAGTGCCATTTTGTGTCGATTGCAGGTTCTGGTCCTCAGGATCTGGTGGGCGGCAGTCGAAGCTAAGAGCTTGAAGAGCCCAGCTAAAGAAAGGCCAGTGAGCCGAACGGGAAAGGGGAGGCTAACCCGCATCTTGTCATTTGCCATGATGGTTGTGACCGTTGGCGTTGACCTGGCTGAAGGATCAAGCGCATACCCAACTGCACCAAAAGCCCGGACTTTTGGAGAGGTTGGGTATGCGCTTGATCCTTCGATTGGTATCAGAAGGAGGTCACGGGTTCAAGACCGGGGGGGCGCTATTAAATCCGGATTTTTCCCTTCTACCTGTGTGGGTCCGGTGGGTCAGGCAACCGTGGACATGTGGTAACCCCACCTCTGAGCCATGTGGGCCATGTGGTAACCCCACCTCTGAGCCGACGGGTTGTGCTGGATGTCGGGGGGGGGGGGATTGTTGGGTCCGGCGTTCCTTCACTTGACCCGTGGCGCTCTGCTACTTATATAAAAAATTAAGTAGCGCCCTCTCCAACAGTCCGGGCTTTTGGTGCAGTTGGGTATGCGCTTGATCCTTCACTGGCGATTTGAGCAATGGGAAATAGCCGAACTGTACTCGCGTTATGCCCGTCCGATTAGAGTGCCTAAAGTAATTGGCATCATTAGAGCGCATAATGAGAGTCTTAGGTCTGGAGCCGGAAAGACTAGAAATGCTCAAAGTTGACCGTCAAGTCTCGGACCTCTGAACGATGGTGGGACCTTGGTAATCCGGTACACCGAGAATATGTCCTGAGTGCACGGAACGTTTGGCCGCGAAGGCACTCGTTTGTGATATCTTGAACGGTTCTTGAGTGCATCTCCTTGTAATATATCTGTTGTATTAATGCTATGCCTGTAGGGAAGGAATATCGCTGCCCCAGGTATGAGGTAGGGTCGTTATCAATTGGTCAGCTGAAAGCTAACCGTTTCCTTGTTTGCCGTCCTTGTGGAGGAGTGTCTCTGTGCAGGTGCTGGAGAGCCAGCGGGAAATAGCGGATTGCAGCCCTTGTTGCTATGCCGGCCCTCGAAGGCCAAGCAAAAACTTTTTAGTGTTTTCATGTGTGGTCGGTCTGCGTACCGATGTATGAAAAACTTTTGTAAAAAGGCAACAGTTGTAAGGCCTTCAGGCCGTATTGACTTTTGTGTATTTTGTAAACATTCCTGCAATATATATATCTATAGTGGACATTCGTATGTACTTGAGTTCAACAGTTCACCCTTAAAGCTTTCGTTAGAATGTTCTGAGTTAGGACGCGTGTAGTTTTGATATTAATACGTAACTCGATCCGTCGACTGTCTGTGGAATATGACGTGCGGCCCGGCCGGACCCTCTGTTATATTTCATGTGAAGGATGAAGGTGTTACAGCGAAACCCTAGAAATCGGAAGAAATTGCTGCCGAAAAATACCTTCAGAAATGCCACGGGTAGAAGTCGAGTGACGGGTCCAACAAGGACTACACGAGGTGATGACGGGAGATGGAGGATAATCGTGGAAACGTACGGCGATCACCGTGTAGATGGACGATGATCGCCGAAGAGATGGCAAAACCCTAAAAACCTGACGAGGATGCCTCCGGCCTGCGAGATGTAGGAGGAGCGATTTTTTAGGGCACATGAGTTGCAATTTGGAAAGAGACGGCTTTTTTCTAAATCGATGGCCTGCGTTTAGCCAAAAGCGGCTTGCATTTAACAATGCTCTAGTTTAAAGATAGCAAAAGACATGGGAAAAATTAAATATTAAAACAAACAATAAAATTGGTTTTTTATTTGCCAAAAGTCAGCTATCCAATTTCCCAATAGCCAAAAAAGTAAATTCTACATAATGACTTGATCAAAATATGCTTTAAAATACCTATCTATTACTATAATATTTTCTCAATCGTAAATATAGGCGATTGTTAAACGCAGCCCGCATTTGGTTAACCACACCCCAATTTTTTTTTTAAATATACATCCTTATTCTATGTTTAACCGCAACTCGAAATTTAAACCCCAAACTCTTTCGTTTACTCTATTTAGTCACTCCACATTGGTCCGATCCTCCACGTTGAAGCCCGGCGACGGAGAACTCCTTCCTCTTTTTTCTCACTGAAGCCACGCGGTTTGGAAACCTCCTACTTCATTCTTCCTCCCCCCGAACCCACTGACGACTTCTTCCTTCTATCAGTCCCAGGACGATATGATGAAGACCTACTTCCTCCTCTTGCTCCCTGAAGTCGCGTTGTACGGAAACTTCCTCCCTCCTTCCTCCCCCCTAAACCCACTAACCTCTTCTTCTTCCTTCAACCATCCCTAGGCTGCCTAACGCTAAAGTCGCGTGACCTAGGCTCCGTTTGGGGGGACTTATTTTCACCGGTCAAGCATTTACGACCGCATGAATCGGACCTTAATTATGGTCCGATTCATGCGGTCATAACCGCTTGACCGGTGAAAATAAGTCCCCCCAAACGGTGCCCTAGATGATCCCATTTGTTCATTACCGACCTTATTTCAAACCTCCAAAGATCAGGTAAATGTTGCAGTAATGTCTTTAGTTACTGATAGTTGTTTCATTTCAAATATTATTTAGGGTGTATTCATATTGTTGCAATATTATCTTCAGTTGTAGCAGTAACCACTAGTTGATTGTGTTTAGGGTTAATTTAGTTTGTTGTCGTATTGCTACAATATTGTCTTCAGGTACATGTAGTTAGTTTTGTTTATAGATGTTCATATTCCTATGACTCGATTTAAACGTTGCAGTTTTATTATGGGCTGATTTAGGATGTGTTTGGCGCGGCTTATCGCAGCTTATTTGCTCTGGTGAGGTTGGACAAAAACGTCATTGTCATAGAATGTATGTTTGGTATCACAAATATTACAAAAAAGAAACTAATTTGCGGCATAAAATTTTAGCATGACAATGACATTTTTGTCCAATCTCACCGGAGCAAATAAGTCACGATAAGTTGCGCCAAACACAACCTTAGTTTGTTGTTGAAGTAATATTTTCAGTTACTAGTAGTTGTAGTTGTTCAAATTTTGTTTAGGTTTTCGTATTGCTTGATTTAGTTTGTTATTAGTAAGAGTATATATTTTAGATTTTGTTTATGGTATTTTGCTTATTTTGTTCTATTGGTAGGTTATTTCTAGATGGAGGAATTTTCAACGAATAGCATCAAAATATTGGAATATGGTGCAATTTCATCTTTATGTATCCATGACTAGTAAGAATAAATTGTCTACTAATTGCTTTTAATATAACATGTTTTTATAAGAGTCTCATACCTATTTTTCTTATTTCTCTAGATGCCAATAACAAAAATAAACAAACTTTTGAAAAGATAGAAGTGAATGTTGGTAGTCACTTTGATATGGACATATTGCTCAATTCTAAAGAAAATTTAGTCGAACGAGCAGTAATTTTGGTAGGAGCTGAAGTTATGTAGTACCCATCAAATCATCTGATTGTAAAAATTCCCAAAATGGATTGGGAAAAGCCACAAGAGGTCACATGAACACTCAACCTCAGCCAAAGATAAGTAAAAATCAGTAGCAATAACAGCACAAGAGTCTCCAATTGAAATTATCTTTTTTACAGAGCGAAGTATACATTACAAGACAAGATTTACAATATAACCAAGGAAAACAGAAATCAACAACAAGAAGTTAACCACACGGACAGTAAGCTGTACCCGCACTAGTCGCCGGTCCGCAAGACGAGTCTGCCGAGACCGCTGAAGTCGCCTATCCGTGACTAGCAGTGCATACTACTTGTTATTGAAATGCTGAAGGAATTTGAACAGAACCCGCTGATAGACCGGGCGAACTGCGCTGCTTATCCACAACTCGGAGGAAAAGATCAAGTCGCAGAAATCACGACCTGCTGCTATTCGCTGACTGCTATCCGCGAACTGTTCCACACCAAGCTTCAACTAGTTGCGTAGCCACCTGATGTTAGCCGCACAGCCCGCACAGAACCAACTTCTTAGTCGTAGTGGTTAGAAAATCGTAACCGCAAAAACAAAGCGTGAGCTACTTCTCACTATTCACTGTTATTTATGACGAGCCGAGAACTCCTATTTATAGGCGTGAGGAGGAGTGTTGTCACCACTCATAGCGATAGGATAACCGCTCGTCAGACTTGTTGGCTAACATTACGAATCCGCATAAGTGTGGATACAAGAACCGGTACGCCACATAAGGAAGACTATCCGCAAATAAGCGCAGACACCAATTTTGCCCGCAAAAATAACTAGACCGCCAGGCTCGCGGACACAACTCCAGTCCGCGACAACAATGCCGCCAACTTGCCGAGCTCGGCGAGCTCAAGAAGCAATCCGCACACAGGCGATCTAGGCAAACTAGGCAACAAAGCTGGAGTTAGTCACACAAGACCAAGTCCACGACGACAAGCTTCGTGGTCTCCAAGTAACCGCGTCACCTGAGACCAAGAACGCGCCCAAGATGAACAATACCAATCCGCCACCTTGCGGACTGCTCCATCAGACAGCGTGACCTCCAAGTAAACCATTCCGCGCAACTGTGCCGACCTCCACGATCTAACAACAAGACCCAAGCACAGAAACTAGTCGACGGGCTCCAGAAGAGTCCACAACAACAATTATGCCAGACTCGACAAACTTCATATGAGTCTGTCAACTCTAACCACTCGGTTTACCAAGGATGCTTGTTAAACTAGACCGCAACAGATAACCGGCACCTGCCAAAGGCAGTCCGCCAAAGCTGTCGGCCAGGCCGCGATGGACTCTACGGTCTGCGCGGTCTGACCAGTCAAACCGCCCAGCTCCACTTTTACTCCCACTTCAACAATTTCAACATTGATAAGATGAATATGCGACCAAAGCCCCGTGTATTTCTTGGTTTTGATAAAGTGGGTAAATATCGAGAAAATCAGAATAAGAAAAATTAGGTGAATAAAGAAATGCATAGATCATTATCAAAATGTTGAGGTAGTTCATTCTCTCTTAAATGGCAAAAGGAGCTAATTATTGAAAAATAGAAGATTCATATATTATGTGGGACACATAATCATGAGAGAGTCCATCTGAAAGCTCATGCTTACACATGAAGATTAGATAAGGAAGATGGAAAATTGGGAGAACAGATATGCAAATCATGGATCAAGCCATGCAAAATATTATTCACTGTGAAGAAAAAAAATAATGAAAATACCACAATTATTATGACAATTTATAACGAGTGGGTGAAGTTACTAATGAAATAGTTGGATGGAGAGATTCCTATACAATAATTATAAAAGTGCATGAATGATACAAATTATGTTTCCTTCAACCAAATATCCGCTTCCAATAAATAATTGGAAAGAATTTTTTTACACATCCGATTTATATATGTTACGCGTGCCACCTCTCCCGCCAATTATGACTCCACCATTAGCGCCTATTTTGGCGATGATATTTTTGGAGACCACTCCAAATATGTAACTCCCCAAATTCCGACAATTATGAAAGAGCATTGATGGCAGAATATATTTCCCTTCCGTTGATGGAGGAGATTTTTTGGAAGGGATTTTTTTCTCCTTCCTTGATTGGATCCAACCGACCCCACCTCTCTACCCGATTTTAGGGCTCTTCTCATGTATAAAAGGAGTGGCCGACCATTCATGCAGGGCAGAGCAGCAGTTTTCTGGCAGAGAGATATTCAGTTTCTTCAACTCGGCTGATTTCTTCCTCTCGGCAGACCTCTTCCTCTCGGTCGGCGAGTTCTTCTCGCCACCAAGTTTTTGTCTCGCCACCGGAACTATTTTTTTGTCGCAACGTGTACGACTGAACCTTGGAGGATTTGAGATTTTAATTATTTTCTCGGTCTATTCTTCTCCTCTATTTTAGTCGTATTGTATGTTTAAAAAATTAATAGTAAACTTACCTCTATCGGTGCAGTGGACATACCCAATTTTGGGAAACCGCTTTAAATTTGGTGCTCTTCATTATATGGTGCTTGTTTTATTTTATTTTTATTTTTCATAATTTTTTATACTCATCGCACTTCGTCGTTTGACCGTCGGAGAAAAAATTTATTATTTGAAAAATGATTATTCTTCTCCACTTGGATCCGGTTTTTCATAATAAGTGGTATCAGAGCCAGGTTCGATCGACTACTATTTGGACGTTCTGTTTCGAGTTGGGTTAACAGTAGGTGATGACATCGGTTCGCTCCCTACCTTCCCAATCTTGATCCGTGAATTTATCTGGTTGCCTCGGTCTCGGTGCAGATTTCCTCAATTTGATTTCTATGGCATCTTCCACATCCAGTGTGAAGTTTGAAGTTGCAAAGTTCGATGAAAAACACAATTTTGGCCTGTGGCAGGTCAAGGCCCAAACACTACTAATCAAGGAAGGTTTACATCGTATCCTATTGGGAAAGGCCCATAAGGATACTGAGATTACCAAACACATGTGGGAGGACTTGAATCTCAAGGCTATATCCATACAACTTTGTCTTCACGATGATGTGTTGTATGAAGTTATTTCAGAGACGACTGCCTCTAGTCTTTGGGAAAAGTTGGAGAGTACCTATATGATGAAGTCCCTCCCCAACCGCATCTACCTCAAGCAGCAGTTGTACAAGTTCAGCATGAAGGAGGGTTCCTCTCTGTATGACCACCTGAACAGTTTCAATAAACTGTTATCTGAGTGTCTCCACATAGATATTCAGGTAGAGGAAGAGGACAAGACAGTTATTCTTCTGAACTCTCTTCCAAAGTCCAATAAGGGCATGATCAATACCCTCACCTACAATAAGGATATTCTGGATATGGAAGAGGTTACTACGGCCTTACACTCAGATGACATCTGAAGAATTCATCGGGCTCAGGTGTTGCTGAAAGTTCAGCTTTATTCTCTCGGGTCAGTCCGGTTTAGTCAGATGAGACAAGTCTAAGAAAAGTTATGATAACCATTGCAACTACTGTAAAAAGGAGGATCATAGAATTAAAGATTGTTGGAAGCTTCAGAACAAGGAGAAAGAGAAGAACTCGGGTGATGATAAGGAAGTCTGTTACCTCCTTATGTCTTGAGGATGTCGCTGAGGATGTTCTCTAGTGTTTTTCTCACATATCTTTCTCTTTTTTTTTCTTTGGGCTTCCTGCATTTTTCATCCTTTTCTATTTTGTTCTCATGGTCTTTATCCCTTCATTTGCTTATTTTATTTCTCTTTATTTAGTCATACTATCTTTATGTTTGTTTTCATATAACTCGTATCTTTTGAGTTATTTCTCCTGGTCAAGAATTTTGTTTTTGCAGTTTTATCATCATATATTACCAAAGCTCTTTCATTATTACTCCTACGTTCTTCATGAGCTTAAAGTGTGTCTAATCAACATTTGATTAGTTCTCATAGGGGTTCATTTTTCTATGCTGAGGCCAATTATTTGCATTTTTTGTTGATGTGTCTGTATTTATCTTTTTAGCATCCCTCAAGCAACTAGACTCTTAAGATGGTTTTTTCATGGCTAGGTCATGACAAAACCCTAGGAAGCTCAAAGAGACATATGAACTTAGACATGAAGGTGAAGATCACCATGGTCTACAAATAATACTTTTTAATTACCTAACCTAGGGTTTGACTTTAAGGCCTCACCTTTACTCTCTGACACCACCATATCATCCTTAATCCATTAAGGGGTCCCTTGGAACACGTAGAACCCATTGGGGTCAACCAAAGTGGTCAAGTTCACCAAAGTCAACCCTAACTCTAAAATAGTCAAAGTGACTATCTAGGGCTAATGGACCTCCAACTTGCCAAAGTGACCCCACTTAAACCTTCCTAACCCTTTACGAGGTTCATTGGGCCACTAAGGGCCCATTGGGATCAACCCAAGAGTTCAAGTTGATCAAAGTCAACTCAACCCTAAAATAGGTCAAACTAACTCAAGTTGACCTAACTTAGCCCAATCCACTTGGGCTAAGCCTAATTGGAGTGGCTCACTAGCTTTGGGAGGCTTACAATTACCTAAAATGCCACCTAAATTTTGGAAATGGTGACTAGGAGAGAGAAAATGGGAGTTTTCCCCCTTAATTGAGAGAGAGAAAGAAGAAAGAGAGAGAGGAGTTATGGAGGGAGACCATGGGCCATGTCATTCATCTCCTCATTGCCCCCATTCATCTCCCTTGACTCTTGGGATGAGAATACCATCAATTCTAGCCAGCCAACACTAATGGGGGGAGCCCAACCACCATGGTCGAGGATCGAGGAATCGGGCAAGCTCGTCGGAAAGGAGAAATGCCATGGCCGACCGTCACCACCGTCGTCGTCGAACCCCAAACAAGGTCAACTTCTCCTCCTCTCCCCTTGTGCTAGTATCTAGATAAAATTAGGCTGAGAAATCGGGCTCAAATGAGCCGATCCAAGTGAGGAAAAAATGGAGAATTTCTGAAAATCATGGTGGCGAGTTCGCCGGAAACCACCACCTCTGGCGGCCAAACCACCGCTGGGCGATAACCACCATCTCGATGGAGGTGGTGGTGGCGATGGCTGGCCAGGGAGTGGCTAGCGTTAAGCTTTGGAAAAGCTACGGGAATAGGCTTGGGAAAAGTTAAAGGCGGCGTGATGTTCGGGTCTTGGAGAAGATGAACATTGCATCAATTAATTTATTATAAAATATATATAAGTAATATAGTTATTAATTAACTCTTTGCATCACATTTTGATGTGTTAAATGAGGCCCTTAGAGGCCGTTTTAGAAAAAGTTGACGGTCACAAAAGTTGTAGGCCTTTGGGTCTAGTTTAATTTAAAATTGATTTCGACCCATTTTGGGTCTGTGGTTTGACCACAACACTCAATATGGTACAGCTTATACATAGGCTTGATTAGAGACTAAATTGAGTGCCCCCACTAAACCAATTAGACAAATGCTTAAAATTTGTACCATAGGCTAATTATACCGACCCCCTTATCATATTCAAAAATGGAAATTTTTGGAGAATATTTTTCTATAGATTTTGTAAAAATTTAATAAATCATATATGATTTAATTTTAGGGTCTATTGACCTCAAATACCCCCCACTATTTGTTGTCCATTAGGGTCATGACATGACTCTGGTAAAAATCTCAGCCCATTTGGGGTTGATTTGGTTAGGTATTTGTGTGACCAAAGTTTGGTCCATAAGGGGGAAAATTAGGGCAAATGGTGTTTAATGGGTTGTGTGGTCAATCCTCACCCAAAAGGGATGGATCTTTGGCCACTGATTTATTGTCATACAAAATACCCTTACAGGATATTTTGGGTGGTTTAGGGTTGGTGTGCCCTAGAACCCTAGTGTTAACCCTAGGGTTGAGTTTTGAGCTCAATGGAGGACATGAGACCATATGTCCTTGGAATATCTTAGAAATTTGTAGATGAGTTCATAGGGTGGAAATAAGCCCTAGAAAATGTTATTAGAATTTTTAGGAACTTACATCCCCTTTGAAATAATTTAGGACCAATTAGAGTACTTCTACTCATAATTTTATTGCATGATTATATAATCTTAGATGTTCATGAAACTTAGGCAGTGATCTTATATAATTGTTATTAATATCTGGAAATTGTTGTATGAATTTTGGATTAATATTTATAGTACTTCATTCACAAACCTTATATTGTACAACCCCATATTCGCTGGGTAGGACCCAGAAGACTAAGACTTCAGAGGTCGGGGTTGGGCTAGTCCAGGGTCAGCCCAAGGGCGGGCTGGTGTAGTTCTCGCCCTTAGGGAGCTCTCGCCAACCCATAGGCGAGATCGTTCGCGCTAGGACTCGGGCCTTCAGGCCGGCCTTAGACGTCGGGACAGTAGAGCTCCCGCCCGGAAGGGACTCCCCCTGTGGGTGGGCGAGAGCGAGAACCCTCTCGGCGGAAGGTCCCGCCAAGATGAGCCGAGTTGGGGCTCGGCGAGAGCCTTCTCGCCCGGGGTTCTCGCCAAGTAGGTGGGGCCCGGCCCCCAGGAAAAGATTATTTTATTATTATCCCCGGGTAAGATTACCTGTTTACCCCCAGGATAATAGCGGGATTTGTCTATCGGCAGACCCATCAGGGGTATTTCAGTATTCTCAGGTTAGGAGAAGACTATAAAAAGATCTAGAGGGGCTCTTTGGAAGGCAGGGCTGTGATTATTCTCCAACTCCAGTGCTTTCTGAGGAGCTCCCAGTCCAGCTTTTGGTTTTGGAGGGGAAGCTCTCAGAGATCTTCCGGGCGTGAGGTGAGACCTCCCAGCTGGGTATTTGGGTCGGTCTTAGGACCTTTGCAGCTAGTCAGGGGTCGAGATTTGAGAGAAGTAAGCATCGGCTGCACTTTGGTTTGTGAACATTCGTTGGGGTCAATTTTGGCTTCAACAGTTCTGGTGCGGTGAGCGTGGAAGCAGTCGGTGCAAGAAAATCTTGAGTTAAGTCCCATGGCGGGAGGTGAAGGTGAAGGATCTGGCGCAAGAGAATCACCCACCCAGGGAGAAGAAGCGACGAGGAAGATGTTAGAGGATTTCAGGCGAGAGGTCATGCAGACGATCAGCTTGGCCTTCTCGGCAAGAAGCGAGTGGGAGACGCCGCAGGTTCCTGTGGAGGTGGTTCCGCTTTTAGGCGAGAACGCTCCAGGGCAGCGCCCCGGGAAGGAAGTCCCGGTGGAGGCAGGCGAGAGGGATGTGGCCGCACGGGAGCTTTTCCCAGGCTGGCGTCCCGGGAAGGAGGTTCCGGCGGATCTGGGCGAGAAGGAGGCGATAGTGCGGGAACTCTTCCCCGGGCATGGTCTCGCAGATCGGTCCAGCCAGCCGAGGTCGCGAGACGTGCCCTCTCGCCAGGCGGGAGGCGAGACCCCATTTAGCGAGCTCATCGTCTCGGCTCCAGTGCCGGAGGGGTTCCGGGAGCCAGATATGACCTACTACACCGGGAAGGACGACCCAGTTCAGCATGTGCAATGGTTTGAGGAAGTGGTGTCGATAAGGCAGATGTTAGATGCCTTCAAGTGTAGGCTCTTTGCCATCACTCTGAAAGAGAAGGCCAGGGACTGGTTCCACCAGTTACCGGCAAGCTCGATCTACAGTTTTGAGGACCTGCGCAAGGGTTTTATGTTGAGGTTCTCGACCTCGAAGAAGCGGAAGAAGGAGGCTGAGAGTCTGTTTGCAGTGAGGCAGAAGCCGGAGGAGACGTTGAGTCATTATGTTGATCGGTTCCAAGAGGAGATTCTCCTGGTCCAGGAGGTCCCGGGGTACGCCCTGATGCTTGCCTTCACCCTGGGACTGAGGCCGGGGTTTTTTAGCATGGAGTTGAAGAGAGTGCCCCCTCTCTCTTTTGAGGAGCTCATGGAGAGGGCGGCAAAGGAGATAGACTTCGAGAGGGCAAACCCTGCGTTTACGAGGAAGCTGGCCAGGTTGGCGGAGGATGATGTAAAGGAGCCGGCAGCAGGAAGGCCGAGGGAAGTGAGAGAGCAGAGGGAGCAGAGGGAACCAAGGGAAGATAGGAGGAGAGAGGAACCCCGAAGGCAGGGGCAGCAGCATGGGGGGGCCAGGGAGCTGAACAACCGATTGGGTTGGAGGCCTCAGGAAGGTCGCCCCCAGGGCCAAGGGGGTCTTCAAGGAAGAGACAACTCCCGGGAGCCGAGAAGACTCGAGCAGGGAGGATCGAGGCAGGGACTGAGGGGTCACTTACCACCACCGCAGGAGGCCTTGGAGGTGGGAAGGGGAAGAGGTAGAAGAATCCGGGGAGCAGGGAGAAGGGGAGGAGAAGGAAGAGGAGGCGGGGTGGCGTTGCCCTATTGTGACTTCCATCAGGAGGGGGTCACGCAACGGCCACCTGCCCAGAGTTCCTGGAGATGAGGGAAGCCAGGGGAGCGGGGAGGCAGGATCCACCTACAAGGATCGTCGAGGTGCAGCTTGAAGAGGCTGAGGATAGATGTGAAGATAGGGTCTATGTGGGGACCCGAGGGGGGATCGGGGTGATCCATGGGGGAGTAGGGATCGAGGCAACCCGCAAAGGGAGCCTTCAAACCATATTCCGCAGAGGATTGCCTCGACCTCCCTAGCTCCCCCCCCAGAAGAAAAAATCACCTTCTCATCCGCGAACATGCCAGATTACGAAGACCTGTTCTGCGACGCACTGGTGATCCAGACAGCGGTGGAAAACTTCACGGTCTCCCGAATACTTGTGGATAACGGGAGCTCCGTGAACGTGATCTCCAAGAAAGCCTTCGACGGGATGGGGGTGGAAGGAAAAAGGGTCCTGACTTCTGATGGACCGCTCTTTGGCTTTTCTGGAGAGAGGAAGGAGGTAGAAGGGGGTGTGGGCCTGCATGTGAGGCTTGGGGGGTCTCACGGAACTGTAGGTTCGTAATTGTAGACGCCCTTAGTAGCTACAACGCCATCTTTGGGCGTCCTCTCATCAGCGCCTTTCGCTGTGTCCCCTCCTCTTTTCATCAATGCCTCAAGTTCAACAACGGAGGGACGCAGGTTAGGATCAGGGGGGATCTAAAGGTGGTGAGGCAGTGCTATGTGATGGCGGTAAACACCGTGTCGTGGATGCTGAGGCGGAGGAGCTGGAGGAAGAGATGGCTGGCCAAGAAGGGAGTGTCGAGGGTGAGGAAGCGAGCATGAAGAAGGCAGTGGAGGAGGCAGCGGAGATAGAAGAGATGGGCCTGGGAGAGGTAATGGAAGGAGAGCAGAGGCAAGGGGAAGGCCCGGTGGAGGCGATGGGGGTTGACGAGGTCAACAAAGAAGAAGTTAGGCAGGAGGAGGCAAGGGCAGGATGGGAGCGGCCGAAGCTGGAGCCGGCCGAGGAAGTAGTGGAGATGGAGGTACTTACCAGGGCAGGGCAAGTACAGAAGGTGCGGATCAGCGGAGGCTTAAGCCTCGAGGACCAGGGGCGGATGCTAGCCTGCATCCAGAGCAACATCGATATCTTCGCTTGGAGCACGGCAGATATGCCGGGCATCGACGCAGACGTGGCTTGCCATCGCTTGAACCTGGACCCGAGGACTCGCCCCATACGCCAGAAGATGAGGGCCATCGCCACCAAGCTGGAGGAGCCCATCCGAGAGGAGGTCAGGAAGCTTCTAGAGGCGGGCTTCGTCTCAGAGATCCAGTATCCAGGCTGGATCTCCAATGTGGTGATGATGAAAAAAGGGGGAGGAAAGTGGCGTATGTGTATCGATTTTTCCTTGTTAAATAAATCATGTCCTAAGGATTGCTATCCCCTGTCTCGAATCGACGCGCTGGTTGACTCAGCCGTTGGTTTCTCTGTTATGAGTTTTTTGGATGCTTTTTCAGGTTACCACCAGATCCGGATGCACCCTCCTGATGTCAAAGAAGTCTCCTTCATCATGAGGGAGGGATGCTTCAGCTATAAGATGATGCCCTTTGGGTTAAAAAACGCAGGGGCAACATACCAACGCATGATGGATCGAGTCTTTCGAGACCAAAGGGGGAAGAATCTAGAGGTCTACGTCGATGACCTGATGGTTAAAAGCAAGTGCGTGGATTCCCATTTGCGGGACTTGGAGGAGACGTTTGCCACCCTGCGGAGATTCAAGATGAGGTTGAACCCCTTGAAGTGTGTCTTCGGGGCCGATCGTGGGAAGTTTCTCGGACACCTCTTGACTCCGGCGGGGGTGGAGCCTAACCCGGACAAGGTAAAGGCCATATTGGACCTGAAATCACCTCGCAACGCCAAGGAGGTCCAGCGCTTGACGGGAAAGTTGGCCGGACTGAGCAGGTTCCTCTCTCGGTCCGGGGATAAGTGCTCCTCTTTCTTCAAGGTGCTCCGTAGTAATCAGGTGTTCGAATGGACGGCCGAATGCGAAGAGGCTTTCCAAAGGCTGAAGAGGCAACTCTCCCAGGCTCCGTTGCTCCAAAGTCCCAAAGAGGGGGAAGACCTAGCCTTGTATCTCGGAGTGGGGGTGGAAGCTGTGAGCTCCGTCTTGGTTAGGGAAGAGGGGAAGAAGCAGCTACCCGTCTATTATGTAAGCCGAATCCTGAAAAAGGCGGAGCTCCGCTACCCCATCCTGGAGAAGCTGGCTTACGCCTTGGTCATTTCGGCAAGGAAGCTTCGTCCATACTTTCAAGCGCACTCGATTAGGGTGGTCACCGACCACCCTCTTCGCAAGATCTTCGAGGGGGTAGAGCACTCGGGAAGGCTGACAAAGTGGTCTATCGAGCTGAGCGAATTCAACATCTCGTTTGTCCCGAGACTCTCCATCAAAGCTCAGGCCGTGGCGAACTTTCTGGCAGACTATGTCACTGAAGCTGAGAATGAGGAGCCAAAGCCCCAGGAGGCATGGAAGATGATGGTCGACGGGGCCTCGGGGAGACACTCTCTGGGAGGGGGTGTAGTGTTGGTAAGCCCTCAGGGGGTTGTCATAGAACAGGCGGTGGCTTTCCACTTCCCTATTACCAATAATCAGGCGGAATATGAGGCGGTGATAGCCGGCCTCCGATTGGCGAGGGAGTTGGAGATCCAGGATGTGGAGACCTTCACTGATTCGATGGTGGTAGCGTCGCAGATCAGAGGGGAGTTCGAGGCTCGGGAGCCTACCCTCGTGAAGTATCTATCCAAGGTAAGGGCCATTATCGGGGAGTTCCGTTCCTTTTCTATTCAACATGTTCCCAGGGAAGAGAGCGCAGCAGCTGATCGGTTAGCAAAGTTCGGGCCCCGGGGAGGAGGGACCTTGACTGAACTCTTTCGACCGGCGATTGAAGAGGGGGAGTTGATGGAGGTAGGCCGACGATCCTCATGGGTGGACCCTTTGGTGACCTTCCTTACCACAGGCGAGCTGTCAGAGGGGGTTAAGGATGCAAGAAGTTTCAAACGAAAGGCAGCCCACTACCTGATGTGGAAAGGGAGCTTGCACAGGAAGATGCTATCGGGGCTCCTCGCGAGATGTGTGACTGAGGAGGAGGTCCCGAGGATCCTGGAAGAGGTATATTCGGGAGAGTGCGGCAGTCACTCGGGGGGGGAGAACATTGGAGGCTAGGGTGATAAGACAAGGATACTTCTGGCAGACCTTGAGGAAGGAAACAATCGAGTTTGCAAAGAGATGTCGAAAATGTCAAGTACACGCCCCCTCCAGCTCTTACCCGCACAAAGGCTTCGAAGTATCACGGCCCCGTGGCCCTTCGCCATCTGGGGAATGGATCTAGTGGGACCCTTTCCTCCGGCCAGCGGACAGAGGAGGTTCCTCCTGGTCATGATCGACTACTTCTCAAAGTGGCTGGAGATCAAAGCTCTGGCCAAGGTAACCTCCCAGGTCATCAGGAACTTCGTTTGGGGAGAAATCATATGCAGGCACGGGCTCCCTCAAGCGACAGTAACGGATAACGGTCCTCAGTTTGCCAGCGAGGAATTCATCAGCTTCTGCGCCCAACTGGGGATTGACCTCAGGTTTGCCTCTGTACATCACCCCCGGAGCAACGGCCAGGTGGAAGCGGTAAACAAGATCATCGTGAACTTGCTCAAGAAAAAGGTGGAGAACCTGAAGGGTAGCTGGGTGGAGCAGCTCCCTTCCGTCCTGTGGGCCTTGCGAACAACTCCGAACACGGCCACAGGGGAGACCCCCTTCAAGCTCTCTCATGGGTGTGAGGCTGTCCTCCTAGTGGAGTTCGAGGTTCGGTCCCCACGGGTCTCAGCCGCAGGTGAGGGAAGCGAAGCTTGAAGGTTGGAGAATGAGGAGGGATTGCGCCTCTCGTTGGATATGGTTGAAGAGCTACGGAATGTTGCTGCTATCAGACAAGAAGAGATAAAAAGGCGAATGGCCAGGTACTTCGATAAACACATCAGAGTTAAGAAATTCGCCGAGGGGGACCTAGTGCTGAAAAAGGTCGACGCAGCGGGAAGGTCGGCCCCTGTGGGCAAGCTCAACCCCAGTTGGGAAGGTCCTTACATAGTAGAGAAGGCTCTGGCTAATGGGGGTTACTACCTCCAGGATGTGGAGGGAAGGACCTTGAGTCACACCTGGAACGGTGATGACTTGAAACGTTTTTACCCTTGAAGGGAGAAAAGGTGGTGTAATATGATGAATAAATGTTATCATTTCCAAATAGACTTTTCAAAATATCGACTCTCTAAAGAATGCTATCGTAGGAATAGATCTTTTCTACTCTACCATGTTTTTGCTTTAACCAACTATGTCTCCTCGTCTTGATGATAGAATAGGTCTGGTTAAAGGAATTTTCATCAACACCCCTAGCTCGGCTCGGCCCCAGGTAGACCCGCTGCGCAAGCTCCCATCTAGCTGGCAGGTCCGAAGGCTCGCCTGTGGGGGAGAGGTTTGGTTTGATCTTCATCAACACCCCGAGCTCGGCTCGGCCCCAGGTAGACCCGCTGCGCAGGCTCCCATCTAGCTGGCAGGTCCGAAGGCTCGCCTGTGGGGGAGAGGTTTGGTTTGATCTTCATCAACACCCCGAGCTCGGATCGGCCCCAGGTAGACCCGCTGCGCAGGCTCCCATCTAGCTGGCAGGTCCGAAGGCTCGCATGTGGGGGAGAGGTCTTGCTTGATCTTCATCAACACCCCGAGCTCGGCTCGGCCCCAGGTAGACCCGCTGCGCAGGCTCCCATCTAGCTGGCAGGTCCGAAGGCTCGCCTGTGGGGGAGAGGTTTGGTTTGATCTTCATCAACACCCCGAGCTCGGCTCGGCCCCAGGTAGACCAGCTGCGCAGGCTCCCATCTAGCTGGCAGGTCCGAAGGCTCGCCTGTGGGGGAGAGGTCTTGCTTTATCTTCATCAACACCCCGAGCTCGGCTCGGCCCCAGGTAGACCCGCTGCGCAGGCTCCCATCTAGCTGGCAGGTCTGAAGGCTCGCCCGTGGGGGATAGGTTTGGTTGGATCTTCATCAACACCCTGAGCTCGGCTCGGCCCCAGGTAGACCCGCTGCGTAGGCTCTCATCTAGCTGGCAGGTCCGAAGGCTCGCCTGTGGGGGAGAGGTTTGGTTTGATCTTCATCAACACCCCGAGCTCGGCTCGGCCCCAGGTAGACCCGCTGCGCAGGCTCCCATCTAGCTGGCAGGTCCGAAGGCTCGCCTGTGGGGGAGAGGTCTTGCTTGATCTTCATCAACACCCCGAGCTCGGCTCGGCCCCAGGTAGACCCGCTGTGCAGGCTCCCATCTAGCTGGCAGGTCCGAAGGCTCACCTGTGGGGGAGAGGTCTTGCTTGATCTTCATCAACACCCCGAGATCGGCTCGGCCCCAGGTAGACCCGCTGCGCAGGCTCCCATCTAGCTGGCAGGTCCGAAGGCTCGCCTATGGGGGAAAGGTTTGGTTTGATCTTCATCAACACCCCGAGCTCGGCTCGGCCCCAGGTAGACCCGCTGCGCAGGCTCCCATCTAGCTGGCAGGTCCGAAGGCTCGCCTGTGGGGGAGAGGTCTTGCTTGATCTTCATCAACACCCCGAGCTCGGCTCGGCCCCAGGTAGACCCGCTGCGCAGGCTCCCATCTAGCTGGCAGGTCCGAAGGCTCGCCTGTGGGGGAAAGGTTTGGTTTGATCTTCATCAACACCCCGAGCTCGGCTCGGCCCTAGGTAGACCCGCTGCGCAGGCTCCCATCTAGCTGGCAGGTCCGAAGGCTCGCCTGTGGGGGAGAGATCTTGCTTGATCTTCATCAACACCCCGAGCTCGGCTCGGCCCCAGGTAGACCCGCTGCGCAGGCTCCCATCTAGCTGGCAGGTCCGAAGGCTCGCCTGTGGGGGAGAGGTTTGGTTTGATCTTCATCAACACCCCGAGCTCGGCTCGGCCCCCAGCAGACCCGCTGCGCAGGCTCCCATCTGGCTGGCAGGTCCGAAGGCTCACCGGTGGAGCATAGATCCAGTTTATGGGAAGGCATCTTGTCACGACCCTGGCCAAGATCAGGGACAGAGCCCCCGAAAAGGTCTCGGCTAGTTGGGGCCTCGGCAAGTAGGGGTCTCGGCCGTAAGGTCTCGGCTGGGGGGGTCTCGTTGAAAAAAGGCTCCCGGCAGACCTGGGCAAGACGACTTAATCAATGGCACAAGGCTCTCGCCTAACGAGTCTCTAAGGTGATCCAAAGGAGGCTAAAGGTCTCGGCGGAAGCTCGCGCGGAAGCTACTTGGCCGTCTAACCTATTCATTCAAGCAAGCACAGCAGTGGAGAATAAAACATTGCATTATGTTTAATAATTACAGGGTGAGGAGCTTCTCGCTCGTTACAAAAGAATATCAAAAGTAAAAAGGCGCTTCAAGGGGATGCGCTGTAGTCCCCGCTGGTGCTCTCGCCAGAGTCCTCGCCAGAGCTCGCTTCAGACGTCTCGCCGGCCTCGGTGGAATACTTCGGGACATCTGAGGGAGGAGAGTCCGGCGCGCCCGGGGGCTTTGGCAGTGGGACGAACAGCCAGGGGAGGAGTTGGCGAGCGTTGATGGTTGCGCCATCCTCCCGAAGCAGCTTCGCATCCCGCAGCGTCTCGACGGTCAGCTTGACGGTGGCCTGAGCATTCGCCTGCAACAGCTTGTCGATGTCGTACACCGAGAACTGGCGGCTCTTTAGTCTTTCGTCGAGCGTCGGAGGCGGGCCTTTCGCCGCTTCCGCACGCTAGAGTTGGTCCCTCAGCAGGACGTTCGCGTAACGAACGTCAGCCAACTCCGCGCGAAGCGCCGTGGCTTGGGCGGAATCCTGTGGAGAAGAAATCAGCTCAGTAAATATTACGCAAATGTGACTTCAAGAAGTGAGAGCGGGGGGCCAGGAAGATCTCGCTTACCTCGACGGCGGGGCGTAGAGACAACGCCTCTTGAGCTTTCGCCAACTCCTGGCGAGCCATCGCAAGCTCTGTCTCCGAAGCGCGTGCTCTGGCCACCGCCTCTTCCCTCGCCTTGTACATGTCGGCGAAGTTCTTGTCGATGTTGATGCTTCGACGCACGCACATATGCGTAAGCTCGAACCTGCGAAGCAGGGTCCGGGTAGCATCGAAGGCCAGGAGCCGGGTGGGCGACTGGTCGAAGACACTGGCGCCCTCTCGGCTATAGAGGCCGTAGCCCAGCGAGAAGGCCTCGCCGGTAACCTCATCCCGCTCCGCCCAGCTAGGGAGGAGCGTTGAAACTGTAACCCTATTGGTCTCGGGATCCCATTGAAGCAGAGGCTTCCCTTCCGCGTCGACGTGCTTCACGCCGAGGCCATAATTCCTGTGCCCTTTCGGCACTTCCCTGGGCGGGGTCCGGGCGGAGGTCTCGGCGACGACTCCCTCTCCTCCCGCCATGTCGGCGGCTGGAGGGTTCTCGGCAGTAGTCTCGGCACGCCTCCTGGCGGAAGCACCCATCTCACTGGCCATCTAGAGCAGCCCTTCGAAGGACTTGCCCATGGCAGGATGACGGGCAGGCGAGACGGCCAAGTCCTTGCCCTTGTCCGCAGTGGATGGCTTCGGACTCTTCAGCGGCCGTAGGGCGGGAGCGGGGCCTTTCCGCTTCTTAGCTCCGATCGACAAGGGCAGAGCGGGTTCATCCCTGCAGGCGCGAGCACTGGCTTCCGCAAGAGCAAGAGAGCCTCTCGCAGCCCGATCCCCGACGCCCGGAGCGGCAGCGAAAGGTTGGCTTAAAGGGACCTCCCGCTCTCCTGCAAAGTTAGCACTATTCAGCACGGGGAGATTCTAACAAGGGATCGAATCTAGGGCGAGACCGTACCTTCGCCCGGGTGGACGGGAGGAAGGGAGTCGACGTCTCGCCGGAGGAAGAGAATGTCAAACTCCTTGGTTCCGAAGAACTCCAGGAGTGCGCTCTCGCGCGACCCCAGAGTAGGCGGCTTGTAGGCGGCATTCTCATATTGAACAGGATGGAGGGGGATGTTGCCGAAGTCCCCGGTGACGAAGATGAACTTCTCGCCCCAATGATGGTGTTTGTTGGTGAGACCGGTGGTCTTGAGCAGCTGCCCGGAGAAGAAGACCACCCCTCCTTTCGCGCGGAAGTTGAATAGCTTGCGGAAAATCGGCAAACTGAACTCGATCCTCTCGGATCGCATGTAGCATATAAACGCTACAAGGATCGCGACAGAGTTCGGGTTCAGCTGGGCGGGAACCACCCCGTAGTAGCGGAGAGCTTGCAGAATCTCTGGCCAGAGGGGAAGGCGGAAGCCCACCTCGAAGTGTTCGAGGGGGATGGCAAGCTCTCCAGCCCCTGGGGTATTCACCTTGTCGTGATTGCCCGGGTTCCGCGCCGAGAAGCCAGCGGGAATGAAACGGTCGACGATCAGATTGTATTCGTCTAGGGTAAGCGTGCAGGAGGGGAAGAGATGTTTACGTAATGCTTCCACGCAGTGAGCGCGACCCTCATTCTCGCCCGACATCTCGAGTTTATGGGTGCTAGCGAGAGGTATAAGAGAGGTAGAAGCGAGAGCGACAGGGCGAGAGCAGTGAAAGGGGGTTGAGGTTCCGGACCAGAGAAATAAATGCGGTTGGTAGACTTCCATATTTATAGGGAACCGTGATCGTTGTGGCTCCGTCCGATAGAGAGAGAAAAATGACGGCGGAGCACAGCTGTCACGATCTGGACCAGTGACGCCTCGGTTTTCCCCCTCAGGATTACAGCAGTCGACGATCGCCTCTCATAGGCGCGAGCCTCTTGGTTTTGGCGCAAGCTTCTTAGCTTCGGCGCAAGCGACCTAATTCCAACACATTCCAAAAATTCGCAGCGCAATGAAAGAAGAAACGAGTAATAGCATGCTCTCGCTGTCGAGAGCTGAATAGAGTTAACAATAGCAGTTATCACAGAGTCCTAAGGGTACATGGCAGAAGGGAAGGCCAAAGAGAAAGAAGGGGCGAGACCTAAGCGAACTAATACGGTTCCCAGCACCATCGCCCTCGTTCTCGCCGCCTGGTTCGCGGAGGTGCCAGTGGGTTGAAGTAAGAGGACAGCGTGGTGCACCCCAGGTTGATCCGCCTAGCGTGATCCCGGATCTGTGCGATGCATCTCCCTAGCGAAGACTGAGTTGTAGGCCCTCCCGGTCGATCAGTCTCGCCCAAGAAGAAATCCCGCTCCAGGGCCTCCAGCCTCTGTTCCACGGACTCGCGGAACGCTTTCGCCGCGGCAGCATGGGCGCGGTCTCGCCGGACGAGCTTGGCCAAAATGGCCGAGATCTTCTTCCTCCGCTCCCTCGCATTCCCGGCGCCGTTCAAAGTTTACTCTATCTCGCCGGGCGAAGGAAGAAGGGAATCATCATCATCATCTTCTTCTTCTTCTTCTTCTTCTTCTTCCTCTTCTCCTTCTTCTTCTTCTCCCTCCTCGTTGGTTCCCGGCCGAGAGCTGGGATCCCCTGTGAAAAGTGCGCTCAAGGTTATGATTAAGGCTTAACGATCAGCCGACAAAATGTCTCGCATACCTGCAGTCGGGCGAGAGCCATTGACTGACGTCGAATGAGAAGGCCCGACCCCTCCGTCAGTACCATAAAGAAGGTGGAGAGGCTTGCCCCGCCCCGGGCGAAAAGGTTTGCGCACAGGGGTCCCGGCATGGCCGGAAGCACGGAGAGAGTTGTCCTCTCTCAAGGGATGATCGGCATCCTTAGGAGTAGTGAAGGGGTCAAGGGCCACCCCTCCCGCCGGCAGGGCGGGATTTGCCGCGGAAGAAATCAACGCGCCGGTTCTCGCTTCATCTTCCCGGGTGACGAAACCCGGGAGAGCGGAAGCTGGCTCTGCGAGAAGATAGTTCAGAAAAGGAAAGGCACGGTTGAAATAGCGAGAAGTGGCGGAAAACGTACCTATCACCTGGGTCCCGGCTGGAGGAATTTCCTCCGAGACCTTCGTTCGATCCTCGGGAGGGGGAGCTGACAAATCGGGGGGAATCGAGGAAGACCCGGCGTCGTCATTAGGAATGGTTTCCTGCGAGAGGCCGCGTTAGCCGTCGGGCCAGTGGCATAATCATCTTGGTAAGCATGGTCGGGAGGCATACCTTCTGCAGGGAAGGGCCCTCCACGGAATTGGGAGTAGGAGATGGTGGATCCCTGTTCTCGCCAGCAAGGTCTCGCCGGGCCGCCTTCGCTTTTCGTTTGCCCTTTTTCTTCTTCGGCTCCGAAGGACCGGCGTTTGGGGATTTCCTCGATAACCAGGGCGCTACCGCAGCGCAGTTGGCTAAGGCTCGCGCTTGAGCCGCAGCCAACCGATCCTGAAGGTCCTGCGGAAGTGGCTTGCCGGCACGCTTAGCATACATCTTGGTATCGCACAAAAAGCCCCAGGCGAGAGCTCAGTGAAGAAGCAGTAGTCCGGAGGCAAGGCTTATGGCCACCCGGCGGCGCATATTTATAGCTGCAGTAGGGCCTGCCAAAAGATGCTCTTGGCTATCAGGCACGTGTCCAGCGAATATTTTGGGGTTGGACTTGTCTTGTCGAGCGCAGGGCTAGCTCGAAAAGAGCGGGGATTGTGTACAATCCCATATTCGCTGGGTAGGACCCAGAAGACTAAGACTTCAGAGGTCGGGGTTGGGCTAGTCCAGGGTCAGCCCAAGGGCGGGCTGGTGTAGTTCTCGCCCTTAGGGAGCTCTCGCCAACCCATAGGCGAGATCATTCGCGCTAGGACTCGGGCCTTCAGGCCGGCCTTAGACGTCGGGACAGTAGAGCTCCCGCCCGGAAGGGACTCCCCCTGTGGGTGGGCGAGAGCGAGTACCCTCTCGGCGGAAGGTCCCGCCAAGATGAGCCGAGTTGGGGCTCGGCGAGAGCCTTCTCGCCCGGGGTTCTCGCCAAGCAGGTGGGGCCCGGCCCCCAGGAAAAGATTATTTTATTATTATCCCCGGGTAAGATTACCTGTTTACCCCCAGGATAATAGCGGGATTTGTCTATCGGCAGACCCATCAGGGGTATTTCAGTATTCTCAGGTCAGGAGAAGACTATAAAAAGATCCAGAGGGGCTCTTTAGAAGGCAGGGCTGTGATTATTCTCCAACTCCAGTGCTTTCGGAGGAGCTCCCAGTCCAGCTTTTGGTTTTGGAGGGGAAGCTCTCAGAGATCTTCCGGGCGTGAGGTGGGACCTCCCAGCTGGGTCTTTGGGTCGGTCTTAGGACCTTTGCAGCTAGTCAGGGGTCGAGATTTGAGAGAAGTAAGCGTCGGCTGCACTTTGGTTTGTGAACATTCGTTGGGGTCAATTTTGGCTTCAACATATATTTGCCTTGATCATAAGATAATTATTTATGAATTAATTACCAACTATAAAGTTATGCAACTTGGTTTGAAGACATTATAAGGCTTCATTATGCTCTGTGAATTTTTATAAAATTATTGAAAGACTTTTCATATATGATGCTTCACAAATCACAAGATGCTTAGTGTTGAATATTTTTAAATGATTTATTTATGTGACCAAAGTTATTTAAAAAATTATTATATTTTGTCAGTAGACTCTTCTAATCAATTTTAACATCTGGTAATTTTCCCATAATTTTTGGATGATTAATTCTAATATTTCCTATTTTACCATATTCATGTGGATAATTAATCAATAATTTGTTTGGAGGTCAAAACCTTTTTGGAAAATTATGAATTTCATTATTGACTTTTAGTTTGTTAATATACACTGGTCATAATTGTGTTGAATCCATATCTTGTCAGGAAATTATACTTGGTGTTCAAAAGCCTAGATGACCAGATTTTGCAGAAAATATAATAAATGCCAAATAAATTATGAAAAAAATATTATCTTCTGGATTTAATCTTAAAATATCATGATTGACCCCCAGTAATAATCTTAGGTCAATTAGATGAATATTTAGAGGGGTCACTATTCATGCACACCATGTAGCTCATTAGGTCAGCACATAGTAAAAACTGTAGAACTAAGGAATCATGCGAACCTCGGTATGGTATAAAGGAGGTAGTTGGTGGACTTAATCGGGAGAGTATGAATGAGGTCACCAATGGAAGACAGCTGTGAGAGCCTTGTTGACTAGGGGAAAGGTTGTGCTCGGGATCGACGATGGATCGTCTTTCCCTTGGAGAAAATCTAAATACACTTAGGGTTAGATCAAGTGTAAGATCTGTAGAGTCGGGACATGGGTAGATACCAACAATATTAAGTACCTTGTAACAGGGAGCTTTGGGCTTCAGTCCATCGTAGTTCCTAGTGCCCTGAAGAGCCCTTCACAGGGAATGTCCTGGGCAGTCCAAAGTTAACCCTAAATTGTAAGGCTAAACTGTTAGTGTAAGATTAATTCTAAGTACTTCACGTTCACTCACCCCGTAGTCACGGGAGGCTTGTTTGGTTTAGACTCACGAACGATAGGCTCGGTGGTGGTAGGTACAGACTGGTTAGTCCGGGGAGCCAGTGGCTCGGAAGGTTGTTGTGACGGACGGGTTAGTCTGGGGAGCCGATCACTCAGAGATTCATATTTATCATAATTGCATGTGCATAAAGGTGGTGGGTCTTCGGTATTAGACGGTCAATCGCACCGACGTCGATACGTTGACTCGGCAAGTGTGGTTCTCACTTAGCCAAGGAAAAGATTAGCAGGTTTGTCAGCATTTGTACGTGGTGACTCTGGTGTGTCCTTCAGAGACGTACGTAAGGGCTAGGCCCGGTAGTGCGGTTACCCGCCTAGGAGTGGTGTGACCCGACCCACTGTCTCCATTGGCCACTATAGAGGCTCCTGGGAGTGAAGCTAGCTTCTAAAACTGGGGAACTAAAGGTCTGTGTGCATAGAGTCGTGTGTGTGTTGCACTTGTATGAACATAGCATTAAACCAGCATAACATAGCATATCATGTCATCATTGCATTTAAACCTCTACCCTTATCATATAAATTGGTATGAGACTTTTTATACGATATGCCTTGCTAAACGACCCCCTTAACTTATGAGTTTGTATGAACATAGCTTACTTTACTTTACTTGTACTTTTATTACTTGTAGTGTAGCATGTGCTTACTCTCTGTACTTTACCTTCTTTACATTACTGCTACCTTGTTATAGTTCCTTTGTACATACTCCTGCTATGATAGTTGTCACCTGCTCTTATTCATTCTCCATCTTAAATATCTTTCCTTTCCTCCTTCCCGTACGGTGTCTAGGAGTCACGGGGGTGAGGCGAGGACCATAATGGCTTAGTCTTTGGGCTAACGGTCGGTGGACCACATCATTTTAGGAATTCGAGGTGATGCACCAGTCGCAGGAGCATGACAGGACTTGAGGAGCAGTTGTTGTGCACTACCGCTACTACTCGGCGACAGGTCGAGGACGATTTTCAGTTTGCTTCCGCTAGATGTGTGAGTTGTGTGAGAGAGATTTTTGTATTAGACATGTACGGGGCTTAAGCACATTTTCTACTCTCTTTTGTACTTGTACTCATTGTGGACTATTGCTCTTATATATATTGATAGTGAGCTGTGATATGTGGACTTGTATTACTCATTTACTTCTCTTTTGTTTGACCTAATTTGATGTGATCGTTTTAGCTGGCAGGATCGACACCGTGCGGTGGAATCTAACTTGGTAGTTGGAGTCATCGTAAGGTGACGGTTCTGAGCGCAAGACCCAGTGGTAAAAAAAGAGGTCTTATCATCTTTTTCTCTCTCGCGCACACATCAAAGGGTAGAAGTCTTGACATATTTAGTTTTTGCTACGGGAGATCACCACTGGAGGTGGAGCAGTTGATATTGCTTCAAAGTGGAGTGTTTCTGAGAAACCCACATAAGTCCAGTTTGTGTGCTACTCAGGATTGAAGGAGTTTTTTCTTATGATCTGTTCTTGGCCGAAGCTCACTCAGTCAGTTACTTCGACTTTTGGATCTTGGTGACCGTTTGGGCATTTTGGAGTTATCTCAACCAGATGGAGCTTGTCATGGTAGAGGCGTCAAGGTGGAGATTGTTAAGCGTGCCACCTCTCCCGCCAATTATGGCTCCACCATTAGCGCATATTTTAGCGCTGCAATTTTTGGAGACCACTCCAAATATGTAACTCCCCAAATTTCGGAAACTATGGAGAAGCATTGGTGACAGAATATATTTTCCTTCCGCTGATGGCGGAGATTTTTTTTGGAAGGAAATTTTTTCTCCTTCCTTGATTGGATCCAGCCGACCCCACCTCTCTACCCGATTTTAGGGCTCTTCTCACCTATATAGGGAGTGGTCGACCATTCATACAGGGCAGAGCATCAATTTTCTGGCAGAGAGATATTCAGCTTCTTCGACTCGGCCGGCAACATCAATTTTTTGGCAGAGAGATATTCAGCTTCTTCGACTCGGCCGACTTCTTCCTCTCGGCCGACCACTTCCTCTCGGCCGGCGAGTTCTTCTCGCCGCCAAGTTTTTCTCTTGTTGTCGGAACTATTTTCTCGTCACAATGTGTACGATCGGACCTTAGAGGATTTGAGATTTTCATTATTTTCTCGATCTATTCTTCTCCTCCATTTTAGTCGTATTATATGTTTGAGAAATTAATAGTAAATTTACCTCTGTCGGTACAGTGGACGTACCCAATTTTAGGGAACCACTTTAAATTTGGTGCTCTTCATTTTATGGTGCTTGTTTTATTTATTTATTTATTTTCATAATTTTTTGTGTTCATCGTTCTTCGTCGTTTGGCCGTTAGAGGAAAAAAATTATTATTTGAAACATGATTATTCATCTGCACTCGGATCCGATTTTTCATAACATATATAAAGTCAAACAATATGTTTCCAATAATTTTTCAGATAGACTGCACATACAAAAGAAATTGTTATCGTATTTCATTACTATGCATTTTCAGAGTCACATTAACAAATCATATTTTTTTGTTTTTCACTTTTATGTGAAATGAAATCAGAACAAGATATAAATGGGCCCTTGATTGTTTCAACTTCATTCTACAGTCAAATTCTAAATTGAATGTGTTTTTGATGGATAGTGAGCAAACTTTGATGAATGTTTTGAAGGTTCTTTTCCAAAAACAGAAAATATTTTATATTAATTACATATAATAGGAATATTTTTTGCAAATTACAAGAAATTTTTTAGCAAGGAAAAAACATTTGAAAGCTTTATGGGTCCTTGGCAACAAATAGTAGATGCTCAAACAAAAAATGACTTTAGTATGTCATTAAACAATCATGTAGTTGATTACTCTAAAGATTATTGTAAAGTTGCAATGAATATCATGACAACCTGGATACATTCATATGAAACATATTTTGTTTCTTGTTGAATTGATAAATATTTTTATTTGGATAATTCAACCACCAACCGAGTTGAAGACGCACATAGTCAACATAATAAATTTTTAGAGAGTTATCTTGGTAATTTATCAATTATTTGAAGGACCTTCGATCAAATGATCAAAATTCAACACACCGCTATTAAAAGATAATTTGGTAGTAGGTGGTAAATATGGAGTTTGCCGGTTCTTTGTAATTTATCAACTATTTGAAGGATCTTATAGGCAGTGTATCTCTAAAAGCTCTACAATGTATGAAAGAGGAGGTTGATGTGGTGAAGAGTAGAATGAAATGTTGTAGGGAAGATAAATATACACATGAGAGATGTACTATGGCTTTGCCATGTGGATATGAGTTGGTTCTTTATGTTGCTCAATCAAGAGCAATTCAATTTTGTTTTGTACATGGATAGTGGAAACAGTTATCCTTACACATTAACGAGTAGAAAGTTGATATTAACAAGTCGAATGGCATACACAATGAACTGGATGCAATTATTCGGAAATTCAATTATACAAATGAAATACAAAAGGAGTTAAAATGTAAGTTGCGTTAACTCATTAATCTATCAACGAGTCAAACACTGATTCTTTAATTAAATTACATTTAAAAGGTAAGCCTGAATGGAGTAATTACAAGAAATTTAGCGACAACTCAAAATCCACAAAGCGTGATCCATCTCATTTTTAGTGTGCCTTGATGGAGGAAAATACAATTGAACAAAAAATAATGGCTCTTCCAAAGTTCAATGCACACAAGCGAACTATTTATAAAATTAATCCCTTGCTATCAAATAATTTTTTGAATGACGTTCAGGTGCAGCCGCCTTCTTATTAATCACATGTTATTATAAAGGTTATTGATATACTTGGTGATGAGCATTGCAAATATAGGTAATTAGCCAAGGATTAAAGATAGTGGACGGTTGGGCACAAGTCTGATTCGATCTACTTAAAGAAATTGAAAATCAAATTCTTATGTATGATAACATATTTGGGAAAACAAGAATAGAAGATTTACAATGGTCTTTTAAGTGCAATACAACTCCGGTAACTTTAGACAAATGGACGTCGATGTCAGATAAGGGATAATATAATATTAGTCCAACTATCTAAAATTCAATCATTCATATTTCTTCTGTTACATTCACCACCACCAGCAAAATCAAAAATTGTTTCCATAGGATTAATTTATCAATGATAATCATTTCATTGATCTTCGCATGCACAATAAATGTCTGTTACCTTTGATTTTCCTTCTATGGAGAAGATATTGTAGAGAAATAACACAAACATGAAAAACTTTATTTGCATCAAAGATGGTAATGAATGATGACAATATTGGACGAACAACCGCATTCATATATTTGAATGACTCTTCCTCCAAAGGTACGGCAATTTAATTCATATTGACTAAAATTATGTGACTTGTGATATTTTAAAAGATAGATATATACTTGTTTTTGACAGTTTAATACAAGATATTGTGATATGTCAAGTGCGGCCGGTTAGACAATAAACATGTTATTGGGGGTAAGTGTACTTTTTTTTCTTCTCCTTAATTAATATTCTTGAAATATTTTACGTTCTTTCAATTCTCTCGATTTCTATCTCTTTGCTAAGAATTGTGGTGGATTTCTTTGTTTATTTTTGCTATGAAAATTCAAGTTTTCAGATTTCAATTTTGGTTTTCACTCCATGTCAAATTAATTTTTGGTCTACTCCATTAATTCTGAGGGGTAACCAAAATTAATATTCACCAAAATTTGCCAGGTTAGATGATTAAGGCTCCGTTTGGGGGGACTTATTTTTACCGGTCAAGCGATTACGACCGCATAAATCGGGCCTTAATTAAGATCCGGTTCATGCAGATGGAAATGCTTGACCGGTGAAAATAAGTCCCCCCAAACAGAGCCTAAGAAAATAACTCCCCTCCACTCTCAGTAATCTACTCTGTTTTCCATAGTTTTATAAGAGAAACTCCAAAGAATCATTTTCAAGTTCTTTCTTCCAGAAAGAAGAAAAGTTCATTGGGGGTCAATACAAAGCGATTACATTTAACTCAAGCTCAAGCGCTCTAGCCTAACTTAAGGTTGATTGAGCTTGAAGTCACCCGCGAACTCGTGTGAGTACCAATATATGAAAACACAAGAAATTCAGATATCTATGTAGACCCCTTATCTTTTCTTACAAAATAAAGTATTTGTCACGACCTTAGACTGTTCTCCTTATTGAGAGGCCGGAGTCGGATTTTTAAAGAGCTTTGAGAATTTCTGTCTTGCTTGTGAAGTCTTGACTAATTGCTTCATGGACATGCAATTTTTTTTTTCAAGTTTCATCATTTTTTCACTCGTTTAAACAGAAGTTATGTATGATATGCCTCCTCAATTTGTAATATTCAAGATGTGCTCTTTTAACTGTGCTGGTTGGCAAGAGAAGTTTCGGACTGATATAGGGGCGGAGCTCCGTTCCTGTCACTCGTATGTATAATAAAAGTTTTATTTTTATTGCTTGGATAAAAAAAGATACGACCCACAGAAACCTGTCTTCCCATTAAAAAAGTCTTACCACATCACCAAACATACAAAGCCACACAAACTGGATCAGGATCCTCTCCAGTTCGTGTGAATTGGAGGGGATCCAGTTCACTGTATTGATCTCGCCTCCAAAATCGGACGACGGACCTCCACTCACGGTTGACCTGACGAGTGGGCCCCGCGAGTGGAGTTTACTTCTTTTCTGCCGTCCGATTTTGGAGGCGAGATCATGACCGTGAACTGGACCTCTCTAGTTCGCGTGAATTGGAGAGGATCCTGATCCACACAAACCTGTCCTTCTACCATACATCATAAATAAAAAAAATAACACGTGGTCGTACGACTAACCCGAGATCAAAGATATAAAATATATTTAGACCAAGTCTAAGAGAATTAATAGTTTTCAAAATGTCAACATAGCCACATGCCAAGCGCCATGATGAAAGCTCCGCCACATCAACGGAATGTATCCACATGTCAAACAGTGCCCAAAGACAACATGCGCGAAAACATCAGGGGAGCGTTTAGATTTTAAGGGTCTGCCCTTAACAACGCCCTTATTTTATTTCACATGGATCAATGAAATAACACTATATGATTTCTTTTAATAATTATACTATTGCCTTAAAATATGTTTTTTTTTTAAATAAAATATCAATGGGAAATGTAGTGATCTAAGGAATGAATACATAAGATGTTTAGTGTAATGTGTAATGTGCCACCTCCACTTGTATTAAGGGAAGCCACCTCTTTTATATTTTATTATTTTCCAATTTTATCTTATATATATGTTTTGTAAAATTTGATAAATTTATTTGAATTATTTTCTCATTGATTTATATGTACTAGCATCTATGACTATATATAATCATCACCCGCTCTCAATCTCTATCTTGAGTAGGTGTGCAAATAAGGCCCGCTGGATCCAGGCCGGGCCCAGACCCCCTGGGCCCGGCCTTTTTTGTTGTCAGGGTCAGGCTAGGCCAATTCAAATTGGGCTCAGGCTGGGTCCTGGCCTTTGTAAAATATTAAGGAGGCCTACTAAGCCCACAAAACCGGACCCAAGTAGGTCCAAACGCCAATGTCTAGCTGTCATTTAGTAGCTAACGAGCTGCCAAATTTTAGCTAGTTGCTGCTAATAGCAAGCCGGGTGGCCAAGGAAGCTTGCTACCCAGCTTGGGTCATCACGCACCAGCAATTTAATGCTTGGGTGGCCCCAGCAGGAACAATATTAATTTGGACTTGGGCCTGGTAGGGCCTAGGCCTGGCCCAAGTCGGGCACTAGGCCGGGCTCTGCCTAAATGAGGGGGGCCTGGTGAGCCCTCTTAGTCCTGACCTGGCCCGGGCCCGGGCCTAACCGGGATCAGGCCTAATCGGGCTCAGACCTAGGCCATGTAATCAGGTCCAGACTAAATTTGCACCTCTAATCTTGACCTATTTATCTCCTCCTAGCTCCACCATAAAGACAGAAAAACAATACTAAAAATAAGAATATTCCAAAATAAAAACCTTTATACATTTATGTCCCTTAGTATCCCAAGAGCACTTGAATTGGAATATATAGATGCTCATAGAGAATCTTTGAGAAGATCAAAGGGAGACTTTGAAAAGATCAAATCAAATTAATCTATAACTAAGAATAATGTTGTAATATCCTTAATGTGGATCAATAAAAATGTCAATTTCTTATTGAATATATTTGTATCTAAATCCCTAAATTAATGTTTGATAGGGTCTCCTAAAAGTGATTGGGGTTGCGTGTAGCCAACCGCCCACCGCCTTTGATCGAGGTGGTGGATTGACCCAATCAACCCCACTAACATCAAAACCGTCATCACCACCGCTAACGTCGCCTCCATGCCCGCCGTCATCGATGTCGCTGTCGTCGATGCCACCATGGACACCGCCATTGCTGCGGCCATCATTGCTGATCTTCTTCTCCGCCATCATCACCGTCATGGCCGCCGCCATCATGGCCGCGACCATCGTCGATGGCCTTCTCCTCCGCTCGGTTGGTCTCCGCCATCGTCGCCGGCCTCGCCCACCGCTTCCCGGCCTCCATCGTCGTCGGCCTCTACCATCGTTGTCGGCCTCCGCCATCAGCTTCCACCATCGTTCGGTCTCCGCCATCGCCGCACACCTCCTCCTCCTCTTGGTCGGTCTCCGCCAACGCCGCCGACCTTCTCCTCCGCTCGGCCGGTCTCCACCATCGCTGCCGACCTCCTCCTCTGCTCGGTTGGTCTCCGCCATCGTCGCCGACCTCTTTCTCCTCCGCTCGGTTGGTCTCCGCCATCGTTGCCGACCTCCTTCTCCTCTGCTCGGTTGGTCTCCGCCATCGTCGCCGTCCTCCTTCCCCTCCACTCGACCGGCCGCCTCCTCGGTTCAGTTGGACTCTACCGTTTTTCGGCCCTCGTCCTCCACCGACCGGCCTCCGACGCTGGTCGGATTTCGTCGCCGGCCGGCCCCCGTCGGCCGGATTCTTGGTCATCGCTAATTCTTCATCATTCGATCTAAACGTAACCACCCACAACCTCCAGGTAATTTCATCCATCCATCTCGCGTAACCACCTCTCATAACCACCCGTAGTAGGCGGGTGCACATAGTCAAAATAATGGCCGGTGTGTTGTTAATAATCATTCTGAAATTATTATAAATATACGCGTCCGGATCTATATTAATTCGGTCTTCAAATATTAAAATGGGTGGTTATAGTGTGCGGATAGCCGCGTAACCATCATAACCACCCTTGAGGCCTATAAATAAGACCCTATGACATCATTCATTTGTATCTTTTTCTCCCTCCTCCTTCATCCATCTTCTTTATCTCCTTCGAAGATCTTCGTCATCTTCAAAATTTTCTTTGAAGATCTTCATCTTCTTCCACCATCTTTTTCATTCCCCTTCGAAGATCTTAAAACACTCCTTGAAAATTTCTTTCATCTTCGAAACTGCCTCCGAAGATTTACATCTCTCTTCTCCGCCCGAAAAATCCTCCTACGAAATTTCTCTCTCCTCCTCTTGCGGAATTTCTCTCTCCTCCACTTCTCTTCCTAGCCCCCCCCCCCCCCCCGCGTCGCCTCCTTGCGCGACTTCGTGCGTGCCGTCTCCTTGCGTGCGTCTCTTTCATGTGCGCTCCGCCTCCTAGCGCACACTCGTGTGCTCCTCCTCATTGCACACTCGTCGTTTCCTTGTGCGCTCCCGCACGCATCTCTTTCTTGCGTGTGTCTCTTCTTTGCACGCTCTCACACGCTCCGCCTTCTCGTGCGCTCTCGCGTACGTCGTTTCCTTGTGTGCGCCTCTTCCCTCCGCGCTCTGCGCGCTCCCCTCTAGCGAGCGGTCCGCGCGCTCACCACTAGCAAGTGCCCCACGCGCTCACCTCCTGCAAACGCTCTGCACACTCTCCACCGACAAGCGCCCCACGCGATCCCTACCAGCAAATGCTCCGGCCGCTCACCGCCAACAAGCATCCCGCGCGTTCTCTACCAACAAGCGTCATGCACGCTTTCTACTAGCAAGCACTTTGCACGCTCTCCTCCGACAAGCGCCCAACGCACTCACCCCTGGCAAACGCCCTGTGCGCTCTCCTCCAGCAAGCGCCCCGCGTGCTCTCCATCAGCCAGTCCGCGCGCTCTGCCATCAAGTCTGCTCCAAGCGCACCTCTGTGTGTTTCACTCTCAAAACCGCTGCAAGTGTTAAACGCCCTCAGCTCAGCAACAAGCCCACCAAACGTCAGCAAGTCAGCAATTCCTATCTCCTCTAATTACAACAGGAGACGGTCCGCAGAGGATAGGACGTGCCAAGCGTGTCACACGAGCTTCCAAGCCCCTAGACATCAGAATAAGTGCAATAAGTTGCTCATGAGTTCAAGATCTATCAGAGGACTCCATAATACAACGAGCGCATTGCTCCCCGCAGCACACGAATAAATAGTTAGCTTTGTGGGTGGTGGCATGTCACCTTCCCAGCCCTGCTCTCTCTCCTCAATAATTGTAACGAGAGGCGGGTTGTCGCTCATGAGTTCTCGAAAAAGCCATGTAACATCTCGTAGGCTAGTGTAGGTTTGGTCGGCACATATCCGTCCACGTGGTTTTTCACCCAGTGGACGAGTTTTTCATATTAAAAAATTGTCTTGTCAGTTTTCCCTCTTTTTGTGACTGTTTGCGCGTCTGACCGCTCCCGGGCTAAGACGGTTTAATTTAGTCTGGTCTACCAGAGGCTCGAGCGATCCACAATAGTTTGAATCCGTTTGTAGGAATCGAGTTCCCCAAAAGTCAAAGAAGACTCAGAAGACAATACCAACCGCACAACAGTACACGTGACTAGAGATCGTGGAAGGGCAAGCCACCCGCACTTCTGAAATACTAGTCCCCGGGGGGCACATCAATCCAACTCCCCCCACTCGCTCGTCAACCTGCCCCTCATTAAAGAAAAGTTTTCCAGCTCACCCAGACCATCTGGTGGGAGTAATGGAGGCTCAATATCACTACGACCATCCAAAAGCAGCGGACATCAGACATGTTGTAGAAAAGCTCACGCACGATGAAATTCACGCCATGATTGTTGAAGAGCAGAAGCAAGTTGGGTGGCATATCATTCACTGTCCCTACTCACTGTTAGCACCGGAAGTCCTGACGCATCTAATCCCCAACGGCTTTAAGCTTCTTAATCTTGAAATGTTCAACGGAACGAATGACCCGTAGGATCATATCGACCATTTTTCCACCATCATGAGGATTAGCGGTGTACAACCCCGTATTCGCTGAGCGGGACCCCCTGATGAGGTCAGGGACCCTCAGGTCCAAGCAGCCCAAAGTAGGCGAGAAGGTTAGGAATACCCGCACTCGCCCGAAGGGAGTATAAGGCTCCCGTCAGAACAGGCGGAAAGGCTCTCGCCAGGGCAGTCGAATGGCATGCGAATCCCCACTCGTCCTGTGGAGGACTATTGGAGGTGAATGCTCGGCTAACCCCGGCATTCGCCCCTTCTGGAGAATGGTGCCTTCATGGACCGGTGCCTTCATGGACCACTCGCCCAGTGGTGGGGTCCAGAGGAAAAATTACCTGGATGCCTTTAAGGGTCTGCAATTAGCAGACCAAGTTCAGGAATATATAAATAGATCCCGTAGGCACCTTTGGAGGGGGAGAATTCAATTTTTGGCTTTTTCCTCCTTGGGTTATTTTTGTTCAGCTGTGTAAGCTCTCCAAGGTGCCCAGCTCATCTTATTGGCTTGGGACGGGAAGCACTGTTGAGATCTTCCGGGTGTGTAGTGGGACCTCCACGTTGTAGCCCAGGGGCTGATTTTTAGTTCCTAGCGACTGGTCGAGAGCCCAAATTTGGGAGAAGTAGGTGCAAGCTATCCCCTTAGGTTCGAACTCTCGTTGAGGCCAAATTTTGGCTTCAACAAGTGGAGCCCCTGATCAACTTATGTGTCAAGCATTCTTAACAACACTGAAGGGGTAAGCCCGCAGTTGGTTCTACTCTCTAAAAGAAGGAGGGATCGAAAACTTTGTAAATCTAGCTCAACTCTTCGTTGATTAGTTCATTGTGAACCGTAGGATAGTGGAGAAATCATGTCTCGCCATGTATACCTCGCTCTGTAAAGAATTTTTATATATACAAGATCTGCTTGTCTCTGTCTTGCATCTGGTTGATTGAATTTTTTCCTGGTTTTCGCATGGTCAATTTGTGATCTGGATAGTTCTGAAAATATTAATTTGGTGTTTAGACTATCTTTCTGAGCTTCTTGAGAAAATTCAACACATCATTTAGCAGCAAAACTTAGGAAGGCTAAATAATTTTTTGTTAATTAGCATCGAATTTAACTAGATATATAATATTTGATTTTATCTACAAAAATAACAACAACAATTTTTGTTGCAAAAATATAATGACTTATTTTGTGGCAAAATATTTGTTGTTAAATAGAAAGGAAATACTTCATTTCTAATTTTCATACTAATTATTTTAGACTAAAATATTTATGGAGGAAAAAATTCATTTCCCTCTTGTTGAAACCGAGATTCGGTTCCACCTAGAGTTCGAACCTAGGAGGGCAGCTCACGCCTACTTCTCCCAAGCCGCCCCTTGGTGAGAGACCTGAATTTGAAAACTGACCATTGGCTCTAGCGTGGAGGTCCCACCTCACACCAAGAAGACTTTTTAGATCTCCCCCTCCCTAGCCAATGCTGAGCTAGGTGGCTTGGAGGATGAAGGAAGAAGATGTAGATTGGTGGAAACGGATCCCTCTTCAAGGCACCACAAGGGTCTATTTATAGATTTCTGAAAACGGTCTGCTAATAGCCGACACCCGCTGCTCTAAAATTACTAAAATACCCTGGGCTGGTATGCCAATAGCCAAACTCTGCTGTTTTGAACAACTATTTGCAGCCCACCGTGGGCAAAATGGCAAACCTTCAAGCCGGGCGAGACCATCAAACCAGACGAGAACAAGGGTCGGGGGCGGGTACCGGCCAGCCTCCCGCCGCACCCGCCCCCCTGAAAAAGGGCTGGGGAGGGTGTCGGCCTCCTGCCGCACCCTCACCCCATGAGGAAGGGTCGGGGCGGGTGTCGGCCTCCCGCCGCACCTGCCCCCCTAAAATGGGGTCGGGGCGAGTGTCAGCCTCCCGCCGCACTCTCCCCTTGAAGAAGGGTCGGGCCGGGTGCCGGCCTCCCGCCGCACCCGCCCCCCTGAAATGGGGTCGGGGCGAGTGTCAGCCTCCCGCCGCACTCGCCCCCTGAAGAAGGGTCGGGGCGGGTGTCGGCCTCCCACCGCACCTGCCCCCCTTGGAATGGGGCCAGGGCAGGTGCCGCCTCCCGCTGCACTCTCACCCTGAAGAAAGGTCTGGGCGAGTGTCGGCCTCCCGCCGCACCCGCCCCCCTTGGAATGGGGCTGGGGCGGGTGCCGACCTCCCGCCACACTCGCCCCCTGAAGAAGGGTCGGGGCGGGTGTCAGCCTCCCGCCGCACCTGCCCCCCTTGGAATGGGGTCGGGGCGGGTGACGGCCTCCCGCCGCACCTGCTCCCTTTGCCCCCTTAGCCTTTGGGCTCACTTGTCCCGAAAAATTGCCTGCTAATTGCTTTTAATATAACATGTTTTTATAAGATTCTCATACCGATTTTTCATATTTCTCTAGATGTCAATAACGAAAATAAACAAACTTTTGAAAAGATAGAAGTGAATGTTGGTAGTCACTTTGATATGGACATATTGCTCAATTCTAAAGAAAATTTAGCGAAATGAGCTCGTAGTGTTGGTAGGAGTTTGAGTTATGTAGTACCCACCAAATCGTAGGATAAGCTGAATATGCGATCAAAGCCTCGTGTATTTCTTGGTTGTGATAAAGTGGATAAATATCGAGAAAATCAGAACAAGAAAAGTTATGCAAGTAAAGAAATACAAAGAACATTATTAAAACATTGCGGTAGTTCATTCTCACTTAAATGGTAAAAAGAACTAATTATTGAAAAATAGAAGATTTATATATTATGTGAGACACACAATCATGAGTCCAACTGGAAGCACAAGCTTACACATGAAGATTAGATAATGAAGAGGGAAAATTGGTAGAACAGATATACAATTCATGGATCAAGCCATGCAAAACACTATTCACGGTGAAGAAGAAAAATAATGAAAATACCACAGTTATTATGACAATTTATAATGTGTAGGTGAAGTTACTAAAGAAATAGTTGGATGGAGAGATTCCTATACCATATTTATATATATAAGTCCATTAATGATACAAATTATGTTTCCTTTAACTAAGTATCAGCTACCAATAAATAATTGGAAAGATTGTTTTATGCATCCAGTTTCTATAAAGCCAAACAATTTGTTTCCAATAATTTTTCAGGTAGATTGCACATACAAGAGAAATCGTTATCGTATGTCATTACTATGCATTTTCAGAGTCACATTAACAAATCATATTTTTTTTTTGTTTTTCACTTTTATGTGAAATGAAATTGAAACAAGATATAAATGGGCCCTTATTGTTTCAACTTCATTCTACAGTCGAATTCTAAACTGAATGTGTTTTTGATGGATAGTGAGCAAACTTTGATGAATGTTTTCAAGGTTCTTTTCCAAAAACAAAGAAAAAAATTTATGTTAATTACATATATTAGAAATATTTTTGCAAATTACAAGAAATTTTTAAGCAAGGAAAAAACCTTTGAAAGCTTTATGGGTCCTTGGCAAAAAGTAGCAGATGCTCAAACAAAAAATGACTTTAGTATGTCATTAAACAATCATGTAGTTGATTACTCTAAAGATTATTGTGAAGTTGCAATGAATATCATGAAAACCTAGATACATCCATACAAAACATATTTTATTTCTAGGTAAATTGATTAATATTTTTATTTGGATAATTCAATCACCAACCGAGTTGAAGACGCACATAGTCAACATAAGGAATTTTTAAAGGTTTATCTTAGTAATTTATTGATTATTTGAAGGACCTTCGATCAAATGATCAAAATTCAACACACCAGTATTAAAAGATCATCTGGTAGTAGGTGCATTCATGTAAATAAGGAGTTTGTCGGTTCTTTGTAATTTATCAACTATTTAAAGGACCTTATAGGTCGTGTATCTCTCAAAGTTCTACAATGCATGAAAGAGGAGGTTGATGTGGTGAAGAGTGGAATGAAATGTTGCAGGGAAGATAAATATACACATGAGAGATGTACTATGAGTTTGCCCCGTGGATATGAGTTGGTTCATTATGTTGCTCAATCAAGAGCAATTCCATTTTGGTTTGTATATGGATATTGGAAACAGTTATCCTTACACATTAACGAGTAGAAAATTGATATTAACAAGTCGAATGGCATACACAATGAACTGGAGGCAATTATTCGGAAATTCAATTATACAAATGAAATACAAAAGGAGTTAAAATGTAAGTTGCATTAACTCATTAATCTATCAACGAGTCAAACACTGAGTCTTTAATTAAATTACATTTAAAAGGTAAGCCTGAATGGAGTAATTACAAGAAATTTAGCAACAACTCAAAATCCACAAAGCGTGATCCATCTCATTTGTAGTACGCCTTGATGGAGGAAATACAATTGAACAAAAAATAATGGCTCTTCCAATGTTCAATGCACACAAGCGAACTATTTATAAAATTAATCCCTTGCTATCAAATAATTTTTTGAATGACGTTCAGGTGCAACTGCCTTCTTATTGATCACATGATATTATAAAGGTTATTGATATACTTGGTGATGAGCATTGCAAATATAGGTAATTAGCCAAGCATTAAAGATTGTGAACGGTTGAGCACAACTCTGATTCGATCTACTTGAAGAAATTGAAAATCAAATTCTTATGTATTATAACATGTTTGGGAAAACAAGAAGAGAAGAGTTACTATGGCTTTTAAGTGCAATACAACTCCAGTAACTTTAGACAGATGGATGTCGATGTCAAATAAGGGATAATATAATATTAGTCCAACTATCTAAAATTCAATCATTCATATTTCCTCCGTTACATTCACCTCAATCGACAAAATCAAAAAGTATTTCCATAGGATTAATTTATCTATGATAATCATTTCATTGATCTTCGTATGCGCAATAAATGTCTGTTGCCTTTGATTTTCCTTCTATGGAGAAGGTATTGTGGAGAAATAACACAAACATCAAAAATTGTATTTGCATCAAAGATGGTAATGAATGATGACAGTATTGGACGAACAACCGCATTCATATATTTGAATGACTCTTCCTCCAAAGGTACGACAAATTTAATTCATATTGACTAAATTATGTGACTTGTGATATTTTAAAAGATAGATATATACTTGCTTTTGACAGTTTGATACAAGATATTGCGATATGCCAAGTGCGGCCGGTTAGACAATAAACATGTTATTGGGGGTAAGTTTAGTTTTTTTCTTCTCCTTAATTAATATGCTTGAAATATTTTACATTCTTTCAATTCTCTCGATTTCTATCTCTTTGCTAAGAATTGTGGTGGATCTCTTTGTTTATTTTTGCTATGAAAATTCAAGTTTTCAGATTTAAATTTTGGTTTTCACTCCATGTCAAACTAATTTGGGTCTACTCCATTAATTCTGAGGTGTGACCAAAATTTGCCACGTTAGCTGATTAAGGCTCTGTTTGGGGGGACTTATTTTTATCGGTCAAGCAGTTACGACTGTATGAATCAGGACTTAATTAAGTTCCGGTTCATGCTGACGTAACTGCTTGATCGGTGAAAATAAGTCCCCCCAAACAGAGCCTAAGTAAATTCTTTGCTGCTTTGATATTGATACTTGTTTCAACTCTCAGTAATCAACTCTATTTTCCATAGTTTTATCAGAGAAACTCCAAAGAATCATTTTCAAGTTCTTTCTTCCAGAAAGAAGAAAAGTTCATTGGGGGACAATACAAAGTGATTACATTTAACTCAAGCTCAAGCGCTCTATCCTAACTTAAGGTTGATTGAGCTTGACGTCGATCACCCGCGAACTCGAGCTAGTACCAATATATGAAAACACAAGAAATTCAGCTATCTATGTAGATCCCTTATCTTTTTTTACAAAAAATAAAGTATTTGTCACGGCCTTATACTGTTCTCCTTGTTGAGAGGCAGGAGCCAGATTTTTAAAGAGCTTTGGGAATTTCTGTCTTTCTTGTGGAGTCTTGACTAATTGTTTCATGGACATGAAAAATTTTCTTTTTCCAATTTTCATCATTTGTTCACTGGTTTAAACAGAAGTTATGTGTGATATGGCTGATCATTTTGTAATATTCAAGGTGTGCTCTTTTAACTGTGCTGGTTGGCAAGAGAAGTTTCTGATTGATATAGGGGCGGAGCTCCGTTCCCGTCACTCGTATCTATAATAAAAGTTTTATTTTTATTACTTAGATGAAAAAGGTACAACACACAGAAACCTGCCTTTCCATTTAAAAAGTCTTACCACATAGAAATCACCAAACATACAAAGCCACACAAACCGGATAAGGATCCTCTCCAGTTCGCGTGAATTGGAGGGGATTCAGTTCGCGGCATTGATCTCGCCTCCAAAATCGGACAACGGACCTCCACTCACGGCTGACCTGGCGAGTGGGCCCCGCGAGTGGAGTTTACTTCTTTTCTGCCGTCCGATTTTGGAGGCAAGATCATGACCGTGAACTGGACCTCTCTAGTTCGCGTGAACTGGAGAGGATCCTGATCCACACAAACCTGCCCTTCTACCATACATCATAAATAAAGAAAATAACACGTGGTTGTGCGACTAACCCGAGATGGAAGATATAAAATATATTTAGATCAAGTCTAAGAGAATTAATAGTTTTCAAAATGTCAAGATAGCCACATGCCAAGCGCCATGATGAAAGCTCCGCCACATCAACGGAATGTATCCACATGTCAAACAGTGCCCAAAGACAACATGCGCGAAAACCACAAGGGGAGCGTTTAGATTTTAAGGGTCTGCCCTTAACAACGCCCTTATTTTATTTCACATGGATCAATGAAATAACACTATATGATTTCTTTTAATAATTATACTATTTCCTTAAAATATGTTTTTTTTAAATAAAATATCAATGGGAAATGTAGTGATCTAAGGAATGAATACATAAGATGTTTAGTGTAATGTGTAATGTGCCACCTCCACTTGTATTAAGGGAAGCCACCTCTTTTATATTTTATTATTTTCCAATTTTATCTTATATATATGTTTTGTAAAATTTGATAAATTTATTTGAATTATTTTCTCATTGATTTATATGTACTAGCATCTATGACTATATATAATCATCACCCGCTCTCGATCTCTATCTTGAGTAGGCGTGCAAATAAGGTCCGATGGGTCCAGGCCGGGCCCAGACCCCCGGGCCCGGCCTTTTTTGTTGTCAGGGTCAGGCCAGGCCAATTAAAATTGGGCTCAGGCTGGGTCCTTGCCCTTGTAAAATATTAAGGAGGCCTAATAAGCCCACAAAACCGGACCCAAGTAGGCCCAAACGCCAATGTCTAGTTGTCATTTAGTAGCTAACGAGCTGCCAAATTGTAGCTAGTTGCTGCCAATAGCAAGTCGGGTGGCCAAGGAAGCTGGCTACCCAGCTTGGGTCATCACGCACCAGCAATTTAATGCTTGGGTGGCCCCAGCAGGAAAAATATTAATTTGGACTTGGGCCTGGTAGAGCCTAGGCCTGGCCCAAATCGGGCACTAGGCCGGGCTCTACCTAAATGAGGGGGCCTGGTGAGCCCCCTTAGTCCTGACCTAGCCCTGGCCCGGGCCTAACTGGGATCAGGCCTAATCAGGCTCAGACCTAGGCCAGGTAATCAGGTCTGGACTAAATTTGCACCTCTAATCTTAACCTATTTATCTCCTCCTCGCTCCACTATAAAGATAGAAAAACAATACTAAAAATAAGAATATTCCAAAATAAAAACCTTTATACATTTATGCCGCTTAGTATCCCAAGATCAAAGGGAGACTTTGAAAAGATCAAATCAAATTAATCTATAACTAAGAATAGTGTTGTAATATCCTTAATGTGGATCAATAAAAATGACAATTTCTTATTGAATATATTTGTATCTAAATCCCTAAATTAATGTTTGATAGGGTCTCCTAAAAGTGATTGGGGTTGCGTGTAGCCAACCGCCCACCCCTTTGATCAAGGTGGTGGATTATGACACGTGGCGGGCCCACCAAAAACTTGGAATACACCGGTGAATCATCCTAAAATCCCTAAAAAAAACAATCGCGTAGACAGCCGCCCCTCCTCTTTCTCTCTTGTTCGCAGAGACAGCCGCCGACCCCTCCTCTTTCTCTCTTGTTCGCGGAGACAGCCGCCGGCCCCACCTCTTTCTCTCTTGTTCGCGGAGACAGCCGCCGACCCCTCCTCTTTCTCTCTTGTTCGCGGAGACAGTTGCCGGCCCCTCCTCCTTCTCTCTTGTTCGCGGAGACAGCCGCCGGCCCCTCCTCCTTCTCTCTTGTTCGCGGAGACAGCCACCGGCCCCTCCTTCTCTCTTGTTCGCGGAGACAGCCGCTGACCCCTCCTCCTTCTCCCGCTCTCCTTATCCTTCCTCTTCCGATGGCGCAGGTGAACCCTAATTTTTTTTTCGGGAATTAAATATCTGCAATGAGCATGATGGTTGTTTAGTTCTGCATTATCACTCATGTCTTCCAAACATTACTGCAAAATACTGATGGAATGCTCATAGATTTCACTTTTTTTCTCGTTATTACTGCAAAATACTGATGAAATGCTCACAGATATACACTCTCTTTGTTAAGCAAGACTGAATTTCTTTTTTCTTGTTTACACTCTTCCAGATGTCTTCCTGCATATCAGTGAATTACATTTGATGGAGTTGCTGAATCATTAAGGTTGACACAAACTTGATTTCCTAGCTTCGGCGGTGCTTTGCCACGTAAAGTTTATTTTTTCAATGGAAGACATTACATTAGAAAATGATACGTCACAAAATCTTGAAGAGATTGATAAAGAAGTGCCTGAAGACTTCCAAACACAATTAGATGAACCCAAAGTTGGAATGACTTTTCTTTCATAGGCAGATGCTTATACATTTTACAACAACTATGCGTGGAGAAAAGAATTTAGTGTTTGAAAAGATCGACTAAATCGTAGAGTAGATGGTTCTATTTTGTCATGTAAAATTGTATGTAGTTATGCTGGCCAACGTTCTGAACATCCAACACATGTTACACAAAATCCTCAATGCTCACAAAGAACATCATGCAATTGTCGTGTTGATTTTAGAGTTAGTAGAGATGATACATGGACTATTTCTCATGCCAATAATGACCATAATCATAATCTTGTTAGTCCAAACAAAACATTTATGCTTCGTTCTCACAGAAAAATTTTGTCTGGCACACTCAATATCATTCAACAGTTGGACAAAGCTGACATTTCACCTTCAAAAGCATATGATTTTTTTGTTGAGGGAACATCAGGTTCACAGAATGTTGGTTTTTTGCGTATGGATCACAAAATTGCGTTGCATTCTAATAAGATGAGAAACTTCGAAAGGAATGATGCACAAAACCTTTTGGATCACTTTAGAAGAAAACAAATTGTTGATCCAGCCTTCTTCTACGTTGTCCAACTCAATGATGAAGGACAAATTTCAAATGTCATATGTGCTGATGGGAAATCTTTGACAGATTACTCTTTTTTTTGCGACGTTATTTGCTTTGATACCACTTTTAAAACCAACAGATACGATTTGCCATTTGGTCCAATATTAGGAGTAAATCACCACAAGCAAACAGTGATATTTGGTGTTGCTCTACTGAATGATGAAACAACTGAATCATTTGTTTGATTATTTGAAACATTTTTCCGTGCTGTTTCTTCAAAGCATCCAAAGACAATATTTACTGATCGATGTGCTGCAATGGCTAAAGCTATTTCTTTGGTGTTTCCATCCACGGCTCATCGGTTATGTTTGTGGCATATATTTGAGAATGCTGCAAAAAATTTGGTTCAAATATTTGCTAAAAATCCAGATTTTGCAAATGATTTTAAAAGAGCAATATATGAATCAAGATCGGAGGAACTACTACAAGAAACATGACAACAAATGATCACAACATATTCTTTGGAGGAAAATATTTGGTTAGAAGAACTTTGGAAGGTACGAGAAAAGTGGTCGGCATTCCATAGGGCAAGCTCTTTCTGTGCAAACATGACAACTACACAACGCAGCGAATCTATGAATAATCAGTTTAAGAGACACTTTGGTAGAAAGTTAACCTTTTTAAAATTTATTGAAGAATTCGAACTTGCTGTCAATAAATTCAGGGAGAAAGAGTTGTATGAAGATCATAAATCTAAAAATTTTACACCAAACGTTCGCGTGCCGAGCATGCCTATGCTGATGGATGCAGTTAAAGAGTACACACGAACAATTTATGCAGATTTTGAGGAAGAATGTCTAAGTCAAATATCTTGCATTTGTGAACTTGTTACTTCCAATGAGGATAGTCATTTCTACAGAGTTAGCCCACCCGAAGAATTTAAAGTGACATATGTCACTTACAATGTTAGTGATTATAGTTTGGAATGCTCTTGTAGGAAATTTGAAACTTTTGGTATTTTATGCATGCATGGCATGAAGGTGTTAACACATAACAAAGTTTTAATGTTACCTAGCCGATATATTCAGAAGAAATGGTCTAAATTTTCAAAGGATGGTTTACCTTACCAAACACAAAATTATAATTATGAGGATGTTTCTTTGCAATATGGTAGAGTATCTCGAAATGCATTAGCTTTGGCCATGAAGTGCTCAAGTTCCAAACAGGCTTTAGACATGTTGGAACGAGGCATAGAACAGATGAGTGTACAAGCAAATGATATAATGCAGGCAAATTATATCGCTGACATGGGTATGAGTGTTAATTCCTCGAAGATAGGGACTGCTGAACATTGTGTACAAATAAAACCTCCTCCAATAAAGAGTGGTGGTCAAAGGAGAAGGATTAAAAGCGTCCTAGAACGAGCTACTAAAAGAAGATCGTATAAAAATAACAGAAATTCTACTTCATCATCTGCAGTTATCGAGCAAGATATTCATGGAGTTGAAACACAACCTGAACCAGTGCTACATCAAATGGGCTTTATGGGTTTATTGAATCAAGTATCTTTTGGTTCACAAGACGTTTCAAGAAGACAAAATTTTTAATATTATTTCAGAGTTTAAGTTAGAGATGTTAATGTTTGTATTTTACTATTTTATGTTTGTATTTAGTCTTGCAATTAGAGATTACTGTTTTAAGTTTGTGATTTAACTATTTTAAGTTTGTGTTCTTAGTGTTTTATGTTTATATTGGGCAAATTATGTTACTGTATGTAGTTATGCTGATTTTGCGTCATGTTTTATGTTTGCAAATTATATAGCTGTCTCCGCGATATTTTAGGGATTTTAGAGCAACTCCAACCGTTCGGCTAGTGCATCTCGAAGTGCAAAATGCGCATCTCTGTCCTTGATCTTTTTATGTCGATTTAGGAACTGACGAAATCATTCGGCTTCACTTGTGTCACTTGTTGGTGCTGGAGTAGAAATAACGACATATTTATTTTCACATGTCCCTTTATGACGAACATCAAAGATAAGAATCCAATGCTGAGAATTCGTGAGATGAGAATTCGTCAACAGGGATTACTTCGTCGAGCTCAGCTCGACGAATTGTCGAGCTCAGCTCGACGATCGTGGAGCTCAACTCGAGGATCGTCGAGCTCAGCTCGACGATCACTGTCAGGTGTTCTTATCTCCGCACACCTGGGAAATCCAAAGCTGATTTTGTTTCGGGGGAGTTGCCCTCAAGCCCCCACCGGGGACGCTGTCCCCTAAACCCATGCCCGTTGTGGACCTCCGCCGGCGGCTGCCGCCCCTGGAGCCCCGCTGTCGTCGGCGCTGGATATGTCGGAGGGATTCACAATTCGATTCCTCTAAACTCACGTGAACGAACAAGAGAGAAAGAGGAGGGGCGGCTGTCTACGCGATTGTTTTTTTTAGGGATTTTAGGATGATTCACCGGTGTATTCCAAGTTTTTGGTGGGCCCGCCACGTGTCATAATCTTACATGGGTGTGTATAGAAAAAGCTATACACACCTGTGTATAACAACCGCTGTACAACCCCGTATTCGCAGAGTAGGGTCCATTCGGCAGGCGCTGGGCCAGTTTTATGTTTTTAAGCTTTTTAGAGATTTGAGACTCTTGGTGACCAATTTTGGTTTGGCCTTGGAAATATACTAGTAGGGGGAGGAAAAATCTACACCCCCCCGGGCTTGCTATGAGCGAGGTAGAAGCGGTACTCCGGGAGGAGGCCAAGGCCTCACCCCCCCTGCACCCCAGCCCTCTTGGGCGAGCTCGGTCGGCGGCCTGGAGCTCGCCCGGGCGCCCAGCCCTCTTGGGCGAGCTCGGTCGGCGGCCTGGAGCACGCCCGGGCGCCCAGCCCTCTTGGGCTAGCTCGACCGGCGGCCTGGAGCTCGCGCGGGCGCCCAGCCCCTTGGGCGAGCACGGCCGGCGGCCTAGAGCTCGCCCGGGCGCCCAGCCTTCTTGGGCGAGCTCGGCCGGCGGCCTGGAGCTCGCCCGGGCGCCCAGCCCCTTGGGCGAGCTCGGCCGGCGGCCTGGAGCTCGCTCGGGCTCCCAGCCCCTTGGGCGAGCTCGGCCGGCGGCCTGGAGCTCGCCTGGGCGCCCTGCCCCTTGGGCGAGCTCGGTCGGCGGCCTGGAGCTCGCCCGGGCGCCCAGCCCTTGGGCGAGCTCGCTTCGGATGTCCGAAGTGGGGTAAGGGGGAGGAGCATGGTTCAGCCTCCACCTCCCCCCTTTTGGACCTCCTGTTGCCATGTTTTTTCCCTAAGGGCATTTTGGACTTTTTAAACTCAGGACTTGGAAAAACTATAAATAGACCCCATTGGGTACCTTTGGAGGGGCATTGGCTTTTGGCTTCCTCCTCCCTAGTTCTCTTCTTGGTAGAGTCGAGAGAACTCTCCAAGGTACCCAACTCTCATTGGTAAGGGAGGGGAAGTGTTCTTGTGACCTTCCGGGTGTGTGGTGGGACCTCCGCGCTAGAGCCGAGGGTCTGTTCCTAGTTTCCAAAGTCTTTGGTCCGTGTCGTTCCCCCGAGTGTAGTAGGTGTGAGGTCACCCCTTCCCCAAGTGTCTAACTCCATAGAGACCAAGTTTTTGGTTTCAACATTTTTCTGATAAGGCAGAGGGCCGAGGAGTAGCTGGCCCACTACTTTGATATGTTCCAAGAGGAGATCCTGGATATCCAGGAGATGCCGGGGTATGCTCTCCAGATGGCCTTCACTGTTGGACTGAAGGAGGGCTTCTTCAAGATGAGCTTGACCCGGAAGACCCCCCTTTCTTTCGAGGAGCTGATGGAAAGGGCGAAAGAGGAGATAGCCATGAAGGCAGCCAACCCGGCCTTCGTGAAGAAGTTGGCAAAGTTGACAGAGGTGGAGTCAAAAGAGCAAGGTGGCTCAAGGTATCAGGAAGGAAGAAAGAGAGAGGAGCAGAGAGCTTAGGGGTTCCAAGGATGGGAGGGTCTGGAGCTAGGTTGGAGGCAGCAGGGAGGACCTGCCCAGGGTCCAAGAAGAGCTCTAATCTAGGGTGGGGGGGGGGACTTTCAGGGAGGCCAAGGAAGATACAACTTCCAAAGGCAAGCCCCTAGACAGCTCCTACCCCCACCGCAGCAAGCGATGACGATCGGTCAAAGGGAGAGGAGAAACCACACGGGAAGAGGAAGAGTCAGAGTAGAGTTACCCTACTGTGAGTTTCACCAGGAGGAGGGCCATGCAACAACTACTTGCCCCAAGTTCCAGGAGTTGAGAAGGACAAGAGCTCCGGCACCACAGCCTCCACAACCGTAAGATCCGGTACGGATTGAAGAAGTCCAACCCGAGACAGCAGGGGAGAGGTGTAGGACAGGGTTGATGTGGGCACCAGGGGAGGGATCCTTTGATGCACGAGGAAAGAGGGAGGTACACAAAGTAGATCATCTCTTGTAATGAACTTTGTTTACATTGTATCAACTATGATTAATGAAAAGGACTGTCGTAAAACATTTGTGACCAAGTTCTTTTAGCTCCGAGATGATTCCGCTGACCAGGCTCCCACTAGTTGACAGGGCAGGTTGATCTCTCGTGGAAGCTAAGTATTTTAGCTCCGGGATTATTCCGCTGACCAGGCTCCCACTAGCTGGCAAGGCAGGTTGATCTCTCGTGGAAGTTAAGTCTTTTAGCTCCGGGATGATTCCGCTGACCAGGCTCCCACTAGCTGGCAGGGCAGGTTGATCTCTCGTGGAAGCTAAGTCTTTTAGCTCTGGGATGATTCCGCTGCCAGGCTCTCACTAGCTGGAAGGGCAGGTTAATCTCTCATGGAGGCTAAGTCCTTTTAGCTCCGGGATGATTCCGCTGTCAGGCTCTCACTAGCTGGCAGGGCAGGTTGATCTCTCGTGGAGGCTAAGTCCTTTTAGCTCCAGGATGATTCCGCTGTCAGGCTCTCACTAGCTGGCAGGGCAGGTTGATCTCTCGTGGAGGCTAAGTCCTTTTAGCTCCGGGATGATTCTGCTGACCAGGCTCCCACTAGCTGGCAGGGCAGGTTGATCTCTCGTGGAAGCTAAGTCTTTTAGCTCCGGGGTGATTCCGCTGAATAGACTCCCACTAGCTAGCAGGGTAGGTTGATTTCTCGTGGAAGCTAAGTCTTTTAGCTCCGGGATGATTCCGCTGCCAGGCTCTCACTAGCTGGCAGGGCAGATTGATCTCTCGTGGAGGCTAAGTCCTTTTAGCTCCGGGATGATTCCGCTGAACAGGCTCCCACTAGCTGGCAGGGCAGGTTGATCTCTCGTGGAAGCTAAGTCTTTTAGCTCCGGGATGATTCCGCTGTCAGGCTCTCACTAGCTGGCAGGGCAGGTTGATCTCTCGTGGAGGCTAAGTCCTTTTATCTCCGGGATGATTCCGCTGACTAGGCTCCCACTAGCTGGCAGGGCAGGTTGATCTCTCGTGGAAGCTAAGTCTTTTAGCTCCGGGATGATTCCGCTGACCATGCTCCCACTAGCTGGCAGGGCAGGTTGATCTCTCGTGGAAGCTAAGTCTTTTAGCTCCGGGATGATTCCGCTGTCAAGCTCTCACTAGCTGGCAAGACAGGTTGATCTCTCATGGAGGCTAAGTCCTTTTAGCTCCGGGATGATTCCGCTGACCAGGCTCCCACTAGCTGGCAGGGCAGGTTGATCTCTCGTGGAAGCTAAGTCTTTTAGCTCCGGGATGATTCCGCTGTCAGGCTCCCACTAGCTGGCAGGGCAGGTTGATCTCTCGTGGAAGCAAAGTCTTTTAGCTCCAGGATGATTCTGCTGCCAGGCTCTCACTAGCTGGCAGGGCAGGTTGATCTCTCGTGAAGGCTAAGTCCTTTTAGCTCCGGGATGATTCCGCTGTCAGGCTCTCACTAGCAGGCAGGGCAGGTTGATCTCTCATGGAGGCTAAGTCCTTTTAGCTCCGGGATGATTCCGCTGTCAGGTTCTCACTAGCTGGCAGGGCAGGTTGATCTCTCGTGGAGGCTAAGTCCTTTTAGCTCCGGGATGATTCCGTTGTCAGGCTCTCACTAGCTGGCAGGGCAGGTTGATCTCTCGTGGAGGCTAAGTCCTTTTAGCTCCGGGATGATTCCACTGTCAGGCTCTCACTAGCTGGCAAGGCAGGTTGATCTCTCGTGGAAGCTAAGTCTTTTAGCTCCAGGATGATTCCACTGCCAGGCTCTCACTAGCTGGCAGGGCAGGTTGATCTCTCGTGGAGGCTAAGTCTTTTTAGCTCCGGGATGATTCTGCTTACCAGGCTCCCACTAGCTGGCAGGGCAGGTTGATCTCTCGTGGAAGCTAAGTTTTTTAGCTCCGGGATGATTCTGCTGCCAGACTCTCACTAGCTGGCAGGGCAGGTTGATCTCTCGTGGAGGCTAAGTCCTTTTAGCTCCGGGATGATTCCACTGTCAGGCTCTCACTAGCTGGCAGGGCAGGTTGATCTCTCGTGGAGGCTAAGTCCTTTTAGCTCCGGGATGATTCCGCTGTCAGGCTCTCACTAGCTGGCAGGGCAGGTTGATCTCTCGTGGAGGCTAAGTCCTTTTAGCTCCGGGATGATTCCACTGTCAGGCTCTCACTAGCTGGCAGGGCAGGTTGATCTCTCGTGGAGGCTAAGTCCTTTTAGCTCCGGGATGATTCCGCTGACCAGGCTCCCACTAGCTGGCAGGGCAGGTTGTATCTCTCGTGGAGGCTAAGTCTTTTTAGCTCCGGGATGATTTCGCTGACCAGGATCTCACTAGCTGGCAGGGCAAGTTGTATCTCTCGTGGAGGCTAAGTCATTTTAACTCCGGGATGATTCCGCTGACCAGGCTCCCACTAGCTGGCAGGGCAGGTTGACCGCTCGGGAGGCTAAGTGTTTTCACCCCGAGGCCATCACGTCACCCAGGCTCCCATCCGCTGGCATGACAGGTTGACCCCTCGGGAGGCTAAGTGTTTTCACCCCGAGGTCGTCACGTCACCCAGGCTCCCATCTGCTGGCATGACAGGTTGACCCCTCGGAGAGACCGAGTATTTTCGGCCCTATGAAGGCCACTCAGCGAATACGTTGGGTTGGATGTTTCTTTCCGAGCTTGTGCCAACCTCGAAAAGAGCGGGGATTGTGTACAACCCCGTATTCGTAGAGTAGGGTCCATTCGGCAGGCGTTGGGCCAGTTTTATGTTTTTAAGCTTTTTAGAGATTTGGGACTCTTGGTGGCCAATTTTGGCTTGGCCTTGGAAATATACTAGTAGGGGGAGGAAAAATCTACACCCCCCCCCGGCTTTCTATGAGCGAGGTAGAAGCGGTACTCCGGGCGGAGGCCAAGGCCTCACCCCCCCTGCACCCCAGCCCTCTTGGGCGAGCTCGGTCGGCGGCCTGGAGCTCGCTCGGGCGCCCAGCCCTCTTGGGCGAGCTCGGCCGGCGGCCTGGAGCTCGCCCGGGCGCCCAGCCCTCTTGGGTGAGCTCGGCCGGCGGCCTGGAGCTCGCCCGGGCGCCCAACCTTCTTGGGCGAGCTCGGCCGGCGGCCTGGAGCTCTCCCGGGCGCCCAGCCCCTTGGGCGAGCTCGGCCGGCGGCCTGGAGCTTGCCCGGGAGCCCAGCCTTCTTGGGCGAGCTCGGCCGGCAGCCTGGAGCTCGGCCGGGCGCCCAGCCCCTTGGGCGAGCTCGGTCGGCGGCCTGGAGCTCGCCCGGGCGCCCAACCCCTTGGGCGAGCTCGCCCGGGCGCCCTGCCCCTTGGGCGAGCTCGGTCGGCGGCCTGGAGCTCGCCCGGGCGCCCAGCCCTTGGGCGAGCTCGCTTCTGATGTCCGAAGTGGGGTAAGGGGGAGGAGCATGGTTCAGCCTCCACCTCCCCCCCTTTTAGACCTCATGTTGCCATGTTTTTTCCCTAAGGGAATTTTTGACTTTTTAACCTCAGGACTTGGAAAAACTATAAATAGACCCACTTGGGTACCTTTGGAGGGGCATTGGCTTTTGGCTTCCTCCTCCCTAGTTCTCTTCTTGGTAGAGTCGAGAGAACTCTCCAAGGTACCCAGCTCTCATTGGTAAGGGAGGGGAAGTCTTCTTGTGACTTTCCGAGTGTGTGGTGGGACCTCCGTGCTAGAGCCGAGGGTCTGTTCCTAGTTTTCAAAGTCTTTGGTCTGTGACGTTCCCCCGAGTGTAGTAGGTGTGAGGTCACCCCTTCCCCAAGGGTCGAACTCCACAGAGATCAAGTTTTTTGTTTCAACAACCGCGTTCCCTGGTGAGCCCCATTAGTCTTGACCTGGCCCTGGCCCGGGCCTAACCGGGATCAGGCCTAATCGGGCTCAAACCTAGGCCAGGTAATCAGGTCCGGACTAAATTTGCACCTCTAATCTTAACCTGTTTATCTCCTCCTCGCTCCACTATAAAGACAGAAAAACAATACTAAAAATAAGAATATTCCAAAATAAAAAACCTTTATACATTTATGTCGCTTAGTATCCCAAGAGCACTTGAATTGGAATATATAGATGCTCATAGAGAATCTTTGAGAAGATCAAAGGGAGACTTTGAAAAGATCAAATCAAATTAATCTATAACTAAGAATAGTATTGTAATATCCTTAATGTGGATCAATAAAAATGTCAATTTCTTATTGAATATATTTGTATCTAAATCCCTAAATTAATGTTTGATAGGGTCTCCTAAAAGTGATTGGGGTTGCGTGTAGCCAACCGCCCACCCCTTTGATCGAGGTGGTGGATTGACCCAATCAACCCCACTAACATCAAAACCGTCATCACCACCGCTAACGTCGCCTCCATGCCCGCCGTCATCGCTGTCGCTGTCGTCGATGCCGCCATGGACACCGCCATTGCTGCGGCCATCATTGCTGATCTTCTTCTCCGCCATCATCGCCGTCATGGCTGCCGCCACCATGGCCGCGACCATCGTCGATGGCCTTCTCCTCCGCTCGGTTGGTCTCCGCCATCATCGCCGGCCTCGCCCACCGCTTGCCGGCCTCCATCGTCGTCGGCCTCTGCCATCGTCGTTGGCCTCCGCCATCACCGCCAGCTTCCACCATCGTCGCCGGTCTCTGCCATCGCCGCCCACCTCCTCCTCCTCTCAGTCGGTCTCCGCCAACGCCGTTGACCTTCTCTTCCGCTCGGTCGGTCTCCACCATCGCCGCCGACCTCCTCCTCCTCTCGGTTGGTCTCCGCGATCGTCACCGACCTCTTTCTCCTCCGCTCGGTTGGTCTCAGACATCGTTGCCGACCTCCTTCTCCTTTGCTCGGTTGTTCTCCACCATCGTCGTCGAGCTCCTCCTCCACTAGACCGGCCGCCTCCTCCGTTCAGTTGGACTCTACCGTTGTTCAGCCCTCGTCATCCACCGACCAGCCTCTGACGCTGGTCGGATTTCGTCGCCGGCCGGCCCCCGTCGGCCAAATTCTTGGTCATCGCTAATTTTTCATCGTTCGATCTAAACGTAACCACCCACAACCTCCAGGCAATTTCATCCATCCATCTCGCGTAACCACCTCTCATAACCACCCGTAGTACTATAGTAGGCGGGTGCACATAGCCAAAATAATGGCCGGTGTGCAGTTAGTAATCATTCTGAAATTATTATAAATATACGCGTCCGGATCTATATCTGCGGATAGTCGCGTAACCATCATAACCATCCATAAAGCCTATAAATAAGACCATATGACATCTCCTTCATTCGTATCTTTTTCTCCTTCATCCTCCTTCCTCCATCTTATTTATCTCTTTCGAAGATCTTCATCATTTTTGAAGTTTTTTTTGAAGATTTTCATCTTCTTCCTCCATCTTTTTCATTCCCCTCTTCCCCTTCGAAGATCTTCAAATACTTCTTGAAAATCACATTCATCTTCGAAACTGCCTCCGAAGATCTTCATCTCTCTTCTTCGCCCGAAAAATACTCATACAAAATTTCTCTCTCCTCCTATTGCGGAATTTCTCTCTCCTCCACTTCTCTTCCTAGCCCCCCCCCCCCCCCCGCGTCGACTCCTTGCGCGCCTTCGCGCGCGCCGTCTCCTTGTGTGCGTCTCTTTCATGTGCGCTCCGCCTCCTAGCGCGCACTCGTGTGCTCCGCCTCATTGCACACTCGTCGATTCCTTGTGCGCTCCCGCGTGCATCTCTTTCTTGCGCGCGTCTCTTCTTTGCACTCTCCGCCTTCTCGTGCGCTCTCGCGTACGTTGCTTCCTTGTGTGCGCCTCATCCCTCCGCTCTCTGCGCCCACCCCTCTAGTGAGAGGTCCGCGCGCTCACCACTAGCAAGTGCCCCACGCGCTCACCTCCTGCAAACGCTCTGCACACTCTCCACCGACAAGCGCCCCACGCGATCCCTACCAGCAAACGCTCCGGCCGCTCTCCGCCAACAAACGCCCCGCGCGTTCTCTACCAACAAGCGTCATGCGTGCTTTCTACTAGAAAGCGCTTTGCGCGCTCTCCTCCGACAAGCGCCCCTTGCACTCACCCCTGGCAAGCGCCCGTGCGCTCTCCTCTAGCAAGCGCCCCGCGAGCTCTCCATCAGCCAGTCTGCGCTCTCTGTCATCAAGTATTCTCCAAGCACACCTCCGTGTGTTTCGCTCTCAAAACCATTGTAAGTGTTTAACGCCCTCAGCTCAGCAATGAGCCCACCAAACGTCAGCAATTCAGCAATTCATGCCTCCTCTAATTACAACTGGAGACGGTCCGTAGAGGATAGGACGTGCCAAGCGCGTCACATGAGCTTCCAAGCCCCTAGACATCAGAACAATTGCAATAAGCTGTCCATGCGTTCAAGAGCTATTAGAGGACTCCATAATACAACGAGCGCATCGCTCCCCGCAGCACATGAAGAAATAGTTAGCTTTGTGGGTGACTGGGTGGTGGATTATCACCTTCCCAGCCCTGCTCTCTCTCCTCAATAATTGTAACGAGAGGCGGGCTGTCGCCCACAAGTTATCAAAAAAACCATGTAACATCTCGTAGGCTAGTGTAGGTTTGGTCGGCACATATCCGTCCACGTTGTTTTTCACCCAGTTGACGGGTTTTTCATGTTAAAAAAATTGCCTTGTCAGTTTTCCCTCTTTTTGTGACTGTTTGCGCGTCCGGCCGCTCTCGGGCTAATGCTATTTAATTTAGTCTGGTCTATCGGAGGCTCGAGCGATCCACAATAGTTTGACGTCGTCTGTGGGAATCGAGTTCTCCAAAAGTCAAAAAAGACTCAGAAGACAGTACCAACCGCACAACAGTACTTGTGACTAGAGATCGTGGCAGGGCAAGCCGCCCACACTTCTGAAATACCAGTCCCCGGGGGGCACATCAATCCAACTCCCCCCCCCTCGCTTGTCAACCTTCTCCTCATTAAAGAAAAGTTTTCCAGTGCACCCAGACCATCTAGTGGGAGTAATGGAGGCTCAGCATCACTACGACCATCCAAAAGCATCGGACATCAGACATGCTATAGAAAAGCTCATGCGCGATGAAATTCACACCATGATTGTTGAAGAGCAGAAGCAAGTTGGGCGGGATATCATTCACGGTCCCTACTCACTGTTAGCACCAGAAGTCCAGACGCATCCCATCCCCAACGGCTTTAAGCTTCTGAATCTTTAAGTGTTCAACGGAACGAATGACCCGCAGGATCATATCGACCATTTTTCCACCATCATGAGGATTAGCGATGCACAACCTCGTATTCGCTAAGCGGGACCCCTTGACGAGATCGAGGGCCCTCATGTCCAAGCAGCCTAAAGTAGGCGAGAAGGGTAGGAAGACCCGCACACGCCCGAAGGGAGTATAGGGCTCTCGTCAGGGCAGGCGAAAAGGCTCTCGCTAGGGAGGAAAGGGCTCTCGCTAGGTCTAGGTGATATTAAGTCCCTGTCCAAAATTCAAAGCATTTGGACCAAGGGTTAGGTGTGGGAAATTATTTAAAAAAATCTGTCCTACATATAGGGCCTACCCTAGAACAATGGCCCTACAGGTCAGTAGCCTTGTCCTATAATTTTCCATAACATATCAAACTGTAGATAATAAAAAGGCCTACATCATTTATATTGATCATTTTTTATGAACATTCCCCTAAAGGGCCTAAATAATTTTTAGAATGAATCTGTCCTAGTTTTAGGACATACCCATATTAAAATGACCCTACAGGTCTAGGTTCCCTACCAAATTTTCACCAGAGCATATCAAATTGTAGGTATTTAAAATACCTACAACTTTCATGTTATAACCTTTTTCAGGAGGTGTCTAGAAGTGGTCTTAATTTCATTTACAGTGAATCTGTTTAAATTAAATACAAAAATAATTGAATATAATAAATCATTAAATCATATTTTAGGGTTGCACGGATCTTAAAGCAGATCCGACGGGAGCTGTACTTCATCTTCTCCAAAACGCCAAAACCAGAACCGTGGAGGGTGGTGTTCACGGGGCTATTCCCGGCCACTAGGGGCGGCGCCACCACCGGGGATTCACTCCTATATGTCCCCGGTGGTGGGGGCTGGCCTTGCCGGCGATTAGGGCGGCCGGAGGTGGCGGCGCCACCCTACCCGAGTCCACCAAAAACTCCATTAAAATGGTGTTTTTTCTAGGTTTGCACTCCACCCGACCGGCTCGTTTGAGCCCGGGCTTACTCCTAACATGTCTAAGATCTAAGCATGAGAGAAAGGGAGTGAGGGAGGACCTGAGTTTGGGCACGAATGCGGGTTGAACGGCGGGATGCCATGGTGGCGGCGGTGGCGGCGTTTCTCTCCTTGGTGGCTCCGGCAAGCCTCTCTCCCTCCTGCTATGGTTTCGAAATTGGTCGCCCCTCTCTCCTAAATGAGTATATAAAGAGGAGAGGGGGAGAGGGGGCGGTTTTCTTCAAGAGCCAAGGCACCTCTTCATGGTGGGGGTGGTTAGAGGAGAGAGAGTGTGTGAAAACTCCTCTTGATGGCCGGGAAAAGGGTGGGGGGAAGAGGTGTCAACCTCTAGGTGGCTGTGGGCCCCTCTTTGGCCGAGCCCCATGCCTCCTCACTCTCTAAAACCACCCCTTCACTTCCACCACCTTTTCTCTCTCCTATATTTAGCCTATTTCTCACTTCTTTCTCTCTCCTAGTCACCCTCACGATTTCTCTTTCCCTAGAAGTCTAAAGTCAGCCCATAAAATGAATATTAAATCCTTAAATGCCATATGAGAGGGGGGCTCACCATTCTACCATGAAAATACCCCTTATTCTCACTTTCTCTCTCCTAGTCAACATGTTGGCTAGCCTAGGATTTAGGGTTGAATTGGTCAATTTGACCTTCGGAGTCAACATCAATAGACCCCTAGGGACCCATTGACCTCCCCTAAGGCCTAGGTATGGTTAGGTATGGTAGACTTGGCATAACGAGGGTGAGTTGACCTAAGGCAGGGTTACTTTGGCCTAACTAGGGCTTAAGTTGACTTGGGTCAACTTAGCCACTAGGTTTGCACCCAATGGCTCCTTGGTGACCCATTGATCTCATATTAGGTCTAGGAATGCCTTGGAGTCAGATTGAACCCACTAGGCCACCAAAAATCAGGGTTGTAAGATTTTACTATTTGCAGCCCAAGTGAGTCTCAACTAGCTAATTGGGTCACTTGACCTCCTAGGTTCAACCTAGGACTTGTTATGACCTAGGCATGTTCAAGTCACTCCTAAGGGGGGGTCTAATTTGAAAATGGGATGTTACATCATAGTCATCCTCTTCTCAGCACCTCTATGACCAACATACTCTATGCAATCTAGAACAAGGTGGCACTTCGCCGGCCCAAGATGATCGCTCTAAACAAGGGAGATCAATCGCAGCATTGTAAGTTCCACCGCGACAAAGGACACGACACGAAAGACTGTGTGAAACTGAAGAAAGAAAACGAACGCCTCCTTCACTAAGGGTTTCTGAGAAGGTTCTTGCAAAGAAGAATGTCGAATCATTCAGCGTCACTCAGGCCAATGAAGGATCAACCACCTGCCTATTAAAAGGGACTGGGGTCAACTCCTAGAGTAGTCAACATGGGAGAACGGCTCCCCCTGCGATCACGGAACTGTGACAGCATATCTTCTCCTACCCAGTTGGCTTTATCTGCACTAAGACATTTTTAAAGATTTTGTACTCTATTTTTACAAGTTGTTGATCTAACTCCATTTATTTCATATGCTTCAGATAATGAACGTTTGGCTGCCACCGCCAGGGGCCTACTCCATTCGCGGCCGACACCCATCTAATAAGGTAAGGTCATAAGACCTACGCCTGACACCGCCAGGGGACTGCCTCCTTGGCGTTCTGCGCCCACTAAGTAAGGTAAGTAGGGGTGTAAGCCAGAATCAACCAAACCGCCTAACCGAACCGAATCAAAATAAATTACACGGTTCAGTTTGGTTTTAGTAGCCCATGGTTCCGTCACGGTTCCAATATTTGAAAAACTGTGTGGTTCGGTTTGCTTCACGGTTCAGAGTGTCAAACTGAACTGAATCAAGCCGAACCAAGCCATATTAGCTTTAATTATATTTTATTTTATTATGGATACTTTATTTCATAAGCTCTAAGCCTAATTTATTAAAAATAAACAATATAATTATTAACTTTTACTATTTTATGCTGAGTATAATATATTAATTAAGTCTTGATAGCACAGCTATTTTTAAGTTTAAATTTTTATTTTTATTTTTAACATTAACATTTTTCATTGTATGATAACTTCATGATTCAGTGTCATTTTCTTTCTATAGTATGATCAAAGAGAGAAATTATCCTTGATTAACCACACAAGGTCTATACATATATCGAGATATAAAATCTGTTTGTGATTTTTTTCATTATGACGATAACTTCGACAATGTCTTGGTCTGACATTAATACCCTCACCAATGCCAGTATTGTTCTTGTCAGTTTCCAGTAGCAAATTTCTTTTCTTTTATTGAACCACTCAAACTGAATCGAATGGAACAGTTCGATTCGGTTCGGTTCCAATGGTCTCCGCAGTTCTGTTCGGTTTGGTTTCAAATTTTTGGAATCACACATGGGTGGTTCGGTTAACGGTTTTGATCAAAAATCAAACCAAATCAAACTGTTACAACCCTAAAGGTATGGTCGCAATACCTAGGTCTGCCACCGCTAAGGACCTGCCCCCTTGGCGATCGGCGCCCGCCAAGTAAGGTAAGGTCATAAGACCTATGTCTGCCACCACTAGGGGCCTTCCCCCTTGGCAGTCTGCACCCACCAAGTAATGTAAGGTTGCAAGACCTATGTCTTCCCTCACTAGGGGCCTGCCCCCTTGGCGATCGGCGCCCACCAAATAAGGTAAGGTCGCAAGACCTATGCCTGTCACCGCCTGGGGTCTTCCCCCTTGGCAGTTGGCGTCCACCAAATTAGGTAAGGTCGTAAGAACTACGCCTACCACCGTTAGGGGCCTGCCCCCTTGGCGGTCAGCGCCTACCAAGTAAGGTAAGGTCGTAAGACCTATGCCTACCGCCGCCAGGGGCTTGCCCCCTTGGCTGTTGGTGCCCGCCAAATAAGGTAAGATCGTAAGACCTATGCCTTCCACCGCCTGGGGCCTGCCACATTGGCGGTCGACGCCCATGAAATAACGTAAGGTCGTAAAACCTACTCCTTCCTGTAAGACCTCATTTTTTTGCTACGCTACTAGGTCTTACGCCTAGAACCGCCGCCTTACGGTGACTCCAACTATCAAGTTAGACGCCACCGCACGACGCTGATCCTGCCGGCTAAAACGATCACATCACAGTAGGTCAACAAAAGAGAAGTAATACAAGTCCATAGATCACAGCTCACGATCAATATATATATAAGAGCAATAGTCCACGATGAGTACAAAATATGAAAGAGAGTAGAAAAAATGGGCTTAAGACGGTACATGTCTAATACAAATGATCTCTCTTTCACAACTCACAACATCTAAGCGGAAGCAAACTGAAATCCATCCTCGACCTGTCGCCATGTAGTAGTGGTAGAGCAAAACAACTGCTCTTCATGTCCTGCCTCTTTGTCTTGTCGGTGTTGATGCTCCTACTGCTCGGTCCTCTAAAATGATGTGGTCCACCGACTATTAGTCAAAACACTAAGTCACTATCATCCTCGCCTCACCCCCCCCCCCCCCCCCCCCCCGCGCGACTCCTAGGCACCGTACGGGGAGGAGGAAAAGAAAAGATATTTAAGTTGGAGAATGAACAAGAGCAGGTGACAACTATCCTAGCAGGAGTATGTACAAAGGAACTATAACAATGAAGCAGTAATATAAACAAAGTAAAGTACTGAGAAGTAAAAATAGTAAAGTGAACAAGCTATATTAAAAGTAACATTAATTTATAAGAATGCACATACAAACTTATAGATTAAGGGGTCGTTTTGCAAAGCCTATCGTATAAAAAGTCTCATACTAATTTATACGATAGTGGTAGGGGGTTAAATGTAATGATGATATGATATGTTATGTTATGCTGGTTTAATGTCATGTTCATATAAGTGCAACACACACGACTTCTATGCGCACAGACCTTTAATCTCCCTAGTTTTGGAAGCTAGCTTCACTCCTAGGAGCCTCCGTAGTGGCCAACGGAGACAGTGGGTTGGGACACCCCACTCCTAGGCGGGTATCCGCACTACCAGGCCTATCCCATACGTAAACCTCTGAAGGACACACCAGAGTCACCACATACTAATGCTGGCAAATCCACTAGTCTTTTCTGTGGCTAAGTGAGAACCACACTTGACGAGTCAATGTATCGACGTCGGTGCGAACGACCGTCTAATACCAAAGACCCACCACCTTTATGCACATGCAACCATGAATTCTTGAGCCATCGGATCCCCGGACTAACCCGTCCGTCACAACAACCTTCTGAGCCACTAGCTCCCCGGACTAACTAGTCCGTACTTATCACCTCCGAGCCCACAGCTCGTGAGTTTAAACCAAACTAGCCTCCCGTGACCACGGGGTGAGTGAAAGTGAAGTACTTAGAATTACTAGTTGCTCTTTAATCATTTTAGTCTTACGGTTTAAGGTAAACCTTGGACTGCCCAGGGCATTCCCTCTAAAAGACTCTCGAGGGCATTCTCTCTGAAGGACTCTCGAGAGCACTATGAACTAGGATAGGCTGAAGCCCAAAGCTCCCTTTCACAAGGTATTTATTATTGTTTGTATTTACCAATGTCCTAAACTCTCTTAGCATTACACTTGAACTAACTCTAAGTGTATTTAGCCTCTTTCTCCGGGAAAAGACGATCCACCGTCAATCCCGAACACAACCTTGCCCCTAATCCACCAGGCTCTCACATCCTGTCTTCCATTGGTAACCTTATTCATTATCAACCAGAACAGGTACACTAACTACCTCATACCAAGGTTCACATGTTTCCCTAATTCTACGGTTTTGCTGTGTACAGACCTAATGGACTATATGATGTGCATGAATGGTGATCCCTCCAAATATTCATTCAAATGATCTAAGATTATTATTGGGGCTCTATCATGATACTTTATGAATAAATCCAGAAGGTTATAATTTTCCTAATTTATTTGGAATTTATTATATTTTCTAAAAAATCAGGTCTCATATGCTTTTGAACACCAAGTACACTTTTCTGAATAAGTATGGCCTTAGAAAAATTAATATAATTTTGTAGCATCAAAATAATAGTAAAACTCAAAAATCTTAATTTCTAAAAAGGATTTGACCCTCAACAAATTATTGGATAAATGACCACAATAATATGATAAATAGGGAAAAATTAAGCCAACCATCCAAAAATTATGAAAAAATTACCAGATGATAAATATGACTAGAAAAGACTACTGACCAAGAATTATGATTTTCCAACTCTAATTGATAACATAAATGAATTATTTAAAAATATTTAACTAAGGGCACTTTGTGAAGGATCCTATATGAAAATTCTTCCAATATTTTTATAAAAATTCACAGAGCATGATTATGTTCTAAAATGGTTTATTACCAAGTTTAACAATTTTACAGTAAGTAAATAACCCTAAAGTAATTATCTTGTGATTGAATCAAACTTAGGGTTTGTGAATGAAGTACTAAAATTATATATCAAAAAATTCACAATAAAATTTCTAGGGAACAACATCATCTAAATAAGTTTACTTCCTAAGTTTCATGAGCATCCAAGGTCATTTAAGCATGTACATAAATATCGAATCAAATGTCTTAATCTATCCATAACTATTTTAAAGAGGGTGTAAGTTCCTAAAAATCCTAAAACCATTTACTAGAGTTTATTTTCACACTAAGAACTCATCAACCAAGTTTCAAGACAATCCAAGGACATATGATCGCATGTCCTTCAATAGGCTCCAAATCTCAACCCTAGGGCTTATACTAGGGTCCTAGGGTATCTCCACCCCAAACCACCTTAAATATCTTGTGGGGGTGTTTTAGATGACCTGTAGTCTTTTTGGATGAGTGCCACACAACCCATCAAATACACACTTGCCCTAATTTTCCCTTTAGGGACCAAGTCACATCATTCCATTTCATTCTTTTTGGATGAGGATTGCCATTTAATAAAATTATACATGATTTATTAAACTAAAATTATAGAAAAAACCTTTTTGGATATGTCATCAAATACAAAGTATTTGGATGAGTAGATTGGTGACATAGAAACTTGCCCATATTGAGTATTGTGGTAATTTTCCCTTAACACACACAACAAGAATAGGGACCAAAGTTTGGTCTTGGGTACATCATTCCACCAGGATGAGTTGATAGGTGTCCTCAAATCAACCCCAAATGGGCTGCCACCAGAGTTTTGACAAGGCTTCAGAACCAGATGGAGAACTTTTGAAGGGAGTTGACTTTTACAGCGGGAAAAGAATAAAGAAAAAGGTAAGATGTCTTCTCTGTTCTCATCAATAAGAGAAGCAAAGTGGATTGTTGATTCAAAGCTCCCCCTGAGATGAGATGGTTCAGGATGAAGCTTTGCACAGGGTGATAGGCCTTCAATGGAGACTGCTCCCAAATGATTATTCAGCAAGGCTAAATGTGAGTTGTCTTGGAGAGAATATGAAGCCTTGATGATGATCTTCCAGTAAGCCTTCAGACTGATGTAGAGAAGTTGTCTCTTCAGGCTTTGGAACAGTAGATCTGAGAAAAACTTTGTTGTACAGGTATGTTAGTTCTTCCTGGACTCTGATTCCTGTATCTTATTTTCATGTATTCTCTCTCTCTTTTTCTATCTTGATCTACTTTTGGTATATATTCTGTAAAGAGCAACGGACATTTGAATTCAGCATTAATTACTGCTTCCTTTTGATATCCAACGGCTATAATACTCATAAAAGATTAGTCCTTTAATATACTGTATTGGAATAAAGCTGGCTTTGATAGGACAAAAGATATCCTGAAAATCCGCCTGGAAACTTGCATTTAATTTCTGGCAGAAAATCGAACGGAGCTCGGAGAACGTCGACCAGCTCGACGTTCCAGTATGAGCTTGGAAAGCGTCGATGAGTAGCTTGGACTAAAACGTCGATCTCAGCTTGATAAAACGTGACCGCAGCTCGCACAGAAATTTGCTCGACGATCTCGACCGGAGCTGACGTTAACCCTGAATTCTGTTTTCTTCTGGTATTTCTCTACTGATTTCTCTTGGCTGATTTCTTCAATCTCTGACCAGCCTCTGACTTAGCACAACTTATGACCCTTAGCTATACATTGTGGTCAATCTAATAAACTTAAATCATAGTGATCCTGACCCAAATCCAAATTAGGGTGTTCCAACAACTTACCCAAAGGGTCCAAATTAATTTTAAAATAAACTAGACCTCCAGGGCTACAACTTTGATGTTAACTATCTTTCCAGAAAAGGCCTCCAAGTATTTTTAATAATTAATTTAAAACACTGCAAATAGTGTGACATAATGAAATGAAATGAATTATTATTAATCCCTAACTATACATCCAGCGGCATGAATCTTGGCGCAAGATGGACGACATCCCTTCATCATCCCCAGCGTGCCAACGACCCAGATTGCCCCGTCCTGGGCCTTCTTTGCCCGTGATTTCCCGGCCACTCGGCCACCTCCCTGGCCGGCCACCACCACCACCACCTCCGTTGAGGCGGTGGCATTCGCTGGGCGACAGTACGGCCATCGGAGGGGATGTTTCTAATGAACCCAAGTGGTATAAAACCCATGAAAATTTCAGAATTTTTTTTCAATTGAGCCTGATTTCTCTCCTAATTGATCTAGGATACTAACACAAGGGGGAGGAGAAGTGGACCTTTTGGGATGGCTGAAACCTTACTGATCATCGTGACGCCATTTCTGGTGAAGGTGGTGTTAGGTGCTCTACAACTTCTACACCAGAGGTCTCAAAATATTCAGGGGAAGAGTGAAAATGATTGTTCTCGGTCTTGGGAAGCTTTTAAATGAACCAAAAGGGGGAGGGGAGGGGTTAAGCTTCAATGGCCATTAATGGCCATTAATGGCCATTTTCGGCCATCATGAAAAGCTCTGAATACAGTCACCTAGGGGCTGGTTATGGCTGTTTGATTCCTTTAAACTGAAGGCGGGAGATGTACCAGGTCATTGGAGATGAAGAGAGGAGGCCTTTGACCTTCTTTAGCCATGAATGACCTCTTCCTTTCTCTCTCCTCCATTAAAGGGGAAGTAAGCTTTCTCTCTTCTAGTCACTATTTTCAGAAAATGAATGACATTTTAGATAATTTCCTGCCTCCTAAAGCTAATGAGCCACTCAAATTGGGCTTTGCCCAAGTGAGTTGGGCTAGGTTGGGTCAACTTGAGCTAGTTTGACCTATTTTAAGGTTGAGTTGACTTTGGTCAATTTGACCTTTTGAGTGTACCCCAATGGGTCCTTAGTGACTCATTGGTCTCCTCTAAGGTCAAGGGAGACTTGGGTAGGGTTTGTTTGACACCTTAGTGGTCACTTGACCCTTATTAGGGTACTTTGACCATTTTAAGGTTTAGGTTGACTTTGGTCAACTTGACCACTTGGGTTGACCCCAATGGGCCCTTAATGGCACAATGAACCTCTTAAAGGGTTAGGAAGGTCTAGGTGGGGCCATTTTGGCAAGTTGGAGGTCCATTGGCCCTAGATAGGTAGGCCACTTTGACCATTTTAGGGTTAGGGTTGACTTTGGTCAACTTGACCACTTTAGTTGACCCCAATGGGTTCTAGGTGTTCCAAGGGACCCCCTAATGGATTAGGGATGTTATGGCGGGATCAAAGAGTCATGGTGAGGCCTTAAAGTCAAACCCTAGGTTAGGTAATTGGAATGTGTTATTTGCAAACCAAGGTGATTTTTACCTTCATGCCCATGTTCACCTGGTCTCCTTGAGCTTTCTAGAGTTTTGTCATGACCTAGTCATGACAAAACCACTTCTAAGGGTCTAGTTATTTGACAGATATTACACTACCACCGTCAGGGGCCGGTCCCCTTGGCGGTCTGCGCCCGCCAAATAAGGTAAGGTCGTAAGACCTATGCTTGACACTGCTAGGGGCCTGCCCCTTTGGTGGTTGGCACTCACCAAGTAAGGTAAAGTCGTAAGTCCTACACCTGCCATCGCTAGGGGCCTGCTCCCCTTGGCGCTCACTACCCTCCAGATTATGATAAGGTCATGAGACCTTCGCCTGTCCCTCAACGGGCAAAACCTACACAAGATTAACAACAACCGACACCATCAGGGTAGCATACCCGCAAAAAACAAATAAATGGCACCCAAAGCGCAACAACAATACAACACTCAGTACAAGAATGAAGGGACAAGCAACACCTAAGGGTACAATGATACAAAATACGAGAGCTATGCCCCATCCATATCGACGTCAAAGTGCCTACACTCATTCTTCGGAGAGATCTCTAATACCCAATTTGTCTATGTTGTAACAACGAATGTGCACCACCATGTGCAAGATCTAATGACCTTATCGCATACCACCCATTCAAACATCAATTTGCTTCACGATTGATAAGGAGCACAATTGCATCAGCCCCCCTGCAAGCAACTTCACACTACCTGGTAGACAAAAGCTTTGCTCTCAAGTCATCACAAAAGCGACGAATGCACACAACATATCTCATGCAACGCCGCGCGCACATTGTGAATCGCGCACACAAAGGATCAAGCGTGTAACACCCCTATCTGTCACATAGTATATAACAGTAGGTCCGGCCGGGGCCCGACGCCATATACTACGGACAGACCGGTTGGTTACGTATTGAAACCATTCAACCAATCACAACGTCCTACACAACACCTAGCGGAAGCAATTATTAAGTTGCACAATTAAGAACCCTGCTAGCATGAATGTCCACTAAACCAAACACAAAGGAATGTTTAATACATGAATAACGGCCTTATAGCCTTACAAGAGTTTGCTTAATAAAAATATCTTCCATACCACGGCACGCAGGCCGGTCACACATGAGTACAAAAAGGAAAACACTCAACAATTGGCCTTCGAGGGTCGGCACAGCAACTTGGGCTTTAGCCCGCTAATTACCTCTCGGCTCCGCAGCACCTGCAAGCAACAATCCACCGCACGGTGGTAAACAAAGGCAACGGTCAGCTATGCTGACCAAATTATAACGATTCTGCCCCCAAACCGGGGCGGCAAAGCTTCTTCCCTGCACTTATTAGCAAAACAAGCAACACAGCAAAATAAGCATCACATCATAGGTGCACGCTCACACGGCCGTACACCCCATGCTCTCAGGGCACTTACTCGGCGGGCCAGTCTGAACCCCGTCCGGTCCTTGACTCCGCTACCACCCCCAGGATGGCAACCTCGTGAGCATTTAGTCCTTTCAGCCGTAGCCTAGACTCGATCTCCAAACCTCGGTAAGTCTCACGTAAAACTTTAGGTCACTTTAACCGAGAAGGTGGAGCGGGTAGGGGTCCACCAGTCCGTTGCTCACCCCGCCGTTGCCATTTGGCCTTTGACGCGGACTAAGCTTCCCCAGTCCCAAATACCGTTCAAACATGGTACATAGCCCCGCTATGTACCCGGTTGGCTCCCAGGCCACCGATATGACAGAACTGTGTTTCCGTCCAAAATTTCCGGGTGCACCTCGGGGTTCATCCCCAAGGATCCATGATGCATTCAAACATGGTACATAGCCCCGCTATGTTCCCGGCTGGCTCCCAGGCCACCAACATGGCAGAACCTCGCTTTCGCCCAAATTTTCGGGTGCACCTCGGGGTTAATCCCCAAGATTCCCTGATGCATTCTACCGCATAACAACCCCAAAACAATCAAAATGCTCGGAGTCTTCTCCGGCTAAAAATGCACATCAAATCATCACCGATCTGGAAAACACGTCCGGGTAGGCTTCACACAGCATGCCTATGTCCGTACTACGATTCTGGACTCTAACAAGGGGGACTTCACATATCTACCCCAAGGAATACCCCGATCTCGCCGCACACTCGCGGGAGAGGGGTTTTCCCATGCAAAGGAAGAAGAGCTTCACATGCTCAAGAAGAGAATCGTTACCCTTTCGCTTTTCCTCGGCGCCATGACGATCTAGCCGGATGGAAAGTACCGTATCGGCCTCGCCTTCGCGGATCCGGACTCGGATCGTGATTTGGAGCTCCGAAGCTCCGCCGGTGACCGGATCTAGCTTCTTCTTCTTCCTCCAAGCTCTCTCCTCTCTCTAACTCTTAGAGAGAGAACCAACCAAAGGGAATGAGGGTTTTTAAACCCTATTCCCGGATATAACATCCCAGCAACAGCCCTGAGCCGTCGGATCCCAAACCAAGGAAACGAACGGCCACGATTCAGCCCAATAATACAAAATCTGGGCCGAACACGGGTTGCAACACGGCCGTGTGCCTGGCCGTGTCACCCACTCGTCGTCTGGACCGACTCAAAAACCAGCACACGACATTCGACACGGCCTCCGACACGCCCGTGTCACATGTGACACGCCCGTGTCGACGACAGCGATCACGGCCGCCAACTCAAGGTCGCGGACTGGATAATTCCATTCATGCACTTTTAGCAGACGCAATCCATAAGCTATCACGCTCCCAAGCTGCACCAGCACGCAGCCCAAACCACTACCCGAGGCGTCACAATAAACCTCGAAGCCCTCGGTCCCACTCGACGAACTAAGCACTGGCGCCGTGGTCAACCGACTCTTCAGCTCTTCAAAAGCTTGCGCACACTCATGCGCCCACACAAAACTCTGATCTTTCCTTGTCAAAGTCATGAGAGGTAGTGCTATCCGCGAGAAGTTCTCCACGAAGTGCCTGTAAAAGCCGGCAAGCCCCAGCAAACTCCGGACTTCCGCTACCGAAGACAACACAGGCCACTCTCGTATTGCAACAATCTACGCCGGATCCACCGCAACTCCTTCCTCACTGACTACGTGACCAAGGAACGCCACTGAAGATAACCAAAACTCGTCTTTGGAGAACTTTGCGTATAGCTCGTTCCTCCTTAGCATCTCCAAAACCAAACGCAGATGCTTGAAGCGATCTTCTTTGCACTGCGAGCACACCAATAGGTCGTCAATAAAGACGATCACAACATGGTCTAAGTACTCCCTGAACGTTCTGTTCATCAGATCCATAAACACCGATGGCGCATTAGTCAGCTCGAACGGCATGACCATAAACTCGAAATGTCCATATCTTGCGTTGAACGCTGTCTTTGGGATATCGCTTTCCCTGATTCTCAGCTGATAGTAACCAGACTTAAGATCCAACTTTAAGTACACCGATGACCCACCCAACTGATCAAACAGATCGCCAATTCTTGGGATCAGGTACTTGCTCTCTTTTATCAACTTGTTCAGTTCTTCATAAACGATTCAGAGCCGCAAACTCCCGTCCTTCTCCTACCCGAAAAGGACCGGTGTGCTCCAAGACGACAAACTTGGACGCACATGCCCTTGCTCCAGAAACTCTTCCAGTTGAACTTTCAGTTCTGCCAACTCATTAGGCGTTAACTGATATGGAGAGCGTGACCCAGGTTTGGCACCTGGCGCCAGCTCACTCGAAATCGATCGCTCGCTACGGAGGGACTCCAGGGAGCCCATCAGAGAAACACATCAGGATATTCGGATACACACAAGATACTACCCAATGTAGGCTTAGGCTTCAAAGCCTCCCATGGTGGCAGTAACGACGCTTGCACGTCGAATCCCTGACCCCTAAACCGTAATCTTGCTACACAGAAACTCTCTTCGCGCGCATTGAACATCCATTACGCCACAACGCATCCAATTTGTCCTTTGCCATCGAAGAAGGTTCTTCCATGCACGATATAAATCCTTTGGACAAAAGGAGCGTGAAGCTTCCGTATCGAACAATGCTCTCGCCGGATTGCCAAAAACAAAATTCAAACAAAGCCTAGAACCTCCAGTCCTAAGCTAACACGCAAAAGGTAACAGGTATAAGAAGCTAAATTGCTATCAATTAAACCATACCTGTCTTCCCGACGATCGGCCACATGGCCTCCTACTGGCCAAGGATGTCCATTCCCAGTTGGGCTGGAGTAAACAGCGGTGCGGTAGACGCCACCGCCTTTCCCTTCTCCTCAGATATTGACCCCAACTTCTTTTTGGACATTGGGCATCCACTCCAACAATCCCGGGCATAGTGCCCCGGCTTCCAACAGACAAAGCATGCATCCGGGGTTTGGACTGTAGTCGCTCCGGATGTGCTAGAGGAAGGGACTAGACCCGTCCTCCTAGCCTTCTTGTACCACCTACGGTACCCAGATTTTGAGGTTGTCAACTTGACCACCGAATCCTTTGCCATAGCATCTTTGACTGCTCCTTCCAAAACTTTCCTTGTCTTCTGAGCACTCTCCCAACACTCTCTGACGAGGTGCCCTTTCTTGCCACAAGAATAACAATTTAGGGTAGTTTGGTTAATAGATGACCCAGCCTCTTTTCTCAGCGTCTTTCGATAGGCAGTCCCTATAGGATCTGTAGGGTTTGGTACCCTATACACTGATACTTGGTGAGTTTTCCCCAACTCCACTTCCAAAGCTCTGGTCGATTCCACCAAAGCTCGGAATCCCAACAACTTTGGTCCTAGCAGTAGGATACGCAACTCGCTGCGCAGACCGTTATAAAATCTATCAACTCTAGATTGCTCGCTTTCCCATTCAAAGCCTGGGTAGCGCCTTAATAAAAGGAACGTCTGCAAGTATGCGTCAACTGAATGCGCTCCCTGCGCCACAGTCATGCTCAACTGCTGCTCTAAATGACCCCCAAATGCCCTTTGGTCCAACATACCGCTCGATGTTGGGGTCATCTCAGGGACCAATGGTTGCACATTACTCCCATGATGTGCGTTGGTCACAGCGAACACCGCTTCAACCACCCTTCTTATGGTTTCCAAGGACGTAGGGGTCTCCAGCACGTCGCTGGGTGCAGTACTTTTCTCAGAAAGTGTGCATTCAGACTGCCACACGCCACTCTCGGACACCTACAATCGTACAGAACACCAATAAGGGACCGAACAAAATTGCAAAAAGCAATTATAGGAACACTCAGGTTCCCCAAACATGTGTATTTTCATTCCTAAGTGGACATTCATGGGTTCTTTTCATGTTATAACGATGACGCACATACATGTGCTCACCACCCCTTAAAGTGAATTCGTCCACGAATTCATTTAAGCGTGACCGAAACCAGTAGTCTGATACCAATTTGTAACACCCCTATCCGTCACATAGTATATAATAGTAGGTCCGGCCGGGGCCCGACGCCATATACTACGGACAGACCGATTGGTTACGTATTGAAACCATTCAACCAATCACAACGTCCTACACAACACCTAGTAGAAGCAATTATTAAGTTGCACAATTAAGAACCCTGCTAGCATGAATGTCCACTAAACCAAACACAAAGGAATGTTTAATACATGAATAACGGCCTTATAGCCTTACAAGAGTTTGCTTAATAAAAATGTCTTCCATACCACGGCACGCAGGCCGATCACACATGAGTACAAAAAGGAAAACACTCAACAATTGGCCTTCGAGGGCCGACACAGCAACTTGGGCTTTAGCCCGCTAATTACCTCTCGGCTCCGCAGTACCTGCAAGCAACAATCCACCGCACGGTGGTAAACAAAGGCAACGGTCAGCTATGCTGACCAAATTATAACGATTTCGCCCCCAAACCGGGGCGGCAAAGCTTCTTCCCTGCACTTGTTAGCAAAACAAGCAACACAACAAAATAAGCATCACATCATAGGTGCACGCTCACACGGCCGTACACCTCGTGCTCTCAGGGCACTTACTCGACGGGCCAGTCCGAACCCCGTCCGGTCCTTGACTCCGCCACCACCCCCAGGATGGCAACCTCGTGAGCATTTAGTCCTTTCAGCCGTAGCCTAAACTCGATCTCCAAACCTCGGTAAGTCCCACGTAAAATTTTAGGTCGCTTTAACCGAGCAGGTGGAGCGGGTAGGGGTCCACCAGTCCATTGTTCACCCCACCGTTGCCATTTGGCCTTTGATGCGGACTAAGATTCCCCAGTCCCAAATACCGTTCAAACATGGTACATAGCCCCGCTATGTACCCGGTTGGCTCCCAGGCCACCATATGACAGAACTGCGTTTCTGTCCAAAATTTCCGGGTGCACCTCGGGGTTCATCCCCAAGGATCCCTGATGCATTCAAACATGGTACATAGCCCCGCTATGTTCCCGGCTGGCTCCCAGTCCACCAACATGGCAGAACCTCGCTTCCGCCCAAATTTTCGGGTGCACCTTGGGGTTAATCCCCAAGATTCCCTAATGCATTCTACCGCATAGTAACCCGAAAATAATCAAAATGCTCGGAGTCTTCTCCGGCTAAAAATGCACATCAAATCATCACCGATCCGGAAAACACGTCCGGGTAGGCTTCACATAGCATGCCTATGTCCGTACTACGATTCCGGACTCTAACAAGGGGGACTTCACATATCTACCCCAAGGAATACCCCGATCTCGCCGCACACTCGCGGGAGAGGGGTTTTCCCATGCAAAGGAAGAAGAGCTTCACATGCTCAAGAAGAGAATCGTTACCCTTTCGCTTTTCCTCGGCGCCATGACGATCTAGTCGGATGGAAAGCACCGTATCGGCCTCGCCTTCGCGAATCCGGACTCGGATCGTGATTTGGAGCTCCGAAGCTCCCTCGGTGACCGAATCTAGCTTCTTCTTCCTCCTCCAAGCTCTCTCCTCTCTCTAACTCTTAAAGAGAGAACCAACCAAAGGGAATGAGGGTTTCTAAACCCTATTCCCGGATATAATATCCCAGCAATAACCCTGAGCCGTCAGATCCCAAATCAAGGAAACGAACGGCCATGATTCAGCCCAATAATACAAAATCTTGGCCGAACACGGGTTGCAACACGGCCGTGTGCCTGGCCGTGTCACCCACTCGCCGTCTCGACCGACTCGAAAACCAGCACACGGCATTCGACACGGCCTCCGACACGCCCGTATCATATGTGACACGCCCGTGTCGAGACCCGTGTCACGCCCCCCCCCCCCCCCCCCGTGTGCAATCGGCCAGCTTTCCCAACCCGAGAAGGACACGGCCTGCGACACGGCACCCGACACGCCCGTGTCTCATGTGACACGCCCGTGTCTTGGCCCGTGTCATGGCCCGTGTGCATGACTCAGAAAACTGCCCAAAGTGACACGCCCTGGGACACGCCCGTGTCCCAGGCCGTGTGCCTCAACTCGACGATCTCCGATCGTCAAAACGTCGACCACATGACCCGAGGCCAAACACTCCCGTGACACGCCTGTGTCACACCCGTGTCACGCCCGTATCACGCCCGTGACACGACCCGTGACACCTGCTCCAAGTCCCAGACTTGGCTTAAAAAGTCGCCCGTCCCTCTTTTGAGTTTTGGGGTGTTACAAAGCGCATACCCAACTGTTCCAAAAGTCTGGACTGTTGGAAAGGGCGGTACTTAATTTCTTAAATAAATAGCAGAACGTCACGGGTCAAGTGAAGGAATGCCGGACTCAACAATCCCCCCCCCCCCCGGCGTCCAGCACAACCCATCGGCTCAGAGGCAGGGTTACCACATGGCTCACATGGCTCAGAGGTGGGGTTACCACATGTCCACGGTTTGCCTGACCCGCCGGACCCACACAGGTAGAAGAGAAAAATCAGATTTAATAGCGACCCCAGGCTTGAACCTGTGAGCTCCTCTGATACCAAATGTAGGATCAAGCGCATACCCAACTGTTCCAAAAGTCCGGACTGTTGGAAAGGGCGCTACTTAATTTTTTAAATAAGTAGCAGAGCGTCACGGGTCAAGTGAAAGAACGCCGGACAAAATAACGTGCATCGCACACTGTGCCCCCCCCCCCCCCCCCCCCGCACACGCCACGCATGTTGCGCCCTGCGCATACATAACGCCCATTATGCATCTTGTGTCATGCATGCATAGAGCCCTATGTACATCTCACACACGCCATTCCAAGCGTGCAAGATACGTGGGTTTTCCCCCTTGTGCGCACAAGACGGGGAGGCGTGACCCACGCGCGCTCGCGGCGCGCAGGTGCGCCTTCCCCTGCACGCGCGCAGCGCGCGGGTTTGCCCCCGCATGCGCAGGGAGCGCGGGTGCGCACACCATGCGCTCTAGCGTGGATAATTCTACATGTGCATACGCGCGTGTTCCCTCATGTGCGTCTCTTCCCTCTCGTCGCCTCCGCTCCCATGCACCTTCCAAACACCTCTGTTCAGGCCACTAGCGCACTACTCACCTCCAGCGTGGCCGCAACAAGTTGACCATTCACGCATTTCAAGGGAAAAGTTCTTGTCATCCCTTTACTTGAGATCCGGACCCCGGGAACTTAGGGGGAAATTGATACAGTCCCCCCTAAAAGTGATTGGGGTTGCAGGTAGCCAAACCGTCCACCTCCTTTGATGGAGGTAGTGGGGTTGACCCAATCTACCACACTAATGCTTAAACCACAATCGTCGTCATCATCATCGCTACCATGGCCGCCGCAATCGCCTCCGCTGGCGTAATTGTCGCCATCGTCGCTGACCTTCTCCGCCATCGTCGTCGGCATCGTCGTCGCCATTTCCTCTGCCATCGTCACCGCCATGCATGGCCTCTGCCATGGTCGCTGTCGTCGTCGTCGCCATGGCCGCAGCCATGGCCGCCTCCATTGCCACGCCCATCGTCGTTGCAGCTCAATTGGTGATGAGAGTTGAAAGTATTCCATAGTTAAGTATGCTCGAGCTGGAGTAGTCTTGGGATGGATAACCTCCTGGAAAGTCTCTGTGCTTCCCGCTTAAAGTGATTTTCCCTCATCAAAGGGAGGTTGCGGCTTCCAACAACTCGCTGGTGGACCCGAGACGGGTTGAGGTGCATGGTCTGCAGACCGATTGAGGCTGAACCCTTTTTAGCTTGGTGTTGCGGGTACCAACAGTCATCCTTTCGAGCCTTGGGCTGAGAAGACCGTTACACAATTCTCTTAAATATTCATCTTCTAATTCTTAAATCATATTTACATCTAATATTTGATCACGTGTGCTTGCTCATTTAAAATAAAAATATTTACATCAATTGTCAAGTTTCCAAAAGATAATTTCATTAATTCATCACTACAAAAAAAAACTCCATTTAGCAACGAAAATTAGGAAAGCTAAATAATTTATTACTAATTAGCATCGAATTTTACTAGGTATATGATATTTGTTTTTTCCAACAAAAATAGCAACGAAAAAATTCGTTGCAAAAATATCAACGAATTATTTTGTTGCAAAATATTTGTTGCTAAATAGAAACGAAATATTTCCTTTCAAAATTTATATACTAATTATTTTAGATTAAATATTTATGGAGAGAAAGATTAAATTCCCTCCAAATATTTTTATCTCACTTTTAATAAAAAAAAATATTATAAGTTCTTAAACAAATTAAAGAAACCATTTATATCCTCATTCTCATCCCGATACTGCTCCCCTGCCAAGATCGTCACTCTGTCGCACGATCCCCCCGTCGAGCTCATCACACTCCCTTGCGATCTCCCCGCCTTACTCCAACGAGAAATAAATAAATATATACATATAAAATATTTAAATAAATAAATATATAAATATATATAATATATAGAAATAATGATATATATAAATAATTATATATAATAAACTACATATATTAAACTATAAATATATATATATATATATATGATTATTAGGAGGGTTGGTTAGGTAAGAAAATTATTTATGAGAGGTTTCCGGTTCGATTCTCAACAAGTACATATTAAAAACAATTTTTTGTATATAAATATTATTTAAATTTAGTCAAATAATTATATAAAAGACAAAACATTAGCATCAAAAGAATTCCTTCCTAAAAAATCCTTGTTAATTAGAAACAAATAAATTTCTTGTTAAATTTAGCTATGATCATATTAACTACAAATTTTTTTCGTTTCTAAATTCCTTGTTAATTAAAATTAGCAACGAATTTATTTAATTAGCAACGAATTTTGCTCCTTGCTAATCAATGTTTTTCTTTTTGTGCATTACGATAGTAAATCAATGCATTAGATGTAGCTAAAAATGGTCGTCCAAGAATGACAGGTATTTAACAACGAGTTGTGTCTCTAATACTATAAAGTCTGTCGGAAAGATGAATTCCCCTATTTTAGTTAGAACATCCTCCACTTCACCTTTTGGTATTTTAATAGAGTGATTCGCTAGTTGAAGAGTGACCTTAGTAGGTTTTAATTCTCCTATGTCAAGTTGCTCATAAACAGAATAAGGAAGCAAATTGATCTCAGCTTCTAAGTCTAATAAAGCTCTATTAATAAATTTATTCTCTATACTACATTAGATAGTAAGACATCTAGGGTCTTTGTATTTAATGAGGATTATACTTGTTAAGACATTTGATATATTAGAGGCTAAAAATATTTTCTTATGTGCGTGAATTTGCTTTTTCTTGGTGCATAAATCTTTAAAAAAATTTGCATAATTTGAAATTTATTGAATTGCATCAAGAAGAGAAATATTAATTTGTACTTGCTTGAAAATCTCTAACATTTTTTTCATTTGCGCAGAATTGTTATTACTTCTTAATCTTTGTGGATAAGAAGCATTTATTTCTTGATTTATATTCTCATTTGATTATATTTCAATTGATTTTCAAGAGGTGTTTCAGTATTCAAATTTATTTCAGTTGTGGTTTCAGGCTTCTCATTGCATTGATCTACTTTATTATCCACTTTTTTACCTGATCTTAAAACAGTTATATCATTGACTTGACTCTCTTTTATATGGTTTACTATCTTAGGATCTCTTGGATTAGTGATGGGTTGACTAGAAAAAGTTCATCTTTCTCTCTCGCTAATTTGAGACACAATTTGCCCAACTTGGTGTTATATTCTAGCTATGGCTTGTGAATTAGTACTCATTATTTAACTAAATGTCTGCATGAATTTAGTTAGAGAATCAGATGTTTGCAATGTTATTTTCACTAAAACTTCTACACTTTTCTCTAAATCAGAAAATTTATTATTAAATCTAGGAGGTTGAAATTGTTGATTAGAATTTAAATTATTAAAATTTTGAAATTGCTATTCTTTAAAATTTTGATTTAATGGTTTAGAGTTAGGATTATTATTATTATCATTATTACTTTGTAAATGAAAGTTTGAATTATCATTTTTCTTCCATAAAAAATTTGGACGATTTCTCCAACCTGTATTATAATATTGAGAATACAGGTCATTCTTGTGATTTTGAAAGGTAGTATTCATTTGTTCATAATTTAAATTACTTTCTAAATAAGAACACTCTTCTTCTATGTAAGATGGATCTTGATAATTAGGACATACAAATATTTGGTTAACTTGTTTATTCTTAATGTCCAATTCATCTAATCTACTGTCAAGTGCTTCAATCTTAACCTCACACGCAGTAGTAGGATCAATAACATGTATACCATTTTTATAGGCCATTGATTTTTCATTAATTAATTTATTAGACCTATCATAAGAACTCTCTTCCCATTGTCCAGTTTTTTTCACTAAGTTTTAAAAAAATTCCCAAGCCTCATCTTCAAATCCATAAAATTTCCTTGACACATAGATTCTAGCATATTTTTTGTGTTGAAGTTTAAACTTTCATGAACAATTTGACATAGTCTCCATTTTTCTATAGCATGATGAGGGCATAATGTTAACAGATTTTTGAATCTATCTAAATACTTCCAAAATGTTTCCCGAGAAATTTGTGAAAATTGATTTATTTCATTCCTAATCTTTGCAGTTTTATGCTTAGAATAAATTTTCTAAGAAATACTTTAATAAACTCATCTCAAGTACTTATATAATCTACGAGTAAACTATGCAACCGTTTCTTAGCGTAATCTTTTAACGCAAAGAGAAGGAAACAAAACTTAAGTGCGTCTTCAATTAAGTTTTACAATATAATCATAGAACAGACCTCTTCAAGTTCACTTATAAAGATATACACATCTTCGCTATCGGCTCCTAGATATTTTGGTAGCATATTCACGTAGTGAGTTTTTATTTTAAAATTATTTGCAGTAGATATAGGTAATATAATACAAGAAGATAGTGTTATTCTCATTGGATAACACCTATCACGTAGAACAACATTTGGATTCACTTCAGACATAACTAAAATTTCAAAGATCTTACTAAGCGTTTTGTCGAATCTCTAATCCAAATGTGCATACACTATGAGGATGAAGATTGGTGATTCAAATTAAATTGATATTTAATAAAAAAATCTTTTAGATATATTTTTTAATAAATGTTTTTTTTGTTATTAATTTTCAAATTTTATATCTCGCCTACTCATTAGCCAGGTAAGTGTAAGATTAGTGGTTGCACTACGTGCCGTTAGACATCACCATTCTTTCAGGGATACTGGCTCACCCCTAACCACTTTCCTAGACACCAATAAATAAGCTTAATATAAAGATGAATTTTTCAAATTTTCAAATTCACAAATTCGTCAGCCAGGTAAACGTAAGGTTAGTGATCGCACTATGTACCGTTAGACATCACCATCCTTTTGGGGGATACGTACTGGCTCACCCCTAATCGTTTTCCCAGACACCAACTAGTTAGGAAATTTTAACAACATAAATTAATTAACTTTTTTATAATAATTATTTTCTAATCTAATAATTCGAAGAACTAAAGAGAAATTAAAAAAATTTCTCAGACAACGGCATCAAAAATTGATGGTAAATTTCAAAGCACTAAACTAACAGCACAATATGATAACCAGTTAAGTCTAGAGTTGATATAGTGCAAATAAATTTCAAATAAAAAAAGTGCATGGTCTACAATTGTAATACATATGCAAGTACGAGTCGATCCACAAAGAAGTTTAATTTTTCCTTAACACAGACGAACTATAAATAAAAAATTGGGTTGATTTGTTTTTTTTAATGAGATTTTAATTTGAGGAGAAAATGATTTTGATAAATGTCTCGGAAGCAATTTTATTAAATGATTAACAAATAATTTTTAAATAAAGATTCATCATCGTATACAAAAGATTTTTAGAAGTTGAGAGCACAAAAAAAATCTTTTTGGATAAGTCACCAAAATACTTATATATTATTTTCCACATACCACATTAAAATCTCTTAAGCATGTGATATATGCAAGCAAAATAAAATAAAATTTTGAGTGATAAAATTTGATTAAAAGCTTTAATAATGAGCCCAAAATTTTTGCATAAGTAACTAAGAATATTTTGTGTACACATGCTCCAAATCACATCAAACTTCCGTAGGAATATAATATGTGCATTCAAACTACACAAAATATCAAAATTAGCTAATACAATCTTCAGGCATAAATATTTTCAAATGAAGTGATTAATCATTTTAATAATTATATAATCACATGATTATATTGCACCCGAGACAAAAAAATTTACTCACGCATGATTTGTTTTGCAAAAAATTATATGAGAAATCATCATAGAATAAAGTGAAAGAAAAGAAATAATTTTATTGATCAAATAATAGGGACTTGCAAAAATGTGTGAAGCGCATACATGAGCTTCCTCCAAATCTCCTTCCACTCGTATGATGCCTCTCAAAAACTAGCAAATACAATGTAAGTAATACCTCACTTTCAAGCTCAAAAATTCCGATCTCTTTTCATCACAAATGAGGAGAATTTATAGAAAACTCCGCTTGCATGATTTGAAATTTGCCCCAAATTTTAGATGGGTTACTCTCACCTAGAAATAGGTTCTCAGTTAAATACTGACCGTTGATCTAATATCCTACGACTCATATGGTATTAAATACTGACCGTTGATCAGTAATTTGATCAATCATGTTATTTCTGCAGGAAATCAACGGTCAGTATTTAATACTATGCCTATTTCTAAATAAGAGTAACCCACTTAAATTTTTTTCCCAAAAAATAGCGGGAAAAAATCTCCCCTCAAAGAATGATAACGCCATCCTTTAAAGCTGATATTTTCTGAAATTCACGCCAGCCTCAAGGCTGGCATTTTTTTTGGTGCCAGGCGCTGCTTAAATCAGCGCCTATAATGGCACTATTGAATCAGAACCATTATTAGGCACTGATTAAATCAGTGCCATATTGATGCTCATTTAATCAAAGCCTAGGCTGTAGGCGCTGATTTAATCAGCATCCATTAAAGGTGCTGATTAAGGCTCCTTTTGAGGGGACTTATTTTTACCGGTCAAGCGGTCACGATCGCATGAATCAGATCGTAATTAAGGTCCGGTTCATGTGGCTGTGACAGTTTAACCGGTGAAAATAAGTCCTCCCAAACATAACCTAAATCAGCACTAATGAATTTTGTTGATTACAGTGCCAATGATTGGCACTGGTTCTCGATGTGTCAAATAGGCGCTGCTTCATTCCATTCGTCTTGGCCGTCTATTCATAATCTTGTGTTGTGCAGTCCTTGTAACTCGCTCTAGTGTATTCAATATCCATTCTTTAGTCTAATTCATTATATTTTTTTTTTTCATTTTTTTATTGCGATTTGTACATGCAAACAAATAACAATACTGTGAAAAACATAGTACTTAAATAAAATCTAACAAAAAATACTATAAAATAAACGTATTTTGGTGATTTCATCAGAGCCCACTGCAAAAGAGCGGCTATCTCCCTGGTGAACGGTCGCCGACGAGGGGAGAGGATGAGCCGCAGTCGGCCGCGGCGGGAGAAGTGGTAAGGAGGGGTGGCCGGGCGAGGCCGCCCTTGCAGTCGGCGCTTTGCGGCCGCGGGAGGCAGCCGTAGGGCGGGGCGGCCGGACACGGCCGCCCCTTACGGGCGGCGCCCCGCGGCAGCGGGAGGCGGCCTCGGGGAGAGGCGGCCGGCAATGGCTGCCCCCCCCCCCCCCCCCCCCGCCCTCTTCGCAAGAGGCAGTCGCGGGGAGGGGCGCCCGGCTATGGCCGCCCCATTGCGGGAGGCGCCCCGCGGCTCATGAGGGGAGGCCGGTTGCGACCGCCTCCTTGCGGGCGGCCTCGGGAGGTGGCTGCGGGGAGGGGCGTCCCGCGGCATTGGAACGGTCGGTCAGTTGCGGGCTGTCCGACGCCAGCGATGGCGGCGCCGGTGACCGATCATGGTGGAGGATCGGGCAGCGCACGATGATCGCCTGTGTGGTGGTCAAACCCATGATCCCACTAAGTTAGTGGGTATCTTGGGGAGGAGACTATTTGCAACAACAAATTCTCTACAAATTTACGAGGGTCTCATCATGTATAAATTTATTTTTAATTTAAGTTTTTTCACTAGTTAATAAAAAATGATGTTATGCACACACCTTAAATGACTATGAACACGCCATATATAAATCAAAAAATAGTTCCACTTAAAATGCCTAATTTCTGATTTCTCTTCTAAGGCTATGGGCAGCCCGCAACCGATCAAGTTATCTCATGTTTCCCACTTTCCCTACCACAGTCTCCTTTATTTTCCGCGTGGTCCCCTTCGCCGCCTTCCAAACTTCGTCCACTTCGCCTTTTCCCCCACGTTCTGCGCTGTCTCAGCCCTCCTAGCGGCACTGCTCGGAGGCCGATGCTTCCTCTTCCGGCCTGGCGCCGACCACCTTCTCTCGGCGCAGAAGTCCGCAGCGATATGCATAGAATCACTTGATCATGTTCCGTTTTCTCCATATAGTATTATAGTTCAGATTTTGCAGATTTCTAATGGAGAATTTGAGAGAAAATTTTTCAGTACTAAAGAGAATGCGAAAATCATGTTATTTTTTGTTTCGTCACTTGCAAATATTTAAGTAGGAATGCATCTCAAATGACTCTGAAGATGTTGTATTTCAACAGATGCCTTTAGAGTCTGTTCTTTGAACCAAATTGAAATCTTGGAATTGAAATTTGACGCCGAATTGCTAACACGACGTTCGGTTCTTAAGTACCTTTTATAATTGGAATTTGAGTTGAATATCATGGAATTGATTTTTGCATAGCAGCAAACTTTACTTAGCCATATCGGAATTGGGTTAGTCTCGCTCGCTCAATCTACTCCAGATAAAAAAAAACACACGGCCGAGCGTGTGTTTTTCTTCCGGGCACGCGAATTTCGTCTGAGCGCTTGTGATTCGCCCGGGCGCTCGTTTTTTACACGGGCGCGCGTTTTTTGACCGGACGCGCGTTTTTCGCCCGGGGGCTCGTTTTTTGCCCGCGCACGCGTTTTTCGCCCGGGCGAGCGTTTTTTGTCTGAACACGCGTTTTTCGCCCTGGCACGCGTTTTTTCGCTCGGGCGCGCTTTTTTCGCTCGGGCGCGCGTTTTTCGCTCGGGCGCGCTTCTTTCCCTTGTACGCGATTTTTCGCTCAGGCATGATTTTTTCACCCAGGCGTGTTTTTTCGCCTGACCGCGATTTTTTCGTCCGTGCGCGATTTTTTTGCCGGGGGACGTGCTTTTTTCGCTCGGCCTGATTTTGTTCCCCTGGCGCGATATTTTTGCCGGGATGTATTTTTTTCACCCGGGCGCGAATTTTTTGTCCGAACGCATTTTTTTCGCAAGGGCGCGATTTTTTTGCTCGGGCAAAAAATATCGCGTCCGGGCTTAAAAATCGCGCCAGGAAGACAAAACCGTCCCCTGGAGACAAAATGCTCCCTAGCGAAAAAATGCGCCCGAGCGAAAAATGCATGCTCGGGCAACAAAATCGTGTCTAGATCGCGTCCCGGGGAAAAAATTGTGGTTGGGCGAAAAATCGCTGCAGGGTGAAAAAATCTCGCTCGAGCAAAAAAAATCGCTCCATGGCTAAAAAATCACGCCTAGGCGAGAAAATCTCGTCCGGGAGAAAAATTCGCGGCCTGACGAAAAAAATCTTGCCCCGGCTAAAAACTACTCCATGGAGAAATAATCATGCCCATGCCAAAATAGCGCGCATTGGCGAAAAATTCTCGTCTTGGCGAAAAAAACGTGTTCGGGCGAAAAACATTACGCCCAGGAGAAAAATCTCACCCGGGCGAAAGAATCACCCCCATGCGAAAAAAGCGCAGTCATGATGCACATTTGTTATAACACAAGTGAAAAAAAAATATTAACTTCTTTCAAATATTTTTCAATTCTTATATTGAATTTTATTTAACAAACGAACAAAAGAATTGATGAATTCCACAATATTCAATAATATTGTTTATTAAGTGAATGTTGGAATTAGAATTAATCATAAATATTTTATTTCACAATATTTACCAATATTCAATTCCATTATCGAATTCCAATTCCGTCCAAACGTACGAGCCCTTAGGGTCCGTTCGTTTGCACGGAATTGGAATTCGATATTGGAATTCAATATTGATGAATATTGTGGAATTAAATATTGGTGACGAATTTCAATTCCAATATTCGTCTAATAAAGAATATTGGTGAATATTGTGGAATCAGAATTCGATTTTTTTGCCCGAGCGTGATTTTTGCCCGGACGCGATCTTTTTGTCCGGGCAAGATTTTTTCACCTAGTCGTGATTTTTTCTCACGGGTGGGATTTTTTCATGTGACCGCGATTTTTTTTCGCTCGAGCGCGATTATGTAGCTCGGACCCATTTTTGTCGCCCGAATGTGATTTTTTCGACTAGGGGCAAAAAAACGCGTCCGAGCAAAAATCGCGCCTGGGCGAAAAAAAAACCTGCCCGGGCGAAAAAATCTCGCTCGCGCACGGACGAAAAATCACGCACGGGCGATAAAAGCGCACCCAGGAGAAAAAATCGCGTTCGGGCGAAAAAATCGCACCAAGCGAAAAAATAGCGCCCGGGTGAAAAAAATCGCGCCCTGGTAAAAAAATCGCGCCAGTGCGAACGCGCCTGGGCGAAAAAAACGCCCCAGTGCGAAAAAAACGCGCCCGGGCGAAAAAATCGCGTCCGGGCAAAAAAATCGCGCCCAACGAAAAAATATGTGCACGGGAGAAAAAATTCGCACCCGGGCGAAAAAATCGCGCCTGGAAAATTGTGACAGGGCTAAAAAATCGTGCCCGGGCTCAAAAATCGCGCCCGGGCGAAGAAAACGCCCCAGGAGAAAAAAATCGGCTGAGGCGTTCTTTCGCCTGGGGCGCTTTCTTCGCCCGTGCGCGAATTTTTTCGCGCCCGGGCGAAAAAACGCGCTCGGGCGAAAAAATTGCGCTCGGGCGAAAAAATCGCGCCCGGGAGAAAAAATCGCGCCCGGGCGAAAAAACGCGCCCGGGCGAAAAAAACGCGCCCGTGCGAAAAAATCGCGTCCGGGCGAAAAAATCGCGCCCGGGCGAAAAAATCGCGCCCGGGCGAAAAAAAATCATGCCCGGGCGTAAAAATCGAGCTCGGGCGAAAAAATTGCGCTCGGGCGCGAAAAATCGCGTTCGGGCGAAAAATTCGCGCCCTGGCGAAAAAAACGCGTCCGGGCTTAAAAATGTGTCTCGATCGGAATTGTCCAATTCTTATATAGATTGGAAGGAATTGTCTTTAGTTCAAAATGAATTCTACGGAATTCATTAAAATTTAAATTTCAACGTTAAACGTGCAGACGAACAATGGAATTGAAATTAGACCTTCAATTCCAATTCCAGGGGCTCAATTCCGTGCAAACGAACGGACCCTTAAGATTTTTGAAGGAAATTCCTGAAAGAGGTGGTTGTTTGGGCAGTGATACTCGTGGTGGGTGCGAGGAAGGGAGAGAGCGAATTTGGTTTAGTTTGTCCAGGTGCAAGCAATGATGGAAAGGAGAAGCCCAACTCTCGCAGATTTGCCGGCGGATTACCTGTGCACATAATAAGATTTGGTTGTACATAGCGAGATTAAGTTGTACATAGCGATATTGGGAAGTACATAGTTGTTGGTTGTCCATAGCTATTTATGATGTGTCCATAACACCACTCTTAAAACATTTGCACATAATGAGATTTGGTTGTACATAGTGAGATTAGGCTGTACATAGCGATATTGGGAAGTACATAGTTATTGATTGTCCATAGTTATTTATGATATGTCCATAACACCACTCTTAAAACATTAGAAGAAATATCTTTCAAGTTGAAAGAGTGTTTTAGAGAACGCTAATTATAGTATCTTTCAAGCGGAAGAGAAAGAGACAGAGAGAGACACAAGTGACAATGCATGAGGGATCTCGTGTCCCGCGCGACAGTACCCCGACTCCTGACGGGCTTCGCCCGCCCTGGCTCCATGATTTATATTTATGAGCATAAGGTTTAACGAGCCTCCCCATGCGAGACTATTTTCAACAAACACTCTCACGTACCTATTAACATTTTGATTCGATTCAAGGACGGAACATGAACTTTTCAAACCTATGTTTTTTTTTAATGTAATACTAAAGCGGCTACTCCTAGACTATACCTACTGTACGTTAACAGAGACTTTGAATTGCGTAACAAAAATCAAATGAAAAAGTTTTGTGATTCACCGAATAAAGACAGTTTTATTATTCCTAAGATTACACCAAAAATTTGGTTTCAAAATTTGTTGTTCAGACATTATTTAAATGCAATATAATTTGTTTATTAAAGTAATTTAATCATATACCAAAATCTCAAGCAACAAAGGAATGCATAGTAACCGGAGAGAAATGCAAACTCGTAATCTTACCTGCTGTCAAAAGCACAAACAGTCGGTGTGCATATTTTGGGAATTGCAAACTGAAAAAGAATGCATACAATCATTATGTAAACGCATTCAACGAGAAAGATTAAGGCTCCGTAATTACGGTCTGATTCATGCGATCGTAAGCGCTTGACCGATAAAAATAAATCCCCTGAAGCAGAGCCTAGGCCGATTTTTGCATTGTTAGTAAGAAGACATTGTTGATTAAAGAACTTAAAGAAGTAAATCGCATCAATAGATATTGATGGGGATGAAGCCCCATTAATAGGCATGGGAATGCATTTAACCACTTCTTTCATGATTTCTCCTATTGTGGAGATCATGGTTTTGACCGGTCAACCCACTCCCCGTGATCTCCACCACAATATGAGAAATCATGGGAGCCTCCCATTCAACAACTACCGCCGCCCGCCGCCGCCGCCGCCGACCTCCGCCGCCACCGGCGGCCGCCGCCGCCGACCAATCACTACGGGGCCTCCATCGCCGTCCGATCCGCGGGTAACCACCCACTAATCACCAGGTTAGTGGGGGGGGGGACCATGACCACCTCCTGGAGGCTATAAAAGAAGCTTCAGGTCTCCTCATTTCTCATTTTTTTGCTCCGGAGTCTTCTTCTTCCTCAGGCTAGAGCTCTGCCGAACTCCTCCCTCGGGTCATCTTCAAGCCGCCTACGAGCGGGAGGAACACTCAAGTCCCCAAGTGCGCAGAGAAGGGAAGAAGAAGACCACCACCAGCGCTAAAGCACACCAACCACCAAGTTAGAATTTAGCACTCCCTCGGCGCAGCCTGTTGCCCGTTGTGAGTCAGTAATTCTCTCTCATCTCCAAGTTATAACGAGGAGCGGTCTGTCGCCCTCGATTCTCCAAACATATTGTAACCGCAAGCTGATAGTGGACTTTAACCGGCACAGATTCGGTCATGTGGTTTTTTACCCAGTTAAGAGGTTTTTCCACGTTAAAACCTCTTGTGTCAACTCTCACTTTTCATTGACTGTGTGCGCGCTCGACCGTCCGGAGAGCTAAGACGGTCCAGTTTATTCTGGTCCGTCCGGGACGCCGAGTTAGTCCACAACAGTTTGGCGTCGTCTGTGAGAAGCGAGTTCCCAGCATCCTCAAAAGACAGTACCTTCAACACAACGGTACTCATAACTAAGACCATGGCGGGAGAAGCTGCTCGCACGACAAAAGGGACAACACTCGGGGGGCAGGTTGGTCTAGTTCCCCCTCACCATCGTGTCGTCAGACCAGAAGGAGAACTCCCCAGTGTGGATGTCCATGGCCGTAGAGCCCGTTTAGACAAAGGATCTGAAGTTCAGCATCACTACAATCACCCAGAAGTAACATGCATCAAGCCAACAGAAGTTGAAAGGCTCACACGCGAAGAAGTTCTCAACTTAATCACAGAAGAACGCGAGCGGGCCAAGCAATGTGCCGCTCCCTCCAGTCGCCCTCTCCATCATTACTCATCATTTACACCTGAGGTTCGGGCACACCCAATCCCTCACGGTTTCAAGCTCCCAAAGATCGAGGAATACTATGGAGAAGTGACCCGTCAGAGCATGTCAGATACTTCACAATCATGATACAACTTTGCAACGCCCCAGATCAACTATTGTGTCAAGCTTTTCCAAAAACTTTGAAAGGGCAAGCTCGCACATGGTTCATGTCTCTGAAGGAAGGAGAAATCAAGGATTTCGCAGAACTAATGCAATAATTCACGGATCAGTTCATCTCCAGCCGCCGGATATTCAACGATCCTTCCCACCTGTCCGGTATCCGTCAAAGTGAAGGGGAAGCCGTTAAAGATTTCTTCCGTCATTTTACTACTAAATGCACGACGAATCCCTGGAATAAAAGCGGAACTCCTACGCGGATTTATTCTTGGAGGGCTCTGCCCTGGTGACTTCTTGTAACACCCCAAAATTGTCGTAGGAGCGACGGGGATCGATTTTGGCCAAGTCGGGTTTTTGGTGCAGGTGACACGGGCCCCGACACGGGCGTGTCGGAGGCCGTATCGGGCGTATCGAGCTCGAGTCGTCGAACTGGCCGTGTAGTCGACCAGTGTAGGTCGACGATGGTCGTGTGGAGGGACACGGCCTAGGACACGGGCGTGTCCCAGGCCGTGTCACTCAAGGGAATCGTCGAAGTGGTACACGGGCCGTGACACGGGCACAGACACGGGCGTGTCAGATGTGACACGGGCATGTCCGATGCCGTGTCGCAAGGCCGTGTACCCCTCTGACTGCAAAGCGTTGATTTATTGCACACGGGGGGCGTGACACGGGTCCCGACACGGGCGTGTCGCAGGCGACACGGGCGTGTCGGAGGCCGTGTCACATGCCGTGTGCTGGTTTTCAATTTGGGTCGAGACGGCGAATGAGCTACACGGCCAGGCACACGGCCGTGTGCCAACCCGTGTTCGACCCAGATTTTATAATTTGAGGCCTAATCGTGGCCGTTCGTTTCCTTGGCTTTGGATCCGACGGTGGGGGGCTGCTCCTGGATGGTTTTAGCCGGGATAAGGGTTTCAAAACCCTCATTCTCTCTTTCTATTCTCTTTCTAAATCCTAGAGAGAGGGGAGAGCAAGGTGAGGGGTTGGAGACCAAGATCCGGCCGCCGGAGGAGCTTCGGAGCTCCGAATCGCGATCCGAGTCCAGATCTGCGGAGGCGACGCCATTGCGGTGCTTTCCAACCGTATAGTTTTCAATGGCGCCGCGGAAGAATGCAAGGGTAACGATTTCTCATCCTTGGGCATGTGAAGCCCTCTTTTCCTTTGCATAGGAAGCCCGCTCTCGCGAGTGAGCGAAGAGTTAGAGCGTTCCTTGGGGTAGATATGTGAAGTCCCCCTTGTGTAGAGTCTGTATGCGTAAACGGACATAGGCATTGTGTGTGAAGCCTATTCGGACATGTTGGTCCGGATCGGTGATGTTGCATTGCATATGAACCGGGGAAGACTCCGGGTGTTTGGGTGTTTTTCGGGTTTTCTACGTGGTAGATTGCATCAGGGAGTCTTGGAGATTAACTCCAAGGTGCACCCAAAAAACTGGGCAAAAGAGGGTTTTGCCAACACGGTGTCCGGGGAGCCAACGTGAACATAACCGGGTTATGTGATTGTTGTGGCGGAAACGGGACTCGGTGAGTCTTGACCTGCGCATATGGCTTAAATTGCCGTTGCGATATGAGCACGGGTCAGGCGGAACCGTACCCGGTCTATGTCGTTCGGTAGGACCGTTGGCATGGATGAGGGTCTTCGGCGGTCTATGACTTAAATTGCTGTGACCAAGGCCAGGACGGCAAAATGCTCATATGGATGACCGTCCAAGAGGCGGTGGTGGATTGGGAACGTCTATGGCTTGAATTGACGTGACGTTGGCCGGTTCGCCGAGAATGTGCCCTGAGTGCACGGGGTGTGTGGCCGTGCGAGCCTACGCCCGTGTTGATGTGTGTTCACATTAATATATTGCCTATACTAATAAAGTGCAGGGAAAGAGCATCGCCGCCCCGATTTTGGGGGCGGGATCGTTATAATTTGGTCAGCATTGCTGACCATTGCTATTGTTTGCCACCGGGCGGTGGTTTGTGGTTTGCAGGTGCTGTGGAGCAGAGCGGGAAATAGCGGGCTAAAGCCTTTGTTGGTGTGCCAGCCCTCGAAGGCCTAATTGCTTATGTATCTTTCCCGTTTTCATGTATGGCCGGCCTGCGTGCCGAAGTTTGGAAAACACTATTTTGTTAAGTGAACAATGTAAGGCCTTAAGGCCAGTTCTCTTTTGTGTTTGATTACATTCCTGAGTTGGTAGTGGACATTCATGCTTTGTAGCAGGGTTCTTATTTCTTTTGCAACTTAATAATTTGCTTCCGCTAGGTGTTGTGTAGGACGACATGATTGGTTGAATGGTTTCAACGCGTAACCAACCGGTCTGTCCGTAGTATATGGCGTCGGGCCCCGGCCGGACCTACTGCTATATGCTATGTGACGGATAGGAGTGTTACAAATTGGTATCAGACTACTGGTTTCGGTCAAGCTTAACTGAATTCGTGGACGAATACACTTTAAGGGGTGGTGAGCACATGTGTGTATCATCGTTATAACATAAAAAGAACCCATGAATGTCCACTTAGGAATGAAGATATATATATTTGAGGAACCTGCGTGTTCTTATAATTGTTGTTTGCAGTAATTTTGGGTCGCTTATCGGTGTTTTGCACGATTATAGGTGACCAGAAGTGGCGCTGGGCCGTCTGAACGGCCAGGTTCTGAGGCGAGCAGTGCGCCAAGCGATGCGCCTGCAACACCTCCGTCTGCCGAGTCCATTAGGTACGTGGCAGAAGCGGTCATGGCAATGATCAATGCGCAGCCTGCAAGGCAGGTGCAGCAGCCCGCTCCTGCTATGGAGCAAGTACCGCTTCAGATGGCAGAGCAAAGGAGGGTTGAGCAAGTAATGTTGGAGCCAGAGTTGCCTCGGAGAGCAACGGAAAGACAACTGAAGCACGTGATGGGCTTTCACCCACCGGTATTCACGGGGGCAGAAACCCCGACCCAAGCAGAGGATTGGCTCTCAAGGGTCAACAGGGTGATGACTGCGACGGAAACGGAAGAGTGGCAGAAGACCACTATAGCGACGTTCCTTTTGGATGGGGACGCAAGGTTATGGTGGGAAGGCCTAGAGCTACATCAGTTGCGGGGAAGGCCGTTGGCCGAAGTTTCGATGGAGGAGTTTGCGAGACTGTTCATGGCTCGATACCTCCCCTCGGCGCAGAGGATTGCGCTAGAAAGCGAATTTCAGAAGTTGGTGCAAGGGGATTGTACCGTTGATGAGTACCTCCACGAGTTTACTCGGTTGGGGAGATATGTCGGCGCTACCTTCGCAGACGAGGAGCGCAAGACGAGCCGCTTCTACGAAGGGCTAAGAGATGATCTAAGATTGCTACTGTCGGGGCCCAAGGGGCAGGGTTTCATGACCCTGGTCAGTTCGGCCCGGTCCTTGGAGAAGGACATGAAGAATGTCCAAGCAAAGAAGGAATCCGGTAGTAAGAAAGCGGAGTTCAAGGCACCGACTACGTCGAAGTCGGGCTACCGCAGATTCTATAAGAAAGCTAAGACGTCGGGTCCAGCTGCTTCAGGTGCCTCGGGAGCGACTACCAATCGAACCCCGGGCGCTTGTTTCACGTGTGGAATGCCGGGGCACTTTGCCCGTGATTGCTGGAGCGGACGCTCAAAGTCCGAAATGAAACAAGGAGCTACCTACGAGGAGAAGGGCAAAGCGGTGGAGTCGACCGCGTCCCACTATGCTCCGACTCAGCCTAGAGTCTATAACTTGGGCCAGCAGGAGGCCATCAAGCAAGCGGATGTGGGGACAGGTATGAGTTAATTTATAGCAAGTTAGCTTTAATACCGTTATCTATTACTAGTTAGCCTAATATTGTTTGTATAGGCTTTGTTGTGATTAGTGATAGTCCGGCACGGGCACTGTTCGATACGGGAGCTTCACACTCCTTCTTGTCCGAAAGCTTTATATCGCGCATCGGAGTCCCTTCTTCGATGGCGAAGGACAAATTAGATGTGCTGCTACCGAATGGGTGCTCGATGCGTGCGGACAGAGTGTGCGCCATAAAGGTTCACATTGGGAGCCAAGAGTTCGACTTACTAGCGTCATTGCTGCCGCTAGTAGAGTTCGACGTGATCTTTGGGATGGATTGGTTGTCAGAGCAGAAAGCTTGGATTGACTGTGACCGGAAGGAGGTCAAGCTGGGTGTAGGGCGGGAGACTACATTCGAGGGGTTAAAGGGGTCGAGCAGGACACTGATGTCTGCTCTTCAGGTGGTGAAGGCAGTTCGTGCTGGTGCAGAGCTGTTCTTCACAATAGTGGGGGTTGTGGAGCCAAAGTCTCCGTTGGATAGCATCCCCGTGGTTTGCGAATACCCCGATGTGTTCCCGGATAGTCTTCCCGGAGCCCCACCGCAGCGGGAGATTGATTTCACCATCGAGCTCGTACCGGGGGCCAAACCGGTGTCACGTGCTCCGTATAGGTTGGCGCCTAAGGAGATGGCAGAGTTGAAAGTTCAGCTAGAGGAGCTGATGGAGCAAGGGTATGTGCGTCCAAGCTCGTCGCCTTGGAGCGCACCGGTCCTCTTCGTTAAGAAGAAGGACGGGAGTATGCGGCTGTGTATCGACTACAGAGAGTTGAACAAGCTAACGGAGAAGAATAAGTACCCGATCCCGAGGATTGATGATCTCTTTGATCAGTTAGTCGGATCGTCGGTATACTCCAAGTTGGACTTGAAGTCGGGGTACTATCAGCTGAGGATCAGGGAGTGTGATATCCCAAAGACGGCGTTCAGTACGAGGTATGGGCATTTCGAGTTCACGGTCATGCCGTTTGGACTGACGAATGCGCCATCGGTATTTATGGATCTGATGAACAGGACGTTCAGAGATTTCCTGGATCGCTTTGTGATCGTCTTTATTGACGATATATTGGTGTACTCGCAGTGCGAAGAAGACCACTTCAAGCACTTGCATTTGGTATTGGAGACTTTGAGGAGGAATGAGCTTTACGCAAAGTTCTCCGAGTGCGAGTTCTGGCTACCCTCGGTAGGGTTCCTTGGTCATATAGTGAGTGGGGAAGGTATAGCGGTGGATCCAGCAAAGATTGTTGTGATACGGGAGTGGCCTGCGTTATCTTCTGTCGCGGAAGTCCGTAGTTTTCTCGGGCTTGCCGGATATTACAGGCGCTTCGTAGAGAACTTCTCGCGGTTAGCATTACCTCTCACGAAGTTGACAAGGAAGGATCAGAAATTCTTGTGGACGCAAGAGTGCGTGCAAGCTTTTGAGGAGCTAAAGAGACGGTTGACCACGGCGCCAGTGCTTAGTTCGCCGAGTGGGACCGAGGGCTTTGAGGTGTATAGCGACGCTTCGGGTAGTGGCTTGGGCTGCGTGTTGTTGTAGCATGGGAGCGTGATAGCGTATGGATCGCGTCAGCTGAAGGTGCATGAAAGAAATTATCCGGTGCACGACTTGGAGTTGGTGGCCGTGATATTTGCACTCAAATTGTGGAGGCACTACCTATACGGCGTAAGGGTCGATATATACACCGATCACAAGAGCCTAAAATACTTGTTGGATCAGAAGGACCTTAATATGATGCAGAGGAGGTGGATGGAGTTCCTGGGGGACTACACCTTCAAAATACATTATGTACCCGGGAAGGGCAACGCAGTTGCGGATGCGCTGAGCCGCAGGGCTCCCGCCCAAGCCAACTGGTTGTCGGTGCATGATGAGCGGCTAGTACGGGAGTTGGAGGAGCTTGAGATCTGTTGCGTTGACAGGCAGACGAGCACCAAAGCAATGTTAAACTGGATGGAAGTGCAGTATGACCTGGCTGACCGGGTTCGGCAGGCATTGGAGTTAGATGACTCCATGAAGGAGCTTATGGAGGCCGCTCTGGATGGGTCAAATTCCCAGTTCTCGGTGGAAGATGGTTTGTTAAGGAAGGATCATCGGTTGTGCGTCCCGAGTGGGGGTAACCTCCGGGCGGAGTTGATGTACGAGGCTCATCATACCAAGTACTCAATCCACCCAGGGAGCACGAAGATGTATCGTGATCTCAAGAAGTTGTTTTGGTGGCCGGGGCTCAAGAAAGATGTGGCGTTGTACGTGGCTAAGTGCCAAACGTGCGCCTTGGTGAAGGCGGAGTGTCAAAAATCGGGAGGATTTCTGAAGTCCTTGCCTATACCGGAGTGGAAATTCGACGATATATCTATGGACTTTGTGCACGGGTTGCCAAGGTCGCAGAAGGGGAACGACGCCATCTGGGTGATCGTAGATCGGCTAACCAAGGTGTCGCATTTTATTCCGCATAGGAAGGATGATCCAGTGGAGAAATTGGCAAAGTTGTATGTTGACCATATTGTTAGGCTGCATGGGGTGCCCCGTAGCATTGTGAGTGATCGCGATGGGCGGTTCACGTCAAATGATTGGAGATTGGTGCAGCAGATGCTGGGAACAAAGTTAAAGTTCAGCACAGCTTTCCATCTGCAGACGGATGGGCAGACCGAGAGGGTCAATAGAACGATGGAGGACATGCTCCGCATGTGCGTTCTGGATTTCCGTAAACATTGGGAAGACCACCTTTATTTGATGGAGTTCGCGTACAACAACAGCTACCAAGCGAGTATACAAATGGCGCCCTTCGAGGCCCTGTATGGTAGGAAGTGTCGCACGCCGTTATCGTGGCTTGAAACGGGTGAGGCAAGGTTGTACAAGAAGCAAGAGGTGGAGAGTGCTACCTCGTTAGTGCGGATCATTCGGGAGCGCTTGTTGATCACTCAGGACCGGCAGGCAAAGTATTACAATGCCAAGCACCGGAACGTGGAGTTCGCGGTAGGCGATTAGGTATACCTGAAAGTGAATCCATTCAAGGGGGTTTCGCGGGTAAGACGCTTGAAGAAGCTGAGCCCAAGATACCTTGGACCTTTTGAGGTTCTGGAGCGAGTCGGCGAAGCTGCATACCGTTTGAAGCTATCGGTGGAGTTGAGTGGATTACATGATGTGTTCCACATTTCTGTGTTGCGGAAGGCGGTGCAAGAGCCTTCGCAGGTGATCGCGGTTGACCAAGTGCCGGTGGACGAAGGGTTAACGACAAGGGTCAAGCCCGTTCGTATTGAAGATGTTGAGGTCAAGAGGCTTCGTAACAAGGAGATCCGGATGGTTAAGGTCCGGTGGGATAACTGCGGGCGTGAGGAGCTCTCTTGGGAACGGGAGCAGACTATGCTCGAGGAGTACCCGGAATTATTCCGCTCTGGTACAGTTTTACGTTAAGTCCTGTTTTTCCTTTATTAATTTCGTGGACGAAATTCTTTAAGGGGGGTAGAATTGTAACACCCCAAAATTGTCGTAGGAGCGACGGGGATCGATTTTGGCCAAGTCGGGTTTTTGGTGCAGGTGACACGGGCCCTGATACGGGCGTGTCGGAGGCCGTGTCGGGCGTGTCGAGCTCGAGTCGTCGAACTGGCCGTGTAGTCGACCAATGTAGGTCGACGATGGTCGTGTGGAGGGACACGGCCTAGGACACGGGCGTGTCCCAGGCCGTGTCACTCAAGGGAATTGTCGAAGTGGTACACGGGCCGTGACACGGGCACAGACACGGGCGTGTCAGATGTGACACGGGCGTGTCCGATGCCGTGTCGCAAGGCCGTGTACCCCTCTGACTGCAAAGCGTTGATTTATTGCACACGGGGGGTGTGACACGGGTCCCGACACGGGCGTGTCGCAGGCGACACGGGCGTGTCGCAGGCCGTGTCACATGTCGTGTGCTAGTTTTCAATTTGGGTCGAGACGGCGAATGAGCTACACGGCCAGGCACACGGCCGTGTGCCAACCCGTGTTCGGCCCAGATTTTATAATTTGAGGCCTAATCGTGGCCGTTCTTTTCCTTGGCTTTGGATCCGACGGTGGGGGGCTGCTCCTGGATGGTTTTAGCCGGGATAAGGGTTTCAAAACCCTCATTCTCTCTTTCTATTCCCTTTCTAAATCCTAGAGAGAGGGGAGAGCAAGGTGAGGGGTTGGAGACCAAGATCCGGCCGCCGGAGAAGCTTCGGAGCTCCGAATCGCGATCCGAGTCCAGATCCGCGGAGGCGACGCCGTTGCGGTGCTTTCCAACCGTATAGTTTTCAATGGTGCCGCGGAAGAATGCAAGGGTAACGATTTCTCATCCTTGGGCATGTGAAGCCCTCTTTTCCTTTGCATAGGAAGCCCGCTCTCGCGAGTGAGCGAAGAGTTAGAGCGTTCCTTGGGGTAGATATGTGAAGTCCCCCTTGTGTAGAGTCCGTATGCGTAAACGGACATAGGCATTGTGTGTGAAGCCTATTCAGACATGTTGGTCCGGATCGGTGATGTTGCATTGCATATGAACCGGGGAAGACTCCGGGTGTTTGGGTGTTTTTCGGGTTTTCTACGTGGTAGATTGCATCAGGGAGCCTTGGAGATTAACTCCAAGGTGCACCCGGAAAACTGGGCAAAAGCGGGTTTTGCCAACACGGTGGTCGGGGAGCCAACGTGAACATAACCGGGTTATGTGATTGTTGTGGCGGAAACGGGACTCGGTGAGTCTTGACCTGCGCATATGGCTTAAATTGCCGTTGCAATATGAGCACGGGTCAGGCGGAACCGTACCCGGTCTATGTCGTTCGGTAGGACCGTTGGCATGGATGAGGGTCTTCGGCGGTCTATGGCTTAAATTGTCGTGACCAAGGCCAGGAAGGCAAAATTCTCATATGGATGACCGTCCAAGAGGCGGTGGTGGATTGTGAACGTCTATGGCTTGAATTGACGTGACGTTGGCCGGTTCGCCGAGAATGTGCCCTGAGTGCACGGGGTGTGTGGCCGTGCGAGCCTACGCCCGTGTTGATGTGTGTTCACATTAATATATTGCCTATACTAATAAAGTGCAGGGAAAAAGCATCGCCGCCCCGATTTTGGGGCGGGATCGTTATAATTTGGTCAGCATTGCTGACCGTTGCTATTGTTTGCCACCGGGCGGTGGTTTGTGGTTTGCAGGTGTTGTGGAGCAGAGCGGGAAATAGCGGGCTAAAGCCTTTGTTGGTGTGCCAGCCCTCGAAGGCCTAATTGCTTATTTATCTTTCCCGTTTTCATGTATGGCCGGCCTGCGTGCCGAAGTTTGGAAAACACTATTTTGTTAAGTGAACAATGTAAGGCCTTAAGGCCAGTTCTCTTTTGTGTTTGATTACATTCCTGAGTTGGTAGTGGACATTCATGCTTTGTAGCAGGGTTCTTATTTCTTTTGCAACTTAATAATTTGCTTCCGCTAGGTGTTGTGTAGGACGACATGATTGGTTGAATGGTTTCAACGCGTAACCAACCGGTCTGTCCGTAGTATATGGCGTCGGGCCCCGGCCGGACCTACTGCTATATGCTATGTAACGGATAGGAGTGTTACACTTCTACTCTGCACTAGTGCAAGAAACTATACCATGTTATTCTGATCTTGTTCAACGGATCGATGCCCAGATCGCCGCTAACGATGCAATCGAAGCAAATCGCCAATAATTCAAAAGCAATTCAAAGAGACAGTGAGAGCAGGGGTTGACACCAGTGTCGGTTCCCAAAAAGAGCAACTCGCGCCGCGTCAACTCTCGACGGGCAGGGGGGCATCACCAACATTAAGCCTTCACTCCCATCAACACTTCGCGAGCGGAAGTGTTGCTCGCCATATGCAACCATCCGTCTCTCCAAAGGCCAAGAGCTCTTACTCTAAATTCAAGGAACCAATCTAAGTATTGCAACTTCCATCAAGGTCACGGGCACAAGACAAAAGATTGTTCAAGACTGAAGACAGAAATCGAATGATTCGTTCGCCTTGGGTACCTCGAGAGTTCTCTCCAAAACAAAGGCTCTGAATCAACATGTCAAGAATGATCCGGCACTGAGACGATCCCCAGAATGAACATCTCAATAAAGAGTTTGTTTTCTGCCAAATGAGCATCCAGAGCTCCATCATCACTGCTTGTATTTTGTATTTTTAACATTCGTGAGATAAACAACAAGTGTTATTTCCAATCGTGTTGATGACTGCATTATAGAGTGTTCAGTGTTCCCAACAAGGGACTCTGGTCTCTCCTCTTGTAGAGTGCTAAGTGTTCCCAATAAGGAACTCTGGTCTCTCCCCTTATAAAGTGTTCAGTGCTCCCAACAAGGGACTCTGGCCTTTACTTTACAGAGTGTTCAGATCTCAGTAAAGGAGATTCTGGCTTTTACCTTGCAGAGTGTTCAGTGTTCCCAACATGGGACTCTGACCTTTACTTTATAGAGTGTTCAGATCTCCGCAAAAGAGACTCTGACCTTTACTTTACAAAGTGTTCGGTGATCCCAACAAGGGACTCCGGGCGTTACCTTATAGAGTGTTCAGATCTTCGCAAAAGGGATTTTGGGTCCTTCGGCTCACAGCGAACTAAGCCGCGAGCCAGACTCGTGCAAACCAAGCCGCGAGCAACCCTCGTGCAAACTAAGCCGCGAGCAACCCTCGCGCAAACTAAGTCGCGAGCAACCCTCGCGCAAATTAAGAAGTGAGCAACCCTCGCGCAGATTAAGTCACGAGCAACCCTCATGCAAACTAAGCCGCGAGCAACCCTCGTGCAAACTAAGCCGCGAGCAACCCTCGTGCAAACTAAGCCTCAAGTAACCCTCGCGCAAACTAAGTCACAAGAAACTCTCGTGAAAACTAAGTCGCGAGCAACCCCTCGCGCAAACAAAGCCGCGAGAAACCCTCGCACAAACTAAGCTGCGAGCAACCCTCGTGCAAACTAAGTCGCAAGCAACCCCCGTGCAAACTAAGCCGCAGGATGGAACTGTGCAAACGAAGTTGCAAATCAAGTTCACGTGAAATACTTCGCTCACACTTTACTGCAAGACAAACTCGTAAAAATAGTACTCAAAGGAGGAAAAAGAAAAACAGAACTACAGAGTGACATAAAAATAACAATGTCATGCAAATCTGCGCACAAGGATGTCCGCTACAACTACTAAGCAAAAAACAACACATGAAACCAATAGCTGGAGGAAGAATACAAAATATACAAATACAGAAACAAGAGGCCGCTACTCATCAGCAGCATCGACATCAGAGCGCTCATCCTCAGAAACGTCATCAAAGCTAAAGCCAGAGTTGACGCATCCTAGGCGTCGGCTGACAAATCGGAAGGCCTTCGCCACTCCACGTCTGAGGGCTAACTCACGGTAATCTTCCACTTGATGCTCCACCTCCTTGGACCAGATCTCATCATGCACCTCCTCCGCAATAAAGTTGCGGTCTCGCATGTAGTCCAACGACTGCAAGTACTCCGCAAGTCCATCGGCCTTCAACTCCGACACGCGAATCTCAGAAGATAGCATCTACACTTGGGCCCTCGTCGCCCAAAGCCGAGTCTCTAAGCTGGTGGTTTCCTCCTGAGAATGCTTCAGCATCTGGGTGGTCCTCTCCACAAGTGCCTACTCTACCTCCAATGTTGCATGTGCATCCTCAAACTCGTACTTCAGCCCGGACCCCAGCCGAAGGAATCGTGAAACATCACGGTCATGCTCCTCCCTCGAGGAGATAAGCAAGCTCGTCGTCGATCTAAGCTTCTCCTCAAGGGCCAAATACTTGTCCTTCAAGCACACATAGTGGTCATTCTAAGTAATGACAGACCGGTACTGATTCTAAACATGAACAAAGGAAAAATAAAAATTAGCGTCACAAGAAGAAAAGTGAAAATGTCACATAAACGAGAATACTTACTATACCGCCAACAGCCGCCTCCGTAGAAGGAACCTTGAGGGCTAGGTGCTCAAGTGCCTGAACCTCAGGGGTGGTATCTTCTCGGGCAACTAGAGGAGCCGCCCCATCCGTCATCTCGACACCGCTAGAAGAACCTGCGCTGGTTTTTCTCTTATGACTACCACCAGAGGACGCCTCGATACTCTGCGAAAAATTCGTAGAAATGTCGCACTGCAGCAAGCGCTTCTCTTCCACAAATGAGAAGATGTTGAACAAGTGATTGGCCAATTCATCGGGCTCCGAAAACCCAAGCACCGGGGAAAATTCCCGCTCTTTTCTCTTCTGGCAGTGACAACGACCGGGAGCAAATTCCACACCTCTGGTAAGCCCCAAGGGTTCCTGATGTAGCCAAAAAGGGTGTTCCCGTGACGACGGTCTATCTGAGCCTCGAAATCAAACCAACTCTTGTTGCTGTAAATCTCCACGCGCTCCCCGCCATTTGAGCGGACATCGAACAACTCTCGGAAGCACTCCAAAGAAAGTCTCTCGCAGTGCTCACAGAAGAAAACAATTGTGCCCATAAGGCGCACTACTGCCAACGAGGTGAACTGGGAGATTGGCACCCCGCAAAATTTTAGGATCTTGATCACTTCCTCACAAAGCGGGAATCGGAAGTCAGACCTCAAAGTACTCTCACAGACCGTTAGCCAGCCTCAGGGGGGATTTTGCACTCTCTCCTCAGCATGCGGAATTTTCACTTCTAAATCAGCGGATAGCCCGAAATTCTTCCTCCAAATGGCAATTTGGTCCTCGGTAAGAGAGGAGGTCAGATGCAATGGTCTCGCGGTACGCTTCAAGCTCTGTCACCAGAAAAGAAAAATCAGATGCAATATGAAAAGCACAACTCGCAACGGTAAAATTAAAGGGTAGGCCCCTTGAAGCAAATCGAGGGGCGCCCCAGTGCATGTGCGCGCATAAAGCATAACACTTATGGGCCCCGCGCAGGTGCGCGCGCACCGCACAGGTACGCGCGCACGCACACAGGGATGGGCGACCTCCTGGAAAGTCCCCGTGCTAGGGCTGGAGTAGTACCGGGATGGAGTAGTACCGGGATCAAAAGTCAACCGCTCTCATCAAGCACATAAAGACGCGTCGCCTAGAAAAATTAAAACTGTACGATGCGCCTGTGCACACACACGCACAGGGCACACAGCCATGCAGGGGCCCGCGCATGATCAGACACGTGCGCGATAAAACGCACACGCACGCCCACACAGCAGGCCCCTGAGCACGCACACGCGCACGACCACATGCACACGGTCATGCGCGGGAGCCCCATGTGGTGGCACGCACGCGTCCGCATGCACCTACGTGCGGCAGCGCGCGTACGTACGTGCGGCCAGGCGCGCACTCCAATAACCCGTCGTCAGGGTTTTTGGGTTACACCTATAAATATCCCTGCTTGGGGCAACGTGGAGGTCATTCCAAACTTGACGGCCACACGGGATGCTTCGAGCGCAGTAACATTCTCGAAGTGTTTTCATTTTGCTCCCTAGCCCCCGTTCCCGTACGCCCATTTTCTGTGATTTGGAATTTCGCCACTCTTGCAATTTTGCCGATTCGTGAATTCCAGCATCGCTCCCGCTTGCGATTCTCGTTTCAGTCACCTGGAAGGAGTTGGTGCCGCCACTAAGATATCGTCGTTCCTTGGCTCTTGTCGATCGGAGAAGTAGATAACCGCTGTCGCTCGTCACTCCTATGTGAAATCATCGAATCTGTCGCACCACTCCTTGAGATCGTCTGTATCTTTTCATATGCGACAAGTGTTTTTGACGATACTCCTCTTTCGGACGCCGATCTAGGGCACGATTGCTAGAGGAACACGCCGCCTATAAGGAAGAAGTAGTCCCTGATGCGATCTAGAGTAGCCCGATACAAGCACGTAGGAGGTGTTTTTCTCACCAACAAGTCTTACGTGTTCGATCTAAGCAGATCGGGAGGAGATTTTGTAGCTGTTCCTCTAGTGCATTGTTGTCGATGTCTCTGGATATAATAAGGTTGATGTCTCTAGATCGGGAGGAGGTTCGTCGTGCTGTCTCTGGTTAGGGACAAGGATGTTGGCGATGTTTGAACTGCGCTCTTGAGCCGCCGCCGTTTGGAGGAGATTTCTCGATGCCTGTTACAGTGATCTCTCTCTTCACTTGGTGGCCGTTCTGATCTATGTTGGCTAGCAATCGTCTGTAGTAGAAGTGCTGAAAGCTCTTGTTATAGAATTTCATCTCTTTTGTGCCACGAAGAGGACACCTGCACTACCATTGAATTTGTTGATCGGATCGAGTCTTTGGCGACTGTGTTTAGCCGAAGAGGAGAAGCAAAATCAAATTTTTTGTATTGGATCCGAAGATTTTGATGTCTCCACACTTTCAAGTGATCTTTTTCTACTATTCGTGATTTAGTTTGCTAGTGGATTTCTAGTGCTTGGAAATAGGCATAATGTCCAAGGGTAATTCTCTGATTCTGATGATCAAGTTGGTGAAATTCTCCAACTCTGAGTTCAGTGTCTGAAAGCAAAACACGAAGTTTAGTATAAAGTACTTGAATATTTTCTACATTGTATAGTCCGAATTTGAGACTTTTAAAGAAGGAGAGGATGAGGAACACTGGATCAATGACGAAGACTTTTGTTGTGATTATCTCCTCAATTATCTTTCTAACAAACTAGCAGAGACGTACAACAAGATGAAAACTGCAAAGGAGATCTGAGATACTCTGGAGGAGCAGTTCAAAGAGGAAGAGAACATGTCCAAGACGCACCTGGTGGTCAAGTTCTTGACCTTTACCTTCACTGAAGATGGGGAAATACTTCCTCAGGTTGCAGAATTTGAGTTTCTTGTTGACAAGCTGGGTAGTGAGAACATTCTTTTGCTAAATGAATTTGTTGCAGGAGCTATCATTTTCAAGCTCCCATTGGCATGATACTCCTTTAAGACGGAGATGTATCGGAAGAAAACACAGGTTAGTCTGAAAGATCTCAAATTTTTCATCTGTATTGAGGACGAGAACCGGACTAGGCACGCTATAGAGACGGTTAGTAAGCAGAAGTTTGGTGCTAACATGATTACGCATCCTAAGCAAAATCCTAAGCCTAAAAAGAGTAAACTGCCCCTCAGTGCACCCGTAGTTGCTGACACTGGTAGTAAGATCAAGAAATTTAAATAGAAGTACTACAGCTGTAATACGTGGGGTCATTGTGCTTCTGAGTACAAGTAACCTAAAAGAGGCAAATTCAGGACACCAAAGACTGATAATAAAGCAAACATGTTTTATCAGACTGCGTTTGTTAACTTTGTTGTCATGGTTGAAAAATGAAAGGTCAATAATGAGTGGTGGCTAGATTTAAGTACTATATACCACCACGTCTGCAATAATTCTACGCTTCTAAAGGATGTCACCATAGTTGATGAGATTGTGACTATTGTGAATGAAGACACTGCTCAGATATTCTAAGCTAGGACTACGGACCTGGTACTCTCTTCAGGTACACATTTAATTTGAAAGAATGTTTAATTAATACCTACATTAGTTGTTGATTTAGTTTCAATTAGTCTATTATGCGATGTCAGTATGTCATTTAACATTAGTGGTCGTAGAGTAACTTTATTGGTTAATTCACATTATTTTGGTTATGCTTATGTAGTAAATGTGATGTATAGGTTGGAGTCCAACAAACAAAGTGATAAACCAAGTTAGTTCAAATCTAATAGATCCTAAAACTTTACATGCAAGACTAGGACACGTGAACTATAGAAAACTATTACTGCTTGCTAAAACTCATAATATTCCCTTAGACACAACAATCAAGTTTGATAAATGTGAAATTTATGCTCACACCAAGATAACTAAAACACCTTTTAGTTAGGTTTCTAGGAGTACACAATTGTTGGAGTTAATACATTCTGATATATGTGACTGACTACAAAAGCTTTGTCATAAGAGAAGGTCAGAAGTATCTGATAACCTTTATCGACTAGATTTAACCACATTTATTTCTTTAAATCTAAAGATGAAGCTTTTGAAAAATTTCGTATATTCAAAAATAGGATTGAAAATCAACATGATAAGAAAATTAAAAGGCTAAGAAGTAATAGAGGAGGAGAATATATATCAGGAGAGTTTAGAGATTTCCTTGTCATCAATGATATTATCCCTGAAACCATTGCCTCATACTCACCTCAATCCAACGGTATTACTGAGAGGAAAAATATAACTTTAATAGAAATGTTGAATCAACTGTTATTAATTGATGGCATGCCTACGGCCTATTGGGGTGAAGTTGTCATCAATTCAAATCACATTCTTAATAAAGTTCCTCATGCAAAGTTAAAACTAACATCATATGAGTTTTGGTTTAAAAAAGCTCCTAGATTTGACAAACTTAAGACTTGGGGTTGTATCGCTTATGTTAGGATACCTAACTATAGAAGAGTTAAGATTAGACCTAAGATAAACACTTGTACCTATCTAAGATATGCAGAGGATAGTGTTGCAGACAAATTTTTAGATCTCTTAACTAATATTGTAGTAGAATCTAGAAATGTTGTTTTCTTTGAGGATAAGTTCCCTAAAGATAAAAACTTGACCCTTCCTAGTCTGCCAATCACTAATACTATGACTACTATTGAGCCAGAAATAATAATATCTAACACTGAGCCCATGAACATTAGTGGTTTAACATTTAAAATGTTATCTAATAGAGAACGATTGTCTAAAAGCTACAGTACAGACTTTGTGACTTACCAAGTTGAAGTTGATACATCTACCAATAAGGAAGCGATGCAATCTAGGGATTCTCTATTATAAAAAGAAGCTATAGATGATGAGATGAATTCTCTCCTACAAAACCACATTTGGACCTTGGTTGACTTGCCTAAAAGGGCTAGAACCATTAGAAGTAAGCGGGTCCTAAAAAAGAAGCTAAATCTTTATTGGAGTATTGCTAAATACAAAACACATCTATTTGCAAAAGGCTTCGCTCAAGTGAATGGTATAAACTAATTTGATATATACTCATATGTTTATCATATTGAGATAATTAGGATTCTTCTCGTGTTACCATCTATTGAACATTTAACGGTTCATCAGATAGATGTCAAGACAATATTTTTGAATAGAGATCTGATTGAGGAGATCTATATACACTAATCTGAAGGGTTTGTCATAGAAGGTCTAGAAAATAAGGTCTGTAAGTTGATTAAGTTACTCTACGGATTGAATCAAGCACCAAAATTATAGCACGAGAAATTTGACACTTGTGTTAAAGCTATAGGTTTCAAATCCAACTTATCAGATAAATGTTTGTATGTTAAAATAAGTTCAAATAAAGTGAAAATTATATGCTTGTATGTTGATGACATGCTAATTTTGGATACTGATCAGTCTGAGGTGGAAGATGTGAAAGTTACCTTGACTAGATAATTTAGCATGACAGACTTAGGTGTGGTAAAAACTATCCTAGAAATGGAAATGAACTTCACTAAAAAGGTATTACACTAAATTAGAGTCACTACATTAGAAATCTACTAGAAAAGTGGGGTTATGAAAATAACAAAAAGATTGAGACTTCATATGACTAAAACAATAGACTGAATCTAAATGAAGGTTCATTTATTAGATAGTTGGATTTCTCCAAACTCATATGAAGTCTCATGTATGCTACAACCTATACTAGACCTAACATTGTCTTTACGGTCAGCATGTTGAGTAAATTCACTAGTAATCATGGGAAGGACCACTGGGATGCCTTAGAAAGACTAATGAGATACTTAAAGTATGCTGAGAAGTATATTTTATGTTATAGTGGACATCCTCCGGTGCTTGAAGGGTGTTTTGATGCATCCTCGTGCTCAGAAATTAGTGATATATAGTATATATACTAGTAGTTTTGTATTTACATTAGGAGGAGTTGCAGTAACTTGGAAGTCTAAGAGACAGACGTGCATTGCAATATTCTTTATGGAATAAGAACTTTATGCTCTAGCTTCAGTAGGAGAAGAAGTAAAGTGGATAAGAGATCTAATAATAGATATTCCAATGACGAGTCTGAAAATACACTTTATTTCGATCTATTGTGACAACCAAGCCATAAAAATGATTATAACAAATATGTTGTTCAATGAAAAGTGAAGACAACTAAGGATAAAATAGTCTTAGTTGACATATCTCACAAGTCAGGGGATAATCTCCCTATTGGATGTAAGATCAAAAGATGATGTAGCAGATATTCTTACCAAAGGCTTATGTAAGGTTCTAACAATAAAAATATCGAGGGAGATGAGATTAAAGTTTATTTAATGGTACTTAATACTGTCTTATGTTTTAAATTTTAGAACTGAAATCTTCTTACATTCAAACATCTAGAGCAAGTACACTGAAGTATTTCAGAAGCTATCTGATGAAAGCAGAGATGAATAGTTGTCAATCATTCAAAACTTGATGACTTACACAATTATTTTTATTCAAATGCTGATTTGGGTATCTTTCCAAAAAGAAATACTGAAGTTGCTGATATGTGTCCTGATATTATGATTATTAATTATATCATTCCAAACTTGATGATATAATGAACATAGCTTGTTGTATCATTTCAAACTTGATGGTATAACACAATTATGAAATTGTTAATAATAATCTTAATAATCGAAAGAACATGGTTTGATTTTATAAAATCAAATATTCTAATTCTTTGTAAATTAGATAGAGATGCTGATTTGTGATTCTTTCTTCCAGATTAGAATATTATGTTTTTTTAGTGCTAGAACTAATCGTTTTATCTTTGATAGCAAATATTTGAATTTATAAAGATTTGTCGCATGACATTCAAACTCTGTAATGACCTAATTGAACGGCACAACCATTCTTTTGTGTTCATCTAGCAAGATCCACTTAGTGCCACATTAAGAAATGGCGTGTGTGTGTTGTGTGTGTGTGTGAGAGTGTAGGGTTATTTACATGAACCTCCCCACGAAATTTGCATAATTACATCTTGCATCCCTCTTACTGTTGAAATTACAACTACCCTCCTCAATATTTATATCTCATAACATTCATGCACAAAAAGACTCCCCCTCAAAATTTACTCAAAGGAATGTAATAATGAGATATAAAAATATTGTATGTGTGTGTGTGTCTGGGGGTTGTAATTTTGAAAGTTAGATGGTGCAAGTTGTAATTACGCAAATTTTGAGGTGACATCCTAATAAATAACCCTATATATAATTATTTTTTTGTTTAAAATAGAAAATAAAGAAAATGAGGAGTGGGACTTGCCGACCTAAAGCAATTATTAAAAAATGTTAGCACAATTTTAGGGGCAAGTGACATGTTCATACTTTTATTCAATTAAGTTATGGGGAATTGTCACATGTGCTATTTATTTCGGTGCATTTGGATGCCTTGTACATTGCCAATTCCTTCAATACCCTCCTCCCAAAGTCAATTTGACACGTGCAACCACTTAAATAAATTAAAAAATTTAAATAAATTAAAAAAAATTTAAATAAATAAATAAATAACGACGCCCCTCCTACCTCTCCACATCAACTAGATTATTAATTCCACTTTGGGATGATTGAAACTATTTTTTTCAAGATAAAAATGGTAATTTAATCTTGTATTTTATTATATGTGTGGGGGGAGGGGTTGAATGCATCCAAAAAGAGTGATTTTTAATGTTTAAGGGTGGGTTCAATCCTAATCATTCACAATGAAATGGCCGATTAATGCGACGACGTAATTGAGCTTTAATTAATCCTCGAGTTTTTTTCACTGAAATGTCACCACAAAGTTATGAGTTGTAATAGCGATGGATTCACATTTGTCCGTGGTTTGAGAAGACCTTACTTCCGATGATAAAGACGAAGACAGAGATCGTCAGAGGACTCATCTAGTATCAGAGAATCCAATTTAGGCTGTGTTTGGCACGGCTTATTGCGGCTTATTTGCTCCGGCCGGTGAGCTTCGACAAAAAATGTCATTGTCATACCAAAATCTTATGCCCCAAACTAATTTTTTTTTGTTTGGGTAATGGTAGTAACATTTGTCTTACCAAGCATACGTTCTATGACAATGATGTTTTTGTCTAACCTCGTCGGAGCAAATAAGTTACGATAAGCCGTACCAAACGCAGCCTTAGCGTGGCTCTATCTCTAGGTATTCGTTGGATCTTCTTGTATTTAGTATTCCCAAATATATCCACTCTCTATCGCAGAGAAACATGTTGACAAATAGAATACATAGTATAAGAATGTGTGTTTATCAATCACTAACAAATTGATCTTCTAAATTTGAGGATTATTCTCAAAGATTATAATCTAAATCAAGTTGAGAAGTGATTAAAATAAGCGATCTTCTTATTATACACTAAATGCGATAACAATTAGTGAAAAATAGAGAGATTAGTGTGGGAGCAAACAAGAGGGGAGAGAAGGAGGGCTCCCTTAACATGGTCAGGAGTGTTCCCTAAGAGAGGGGATAATACGCGTATAGGGAAGAGAAAAGATACTCGTAGAGAAAGGCGAGTATAATACCTGAAAAGAAGGAGAAGAGAGAGTACTCCCCAAGGGAGATAATCATGTTCATCAAGCAGTGTAAATTTTTGTCATTCTACTTTTTAAACTAGTTGTATATATGCTCATAAAGTACTTTATTTAGTTTTTCTTTTTGAAATATCTGTGTAAAAGCAAGACATGGTAAAAATAGGAAATATTTTTATTAGCTAACTTAATTAAAATATTATAACATTTTCTATCACATATTTTTTGGGACTGACTTCAAACTAGTCTTCAATTTTATTTTTGCCTCATCTCAAACTTACATTTCAATATATACTAAATTTAATTTCAATATTCCTTATCCATTGGATCACATTATATAGATATATATATATATATATATATATATATATATACAACAAAATGGTAATTCAAAGAGGAGAAGGAAAATAAGGCTACTACTCACCTTTAAAATGAATATATAGCACTAATATTTCCACTTTTTCCTTTCCATTGACAAATTGGTAGGTCATATTTCCCCTCATTTACAATATGTTCAAACTCTTAATATGTGATTGAATAAACTTTTGCTTAATATGCTTCCAAGAAGAATTTTGATACCTACGAGCAAATGAGCTATGACCGCGAATGATATACTCAATTTCGAGTTCTTACTCTAACATAGGAGTTGATTCGGGGACAACCCCAATCAAGCAGCTTTTGAACAACATTTAGGCTCCGTTAGGCGTGGTGGTGACAGTCATGAACATCGTGGTTTATATTGTTAGGTCGCTCGAAACATCCAGGGTGATATGATGGTCAAAGTGGGACCACCTCCCCGTTGCCCCGACCTTGGGTTTTATAGACAAACTCTAGCTTTAATACGGGTATTGGATATCCCGATATCCAAAACGACCTGTAAAACCTCCGAGCCCGTTATATGTCTGAATATACATTAACATATATAACAAAATAGCAGATGTGGTCGATAGGTAGCACTCAACAAAAATAAATTATACCGATCCACTTTTTGAAATTTTAATAGTTGCAATTGTCAAATGTCAACTACTATTCGGCAATCATCGACAAGAAGGTGCATTGTGGTCTGAGAGGCTAAATAAAATTTATCGTAACAAAATGGTTTTGAATAATAGGATAATGTCAGCGATGATGAAATAAAGACACAAGCATGCACATAATAAAATACATTTTGTCGTGTTGTTTTATCTCCAGATTTACCTCCGGTGACAATGAAATCTTATACTGGAACAAGTTCAAGAAATACATTGTCTTAACTTTTGTTCACAACAACACAAAAACTTTGTTGTACATTGTTTTCATAGACATCCTCTCTTGTAGTTCATGGTGGGAGCAAAAGAAAGCTTGGCCTTCATAGTACATGAGTCGTAGAGCTTGGCCGCCTTTGTGAAGGGAGCCAACGTGGATCCGCTTACCTTCACACTACTGAAAACCCGAAGGTATTAGACTTTCAAGTAAGGCATGAAGTGGATTGATGGATGGATAGGATTTTAATAGGCGATTGTTATTAGCACTATATTTTTGGATATTAGCACTACGTTTACACCTAATTTTTCGCGTCTTTTGAAAATACTTCTTGTACATGTAATTTTAGGAAAAGTGTTCAACACGAAAGTTGTAGATCTCGACGAGATCTACAACTTTTGTGTTGAACACTTTTCCTAAAAATACATGTATAATGCGTATTTCTAAAAGGCACGAAATCTGAGTGTATTTCTAATGTGCGTCTTGTACATGCATTTTTAGGAAACGTGTTCAACACGAAAGTTGTAGATCTCGTCGAGTTCTACAACTTTCGTGTTGAAAACGTTTCCTAAAAATGCATGTACAAGGAATATTTTTAAAAGGCGCGAAAAATTAGGAGTAAACATGATGTTAATATCCAAAAATGTAGTGCTAATAACAATCGTTTTTTAATATGAGTGGTTGATAATAGGAAAACAATAAAATATGTTGAATTTCTAAATAAATTTTTTTATAATTAGTAAAAAAAAACATACTAATTTCAAATACATATATTAGTGAGCAAGTGTCGAGCAAACACTAGCCATCGACGGCGCTGGTTCGCCGGAGATCTCAATTTGCAACGACTTCTCTCTTTATGAGCCTCCCGGTCCCAATTATTTCTTAGAAGTATGGGGAAGAGCCCTTTCACCTTTATTTTCAACAACTTCCACCTAGGGGTGCAAACGAGTCAAGCTCGAGTTGAGCTTGACAAAATTTCCAAGCTCGAGCTCGAGCTCGAGCTTTTCATTTCGAGCTCGAGCTCGAGCTCGAGCTCGAGCTCGAGCTCGAGCTCGAGCTCGAGCTCGACGAGCTCGAGCTCGACGAGCTCATTTATCCCAGCTCGAGCTCGAGCTCGAGCTGCTCGCGAGCTTTTTAGCTCATGAGCTTTATTTTCTTATTTTTTATATTTTTTCATATTTTTTATATATTTTTTTTAAAAAAATTGGAATAAAAAACTCGCGAGCCAGCTCGCGAGCTCATGAACATTAATATTCGACCTCGAGCTCGACTCGTAATCAAGCTCGACTCGTAATCGAGCTCGAGTTCGTCGAGCTCGAGCTCGAGCTTCACAGGCTCGAGCTCGAGTCGTGCTTTTTTCGAGCCGGCTCATCGAGCTTTCGAGCCGGCTCAACTCAACTTGCACCCCTACTTCCACTTATCTCATATCTTTTGCCTAATAGTGATCGTGCCTTCAACATCCTCCGACTGGCGGAACCTGCCCATGGCCCATGGACAAGATGGCCCATCGGGCGGCTCCTGCGCTCCCCGCGCTCCTTCCTCTAAGAACAGGTAGTGCAGTAAAAAAAATTTCACCATGCCCGACTACTAGTATAATAATTAAATAATTTTTACCACATAAATAATAAATTTGTCGCTAATATAACTCAGTTTTTGGGGGATAACACCGAAAACCCGCACTCATCATCGGCGATTATTATAACAACTTGAGTCAACAAAATTAATTACACATACATGTGTGTTTTAATTAAAACTTAACTTCTAAATAATTATGATGATCGATCATAACATGTGACGTGCTTAATTGTACCAGACACAAATTACTTATGAGAATTATCAGGGGCTGACATCCGCACTACATTTTTGAATATTCGCACTCAAAATTTTATTTTTTTTGGATTTTTTTTTTACTTGACGCACGCAGTTATCCTCCTCAATCCTCACACACGCGAACGGCGAAACTCCCTCTCGCCCCTAGGGTTTCCACGATTCTACACAGCGAGTCTTCCCGTCTTCGTTCAACAGAAACGACGATCCTTGCGGTGTTCCGTCCCAATCCTGTTCTCGCGACGCCACAGAGCAGCGGCTCCCCCGCCCGTTTCCACATTCGCCATGCTTGCGATTTTAGGTGAGCTTATGTCTCCTTCTTTGGTCTCTTCCCTTGCTAGAGCAGTTTTTCAGCTTATGTTTGTCATCATGGAAGAATAAGCCATCAGAAAGCGGCCAATCATGAAGTTACTGACCAAGGAGACGACCGTCGTAGGGTGGATAAATTTTCCGATCAAAATCAGCGCGTTCAGGTTATGATTATGTTGTTCTTCAATGATATAGGCTCCGTTTGGAGGGACTTATTTTCACCGGTCAAGCGGTTACGACCGCATGAACCGGGCCTTAATTAAGGTCCGATTCATGCGATGGTAACCGCTTGCCCGGTAAAAATAAGTCCCCCCAAACGGAGCCATAATGGGCTTGCTGGGAGAGTGAGAGCACTTGTGTTTTTGTCATTGATACTGTATTTCCCCATCGAAGGAGACGTCGGTCATAAGGTCGATTTTTTTTTGTTTTAGAAAAAAATTTGTTTAAAAGAATGCGGCACAAAATATCATTTTGCATGTGAATGAATAGTTACTGTTCCAAAACAGTGCATGTAAATAGCAGCTAGTGCGGATAGTCAAAAATGCGGTGCGGATTGTTGAATTTTCTCAAGTTGATCAGCAAGGTAGCACAAACACCAAATCAATATCTTCGGCACTACCCAGATCACAAGTTGAACCGCGGAAAGAAGGAAGCAACTCAAATAACCAAACACACAGATAGAAGCAAGCAGATCAAAATTTTATTAATCTTCTTTACAATGCGAGGCATACGTGGCGAGACATGATTTCGCCAGTATAAGAAAAAGCAGAAAAACAAGCCGGGCGGACAGAACACTGAGACCGCCGAATCCGCCGAGATCGTCGAGCTCGCCGAATCCGCACAAACCGCCAAACTGCTGAAGCCGAACAACAACAAGGAGTCCGCGTAGACCGTGAGGTCGCGCGGACAACCCGTTATTCGCCGAACTGCTGCTGAACAGAGGAACACGCCGCCTATCCGCAGAGACCGCGAGGTCGCGCGGACAGAGAAGAACTTGAGATAAAGCTGATGCTGGAAACCTCCGAATGCAGCCCTTAAACTCCACAGAGGTCAGAACCAAACTCCTGCTTCAACACTGCTAGGCGCGCCACCTGCACACAGAAGCCGGTTAAGCAAACAGCCCGTGCGGATAAGCAAACACAGTCCGCAGCCTATGCTCAAGCTCAACTTAATGTTCACTCTGTTACCAAATGAGGTGCCGGGGGGTCCTATTTATAGGCCGGGCGAGGAGTGTGGTCACCACCCTATGAGATAGAGTCACCGCCCCTTGGTCGCAACTAGCAATGCCACCTCGCCGAGTCCGCCCACTCAGGGTCAACCAACCCGCCAAGTCCAGGCGAGAAGCGACCTGCTCATGGCAGTCCGCCCAGTCCGCAGAAGCAACGCAGGACTAGCCGAGACGCAAGAGCCACAAGCCGAGAACAAAGCCAGTTCGCCGAAGAGACGAACCAGCACCTATCCGCAACCACCAGTCCACGACCACAGGCAAACCGCCCGGTCACAGCGGACTCCGCGGACACCAACCCAGCTCGCAATATCCACGACCACAGGCAACACGCCCGGTCACAGCGGATACAGCGGATACAGCGGATACAGCGGATATCACACCATCTCGAACTGTCCACGACCACAGGCACATGGCCCGGTCACAGCGGACACTGCGGAAACCTTGCCAGTCCGCCAGCTCCTAGGCCAGACCGCCAAAAGAAGCTGCTTACCGCAACTTCAGATCAACCACAGATCACGCGGACTCCAAACCTCAGTCCGCACAATCCGCGGATACCACCTCCAGAGCTCGGCCCACTGCCGGACTCAACCAGTCCGCGCAGTCCGCAACCTGACCACAGCGAGCTACAAAGAACGCCGAAAAACAACCCGCCGGACTAATCCCAGTCCGCGCGGTCAGTCCGCCCAGGTCGCCCGGACTGCCGATCACCCCCACTTTCACTTCACCAAATTCAACACTCCCCCTTGAAGTGAGAAGTGGTGATCAGGCCGAGTAGACCACGTAGCCGCTGGAAAGGCCCCTTCGTTAGCGACTTGGTGAAGATGTCAGCAAGGTTATCTTCACTCCGAACATGACCGACCACAAGAGATCCTTCCAGCACCTTCTCCCTTATGAAGTGGTGATCGATCTCAATATGCTTGGTCCTGGCATGACAAACTGGATTGGTTACCAGCTTGAGAGCGCTTTCATTATCCCCTCGGAGCAAGGTAGGACCTTGCACTTCCTCATGGACGTCCTCTACTAGCCTCCTTAGCCAAATGGCTTCCCGAGCAGCCAAGGCCGAAGCCTTGTACTCTGCTTCAGTAGTAGAGATAGATACCGAGTCCTGCTTCTTGCTACACCACGAAATGTCCGTTGATCCACAAGTGAACACATAACCAGAAGTTGACCTTCGGTCATCCGAATCACCACCATAGTCAGCATCCGTGTAACCTAGCAGAGAGAAACTCGCATCCCTTCTGTAAAGAAGTCCCATATCAGAAGTAGCTTTGACATACTTCAGAATGTTCTTAGCCGCTACAAGATGAGATTTCCTTGGCTCTGCCATAAACCGACTTACTCGACCAACAGCATAAGCTATATCTGGTCTAGTAATCGTCAGGTAGATCAAGCTCCCAACAAGAGCCCTGAACACCAAAGGATCAGGAAGAACTCTTCCTTCATCTCGCCGAAGCTTCAGCCCTTGATCCATAGGAGTAGAGCAAGTCTTCCCTTCAATCAAGCCAAACCGGTTCACTATGCGCTCAGCATATCCCTTCTGGCAGATAAGGATCCCGCTCTCCTTCCTATCCACTTCGAGACCAAGAAAGTGATGAAGCTCTCCCAGGTCTTTCATCTCGAAGCGAATGGCTAACTCAGCTCTGAGCCTAGCAACCTCCTCTTCAGAATTCCCAGTGATGATCATATCATCAACATACAGCAGGACCAAGACAGAAAACTCCCCCTTCTTCTTGATAAACAAGCTAGAGTCCAAGTTTGAAGCAAGGTATCCACAGAATTGCAGATATTCTGCTATCTTCCCATACCAAGCTCTAGGAGCTTGCTTCAACCCGTAGAGAGCCTTCCTGAGCTTGCAGACGTAATCTGGATGAACTTCAGAAACGAAACCAAGAGGCTGATCCATGAAGATGTCTTTGTCAATATCTCCGTAAAGAAAAGCATTCTTTACATCAAGCTGCCACATCCTCCACCTCTGGCAAGCAGCTAAAGCAATCACCATCCGAACTGAAGTCATCTTTGCAACAGGACTGAACGTCTCCTCATAGTCTTCTCCATACTGCTGAGAGAATCCCCGAGCAACCAGGCGAGCCTTGTATCTCTCAATACTCCCATCAGCCTTCTTCTTCAACTTAAACACCCACTTGCAAGTCATAGGAGTAATGCCATCAACTTTGGGAACAAGATCCCAAGTTTCATTCTTCTTGAGAGCATCCATCTCCTCTCTCATGGCACCTTCCCACTCCTTGACTCCAGTGGCCTCATTGAAGTTAGCAGGCTCTCGCTCATCAAGAGGACCTGCAAAGAAACATGAGACATAGCTCACAGTGTTTCCTTCGCAGTAGCGAGCTGGAGGATTGATAACCCTCTTTGACCTCCGAAGAGGCTGCTCCTTGCTAATCACCTCCGCTGCTTCTTCTGGTTCACCTCTATTATCCGGCAAGCTTAAAGCAATGCTCCCCCTACTTCCTGACCTAGAAGCTTCTCCCCCAGAACTTGAAGCAACTGGAGCTGCTGGTGAGACAGCCAGCTCCACCTGATCAACAACCTCAGCTACCTCCTGATCTTCATCAACCTTGCTCTCTGGTAGCTCAACTGAGCTTCCTCCATATGACGTCAGTTCGTCAAAGACAACATCTCTTGAGACCACGAACTTCTTCGTCACAGGATCCATGCATCTCCATCCCTTCTTCTGCTCATCGTAGCCAACAAAGACAAGCTTCCTTGCCTTTGCATCAAGATTAGTCCTCAGAGCATCAGGAATATGCACATAGCAAGTTGATCCAAACACCCGAAGGTGTTCCACACTTGGCTTCTCCTTCAGCAACATCTCGAAGGGAGACTTCATGTTGATCGGACTGAGAGGCATCCGATTGATGACATAAGCTGCACAAGACATTCCCTCCGCCCAAAAGGACCTTGGGATACTATTGGCATGAAGCCAGCATTTGCAGGTCTCCGTCAGATGACAGATCTTTCGCTCCACTACTCCGTTTTGTTGTGGAGTATGAGCACAAGTGAGCTCTCTCTGGATACCATGCTTCCTGCAAAAGTTAGAAAACTCGGAAGAGACAAACTCTTCGCCGTTATCAGTTCTAAGCTTTTTGATCTTCAGGTTAAGCCTTCCCTCCACCAGCTCCTTGAACTCCACAAACAATCGGAAGGCTTCGGACTTCTCCTTCAAGAAATACACCCAAGTGTATCTTGAGTAGTCATCAATCAAGACAAGCATGCACCTGCTTCCACCAAGGCTAGTGTAAGAAGCGAACTAAAACAAGCCGGAAATGGTATAACTGAAATTTTATTATCAAAAAAAGGTATCTATTACAAAGGTATAGCCTCCCTTATATAGAATGGAGGAGAGAAGAGAGAATACAAATAAGAGATGTGAGACTAAAACTATACAAAAAATCTGGGCGGCTAGAACAACAGACCGGAACAAGCCGCGCGGTTAGACAGAAGGGCTAACCGCTCGGCCATAGCCAGAGAGAGACAAACCGCCATGTGAGACCGTTAGACCGCCCGGTCTCCAACTTCAACACTCCCCCTCAAGCTGGAGCATATATGTCGATCATGCCCAGCTTATCACATATATGAAGAAACGAGGCGGATACTGGCTTGGTGAAGATGTCAGCCACCTCTTTTTCAGACGTGACGAAGGGGGTGCAAATTTGTTCCTTCAGAATCTCTTCACGAATGAAATGACAGTCGACCTCAATGTGCTTGGTTCTCTCATGGAAGACTGGATTTTTGGAGATGTATATAGCAGCCTTGTTGTCACAGAACATAGGTAGAGGATGGTTGTAGACCTCTCCTAAATCCAACATGAGAGCCCGTAGCCATTTTAGCTCACAAGTGGTCGATGCCATACTCCGATACTCTGCTTCAGCACTGGACCTGGAGACAACAGATTGCTTCTTGCTCTTCCAGCTTACCAGATTGCCCCCAACAAAGGTACAGAAACCGGAGGTAGACTTGCGGTCCCCTTTGTCATCAGCGTAACTCGCATCTGAGTAAGCTTCAACCCTCAGATGATCATTCTTCTGAAAGAGCAATCCTTTCCCAGGGGCTGCTTTGACGTACTCCAAGATCCGCAAGGCGGACTGTAGATGGCACTCCCTAGGAGCTTGCATGAATTGACTCACCTTACCCACAGCATAGGAAATGTCGGGCCTAGTCACGGTGAGGTATATGAGCTTACCAACCAGACGCCTGTACCGCGAAGCATCTGAAAGAAGAGGCGAATCATCTGTCCAGGTTTTGTCTTCTCCAACAGCCATGGGACATCGGGCAGGTTTGGCCCCAGTCAATCCTGCTTCTTTAAAATATCAAGAGCATACTTACGCTGAGAGAGGACTAAAGAGTTGGGCTTCCGAGAGATTTCGATCCCCAAAAAGTACTTCGGAGAACCCATATCTTTTATGACTAGATGTTGGCGAAGATGCGGCTTTGTCAAGGCTACCCCTTCCTGGTTATCACCAGTGAGAAGAATATCATCAACATATACTGCCAGAACCACCAGTCCCGAAGAGGTTTTGCGAATAAATAGAGAGTGATCAGCAGCGCTGCGAGCAAAACCAACGGCCGCCACGATGCCGCTGAACTTGTCAAACCAAGCTCGAGGGCTCTGCTTGAGGCCATAAATTGCCTTCTGTAGCCGGCATACTCGTGTCTCCCCCTGAGCAACATACCCTGGAGGTTGCTCCATGTAGACGGCCTCCTGAAGATCACCATAAAGGAAGGCATTCTTGATATCCAGCTGGGAAAGTGGCCAGTCTTTGTTGACCGCCACAGAGAGAAGGACCCGTATAGTGCTGAGACGAGCCACGGGAGAGAAGGTGTCAAAGTAATCAACCCCATAGGTTTGAGTAAAGCCCTTAGCCACCAGGCGAGCTTTGTAACGGTTCACAGTGCCATCTGGGCCAAATTTGACCACAAAGACCCAGCGACAACCAACAACATCTGTATCAAAGGGAGGAGGGACAAGAGTCCAGGTACCCCGCTCTGTGAGGGTCGCCATTTCCTCATCCATGGCCAGCTTCCAATGAGGAATGACAAGGGCCTCCTGGTAGGAACGAGGTGTGGTAGTAGCAGAGATAGCCAGTGCAAAGGCCCTGCGAGAAGGGGTAAGACGATCATATGAAACAACAGCAGCAAGGGGGTGTAGGGTACACGTCCGCACCCCTTTGCGAAGAGTTACAGGAAGATCCAGGTCGGCGGGCTCCTCGGCATCCAGAGCATCCGTGGCAGAGAGAGCTGGCCCGAGAGGAGAGAGCGACGGCAGCGGAGAGGAGGGAGATGGAGGCGGAGAGAGAGGAGTGGGCGGAGACGGAGGAGGGGCGGATATCGTAGTAGGAGACGAGGGAACGAACGGAATAACAGGAGAATCAGAGGTGGGGGGAAGAGAAGAGGAGTCATCCGAGAAGTAGGAGGCATTCTCGAAGAAGGTAACGTCAGCGGAGACGAACTACTTACGAAGAACAGGATCAAAGCAGCAGTAGCCTTTCTGAGTGGTCGAGTACCCCAGAAAGACACATTTGGTGGAGCGAGGGGAGAGTTTATCACAGGTGGCAGATGGGGCATGCACAAAAGTAGTGCACCCAAAGATTCGGAGAGGGAGAGGAAAAGGGTCCTTGCCTGGATAAAGGACGGAAAAAGGGGTTTTTCCCTTAAGAACGGAGGAGGGAATGCGATTGATGAGATAGCAGGCAAGAAGAACAGCATAGCCCCAATATGAGTGAGGGACATGCATTTGAGTCATCAATGTGCGAGCAACATCGAGGAGGTGACGGTTTTTGCGTTCCGCCACCCCATTTTGTTGGGATGTATAGACACAACTTGTTTGATGAATAACGCCATGTTGCACACAGAAAGAGGTAAAAGCATGACTTAAGTACTCTTTTGCATTATCAGAGCGAAAAATTTTAATACCGACACCAAACTGATTTTTGATTAAATGATAATAGGAGGTCCATACATTGAAAAGTTCAGAGCGATCTCGTAAGAGATACACCCAAGTACATCTAGAAAAATCATCAATAAAGGTTACAAAATAAGAACTACCCCGACCAATAGTAAGGGTAGGAGCAGGTCCCCAGATATCGGAGTGGACGAGATCAAACGGACGAGTAGAGCTCCGACCCTGCTTCGGCGGGAAGGAGGAACGATGATGCTTGCCAAGTTGACATGCTACGCAGTTGAGAGGAGTATTGGAGGGAGGGAGGTGGGGCAGAAGCTGATGTAGAAGCCGTGGTGGAGGATGACCGAGACGGAGATGCCACTGGAGAAGATCCGTACAAGAAGAAGAGAAGGCGGACAAAGCGGAAATGTTGTCGAGGAAGTAGAGGCCGCCGCTCTCAGTCCCAGTAGCAATCGTCCGCTGGGAGCTCAGATCCTGAAAAGAACAAGAAGATAGAGTAAACGTTACAGAACATTGAAGCTGCTTGCACAAAGAAGTAACCGACAACAGATTGCACGGAAACTTGGGCACATAGAGAGTGTCCTCTAGCCGAAGGGACGGAGTAACATGAACCACTCCCGACCCATGAACCGGGGAGGGAGAACCGTCTGCAATGAGGACCGGGGGCAACCGATCATGCTGTTCGAGGAGAGAGAAGCACTGAGGATTGCCCGTCATATGATTAGTTGCACCGGAGTCGATAAGCCATTTACCTTGAGTGACCACATGGGCACTACCTGATGATATGACCACGGAAGCAGACGGCTTGGAAGAGGAGGCGGAAGAGTCACCCGAGGGCCGAAGATGGGGATGCTTTGTCCAGCAGCGGTCAAGAGTGTGTCCGGTGCGGCCGCAGTGAGAGCAGAGGTAGCGGGAAGAAGGACGTCCGCCAGACTGATGATTGCGGCTATTAGACTCATCGTCGGGTGTACAAGAACGAGGTATTCTGAGCTCAAAGTCGGCCCTCTCTATGTGAAAGTTAGCTGCCTACACACAGACCCATCAAGTTGTAGCGGAGAGGTCCCGACACACACCCAAGAGTGTTATCCACAACTTCCCCTCCCAAAGCCAACCTGAACATGGTACCTTGGATGACACAAGACAGTAACTTGCGAAATCGGAGCTCTAGGAGGTTGGATTTGCCTCTCCAAGGTGTTTTGGGGGTCTATTTATAGGCAAACTCTCATGGAGGGTAAAACTGTCTTTTTTGGTTTGCTAATATCAATTTCCGCCTTTCTGATTTAACTATATGCAACCCTCAATTAGTCTGCAGACAGCGAAATCTCGCTGTTTAAGAAGGCTATGAGCAGATTATGACGGTCTGCAAACAACCAAAATGGTTTGATGGAGGGTTATTGCGGCGAGGCGAGTACTCAGGACAAAGCATGCGGGGACTCTCCGAGCCCAAGCCCCAGAGCTCGCCTAATTCCCCGAATCTCCCCCAATGCGCCCTATCTTCCAGTGGTTGTCTCGTACTCGCCACTTGCTGATCCTGCTTCTTTGTCAAGCTTACCACTATGCCTAGCTTGCCTCGTGTCGAGCTCACTGATATGCCGAGCTCTTTGTCATTGTGTCGAGCTCGTTGTTATGCCGAGCTCGCCATATATCTTATGTAGATCTTAAATCTCTCCTGACCTCTGCTGGGCCAGATCTAGTCATGCTTGTTAAATTGGGGTTGTGCAATTAAAATGTCATCGACCTTGAATTAGGTCTTTAAAGTTGTTACGACCAACTCAACGCTCCTGGTAGTTCGAACTAAACTTGGTCACCTTAGCCTGTGGAGCGGTTGAGCTCTCACACAGTCACAAAGTAAATAATGAATTGCACAAGACGATTTTAACGTGGAAAAACCCCTCAACTGGGTAAAAAACTACGTGACTGGTTTGGTGCCGGTCAAACCTCACTATTAATGACAGTTTACAGATTGTGAGTGAAATCAAGGGCTACAGGACGCTCCTCGTTACAATTCGGAGATGAGAGAGAATCTTGATGCATTTAGTGGGTGACAGACCGCCTCACACAAAACTCTATGCATACTACTTTCTAGCGATGGCAAACATTCTCGGACGCAATCATGCTGCACAATACTGCCGTGTGGTTCGTTATGGAACATTATAGGGGTCTTGCAGAATGTCTCGCACATAGGAGATTTCTTGGAGTGCCGAAAAAACGTCTTCTTCCTTGGAGCATTGTGGACTTTGAGCTCCAGCAAGATCTCCTGTACAACCCCGTATCCGGTCGAGCGGGATCCTCCCCAAGTGGCAGGCTCGGGACATGCTATGAGCGGCGTTTTGGTGCAGTCCCGTTCGAAGACGTGCGGGTGATCGAGTTCACGTGTAAAGTTTTCGTGTTAATATTATATATATATTATTGTAGATTTTATGCTCGCTATTATGTATACATATATATATGAATACATATCAAATACGGGCAAAAAAAGATGTGGGCGTGCGGGCGTGAAACAGTTGCCGGCGTATGAACTGGATCCAGCGGCGGCCGGCTGCTGCGGGCTCGCCGGCCACCGACCGCCCGGGATTCACCGGCGTACAAGCCGGCGAATCCCGGGCGGCCGGTGGCCGGCGAGCCCGCAGCAGCTGGCTGCCGCTGGATCCAGTTCATACGCCCTTGTGAAAAAATTTGCACTGCAGTCAAATTTTTTTACAGGGCGGCGGCCGGCGGCTGCGGGCTCGCCGGCCACCGCCCGCCTGGGATTTGCCCGGTGAATCCCAAGCGGGCGGTGGCCGGCGAGCCCGCAGCCGTCGGCCGCCGCCCAGTAAAAAAATTTGACTGAAGTGCAAATTTTTTTACAGGGGCGGGGGCCGGCGGCGGAGGCCTCGCCGGCCACCGCCCGCCCGGGATTCGCCGTCGTTTACGCCGACGAACCCAGCGCGGCCGGTGGCCGGCGAGCCCAAAGCCGCCGGCCACCGCTGGGTTCTCCTGCAAAATCTTTTACCCCGCGACAGTCGTCGGCTGCGGGCTCGTCGGCCACCGACCGCCCTGGAATCGCCGGCCTACAAGGCGGCCGGTGGCCGGCGAGCCCGCCGCCGCCGGCCGCCACTGAGTAAAAGGTATGAATTGATCAAAATTCAAAATGGTGAACAGGTTGATTAATTCAATCGGATGGTTGAACAACCACGCCCGCACGCCCGCACATAACTCCGCCCATACTAGATCACTGCCCTATATATATATATATATATATATACATACATACATATGAAAGAGCGATCCGTGGCTTTCCCATAAGGCCACCGCTGACCGTTGATTTGCATGGATCCTGTGGTGGGAAATCAAAAGATCCGTGGCTTTATCCTTGTTTGATCCTTGACCATGGATTGCATTAGATCATATGGCTGATATGTTGGCTGTAAATAGAAATCGTGGAGGGCATTTTGGGAAGATGAAAATTACACATTTGAAAGGATTATTTTGAGAATAAAAAAGTTACACAAAAGCTCAAAAGCTCTTTCCTTATAGTATAAAGATATATGTATATATATATATATGTCTATATATATATAGACATATATATATATATATACATACATATATATATATATATACATATATATATATATATATATACATATATACATATATATATATACATATATACATATATATATATACATATATACATATATATATACATATATACATATATATATATACATATATACATATATATATATATATATTGGAATCAGGTGCGAATAAGGGGATTTCTGCGAATATGCGAACAAAGCCATCGGACCGTCCATCCAGTAAAAATCGTGATTTCGCCTTCTTCCTCCGCACCTGCACTATTCATTTCCTGTGAAACCCGCTCAATGTCCGCTGCTCTTTACCTCCCGATGTCGCCTCTCCCTCCCGACGCCGACAGCACCTCCGATGCCGCCTCTCCCTCCCGACTCCAATAGCACCTGATTCACGCACATGGGCGCTCTCTCATCAACAACCAACACTCTGATGAACTTTAACCTCAACATACTGTAGAAAAACCTACCTCCCGATGCCGCCTCTCCCTCCCGACGCCGTCAGCACCACTTTCACGCACATGGGCGCTCTCTCCTCAACAACCAGCACTATAATTGTTGCTGTGCATTTGGAAGTTAAATTCACAATGGTTTTTTGCTTACAATAAAATCTGTCAATATATCATAATTTCTTACCCTGTTAGTGGCAATATCCAGGTCGTAATGGATGTTGGATGTGATACAGGAATTCTTGCTATATTTTGTGCCAATGCTGGTGCTAAGAGGGTGAGATATGTCTTGTCTCTTCTTCTTAATACTTCTATTCAAATGCCTTTATACCCTCATATTTGAAGCCTTTGATGCGTGATATTCTCTTATCAGTTGGCAACAAAGGATGTTTTATCATTGACTTTTTATGGTCCAAAGCTTAATTGATACAACTATCTCCTGATTATCTTTTTTAAAAATTTTATGGGCACTATTTTGTAAAGATAAATTTCAAGATCTGCTTTTGGTTTTAACAATTGTTGCTCAATTTGGCACTTTGGCTCTGCTTTTTTGTCATTGGACTTTACCTCTGCGCTAGAGAAGATGGAAAAACTAAACTATTTACTTAAGATCAGTGCTATGAAATCTAATGCAGATCATGTACTCCACAAGTCTTTGAATGCTGATCATTTAGTGCGAATTTGATGCATATCAAGCATCAATGTGTCAAACTGGCGTGCTGAATATTTAGTTAGTGCTCCCTTGATGCATGCTGCTACTATGGTCCCATGCTTCATGCATGCTATTTCATGCGTAGCTTTTATAATTTTTAAAGAAACGTAGTTGGATCTTAAAAAAAGAATGTATATATTTGTGCCTTGTGCATTCTTTGGCAACCTTATCTAAGTTAAAGTTGATGTTGATAAACTATTTACCGTGGCTTTGGTAGTATTGTACATTTGCACCAAACTAGTAATTGGACTCATTGCTTAAACTACAAAGTTAAATATTTCAATTGCATTTACTTCATCTTTGTTTAGTTGTTTGTTTACACATAACAGAAGAGAATAATAAATGTTTCAGTACATAAAACTGGCAATGGTTCATTTTGCTGCCCTGGACGCATAAAACTAGCAATGACTGATTTTGCTTCTGCTGGTAACATAAAATTGGCAATAGTTGATTTGGCAATCCTTGCTGGGCGTATAAGCAATTCCGAATACTGTAAAAATGAAAAAAAAAAAAAGAAACAATATGAGTAAAATTTAAATAGAATGATATATTAGACATGCAAACAAAGATTTGTTTGACTTACTTGTTATAACGTAGATTTCTTTGGACAATTGCGGCTACCATGTAAAGCTTGCTCCCCACAATTTCTGCATAGACGTGATGTTTTTTGTTTAATTTCAATGGACTTCTCTTTTCCACTTTTCATTCTTTTACCGCTACCCTTTGTTTTTGAATACTGTGGCGGAAAAATCTCGATTTTATCTGGGATTTGTGATTCGTCCAATGAAGCAAAATTGGAATCTATTTCATCACAGTCATAATTTGCACGCATTTGATTCTCCCAATTTACAGCACAATTTCTTAAATCTATCAAAGTTTCATCTTTATATTTTGCAAGTTCCATACACCGAGATAGTTGGGTCCATGTGCTTGAAATCAATTTTCTTCTACGCTCACTTTCTGAACATTCAGCAAACAATTTTGAATTTATCTGAAAGATCGGATTGCTAGTAGCCAGTTTAGTCCATCTAGTAGTTATGCAATAACTTGGCAGTTCATTGATTTCTTGTCCTTTTAAAACTAGCAATATATGACGACATGGAATGCCTTGAGTTTCAAACATTTTACAACTGCAAGTTATGTTCGACGAACTGTAAATAACTTCCCTGTATTTATCATTTGGGTTACCACTATCGATAATAGTGAATATGCATGAGTCACTGAGTTCTTGAGCCCGTTTCACCCCGCAACCTATGCATGAAGCCCATAATTCGTCTTGGAATAGATAAAAGTTCTTGTGTGTATATAATGAACTTGCAAATTTCTCGATTGCCAAGCTTGTTTTTAAATATGGTTTTCCATTTAATGTGTCGTGTTCAGCCTTCAATTCTTTTTGTCTTTGAGCTTCCATTGCATTATCATACCTTGAGTAAAACTCAATTAAGCCCAATTTGTTATTCATGAAGTTTCCAAAGAATGAGTTTTCACTTTCTGATCTAGATGTTGTTCGCAATAAACCTGATAAAGGTATATCCTGTAAATATACTGGAATCCACATTTTGCGAGTCTCAAACATATGCAATAGCCAATCATTTTTTGATAATTCAAAATCAGATATTATTGCATTCCAATTTGTTTCAAACTCAATTGGACTCTCGGAATTCCATACACATGTCTTGAAGCGCCTTTGGAAGACTGAATTAGCATTTAAACAACCGCCAACTTTTTCAGACAATTTTTTCATTATATGCCACATACAAAATCGGTGTTTTGCCGTTTTAAATGTTTTTTCTAAAGCACTTCTCATTGCAGGGTCCTGATCAGTAACAATCAATACAGGTTCATTGCCTCCCATACATTCTAAAAATTTCTTAAATAACCAGGAAAATGATTCAGTTTTCTCATTTGCAAGAAGAGCAGCACCAAATGTTATAGAAAATCTGTGATGATTTAGTCCAGTAAATGGCGCAAAAATCATTGCATACTTATTTGTATTGTATGTGGTATCAAAGGAAAGCAAATCACCAAACATCGAATAATTATTTTTAGCAATCCCATCAGACCTAAACACACATTTTAAATGATCTTCAGCATCTAATTCATAAGCATAAAAGAATGATAGGTCTTTTTGTTGTAATTTCTTGAAGTTTTGTATCAACATTTGAGCATCAGAATCAGCAATCAACGCTTTGAGATCTCTGGCATAATTCTTGGCATCTAAGCAGGTGAAACCAACATTTTCATAGCCTCCAACTTGTTCTTTCATTATGTGAAATGCCTGTGTAGGTCCTATATTTACACGGCATAATGTATTGAACAAATCCTTTTGAACATCTGTTACTTTTCGATTTGATCTTAAAAATGCCTTTTTCTTGGGGTACATAGTGTGTGATTATGCTCTTCATGAAAAGTGAACAACACATATTTTCCATCATTTGTCCTCTTAACACTAGCACTTGCCTTAGATCCGACTCTTGTATTGGATAATTTTCTGCAAGCATCCTTGTCCAGTTGTATAGTCTTTTTCTCAATCTTAAATCCTTCCTTTGCACATACAAAATACTTATATTGTAGTTCATTATTTTTATTTTTAGTGGTAGTTGAACTGCGTACACTAAAGCCAACATGATGGGCATAGTTTTTATAAAAATTTTCAAAATCTTCCACTGAATCAAAAATTTGTCCTTTGAGGGGTTTTAGAGATTCATAACTCTACATAAAAGGAAAAAAAGATTAAAAATACAAATAATGCTTTACTGTTGTATTGGATATCGACTGGAGCAATAACTTACCTCGCCAAACTTCTCCTCTACTACACCAGTAAAGCTCCCACTTTCATCCATGATTACTCCCTAGCATAAATTCAAACAATATTAGCACTAAAGTAAAAAATACGTATTAATAAGTGGAGAAATCAAAGTCATCAAAAAGGTTAACAAAATGGTGTTCTCTAGCCATAACTGTCAAGATATTATGAAGATCAAAACCATTTCCAATAATGAAGGAGAATGCAGAATATTATCAAGATCAAATCCATTTCCTAGTAATCTAATTGTCTGACCTCATGGGCAACAGATCCATCTGTTGAAGTGTTGTCTGTTGCGGGAGGGAGAGAGGGCCGTCGGGAGGGAGAGATCCGTTCGATTCGCCGGAGGAGTGGTTCGTCGTCATGAAAGGCACGCCGCGGTATTTCAACAGTCGGGAAGGAAAAAACGCCGGGAGGGAGAAGGTGTCGTTGCCGGGAGAGGGCTGCAGTCGGGAGAAAGCGTCGTGGGGGGAAATGCTGTTTAGGGGGTCTATTTTCAAAAGGCGTGAATGGAGGTCCGCGCAAAAAAAAAAATTCGTAATATTTACCGGGCGGAACCCCCTTCGCGCCTTTTGAAAATAGACCCCCTAAACAGCATTTTTAGAAAAAGTGGTCAACATGAAAGTTGTAGATCTCGTCGAGATCTACAACTTTCATGTTGACCACTTTTTCTAAAAATACTGTTTAGGGGGTGCTTTTTCCGTATTTCCGGGAAGCGCGTTTTTTAGAGAAAAACGCGCTGCACGTTTTTGCATTAATCTGTATATATATATATATACATATATATATATATATACACATATATATATACGAGCATCTTCGCACGGGCTACGCCCGTGCTCGATGCTCTCGGGCGGCCTTCGGCCGCATCAGGCGGGCTTCGCCCGCCTGCACACGGGCTTCGCCCGTGCTCGGTGCTCTCGGGCGGCCTTTGACCGCATCCAGGCGGGCTCCGCACGGGTTTCACACGTGCTTAATGCGTCGCTACGGGCTGTGCGCGCAGTAAGGCGGGCTGCGTCCGCAACATATGTATATGAGTACTCAAAATGACCCTAAAAAAATATAAATCAAGATTACAATTTTTATTTTTAAAAACAATGTAAGTTTTGACCTGAAAAAATTAATTTTCCACCTATAATGAATTTATCAATACTTAAATATAACTTATAAATACTTTAAATACTTTATAATATAACAGTGGCGGGCACGCGGGTTTTATAATTTTAATACAACTTACACATACTTATAACTTTAATATAACCCACTATTTTATAATATATAATTTATCATATAGAAAATTTAAGATTTCATTACTAAAAGCGGATGAACAGTGACGTGATCACTGTTCACCCGCTTTTTAGTCCCACACTGCCCAAAGATATATGATTATTGAGTTTATATACATTTGTTTGTGAAAGGTGTTTGAATTCATTATTCTTGCTGGTTTGCGGGCTGAGTTAATCGGATTGGCTGGCTTCAATGCGTGTTCGGGTTGGTTTTGCTGGCCTGTTGTTTGCCGGTCCTGGCTTGCTTCCGCCTAGTAAAACAAAAGTCATTTCTCTCTCTTCCTCACCCTCTCTCATCCGCACAATCTCCCCCTTATCTCTCTCTCTCTCTCTCTCTCCCGCCCTCTCTCTCTTCCCGCCTACTAAAACAAAAACCCAAAATTCTCTCTCATCCGCTCCCTCTCCTCTGTCTCTCTTTCTCTCTCTTATAGGTATAGGAGACCTATTAATATGCTCTCAGCTCTCTCTCTCTAACTCCTAAAGATGCTTTTCTCTTTCCTCATCTAATGGATGAGAGTAAATCACGCTTTGGATCCAACGGTGGAGGTTCACTCTATGGTAAAAGCATCCAATACATATACTTTCATATATGTAGTAGAGATATATCTACTAATATACGAAAACTATTTTTTGGTAAAAAATTGCCTGATGTCCCTATATTGCCCTTATAGTTGTATTCATAATTACACAATTATATCAAACTTTATATTAGTATATTATAAAGACAATATCCTTTTAAGTAATTACACAACTTTACAATATTAAAATACAAAAAATAAAAACACTAGATACCCTAAACCTATTGTCTCTAGCTAGGAATGACAAGAAAAAAAAATATTTTAACGTTAAAATATAATTTGTTTTACAAAATAAAAATTGTATTCTTGATTTATATTTTTTTACGGTCATTTTGAGTACCCATATGTATATGTTGCAGGTCGGGCGGAGCCCGCCGGGAGCGGGCGAGACCATAGGGGCGGGTAGTGTCCACGATAAATGTTACCGCCCACGACAAATGTCGTCGCTCACGACAAATGTCGTCGCTCACGACAAATGTCGCCGCCCACGACAAATGTCGTCTCTACGACAAATGTCGCACCACCGACGAATGTCGCATCCCGGCGAATGTCGCAACCCCGCCGAATGCCCCCAGGGCCGAAGGCCCGTGCCTGTCACTCGTATATATATATATATATATATATATATATATATATATATATATATATATATATATATATATATATATATATATATATATATATATATATATATATATAATATGAGAGAGGAGATAAAAAGAATAAAGAGGAGATATAATAGGAATGGAGGAGATAAAAAAGGGGAGGTTTTATGACAAGAGAAAAAAGGTTTTTCATTGGGCGGACAAGAAGGGTTCGGCCAGAGGGCAGAAAAAAGAAAAAAGGCAGCAGATTTTATTGGGACAAAAAGGGGGTTCGGCCAGGAGGGAGAGGGGAAAAAGGAGGAAGGAGAGGAGGAAGAGGATTTTTTCTATAGCAGGGGAAGCAAAGTCGGCGGCCAGGTCTTCCCGATCTCCCCCTCCCTCTCGGTTTTCATCTCACGCACAGCAGGCCCGAGCTTCTCTCGGCCTCCTCTTCCCGTCGCTGCCTCCAGCAGGGTCGAGCCCTAGCTCAGCCCCTCCTCCCGTCGCAGCCTAAGCAAGGCAGGGCCGAGCCCAGCCACTTCTCTCCCGTCGCCGCCAAAGCATGGCCCTGGCTCGACCCCCTTCCTCGACTCCGCCTGCGGCAAGGTCGAGCTCAGCCACCTCCTCGAAGTCGGATGCATCTAGGCCAGCTTGGCCCCTTCCCCGTCACCGGCTAAATCGAGGTCTGACTGAGCCTTGCTCTCCTTCTCGTCGCCGCCAGCAACAAGTCCGATCACCGGCTTCCTTTCTCGTCGCCGCCTCAAGTAGGGCCGAGCCCTAGCTTTCTTCTTCACCACAACCGCATGGAGCAAGATCGGTCGAGAGCTCCTCTCCCGGCATCGTCTTCAACAAGAACAACCGGGAGCTCCTCTCCCGACATCATGTTTAGCAAGAACAACCCGGAGTTCCTCTCCCGGCACCGCCGCCAAACACGTGTCAAGGGTAACAATGTTTCTACTCGGGCAGGTGAAGCCCTCGATTTACATATTTGCATGGAGACCCCTCTCCACCAATGAGTGGAGGAAGGGAGCTCTCCGACGGGTTGACATGTACGTCCTCACTATTAACTACATTAGCATCCGGAAGTGTTAGTACGGGTTTAGACATACTGTGTGAAGCCCATCCGGATGTATGAGCCGGATTGGTGATGTTCCGGGGTTCCCGGAGAAGACTCTGAGGAAGTTGTACATTCTTTATTTAGCGGAAAGCAGCGGCCTTAAGCCCAAGTTCGTGCCGGCCCTTGAAGGCCTATTTTGTTTTTGTTGCCGGCCTGCGTGCCGAGGTATGGAATGTATATTCCTATAATTTGAAATGCCTACGATGTTTTTGCTAGCCCTAGAAGGCTTATGTTACGTTGGTGGCGGCCCCAATAAGGTTATGGAAAAATAGAACTGTTAGGCGAGGTTATGCTACTAGTAGGGCAGTTGAAGGGCGTTGTGCATAGACCCGAGGTGTCATCTTTAGTTAAGAGGGAGTGGATTTTTGGATCCTCCCTAGAGGTTCTGGTCGGCCAAGAAGGCCCTCCAAAGGTGCCTAATTAGCTCAGCATTTGGCTTGGGAGGGGAAGAGTTCGTTAGTCTTCCGGGTGTGTGGTGGGATCTCCACGCTGAGACCTTGGGCCTGTCCCTTACGTTCCTAGTCTAGAGCCTAGATTGTTCACTTGAGTGTATTAGGTGCGTGGTCACCCCTCTTTTGGGACCCCGAACTCCACAGAAGTCATTTTTGGCTTCAACATTTATGGTGCAGTGAGCGTGGAAGGTAGCCGGTACAAGAAAGCCTTGTGGTTGGTCCCATGACTGGGGGTGATGGTGAAGCGTCTGGCTCAGGGGGTATCCCCACCCCGGGGGAGGAAGCGACGAGGAAGATGTTGGAGGACTTTAGGCGAGAGGTCCTACAGACCATCAGCCTGGCCTTCTCGGCAAGGAGTGAGTGGGAGGCGCCTAAGGTTCCAGTGGAGGCGGTCCCGCTTCTGGGCGAGAACGCCCCTGGGCAGTGCCCCGGGAAGGAGGTCCCGGCGGAAGTTGGCGAGAGAGTCGTGGCCGCACGGGAACTCTTCCTAGGCCAGCGCCACGGAAAGGAGGTTCCGGCAGAAGTTGGCGAGAGGGAGGCGACAGTGCGAGATCTCTTCCCTTGGCACGGTACCGCGGATCGGGCAAGCCAGCCGAGGCCGCGAGACGTGCCCTCTCTCCAGGAGGGAGGAGAGAATCCCTTCTGCGAGCTTATCATCTCGGCTTCGGTGCCGGAAGGGTTCCACGAGCCCGATATGTCTTACTACTCAGGGAAGGATGATCCGGTGCAGCATGTTCAGCGGTTCGAGGATGTAGTCTCGATCAGGCAGATGACGGATACCTTCAAGTGTCGGTTGTTTGCCATCACGTTAAAGGAGAAGGACCAGGACTGGTTCCACCAATTGCTGGCAAGTTCCATTTACAGCTTTTAAGATCTGCATAGGGGGTTCCTGTTGAGATTCTCGACATCGAAGAAGCGGAAGAAGGAGGCAGAGTGCCTATTTGCGGTAAGGCAGAAGCAGGATGAGACGTTTGGTCATTACGTTTACCGTTTTCAGGAAGAGATCCTCTTAGTCCAGGAAGTCCCAGGGTATGCGCTGATGCTCGCCTTTATCTTGGGGCTGAGACCAGGTTTCTTTAGCATGGAGCTGAAGAGAGTTCCCCCTCTCTCCTTTGAAGAGCTAATGGAGAGGGCGGCAAAAGAGATCGATTTTGAAAGAACCAACCCGGATTTCGCTAGAAAGTTGGCCCGGTTGGCGGAGGACGATGTGAAGGAACCAGCATCAGGGAAGCAGAGGGAGCAGAGGGAGCCGAGGGAGGAAAGGAGAAGAGAAGAACCCTAGAGGCATGGGCAGAACCAAGGCTGGGGGGCTCGGGAGACACACAACCGGTTGGGTTGGAGGCCTCAGGAGGGTCGCCCCCAGGGTCAAGGAGGAGGTCTGTAGGGAAGGGATAACCTTCGAGAGTCGAGGAGGTTCGATCAGCAGGCGTGGAGGCAGGGACCGAGAGACCACGTCCCGTCGCAGCAAGAAGCGATGGAGGTTGGTAGAGGAAGAGGAGGAAGAAGAGGAGTTCGAGGGGCTGGAAGAAGGGGAGGTGGAGAAGGAAGAGGGGGCAGGGTGGTGTTGCCCTTCTGTGACTTCCACCAGGAGGAGGGTCACGCGACGGCCACCTGCCCGGAGTTCTTGGAGATGCGGGAAGCCAGAGGAATGGGGAGACAGGATCCGCCGGTAAGGATCGTGGAAGTGCAGCAGGGAGGGGAGGAAGATAGATGTGAGGACCGGGTAGACGTGGGGACCCGAGGAGGGATCGGAGTGATCCACGGAGGGGTCCAGATTGAGGCAATTCGCAAGGGGAGCCTTCAAACCATGTTCCGAAGAGGGGTCGCCTCGACCTCCTTAGCTCCCCCTCCGGAAGAAAAAACTCATCTTTTCATCCGCGGATATGTCGGACTACGAGGATCCATTCTGCGACGCCCTGGTGATTCAGACAGCGGTGGAGAACTTCACGGTCTCTAGGATACTGGTGGATAATGGGAGCTCGGTGAACGTCATCTTCAAGAGAGCCTTCGATGAGATGAAGGTTGAGGGGAAGAGGGTCCTAGCCTCAGATGGAACGCTGTTCGAGTTTTCTGGAGAAAGGAAAGAGGTAGAAGGAGGAGTAGGACTGCATTAAAGCTGGGGGGCGTATCACGGAACTGTAGGTTCGTGATAGTGGACGCTCCAAATAGTTACAGCGCCATCTTTGGGTGTCCCCTCATCAGCGCCTTTCACTACGTCCCCTCCTTGTTTCATCAATGTCTCAAGTTCAATAACGGAGGGGTGCAGGTCAGGATTAGGGGAGATCCAAAGGTGGCAAGCCAATGTTATGTGACGGCAGTTAACACTGTGTCTTAGATGGCAGAGGCAGAAGAGCTGGAAAGGGAGCTAGCAGAGCAAGAAGAGGAGAGCCTGGAGGAGGCGATGGAGGTAGAAGAGAAGCTAGCCATTGAAATCGAACAAGAGGGCCTGGAGGAAGTGATGGATGAAGAGGAGGGTCAAGTGAAGAGAGTTGAGCAGGAGGCCCCGAGGGGTGTAGAGTTTCAGCAGCTCCAGGAGGAGAAGCTGGAGGAGGCAATGGAGGCTGAAGGAGGGGAGGAGTTGGAGTTTGAGGAGGAAGCAAGGGTCGGCTGGGGGCAATCACGGTTAGAGTCGGTCGAAGAAGTGGTGGAGATGGTGGTCTCCACCAGAGCAGGGCAGGTGCAGAGGGTGCGATTCAGCGGGGGCTTAGGTCCCGAGGACCAGGAGCGGGTGAGGGCTTGCATCCAGAGCAACGTCGACATCTTCGCTTGGACCGCGGCAGACATGTCAGGCATTGACATGGATGTGGCTTACCACCGTCTGAACCTGGATCCCAGGACTCGCCCCATACGCCAAAAGATGAGGACCATCGCCACCAAGCTGGAGGAACCCATCCGCGAGGAGGTCAGAAAGCTCCTAGAGGAAGGCTTCATCTCGGAGGTTCAGTACCCGGGCTGAATCTCTAATGTGGTAATGGTTAAGAAAGGGGGTGGGAAGTGGCGCATGTGTATTGATTTCTCTTTATTAAATAAATCATGCCCCAAGGATTGCTACCCTCTGTCTCGAATCGACGCACTGGTTAACTTATACGTCGGTTTTTCTGTTATAAGTTTTCTTGATGCTTTTTCAGGTTATCACCGGATTCGCATGCACCCCCCCTGACGTCAAAGACATCTCCTTCATCACTAGGGAGGGATGCTTCAACTATAAGATGATGCCCTTTGGGCTGAAAAAAGAAGGAGCCACATACCAACGCATGATGGATCGAGTATTCCAGGGGCAGAGAGGGAGAAACTTGGAAGTCTATGTCGATGACCTGATGGTGAAAAGAAAGTGTGTGAGCTCACACCTGCGGGACCTAGAAGAGACCTTTGCCACCCTCTAGAGGTTCAAGATGAGGCTGAATCCCTTGAAGTGTGTCTTCGGGGCCAGCCATGGGAAGTTCCTTGGACATCTGTTGACTCCGGCAGGAGTGGAGCCTAACCCGGATAAGGTGAAGGTCATCCTAGACCTGGAATCACCTCCCAATGCCAAGGAGGTCCAACGCTTGGCAGGTAAGCTGGCTGGACTAAGCAGGTTTCTTTCTCGGTCTGGAGACAAGTGTTCATCGTTCTTCAAGGTGTTGAGGGGTAACCAGAGGTTTGAGTGGATAGGCGAGTATGGGGAAGCCTTCCAAGGGCTGAAGAGACAGCTCTCCCAGGCTCCCCTACTTCAAAGCCCAAAAGAAGGGGAGGACCTAGCCCTATATCTCGGGGTGGGAGCGGAAGTCATGAGCTCTGTTCTAGTCAGGGAGAGGGAAAAAAGGAGGAAGGAGAGGAGTAAGAGGATTTTTTATTGAGCAGGGGAAGCAAAGCCGGCGTCCAGGTCTTCCCGATCTCCCCCTCCCTCTCGGTTTTAATCTCACGCACAGCAGGCCCGAGCTTCTCTCGGCCTCCTCTTCCCGTCGCCGCCTCCAGCAGTGTCGAGCCCTGGCTCAGCCCCTCCTCCCGTCGCAGCCTAAGCAAGGCAGGGCCGAGCTCAGCCCCTTCTCTCTCGTCGCCGCCAAAGCATGGCCCTGGCTCGACCCCCTTCCTCGACTCCGCCTGCGGCAAGGTCGAGCTCGGCCACCTCCTCGAAGCTGGCTGCATCTAGGCCAGCCCGGCCCCTTCCCCGTCACTGGATAAATCGAGGCCTAACTGAGCCTTGCTCTCCTTCTCGTCGCCGCCAGCAACAAGTCCGACCACCGGCTTCCTTTCCCATCGCCGCCTCAAGTAGGGTCGAGCCCTAGATTTATTCTTCACCACAGCCTCATAGAGCAAGATCGGTCGGGAGCTCCTCTCCCGGCATCGCCTTCAACAAGAACAACCGGGAGCTCCTCTCCCGACGTCTTTAGCAAGAACAGCCCGGAGTTCCTCTACCGGCACCGCCGCCAAACACGCGTGAAGGGTAACGATATTTTTACTCGGGCAGGTGAAGCCCTCGATTTACATATTTGCTTGGAGGCCCCTCACCACCAATGGGTGGAGTAAGGGAGCTCTCCGATGGGTTGACATGTACGTCCCCACTATTAACTGCATTAGCATCCGGAAGTGTGAGTACGGGTTTAGACATACTGTGTGAAGCCCATCCGGACGTATGAGCCGGATTGGTGATATTCTGGGGTTCTCGGAGAAAACTTCGAGGAAGTTTTACATTCTTTATTTAGCGGAAAGCAGCGGGCTTAAGCCCAAGTTCGTGCTGGCCCTTGAAGGCCTATTTTGTTTATGTTGCCGGCCTGCGTGCCGAGGTATGGAATGTATATTCATGTAATTTGAAATGCCTGCGATGCTTTTGCTAGCCCTAGAAGGCTTATGTTATATTGGTGGCGGCCCAAATTAGGTTATGGAAAAATAGAACTGTTAGGCGAGGTTATGCTACTAGTAGGGCAGTTGAAGGGCGTTGTGTATAGACCCGAGGTGTCACCTTTAGTTAAGAGGGAGTGGATTTTGGGATCCTCCCTTGAGGTTCTGGTCGGCCAAGAGGGCCCTCCAAAGGTACCTAATTAGCTCATCATTTGGCTTGGGAGGGGAAGAGCTCGTTAGTCTTCCGGGTGTGTGGTGGGACCTCCACGCTGAGACCTTGGGTCTGTCCCTTACGTTCCTAGTCTAGAGCATAGATTGTTCACTTGAGTGTAGTAGGTGTGCGGTCACCCCTCTTTTGGGACCCCGAACTCCACAGAAGTCATTTTTGGCTTCAACATTTATGGTGCGGTGAGCGTGAAGAGTGGCCAGCACGGAAGAGCTCAGGCGAACGTCATGGCTTTAGAAGAGGAACCAAGTGACGACCAAGGTCGTGCGCGGGCGCTTTGTATGTAAGGTCCTCGTACTGGGAGTCGTCCCGTCCTTGAATGTAAGGATTCTAGATTTTGAATCATGTTATTCTCATGCCAATTGTTGGTATTTCTCATTGTTCAATGGATTTAGCTCAATGTTTAAGGGTTAAACTAGGTTTCCTGACAACTTTTTTTGGGTGCTGCGAACCATTGATTCCTCCTCGGAAGTTTTGAAAATTGAAGGTTTCTCGGTCTACCTACTTGGCTACTCGAGTGACCCATTCCTCCTTTCTAATTTTAGAATCACAAGTAGAATATGTTTGATTTAACATTGGGGTTAGCGTTTTCTGTCATCAGCATGAATATAATGATAAATCACTTTACATTATAGATAATGCATATCTTTAACTATTACATTTACTAAAGTACCCTTGCACATTAGATAAGGTCTTCTACAGATCAGGTCATGACATCACGCCCTTCATTCCTCCCTTAATCTGGAGATGGCCCGACACAAATTGCTGCTCGGAAACACTGGAATTTGTCTCTTGGTAATGCTTTGGTCATGATATCTACGATCTGCTCATTGGTATTACAATACCTGATATTAATTTTATCCAGCATTTACTTTTTCTAACCAACATTTTTGCTGATATAGCCACAAGGCTTCACACGCAGCACTACTCATTGTCATACATTTTGCCTCTGTCAAGGATAAAGAAACTGTATGTTGCTTGTGCGCACTCCATGAGACTATGTTGTTACCCAGGAAGAAGATATATCCCTCCACACTTTTTCGGTCTCCTTGATCTCCTTCCCAATCAGAGTCTGAATACCCATATAGTGATCTTTTTTCTTCTTTCTTAAAGATTAGTCCAAAATGCTTTGTGCCTTGTGGATATCAGAGTATCCTCTTGGCTACAACATTATGATGAACGCTTGGATTGGATACATACCGTGAGAACATATTGACCACATGTTCAATATCGGGTCTTGAATGTGTGGCTTAGAGTAATGATCCAATTAACGGTTTATATTTCTCTATTTCTACACCCTCTTCAGCTTCTGTTCTTTCATGCAGTTTCTTATGAGTGCCCATTGCCGTCAATGCTGGATTGCTAGCCTCTAATTGATATTTTCTCAGCAATTTTGATATACTTCTTTTGTGGTAGAATGATCGTTTCCTTGCTTTACTTCACCTGCGTACCCAAAAAGTAATGAGGTGTCCCAAGATCTGTCTTTTCATACCTTGGATTCATCAGATGTTTGAATTAATTGATTTGGGTTGTTGAACCTCTAGGTAATTATAATATCATCGACATACACACAAACTTTTAAAATGTTCACAGTATAGTTTTCGTATGTAAAGAGACTTCAAATGGACATCTCTGGAAGGCTGCTGCAAGCAAATACTGATATAGATTTGCTTTCCAGGCTCGTGCAACTTAATCTGTAGAATGCTTTATTTAATTTGTATACTTTATCCTCCATGCGAGGAACTTCGGCTAGATATATCTTTTCGCTTTATCTTCAAACCCCCTTGATTGTTCAGCATAGACATCCTCGGCAATTTTCCCATTTAAAAATGCTACTTTTACGTCCATTTGATACAAGGGCAAATTATGAGTTGCTACATGTGCAAGTATGAATCAGATAGTTTCAAACCGTGCCGCAAGTGCAAATGTTTCTATAAAATCTTTGATAGTAGAGGGGTAGAACTGTATATTCATTTCCAAGTTCTATTATTAGTATTTTTACTGATTCTTTGTTTGTTTCACCTATCTTAAAGTTGAGGGAGAACTTGGGAACTCTACAACACCCCGAGCCGAGCTCAGCCCAAGGTAGACCCGCTGCGCATGCTCTCATTAGCAGGCAGGTCCGAAGGCTCGCCTTGGGGTGAAAGGTTGGCTTTTGGGATACTTCAGTTTAGCCGCTTCTACAACACCCCGAGCCGGGCTCGGCCCCAGGTAGACCCGCTGCACAGGCTCTCATTAGCTGGCAGGTCTGAAGGCTCGCCTAGGGGGGAAAGGTTAGATTTTAGGAAACTTTAGTTTAGTCGCTTCTACAACACCCCGAGCTGGGCTCGGCCCCAGGTAGACCCGCTGCGCAGGCTCTCATTAGCTGGCAGGTCCGAAGGCTCGCCTAGGGAGGAAAGGTTGGCTTTTGGGATACTTTAGTTTAGCCACTTCTACAACACCCCGAGCCGAGCTCGGCCCCAGGTAGACCCGCTGCACAGGCTCTCATTAGCTGGCAGGTCCGAAGGCTCGCCTAGGGGGGAAAGGTTGGCTTTTGGGATACTTTAGTTTAGACGCTTCTACAACACCCCGAGCCGGGCTCGGCCCTAGGTAGACCCGCTGCGCAGGCTCTCATTAGCTGGCAGGTCTGAAGGACCGCCAAAAGAAGCTGCTTACCGCAACTTCAGATCAACCACAGATCACGCGGACTCCAAACCTCAGTCCGCACAATCCGCGGATACCACCTCCAGAGCTCGGCCCACTGCCGGACTCAACCAGTCCGCGCAGTCCGCAACCTGACCACAGCGAGCTACAAAGAACGCCGAAAAACAACCCGCCGGACTAAGCCCAGTCCGCGCGGTCAGTCCGCCCAGGTCGCCCGGACTGCCGATCACCCCCACTTTCACTTCACCAAATTCAACACTCCCCCTTGAAGTGAGAAGTGGTGATCAGGCCGAGTAGACCACGTAGCCGCTGGAAAGGCCCCTTCGTTAGCGACTTGGTGAAGATGTCAGCAAGGTTATCTTCACTCCGAACATGACCGACCACAAGAGATCCTTCCAGCACCTTCTCCCTTATGAAGTGGTGATCGATCTCAATATGCTTGGTCCTGGCATGACAAACTGGATTGGTTACCAGCTTGAGAGCGCTTTCATTATCCCCTCGGAGCAAGGTAGGACCTTGCACTTCCTCATGGACGTCCTCTACTAGCCTCCTTAGCCAAATGGCTTCCCGAGCAGCCAAGGCCGAAGCCTTGTACTCTGCTTCAGTAGTAGAGATAGATACCGAGTCCTGCTTCTTGCTACACCACGAAATGTCCGTTGATCCACAAGTGAACACATAACCAGAAGTTGACCTTCGGTCATCCGAATCACCACCATAGTCAGCATCCGTGTAACCTAGCAGAGAGAAACTCGCATCCCTTCTGTAAAGAAGTCCCATATCAGAAGTAGCTTTGACATACTTCAGAATGTTCTTAGCCGCTACAAGATGAGATTTCCTTGGCTCTGCCATAAACCGACTTACTCGACCAACAGCATAAGCTATATCTGGTCTAGTAATCGTCAGGTAGATCAAGCTCCCAACAAGAGCCCTGAACACCAAAGGATCAGGAAGAACTCTTCCTTCATCTCGCCGAAGCTTCAGCCCTTGATCCATAGGAGTAGAGCAAGTCTTCCCTTCAATCAAGCCAAACCGGTTCACTATGCGCTCAGCATATCCCTTCTGGCAGATAAGGATCCCGCTCTCCTTCCTATCCACTTCGAGACCAAGAAAGTGATGAAGCTCTCCCAGGTCTTTCATCTCGAAGCGAATGGCTAGCTCAGCTCTGAGCCTAGCAACCTCCTCTTCAGAATTCCCAGTGATGATCATATCATCAACATACAGCAGGACCAAGACAGAAAACTCCCCCTTCTTCTTGATAAACAAGCTAGAGTCCAAGTTTGAAGCAAGGTATCCACAGAATTGCAGATATTCTGCTATCTTCCCATACCAAGCTCTAGGAGCTTGCTTCAACCCGTAGAGAGCCTTCCTGAGCTTGCAGACGTAATCTGGATGAACTTCAGAAACGAAAACAAGAGGCTGATCCATGAAGATGTCTTTGTCAATATCTCCGTAAAGAAAAGCATTCTTTACATCAAGCTGCCACATCCTCCACCTCTGGCAAGCAGCTAAAGCAATCACCATCCGAACTGAAGTCATCTTTGCAACAGGACTGAACGTCTCCTCATAGTCTTCTCCATACTGCTGAGAGAATCCCCGAGCAACCAGGCGAGCCTTGTATCTCTCAATACTCCCATCAGCCTTCTTCTTCAACTTAAACACCCACTTGCAAGTCATAGGAGTAATGCCATCAACTTTGGGAACAAGATCCCAAGTTTCATTCTTCTTGAGAGCATTCATCTCCTCTCTCATGGCACCTTCCCACTCCTTGACTCCAGTGGCCTCATTGAAGTTAGCAGGCTCTCGCTCATCAAGAGGACCTGCAAAGAAACATGAGACATAGCTCACAGTGTTTCCTTCGCAGTAGCGAGCTGGAGGATTGATAACCCTCTTTGACCTCCGAAGAGGCTGCTCCTTGCTAATCACCTCCGCTGCTTCTTCTGGTTCACCTCTATTATCCGGCAAGCTTAAAGCAATGCTCCCCCTACTTCCTGACCTAGAAGCTTCTCCCCCAGAACTTGAAGCAACTGGAGCTGCTGGTGAGACAGCCAGCTCCACCTGATCAACAACCTCAGCTACCTCCTGATCTTCATCAACCTTGCTCTCTGGTAGCTCAACTGAGCTTCCTCCATATGACGTCAGTTCGTCAAAGACAACATCTCTTGAGACCACGAACTTCTTCGTCACAGGATCCATGCATCTCCATCCCTTCTTCTGCTCATCGTAGCCAACAAAGACAAGCTTCCTTGCCTTTGCATCAAGATTAGTCCTCAGAGCATCAGGAATATGCACATAGCAAGTTGATCCAAACACCCGAAGGTGTTCCACACTTGGCTTCTCCTTCAGCAACATCTCGAAGGGAGACTTCATGTTGATCGGACTGAGAGGCATCCGATTGATGACATAAGCTGCACAAGACATTCCCTCCGCCCAAAAGGACCTTGGGATACTATTGGCATGAAGCCAGCATTTGCAGGTCTCCGTCAGATGACAGATCTTTCGCTCCACTACTCCGTTTTGTTGTGGAGTATGAGCACAAGTGAGCTCTCTCTGGATACCATGCTTCCTGCAAAAGTTAGAAAACTCGGAAGAGACAAACTCTTCGCCGTTATCAGTTCTAAGCTTTTTGATCTTCAGGTTAAGCCTTCCCTCCACCAGCTCCTTGAACTCCACAAACAATCGGAAGGCTTCGGACTTCTCCTTCAAGAAATACACCCAAGTGTATCTTGAGTAGTCATCAATCAAGACAAGCATGCACCTGCTTCCACCAAGGCTAGTGTAAGAAGCGAACTAAAACAAGCCGGAAATGGTATAACTGAAATTTTATTATCAAAAAAAGGTATCTATTACAAAGGTATAGCCTCCCTTATATAGAATGGAGGAGAGAAGAGAGAATACAAATAAGAGATGTGAGACTAAAACTATACAAAAAATCTGGGCGGCTAGAACAACAGACCGGAACAAGCCGCGCGGTTAGACAGAAGGGCTAACCGCTCGGCCATAGCCAGAGAGAGACAAACCGCCATGTGAGACCGTTAGACCGCCCGGTCTCCAACTTCAACACTCCCCCTCAAGCTGGAGCATATATGTCGATCATGCCCAGCTTATCACATATATGAAGAAACGAGGCGGATACTGGCTTGGTGAAGATGTCAGCCACCTCTTTTTCAGACGTGACGAAGGGGGTGCAAATTTGTTCCTTCAGAATCTCTTCACGAATGAAATGACAGTCGACCTCAATGTGCTTGGTTCTCTCATGGAAGACTGGATTTTTGGAGATGTATATAGCAGCCTTGTTGTCACAGAACATAGGTAGAGGATGGTTGTAGACCTCTCCTAAATCCAACATGAGAGCCCGTAGCCATTTTAGCTCACAAGTGGTCGATGCCATACTCCGATACTCTGCTTCAGCACTGGACCTGGAGACAACAGATTGCTTCTTGCTCTTCCAGCTTACCAGATTGCCCCCAACAAAGGTACAGAAACCGGAGGTAGACTTGCGGTCCCCTTTGTCATCAGCGTAACTCGCATCTGAGTAAGCTTCAACCCTCAGATGATCATTCTTCTGAAAGAGCAATCCTTTCCCAGGGGCTGCTTTGACGTACTCCAAGATCCGCAAGGCGGACTGTAGATGGCACTCCCTAGGAGCTTGCATGAATTGACTCACCTTACCCACAGCATAGGAAATGTCGGGCCTAGTCACGGTGAGGTATATGAGCTTACCAACCAGACGCCTGTACCGCGAAGCATCTGAAAGAAGAGGCGAATCATCTGTCCAGGTTTTGTCTTCTCCAACAGCCATGGGACATCGGGCAGGTTTGGCCCCAGTCAATCCTGCTTCTTTAAAATATCAAGAGCATACTTACGCTGAGAGAGGACTAAAGAGTTGGGCTTCCGAGAGATTTCGATCCCCAAAAAGTACTTCGGAGAACCCATATCTTTTATGACTAGATGTTGGCGAAGATGCGGCTTTGTCAAGGCTACCCCTTCCTGGTTATCACCAGTGAGAAGAATATCATCAACATATACTGCCAGAACCACCAGTCCCGAAGAGGTTTTGCGAATAAATAGAGAGTGATCAGCAGCGCTGCGAGCAAAACCAACGGCCGCCACGATGCCGCTGAACTTGTCAAACCAAGCTCGAGGGCTCTGCTTGAGGCCATAAATTGCCTTCTGTAGCCGGCATACTCGTGTCTCCCCCTGAGCAACATACCCTGGAGGTTGCTCCATGTAGACGGCCTCCTGAAGATCACCATAAAGGAAGGCATTCTTGATATCCAGCTGGGAAAGTGGCCAGTCTTTGTTGACCGCCACAGAGAGAAGGACCCGTATAGTGCTGAGACGAGCCACGGGAGAGAAGGTGTCAAAGTAATCAACCCCATAGGTTTGAGTAAAGCCCTTAGCCACCAGGCGAGCTTTGTAACGGTTCACAGTGCCATCTGGGCCAAATTTGACCACAAAGACCCAGCGACAACCAACAACATCTGTATCAAAGGGAGGAGGGACAAGAGTCCAGGTACCCCGCTCTGTGAGGGTCGCCATTTCCTCATCCATGGCCAGCTTCCAATGAGGAATGACAAGGGCCTCCTGGTAGGAACGAGGTGTGGTAGTAGCAGAGATAGCCAGTGCAAAGGCCCTGCGAGAAGGGGTAAGACGATCATATGAAACAACAGCAGCAAGGGGGTGTAGGGTACACGTCCGCACCCCTTTGCGAAGAGTTACAGGAAGATCCAGGTCGGCGGGCTCCTCGGCATCCAGAGCATCCGTGGCAGAGAGAGCTGGCCCGAGAGGAGAGAGCGACGGCAGCGGAGAGGAGGGAGATGGAGGCGGAGAGAGAGGAGTGGGCGGAGACGGAGGAGGGGCGGATATCGTAGTAGGAGACGAGGGAACGAACGGAATAACAGGAGAATCAGAGGTGGGGGGAAGAGAAGAGGAGTCATCCGAGAAGTAGGAGGCATTCTCGAAGAAGGTAACGTCAGCGGAGACGAACTACTTACGAAGAACAGGATCAAAGCAGCAGTAGCCTTTCTGAGTGGTCGAGTACCCCAGAAAGACACATTTGGTGGAGCGAGGGGAGAGTTTATCACAGGTGGCAGATGGGGCATGCACAAAAGTAGTGCACCCAAAGATTCGGAGAGGGAGAGGAAAAGGGTCCTTGCCTGGATAAAGGACGGAAAAAGGGGTTTTTCCCTTAAGAACGGAGGAGGGAATGCGATTGATGAGATAGCAGGCAAGAAGAACAGCATAGCCCCAATATGAGTGAGGGACATGCATTTGAGTCATCAATGTGCGAGCAACATCGAGGAGGTGACGGTTTTTGCGTTCCGCCACCCCATTTTGTTGGGATGTATAGACACAACTTGTTTGATGAATAACGCCATGTTGCACACAGAAAGAGGTAAAAGCATGACTTAAGTACTCTTTTGCATTATCAGAGCGAAAAATTTTAATACCGACACCAAACTGATTTTTGATTAAATGATAATAGGAGGTCCATACATTGAAAAGTTCAGAGCGATCTCGTAAGAGATACACCCAAGTACATCTAGAAAAATCATCAATAAAGGTTACAAAATAAGAACTACCCCGACCAATAGTAAGGGTAGGAGCAGGTCCCCAGATATCGGAGTGGACGAGATCAAACGGACGAGTAGAGCTCCGACCCTGCTTCGGCGGGAAGGAGGAACGATGATGCTTGCCAAGTTGACATGCTACGCAGTTGAGAGGAGTATTGGAGGGAGGGAGGTGGGGCAGAAGCTGATGTAGAAGCCGTGGTGGAGGATGACCGAGACGGAGATGCCACTGGAGAAGATCCGTACAAGAAGAAGAGAAGGCGGACAAAGCGGAAATGTTGTCGAGGAAGTAGAGGCCGCCGCTCTCAGTCCCAGTAGCAATCGTCCGCTGGGAGCTCAGATCCTGAAAAGAACAAGAAGATAGAGTAAACGTTACAGAACATTGAAGCTGCTTGCACAAAGAAGTAACCGACAACAGATTGCACGGAAACTTGGGCACATAGAGAGTGTCCTCTAGCCGAAGGGACGGAGTAACATGAACCACTCCCGACCCATGAACCGGGGAGGGAGAACCGTCTGCAATGAGGACCGGGGGCAACCGATCATGCTGTTCGAGGAGAGAGAAGCACTGAGGATTGCCCGTCATATGATTAGTTGCACCGGAGTCGATAAGCCATTTACCTTGAGTGACCACATGGGCACTACCTGATGATATGACCACGGAAGCAGACGGCTTGGAAGAGGAGGCGGAAGAGTCACCCGAGGGCCGAAGATGGGGATGCTTTGTCCAGCAGCGGTCAAGAGTGTGTCCGGTGCGGCCGCAGTGAGAGCAGAGGTAGCGGGAAGAAGGACGTCCGCCAGACTGATGATTGCGGCTATTAGACTCATCGTCGGGTGTACAAGAACGAGGTATTCTGAGCTCAAAGTCGGCCCTCTCTATGTGAAAGTTAGCTGCCTACACACAGACCCATCAAGTTGTAGCGGAGAGGTCCCGACACACACCCAAGAGTGTTATCCACAACTTCCCCTCCCAAAGCCAACCTGAACATGGTACCTTGGATGACACAAGACAGTAACTTGCGAAATCGGAGCTCTAGGAGGTTGGATTTGCCTCTCCAAGGTGTTTTGGGGGTCTATTTATAGGCAAACTCTCATGGAGGGTAAAACTGTCTTTTTTGGTTTGCTAATATCAATTTCCGCCTTTCTGATTTAACTATATGCAACCCTCAATTAGTCTGCAGACAGCGAAATCTCGCTGTTTAAGAAGGCTATGAGCAGATTATGACGGTCTGCAAACAACCAAAATGGTTTGATGGAGGGTTATTGCGGCGAGGCGAGTACTCAGGACAAAGCATGCGGGGACTCTCCGAGCCCAAGCCCCAGAGCTCGCCTAATTCCCCGAATCTCCCCCAATGCGCCCTATCTTCCAGTGGTTGTCTCGTACTCGCCACTTGCTGATCCTGCTTCTTTGTCAAGCTTACCACTATGCCTAGCTTGCCTCGTGTCGAGCTCACTGATATGCCGAGCTCTTTGTCATTGTGTCGAGCTCGTTGTTATGCCGAGCTCGCCATATATCTTATGTAGATCTTAAATCTCTCCTGACCTCTGCTGGGCCAGATCTAGTCATGCTTGTTAAATTGGGGTTGTGCAATTAAAATGTCATCGACCTTGAATTAGGTCTTTAAAGTTGTTACGACCAACTCAACGCTCCTGGTAGTTCGAACTAAACTTGGTCACCTTAGCCTGTGGAGCGGTTGAGCTCTCACACAGTCACAAAGTAAATAATGAATTGCACAAGACGATTTTAACGTGGAAAAACCCCTCAACTGGGTAAAAAACTACGTGACTGGTTTGGTGCCGGTCAAACCTCACTATTAATGACAGTTTACAGATTGTGAGTGAAATCAAGGGCTACAGGACGCTCCTCGTTACAATTCGGAGATGAGAGAGAATCTTGATGCATTTAGTGGGTGACAGACCGCCTCACACAAAACTCTATGCATACTACTTTCTAGCGATGGCAAACATTCTCGGACGCAATCATGCTGCACAATACTGCCGTGTGGTTCGTTATGGAACATTATAGGGGTCTTGCAGAATGTCTCGCACATAGGAGATTTCTTGGAGTGCCGAAAAAACGTCTTCTTCCTTGGAGCATTGTGGACTTTGAGCTCCAGCAAGATCTCCTGTACAACCCCGTATCCGGTCGAGCGGGATCCTCCCCAAGTGGCAGGCTCGGGACATGCTATGAGCGGCGTTTTGGTGCAGTCCCGTTCGAAGACGTGCGGGTGATCGAGTTCACGTGTAAAGTTTTCGTGTTAATATTATATATATATTATTGTAGATTTTATGCTCGCTATTATGTATACATATATATATGAATACATATCAAATACGGGCAAAAAAAGATGTGGGCGTGCGGGCGTGAAACAGTTGCCGGCGTATGAACTGGATCCAGCGGCGGCCGGCTGCTGCGGGCTCGCCGGCCACCGACCGCCCGGGATTCACCGGCGTACAAGCCGGCGAATCCCGGGCGGCCGGTGGCCGGCGAGCCCGCAGCAGCTGGCTGCCGCTGGATCCAGTTCATACGCCCTTGTGAAAAAATTTGCACTGCAGTCAAATTTTTTTACAGGGCGGCGGCCGGCGGCTGCGGGCTCGCCGGCCACCGCCCGCCTGGGATTTGCCCGGTGAATCCCAAGCGGGCGGTGGCCGGCGAGCCCGCAGCCGTCGGCCGCCGCCCAGTAAAAAAATTTGACTGAAGTGCAAATTTTTTTACAGGGGCGGGGGCCGGCGGCGGAGGCCTCGCCGGCCACCGCCCGCCCGGGATTCGCCGTCGTTTACGCCGACGAACCCAGCGCGGCCGGTGGCCGGCGAGCCCAAAGCCGCCGGCCACCGCTGGGTTCTCCTGCAAAATCTTTTACCCCGCGACAGTCGTCGGCTGCGGGCTCGTCGGCCACCGACCGCCCTGGAATCGCCGGCCTACAAGGCGGCCGGTGGCCGGCGAGCCCGCCGCCGCCGGCCGCCACTGAGTAAAAGGTATGAATTGATCAAAATTCAAAATGGTGAACAGGTTGATTAATTCAATCGGATGGTTGAACAACCACGCCCGCACGCCCGCACATAACTCCGCCCATACTAGATCACTGCCCTATATATATATATATATATATATACATACATACATATGAAAGAGCGATCCGTGGCTTTCCCATAAGGCCACCGCTGACCGTTGATTTGCATGGATCCTGTGGTGGGAAATCAAAAGATCCGTGGCTTTATCCTTGTTTGATCCTTGACCATGGATTGCATTAGATCATATGGCTGATATGTTGGCTGTAAATAGAAATCGTGGAGGGCATTTTGGGAAGATGAAAATTACACATTTGAAAGGATTATTTTGAGAATAAAAAAGTTACACAAAAGCTCAAAAGCTCTTTCCTTATAGTATAAAGATATATGTATATATATATATATGTCTATATATATATAGACATATATATATATATATACATACATATATATATATATATACATATATATATATATATATATACATATATACATATATATATATACATATATACATATATATATATACATATATACATATATATATACATATATACATATATATATATACATATATACATATATATATATATATATTGGAATCAGGTGCGAATAAGGGGATTTCTGCGAATATGCGAACAAAGCCATCGGACCGTCCATCCAGTAAAAATCGTGATTTCGCCTTCTTCCTCCGCACCTGCACTATTCATTTCCTGTGAAACCCGCTCAATGTCCGCTGCTCTTTACCTCCCGATGTCGCCTCTCCCTCCCGACGCCGACAGCACCTCCGATGCCGCCTCTCCCTCCCGACTCCAATAGCACCTGATTCACGCACATGGGCGCTCTCTCATCAACAACCAACACTCTGATGAACTTTAACCTCAACATACTGTAGAAAAACCTACCTCCCGATGCCGCCTCTCCCTCCCGACGCCGTCAGCACCACTTTCACGCACATGGGCGCTCTCTCCTCAACAACCAGCACTATAATTGTTGCTGTGCATTTGGAAGTTAAATTCACAATGGTTTTTTGCTTACAATAAAATCTGTCAATATATCATAATTTCTTACCCTGTTAGTGGCAATATCCAGGTCGTAATGGATGTTGGATGTGATACAGGAATTCTTGCTATATTTTGTGCCAATGCTGGTGCTAAGAGGGTGAGATATGTCTTGTCTCTTCTTCTTAATACTTCTATTCAAATGCCTTTATACCCTCATATTTGAAGCCTTTGATGCGTGATATTCTCTTATCAGTTGGCAACAAAGGATGTTTTATCATTGACTTTTTATGGTCCAAAGCTTAATTGATACAACTATCTCCTGATTATCTTTTTTAAAAATTTTATGGGCACTATTTTGTAAAGATAAATTTCAAGATCTGCTTTTGGTTTTAACAATTGTTGCTCAATTTGGCACTTTGGCTCTGCTTTTTTGTCATTGGACTTTACCTCTGCGCTAGAGAAGATGGAAAAACTAAACTATTTACTTAAGATCAGTGCTATGAAATCTAATGCAGATCATGTACTCCACAAGTCTTTGAATGCTGATCATTTAGTGCGAATTTGATGCATATCAAGCATCAATGTGTCAAACTGGCGTGCTGAATATTTAGTTAGTGCTCCCTTGATGCATGCTGCTACTATGGTCCCATGCTTCATGCATGCTATTTCATGCGTAGCTTTTATAATTTTTAAAGAAACGTAGTTGGATCTTAAAAAAAGAATGTATATATTTGTGCCTTGTGCATTCTTTGGCAACCTTATCTAAGTTAAAGTTGATGTTGATAAACTATTTACCGTGGCTTTGGTAGTATTGTACATTTGCACCAAACTAGTAATTGGACTCATTGCTTAAACTACAAAGTTAAATATTTCAATTGCATTTACTTCATCTTTGTTTAGTTGTTTGTTTACACATAACAGAAGAGAATAATAAATGTTTCAGTACATAAAACTGGCAATGGTTCATTTTGCTGCCCTGGACGCATAAAACTAGCAATGACTGATTTTGCTTCTGCTGGTAACATAAAATTGGCAATAGTTGATTTGGCAATCCTTGCTGGGCGTATAAGCAATTCCGAATACTGTAAAAATGAAAAAAAAAAAAAGAAACAATATGAGTAAAATTTAAATAGAATGATATATTAGACATGCAAACAAAGATTTGTTTGACTTACTTGTTATAACGTAGATTTCTTTGGACAATTGCGGCTACCATGTAAAGCTTGCTCCCCACAATTTCTGCATAGACGTGATGTTTTTTGTTTAATTTCAATGGACTTCTCTTTTCCACTTTTCATTCTTTTACCGCTACCCTTTGTTTTTGAATACTGTGGCGGAAAAATCTCGATTTTATCTGGGATTTGTGATTCGTCCAATGAAGCAAAATTGGAATCTATTTCATCACAGTCATAATTTGCACGCATTTGATTCTCCCAATTTACAGCACAATTTCTTAAATCTATCAAAGTTTCATCTTTATATTTTGCAAGTTCCATACACCGAGATAGTTGGGTCCATGTGCTTGAAATCAATTTTCTTCTACGCTCACTTTCTGAACATTCAGCAAACAATTTTGAATTTATCTGAAAGATCGGATTGCTAGTAGCCAGTTTAGTCCATCTAGTAGTTATGCAATAACTTGGCAGTTCATTGATTTCTTGTCCTTTTAAAACTAGCAATATATGACGACATGGAATGCCTTGAGTTTCAAACATTTTACAACTGCAAGTTATGTTCGACGAACTGTAAATAACTTCCCTGTATTTATCATTTGGGTTACCACTATCGATAATAGTGAATATGCATGAGTCACTGAGTTCTTGAGCCCGTTTCACCCCGCAACCTATGCATGAAGCCCATAATTCGTCTTGGAATAGATAAAAGTTCTTGTGTGTATATAATGAACTTGCAAATTTCTCGATTGCCAAGCTTGTTTTTAAATATGGTTTTCCATTTAATGTGTCGTGTTCAGCCTTCAATTCTTTTTGTCTTTGAGCTTCCATTGCATTATCATACCTTGAGTAAAACTCAATTAAGCCCAATTTGTTATTCATGAAGTTTCCAAAGAATGAGTTTTCACTTTCTGATCTAGATGTTGTTCGCAATAAACCTGATAAAGGTATATCCTGTAAATATACTGGAATCCACATTTTGCGAGTCTCAAACATATGCAATAGCCAATCATTTTTTGATAATTCAAAATCAGATATTATTGCATTCCAATTTGTTTCAAACTCAATTGGACTCTCGGAATTCCATACACATGTCTTGAAGCGCCTTTGGAAGACTGAATTAGCATTTAAACAACCGCCAACTTTTTCAGACAATTTTTTCATTATATGCCACATACAAAATCGGTGTTTTGCCGTTTTAAATGTTTTTTCTAAAGCACTTCTCATTGCAGGGTCCTGATCAGTAACAATCAATACAGGTTCATTGCCTCCCATACATTCTAAAAATTTCTTAAATAACCAGGAAAATGATTCAGTTTTCTCATTTGCAAGAAGAGCAGCACCAAATGTTATAGAAAATCTGTGATGATTTAGTCCAGTAAATGGCGCAAAAATCATTGCATACTTATTTGTATTGTATGTGGTATCAAAGGAAAGCAAATCACCAAACATCGAATAATTATTTTTAGCAATCCCATCAGACCTAAACACACATTTTAAATGATCTTCAGCATCTAATTCATAAGCATAAAAGAATGATAGGTCTTTTTGTTGTAATTTCTTGAAGTTTTGTATCAACATTTGAGCATCAGAATCAGCAATCAACGCTTTGAGATCTCTGGCATAATTCTTGGCATCTAAGCAGGTGAAACCAACATTTTCATAGCCTCCAACTTGTTCTTTCATTATGTGAAATGCCTGTGTAGGTCCTATATTTACACGGCATAATGTATTGAACAAATCCTTTTGAACATCTGTTACTTTTCGATTTGATCTTAAAAATGCCTTTTTCTTGGGGTACATAGTGTGTGATTATGCTCTTCATGAAAAGTGAACAACACATATTTTCCATCATTTGTCCTCTTAACACTAGCACTTGCCTTAGATCCGACTCTTGTATTGGATAATTTTCTGCAAGCATCCTTGTCCAGTTGTATAGTCTTTTTCTCAATCTTAAATCCTTCCTTTGCACATACAAAATACTTATATTGTAGTTCATTATTTTTATTTTTAGTGGTAGTTGAACTGCGTACACTAAAGCCAACATGATGGGCATAGTTTTTATAAAAATTTTCAAAATCTTCCACTGAATCAAAAATTTGTCCTTTGAGGGGTTTTAGAGATTCATAACTCTACATAAAAGGAAAAAAAGATTAAAAATACAAATAATGCTTTACTGTTGTATTGGATATCGACTGGAGCAATAACTTACCTCGCCAAACTTCTCCTCTACTACACCAGTAAAGCTCCCACTTTCATCCATGATTACTCCCTAGCATAAATTCAAACAATATTAGCACTAAAGTAAAAAATACGTATTAATAAGTGGAGAAATCAAAGTCATCAAAAAGGTTAACAAAATGGTGTTCTCTAGCCATAACTGTCAAGATATTATGAAGATCAAAACCATTTCCAATAATGAAGGAGAATGCAGAATATTATCAAGATCAAATCCATTTCCTAGTAATCTAATTGTCTGACCTCATGGGCAACAGATCCATCTGTTGAAGTGTTGTCTGTTGCGGGAGGGAGAGAGGGCCGTCGGGAGGGAGAGATCCGTTCGATTCGCCGGAGGAGTGGTTCGTCGTCATGAAAGGCACGCCGCGGTATTTCAACAGTCGGGAAGGAAAAAACGCCGGGAGGGAGAAGGTGTCGTTGCCGGGAGAGGGCTGCAGTCGGGAGAAAGCGTCGTGGGGGGAAATGCTGTTTAGGGGGTCTATTTTCAAAAGGCGTGAATGGAGGTCCGCGCAAAAAAAAAAATTCGTAATATTTACCGGGCGGAACCCCCTTCGCGCCTTTTGAAAATAGACCCCCTAAACAGCATTTTTAGAAAAAGTGGTCAACATGAAAGTTGTAGATCTCGTCGAGATCTACAACTTTCATGTTGACCACTTTTTCTAAAAATACTGTTTAGGGGGTGCTTTTTCCGTATTTCCGGGAAGCGCGTTTTTTAGAGAAAAACGCGCTGCACGTTTTTGCATTAATCTGTATATATATATATATACATATATATATATATATACACATATATATATACGAGCATCTTCGCACGGGCTACGCCCGTGCTCGATGCTCTCGGGCGGCCTTCGGCCGCATCAGGCGGGCTTCGCCCGCCTGCACACGGGCTTCGCCCGTGCTCGGTGCTCTCGGGCGGCCTTTGACCGCATCCAGGCGGGCTCCGCACGGGTTTCACACGTGCTTAATGCGTCGCTACGGGCTGTGCGCGCAGTAAGGCGGGCTGCGTCCGCAACATATGTATATGAGTACTCAAAATGACCCTAAAAAAATATAAATCAAGATTACAATTTTTATTTTTAAAAACAATGTAAGTTTTGACCTGAAAAAATTAATTTTCCACCTATAATGAATTTATCAATACTTAAATATAACTTATAAATACTTTAAATACTTTATAATATAACAGTGGCGGGCACGCGGGTTTTATAATTTTAATACAACTTACACATACTTATAACTTTAATATAACCCACTATTTTATAATATATAATTTATCATATAGAAAATTTAAGATTTCATTACTAAAAGCGGATGAACAGTGACGTGATCACTGTTCACCCGCTTTTTAGTCCCACACTGCCCAAAGATATATGATTATTGAGTTTATATACATTTGTTTGTGAAAGGTGTTTGAATTCATTATTCTTGCTGGTTTGCGGGCTGAGTTAATCGGATTGGCTGGCTTCAATGCGTGTTCGGGTTGGTTTTGCTGGCCTGTTGTTTGCCGGTCCTGGCTTGCTTCCGCCTAGTAAAACAAAAGTCATTTCTCTCTCTTCCTCACCCTCTCTCATCCGCACAATCTCCCCCTTATCTCTCTCTCTCTCTCTCTCTCCCGCCCTCTCTCTCTTCCCGCCTACTAAAACAAAAACCCAAAATTCTCTCTCATCCGCTCCCTCTCCTCTGTCTCTCTTTCTCTCTCTTATAGGTATAGGAGACCTATTAATATGCTCTCAGCTCTCTCTCTCTAACTCCTAAAGATGCTTTTCTCTTTCCTCATCTAATGGATGAGAGTAAATCACGCTTTGGATCCAACGGTGGAGGTTCACTCTATGGTAAAAGCATCCAATACATATACTTTCATATATGTAGTAGAGATATATCTACTAATATACGAAAACTATTTTTTGGTAAAAAATTGCCTGATGTCCCTATATTGCCCTTATAGTTGTATTCATAATTACACAATTATATCAAACTTTATATTAGTATATTATAAAGACAATATCATTTTAAGTAATTACACAACTTTACAATATTAAAATACAAAAAATAAAAACACTAGATACCCTAAACCTATTGTCTCTAGCTAGGAATGACAAGAAAAAAAAATATTTTAACGTTAAAATATAATTTGTTTTACAAAATAAAAATTGTATTCTTGATTTATATTTTTTTACGGTCATTTTGAGTACCCATATGTATATGTTGCAGGTCGGGCGGAGCCCGCCGGGAGCGGGCGAGACCATAGGGGCGGGTAGTGTCCACGATAAATGTTACCGCCCACGACAAATGTCGTCGCTCACGACAAATGTCGTCGCTCACGACAAATGTCGCCGCCCACGACAAATGTCGTCTCTACGACAAATGTCGCACCACCGACGAATGTCGCATCCCGGCGAATGTCGCAACCCCGCCGAATGCCCCCAGGGCCGAAGGCCCGTGCCTGTCACTCGTATATATATATATATATATATATATATATATATATATATATATATATATATATATATATATATATATATATATATATATATATATATATATATATATATATATGAGAGAGGAGATAAAAAGAATAAAGAGGAGATATAATAGGAATGGAGGAGATAAAAAAGGGGAGGTTTTATGACAAGAGAAAAAAGGTTTTTCATTGGGCGGACAAGAAGGGTTCGGCCAGAGGGCAGAAAAAAGAAAAAAGGCAGCAGATTTTATTGGGACAAAAAGGGGGTTCGGCCAGGAGGGAGAGGGGAAAAAGGAGGAAGGAGAGGAGGAAGAGGATTTTTTCTATAGCAGGGGAAGCAAAGTCGGCGGCCAGGTCTTCCCGATCTCCCCCTCCCTCTCGGTTTTCATCTCACGCACAGCAGGCCCGAGCTTCTCTCGGCCTCCTCTTCCCGTCGCTGCCTCCAGCAGGGTCGAGCCCTAGCTCAGCCCCTCCTCCCGTCGCAGCCTAAGCAAGGCAGGGCCGAGCCCAGCCACTTCTCTCCCGTCGCCGCCAAAGCATGGCCCTGGCTCGACCCCCTTCCTCGACTCCGCCTGCGGCAAGGTCGAGCTCAGCCACCTCCTCGAAGTCGGATGCATCTAGGCCAGCTTGGCCCCTTCCCCGTCACCGGCTAAATCGAGGTCTGACTGAGCCTTGCTCTCCTTCTCGTCGCCGCCAGCAACAAGTCCGATCACCGGCTTCCTTTCTCGTCGCCGCCTCAAGTAGGGCCGAGCCCTAGCTTTCTTCTTCACCACAACCGCATGGAGCAAGATCGGTCGAGAGCTCCTCTCCCGGCATCGTCTTCAACAAGAACAACCGGGAGCTCCTCTCCCGACATCATGTTTAGCAAGAACAACCCGGAGTTCCTCTCCCGGCACCGCCGCCAAACACGTGTCAAGGGTAACAATGTTTCTACTCGGGCAGGTGAAGCCCTCGATTTACATATTTGCATGGAGACCCCTCTCCACCAATGAGTGGAGGAAGGGAGCTCTCCGACGGGTTGACATGTACGTCCTCACTATTAACTACATTAGCATCCGGAAGTGTTAGTACGGGTTTAGACATACTGTGTGAAGCCCATCCGGATGTATGAGCCGGATTGGTGATGTTCCGGGGTTCCCGGAGAAGACTCTGAGGAAGTTGTACATTCTTTATTTAGCGGAAAGCAGCGGCCTTAAGCCCAAGTTCGTGCCGGCCCTTGAAGGCCTATTTTGTTTTTGTTGCCGGCCTGCGTGCCGAGGTATGGAATGTATATTCCTATAATTTGAAATGCCTACGATGTTTTTGCTAGCCCTAGAAGGCTTATGTTACGTTGGTGGCGGCCCCAATAAGGTTATGGAAAAATAGAACTGTTAGGCGAGGTTATGCTACTAGTAGGGCAGTTGAAGGGCGTTGTGCATAGACCCGAGGTGTCATCTTTAGTTAAGAGGGAGTGGATTTTTGGATCCTCCCTAGAGGTTCTGGTCGGCCAAGAAGGCCCTCCAAAGGTGCCTAATTAGCTCAGCATTTGGCTTGGGAGGGGAAGAGTTCGTTAGTCTTCCGGGTGTGTGGTGGGATCTCCACGCTGAGACCTTGGGCCTGTCCCTTACGTTCCTAGTCTAGAGCCTAGATTGTTCACTTGAGTGTATTAGGTGCGTGGTCACCCCTCTTTTGGGACCCCGAACTCCACAGAAGTCATTTTTGGCTTCAACATTTATGGTGCAGTGAGCGTGGAAGGTAGCCGGTACAAGAAAGCCTTGTGGTTGGTCCCATGACTGGGGGTGATGGTGAAGCGTCTGGCTCAGGGGGTATCCCCACCCCGGGGGAGGAAGCGACGAGGAAGATGTTGGAGGACTTTAGGCGAGAGGTCCTACAGACCATCAGCCTGGCCTTCTCGGCAAGGAGTGAGTGGGAGGCGCCTAAGGTTCCAGTGGAGGCGGTCCCGCTTCTGGGCGAGAACGCCCCTGGGCAGTGCCCCGGGAAGGAGGTCCCGGCGGAAGTTGGCGAGAGAGTCGTGGCCGCACGGGAACTCTTCCTAGGCCAGCGCCACGGAAAGGAGGTTCCGGCAGAAGTTGGCGAGAGGGAGGCGACAGTGCGAGATCTCTTCCCTTGGCACGGTACCGCGGATCGGGCAAGCCAGCCGAGGCCGCGAGACGTGCCCTCTCTCCAGGAGGGAGGAGAGAATCCCTTCTGCGAGCTTATCATCTCGGCTTCGGTGCCGGAAGGGTTCCACGAGCCCGATATGTCTTACTACTCAGGGAAGGATGATCCGGTGCAGCATGTTCAGCGGTTCGAGGATGTAGTCTCGATCAGGCAGATGACGGATACCTTCAAGTGTCGGTTGTTTGCCATCACGTTAAAGGAGAAGGACCAGGACTGGTTCCACCAATTGCTGGCAAGTTCCATTTACAGCTTTTAAGATCTGCATAGGGGGTTCCTGTTGAGATTCTCGACATCGAAGAAGCGGAAGAAGGAGGCAGAGTGCCTATTTGCGGTAAGGCAGAAGCAGGATGAGACGTTTGGTCATTACGTTTACCGTTTTCAGGAAGAGATCCTCTTAGTCCAGGAAGTCCCAGGGTATGCGCTGATGCTCGCCTTTATCTTGGGGCTGAGACCAGGTTTCTTTAGCATGGAGCTGAAGAGAGTTCCCCCTCTCTCCTTTGAAGAGCTAATGGAGAGGGCGGCAAAAGAGATCGATTTTGAAAGAACCAACCCGGATTTCGCTAGAAAGTTGGCCCGGTTGGCGGAGGACGATGTGAAGGAACCAGCATCAGGGAAGCAGAGGGAGCAGAGGGAGCCGAGGGAGGAAAGGAGAAGAGAAGAACCCTAGAGGCATGGGCAGAACCAAGGCTGGGGGGCTCGGGAGACACACAACCGGTTGGGTTGGAGGCCTCAGGAGGGTCGCCCCCAGGGTCAAGGAGGAGGTCTGTAGGGAAGGGATAACCTTCGAGAGTCGAGGAGGTTCGATCAGCAGGCGTGGAGGCAGGGACCGAGAGACCACGTCCCGTCGCAGCAAGAAGCGATGGAGGTTGGTAGAGGAAGAGGAGGAAGAAGAGGAGTTCGAGGGGCTGGAAGAAGGGGAGGTGGAGAAGGAAGAGGGGGCAGGGTGGTGTTGCCCTTCTGTGACTTCCACCAGGAGGAGGGTCACGCGACGGCCACCTGCCCGGAGTTCTTGGAGATGCGGGAAGCCAGAGGAATGGGGAGACAGGATCCGCCGGTAAGGATCGTGGAAGTGCAGCAGGGAGGGGAGGAAGATAGATGTGAGGACCGGGTAGACGTGGGGACCCGAGGAGGGATCGGAGTGATCCACGGAGGGGTCCAGATTGAGGCAATTCGCAAGGGGAGCCTTCAAACCATGTTCCGAAGAGGGGTCGCCTCGACCTCCTTAGCTCCCCCTCCGGAAGAAAAAACTCATCTTTTCATCCGCGGATATGTCGGACTACGAGGATCCATTCTGCGACGCCCTGGTGATTCAGACAGCGGTGGAGAACTTCACGGTCTCTAGGATACTGGTGGATAATGGGAGCTCGGTGAACGTCATCTTCAAGAGAGCCTTCGATGAGATGAAGGTTGAGGGGAAGAGGGTCCTAGCCTCAGATGGAACGCTGTTCGAGTTTTCTGGAGAAAGGAAAGAGGTAGAAGGAGGAGTAGGACTGCATTAAAGCTGGGGGGCGTATCACGGAACTGTAGGTTCGTGATAGTGGACGCTCCAAATAGTTACAGCGCCATCTTTGGGTGTCCCCTCATCAGCGCCTTTCACTACGTCCCCTCCTTGTTTCATCAATGTCTCAAGTTCAATAACGGAGGGGTGCAGGTCAGGATTAGGGGAGATCCAAAGGTGGCAAGCCAATGTTATGTGACGGCAGTTAACACTGTGTCTTAGATGGCAGAGGCAGAAGAGCTGGAAAGGGAGCTAGCAGAGCAAGAAGAGGAGAGCCTGGAGGAGGCGATGGAGGTAGAAGAGAAGCTAGCCATTGAAATCGAACAAGAGGGCCTGGAGGAAGTGATGGATGAAGAGGAGGGTCAAGTGAAGAGAGTTGAGCAGGAGGCCCCGAGGGGTGTAGAGTTTCAGCAGCTCCAGGAGGAGAAGCTGGAGGAGGCAATGGAGGCTGAAGGAGGGGAGGAGTTGGAGTTTGAGGAGGAAGCAAGGGTCGGCTGGGGGCAATCACGGTTAGAGTCGGTCGAAGAAGTGGTGGAGATGGTGGTCTCCACCAGAGCAGGGCAGGTGCAGAGGGTGCGATTCAGCGGGGGCTTAGGTCCCGAGGACCAGGAGCGGGTGAGGGCTTGCATCCAGAGCAACGTCGACATCTTCGCTTGGACCGCGGCAGACATGTCAGGCATTGACACGGATGTGGCTTACCACCGTCTGAACCTGGATCCCAGGACTCGCCCCATACGCCAAAAGATGAGGACCATCGCCACCAAGCTGGAGGAACCCATCCGCGAGGAGGTCAGAAAGCTCCTAGAGGAAGGCTTCATCTCGGAGGTTCAGTACCCGGGCTGAATCTCTAATGTGGTAATGGTTAAGAAAGGGGGTGGGAAGTGGCGCATGTGTATTGATTTCTCTTTATTAAATAAATCATGCCCCAAGGATTGCTACCCTCTGTCTCGAATCGACGCACTGGTTAACTTATACGTCGGTTTTTCTGTTATAAGTTTTCTTGATGCTTTTTCAGGTTATCACCGGATTCGCATGCACCCCCCCTGACGTCAAAGACATCTCCTTCATCACTAGGGAGGGATGCTTCAACTATAAGATGATGCCCTTTGGGCTGAAAAAAGAAGGAGCCACATACCAACGCATGATGGATCGAGTATTCCAGGGGCAGAGAGGGAGAAACTTGGAAGTCTATGTCGATGACCTGATGGTGAAAAGAAAGTGTGTGAGCTCACACCTGCGGGACCTAGAAGAGACCTTTGCCACCCTCTAGAGGTTCAAGATGAGGCTGAATCCCTTGAAGTGTGTCTTCGGGGCCAGCCATGGGAAGTTCCTTGGACATCTGTTGACTCCGGCAGGAGTGGAGCCTAACCCGGATAAGGTGAAGGTCATCCTAGACCTGGAATCACCTCCCAATGCCAAGGAGGTCCAACGCTTGGCAGGTAAGCTGGCTGGACTAAGCAGGTTTCTTTCTCGGTCTGGAGACAAGTGTTCATCGTTCTTCAAGGTGTTGAGGGGTAACCAGAGGTTTGAGTGGATAGGCGAGTATGGGGAAGCCTTCCAAGGGCTGAAGAGACAGCTCTCCCAGGCTCCCCTACTTCAAAGCCCAAAAGAAGGGGAGGACCTAGCCCTATATCTCGGGGTGGGAGCGGAAGTCATGAGCTCTGTTCTAGTCAGGGAGAGGGAAAAAAGGAGGAAGGAGAGGAGTAAGAGGATTTTTTATTGAGCAGGGGAAGCAAAGCCGGCGTCCAGGTCTTCCCGATCTCCCCCTCCCTCTCGGTTTTAATCTCACGCACAGCAGGCCCGAGCTTCTCTCGGCCTCCTCTTCCCGTCGCCGCCTCCAGCAGTGTCGAGCCCTGGCTCAGCCCCTCCTCCCGTCGCAGCCTAAGCAAGGCAGGGCCGAGCTCAGCCCCTTCTCTCTCGTCGCCGCCAAAGCATGGCCCTGGCTCGACCCCCTTCCTCGACTCCGCCTGCGGCAAGGTCGAGCTCGGCCACCTCCTCGAAGCTGGCTGCATCTAGGCCAGCCCGGCCCCTTCCCCGTCACTGGATAAATCGAGGCCTAACTGAGCCTTGCTCTCCTTCTCGTCGCCGCCAGCAACAAGTCCGACCACCGGCTTCCTTTCCCATCGCCGCCTCAAGTAGGGTCGAGCCCTAGATTTATTCTTCACCACAGCCTCATAGAGCAAGATCGGTCGGGAGCTCCTCTCCCGGCATCGCCTTCAACAAGAACAACCGGGAGCTCCTCTCCCGACGTCTTTAGCAAGAACAGCCCGGAGTTCCTCTACCGGCACCGCCGCCAAACACGCGTGAAGGGTAACGATATTTTTACTCGGGCAGGTGAAGCCCTCGATTTACATATTTGCTTGGAGGCCCCTCACCACCAATGGGTGGAGTAAGGGAGCTCTCCGATGGGTTGACATGTACGTCCCCACTATTAACTGCATTAGCATCCGGAAGTGTGAGTACGGGTTTAGACATACTGTGTGAAGCCCATCCGGACGTATGAGCCGGATTGGTGATATTCTGGGGTTCTCGGAGAAAACTTCGAGGAAGTTTTACATTCTTTATTTAGCGGAAAGCAGCGGGCTTAAGCCCAAGTTCGTGCTGGCCCTTGAAGGCCTATTTTGTTTATGTTGCCGGCCTGCGTGCCGAGGTATGGAATGTATATTCATGTAATTTGAAATGCCTGCGATGCTTTTGCTAGCCCTAGAAGGCTTATGTTATATTGGTGGCGGCCCAAATTAGGTTATGGAAAAATAGAACTGTTAGGCGAGGTTATGCTACTAGTAGGGCAGTTGAAGGGCGTTGTGTATAGACCCGAGGTGTCACCTTTAGTTAAGAGGGAGTGGATTTTGGGATCCTCCCTTGAGGTTCTGGTCGGCCAAGAGGGCCCTCCAAAGGTACCTAATTAGCTCATCATTTGGCTTGGGAGGGGAAGAGCTCGTTAGTCTTCCGGGTGTGTGGTGGGACCTCCACGCTGAGACCTTGGGTCTGTCCCTTACGTTCCTAGTCTAGAGCATAGATTGTTCACTTGAGTGTAGTAGGTGTGCGGTCACCCCTCTTTTGGGACCCCGAACTCCACAGAAGTCATTTTTGGCTTCAACATTTATGGTGCGGTGAGCGTGAAGAGTGGCCAGCACGGAAGAGCTCAGGCGAACGTCATGGCTTTAGAAGAGGAACCAAGTGACGACCAAGGTCGTGCGCGGGCGCTTTGTATGTAAGGTCCTCGTACTGGGAGTCGTCCCGTCCTTGAATGTAAGGATTCTAGATTTTGAATCATGTTATTCTCATGCCAATTGTTGGTATTTCTCATTGTTCAATGGATTTAGCTCAATGTTTAAGGGTTAAACTAGGTTTCCTGACAACTTTTTTTGGGTGCTGCGAACCATTGATTCCTCCTCGGAAGTTTTGAAAATTGAAGGTTTCTCGGTCTACCTACTTGGCTACTCGAGTGACCCATTCCTCCTTTCTAATTTTAGAATCACAAGTAGAATATGTTTGATTTAACATTGGGGTTAGCGTTTTCTGTCATCAGCATGAATATAATGATAAATCACTTTACATTATAGATAATGCATATCTTTAACTATTACATTTACTAAAGTACCCTTGCACATTAGATAAGGTCTTCTACAGATCAGGTCATGACATCACGCCCTTCATTCCTCCCCTTAATCTGGAGATGGCCCGACACAAATTGCTGCTCGGAAACACTGGAATTTGTCTCTTGGTAATGCTTTGGTCATGATATCTACGATCTGCTCATTGGTATTACAATACCTGATATTAATTTTATCCAGCATTTACTTTTTCTAACCAACATTTTTGCTGATATAGCCACAAGGCTTCACACGCAGCACTACTCATTGTCATACATTTTGCCTCTGTCAAGGATAAAGAAACTGTATGTTGCTTGTGCGCACTCCATGAGACTATGTTGTTACCCAGGAAGAAGATATATCCCTCCACACTTTTTCGGTCTCCTTGATCTCCTTCCCAATCAGAGTCTGAATACCCATATAGTGATCTTTTTTCTTCTTTCTTAAAGATTAGTCCAAAATGCTTTGTGCCTTGTGGATATCAGAGTATCCTCTTGGCTACAACATTATGATGAACGCTTGGATTGGATACATACCGTGAGAACATATTGACCACATGTTCAATATCGGGTCTTGAATGTGTGGCTTAGAGTAATGATCCAATTAACGGTTTATATTTCTCTATTTCTACACCCTCTTCAGCTTCTGTTCTTTCATGCAGTTTCTTATGAGTGCCCATTGCCGTCAATGCTGGATTGCTAGCCTCTAATTGATATTTTCTCAGCAATTTTGATATACTTCTTTTGTGGTAGAATGATCGTTTCCTTGCTTTACTTCACCTGCGTACCCAAAAAGTAATGAGGTGTCCCAAGATCTGTCTTTTCATACCTTGGATTCATCAGATGTTTGAATTAATTGATTTGGGTTGTTGAACCTCTAGGTAATTATAATATCATCGACATACACACAAACTTTTAAAATGTTCACAGTATAGTTTTCGTATGTAAAGAGACTTCAAATGGACATCTCTGGAAGGCTGCTGCAAGCAAATACTGATATAGATTTGCTTTCCAGGCTCGTGCAACTTAATCTGTAGAATGCTTTATTTAATTTGTATACTTTATCCTCCATGCGAGGAACTTCGGCTAGATATATCTTTTCGCTTTATCTTCAAACCCCCTTGATTGTTCAGCATAGACATCCTCGGCAATTTTCCCATTTAAAAATGCTACTTTTACGTCCATTTGATACAAGGGCAAATTATGAGTTGCTACATGTGCAAGTATGAATCAGATAGTTTCAAACCGTGCCGCAAGTGCAAATGTTTCTATAAAATCTTTGATAGTAGAGGGGTAGAACTGTATATTCATTTCCAAGTTCTATTATTAGTATTTTTACTGATTCTTTGTTTGTTTCACCTATCTTAAAGTTGAGGGAGAACTTGGGAACTCTACAACACCCCGAGCCGAGCTCAGCCCAAGGTAGACCCGCTGCGCATGCTCTCATTAGCAGGCAGGTCCGAAGGCTCGCCTTGGGGTGAAAGGTTGGCTTTTGGGATACTTCAGTTTAGCCGCTTCTACAACACCCCGAGCCGGGCTCGGCCCCAGGTAGACCCGCTGCACAGGCTCTCATTAGCTGGCAGGTCTGAAGGCTCGCCTAGGGGGGAAAGGTTAGATTTTAGGAAACTTTAGTTTAGTCGCTTCTACAACACCCCGAGCTGGGCTCGGCCCCAGGTAGACCCGCTGCGCAGGCTCTCATTAGCTGGCAGGTCCGAAGGCTCGCCTAGGGAGGAAAGGATGGCTTTTGGGATACTTTAGTTTAGCCACTTCTACAACACCCCGAGCCGAGCTCGGCCCCAGGTAGACCCGCTGCACAGGCTCTCATTAGCTGGCAGGTCCGAAGGCTCGCCTAGGGGGGAAAGGTTGGCTTTTGGGATACTTTAGTTTAGACGCTTCTACAACACCCCGAGCCGGGCTCGGCCCTAGGTAGACCCGCTGCGCAGGCTCTCATTAGCTGGCAGGTCTGAAGGACCGCCAAAAGAAGCTGCTTACCGCAACTTCAGATCAACCACAGATCACGCGGACTCCAAACCTCAGTCCGCACAATCCGCGGATACCACCTCCAGAGCTCGGCCCACTGCCGGACTCAACCAGTCCGCGCAGTCCGCAACCTGACCACAGCGAGCTACAAAGAACGCCGAAAAACAACCCGCCGGACTAAGCCCAGTCCGCGCGGTCAGTCCGCCCAGGTCGCCCGGACTGCCGATCACCCCCACTTTCACTTCACCAAATTCAACACTCCCCCTTGAAGTGAGAAGTGGTGATCAGGCCGAGTAGACCACGTAGCCGCTGGAAAGGCCCCTTCGTTAGCGACTTGGTGAAGATGTCAGCAAGGTTATCTTCACTCCGAACATGACCGACCACAAGAGATCCTTCCAGCACCTTCTCCCTTATGAAGTGGTGATCGATCTCAATATGCTTGGTCCTGGCATGACAAACTGGATTGGTTACCAGCTTGAGAGCGCTTTCATTATCCCTCGGAGCAAGGTAGGACCTTGCACTTCCTCATGGACGTCCTCTACTAGCCTCCTTAGCCAAATGGCTTCCCGAGCAGCCAAGGCCGAAGCCTTGTACTCTGCTTCAGTAGTAGAGATAGATACCGAGTCCTGCTTCTTGCTACACCACGAAATGTCCGTTGATCCACAAGTGAACACATAACCAGAAGTTGACCTTCGGTCATCCGAATCACCACCATAGTCAGCATCCGTGTAACCTAGCAGAGAGAAACTCGCATCCCTTCTGTAAAGAAGTCCCATATCAGAAGTAGCTTTGACATACTTCAGAATGTTCTTAGCCGCTACAAGATGAGATTTCCTTGGCTCTGCCATAAACCGACTTACTCGACCAACAGCATAAGCTATATCTGGTCTAGTAATCGTCAGGTAGATCAAGCTCCCAACAAGAGCCCTGAACACCAAAGGATCAGGAAGAACTCTTCCTTCATCTCGCCGAAGCTTCAGCCCTTGATCCATAGGAGTAGAGCAAGTCTTCCCTTCAATCAAGCCAAACCGGTTCACTATGCGCTCAGCATATCCCTTCTGGCAGATAAGGATCCCGCTCTCCTTCCTATCCACTTCGAGACCAAGAAAGTGATGAAGCTCTCCCAGGTCTTTCATCTCGAAGCGAATGGCTAGCTCAGCTCTGAGCCTAGCAACCTCCTCTTCAGAATTCCCAGTGATGATCATATCATCAACATACAGCAGGACCAAGACAGAAAACTCCCCCTTCTTCTTGATAAACAAGCTAGAGTCCAAGTTTGAAGCAAGGTATCCACAGAATTGCAGATATTCTGCTATCTTCCCATACCAAGCTCTAGGAGCTTGCTTCAACCCGTAGAGAGCCTTCCTGAGCTTGCAGACGTAATCTGGATGAACTTCAGAAACGAAACAAGAGGCTGATCCATGAAGATGTCTTTGTCAATATCTCCGTAAAGAAAAGCATTCTTTACATCAAGCTGCCACATCCTCCACCTCTGGCAAGCAGCTAAAGCAATCACCATCCGAACTGAAGTCATCTTTGCAACAGGACTGAACGTCTCCTCATAGTCTTCTCCATACTGCTGAGAGAATCCCCGAGCAACCAGGCGAGCCTTGTATCTCTCAATACTCCCATCAGCCTTCTTCTTCAACTTAAACACCCACTTGCAAGTCATAGGAGTAATGCCATCAACTTTGGGAACAAGATCCCAAGTTTCATTCTTCTTGAGAGCATCCATCTCCTCTCTCATGGCACCTTCCCACTCCTTGACTCCAGTGGCCTCATTGAAGTTAGCAGGCTCTCGCTCATCAAGAGGACCTGCAAAGAAACATGAGACATAGCTCACAGTGTTTCCTTCGCAGTAGCGAGCTGGAGGATTGATAACCCTCTTTGACCTCCGAAGAGGCTGCTCCTTGCTAATCACCTCCGCTGCTTCTTCTGGTTCACCTCTATTATCCGGCAAGCTTAAAGCAATGCTCCCCCTACTTCCTGACCTAGAAGCTTCTCCCCCAGAACTTGAAGCAACTGGAGCTGCTGGTGAGACAGCCAGCTCCACCTGATCAACAACCTCAGCTACCTCCTGATCTTCATCAACCTTGCTCTCTGGTAGCTCAACTGAGCTTCCTCCATATGACGTCAGTTCGTCAAAGACAACATCTCTTGAGACCACGAACTTCTTCGTCACAGGATCCATGCATCTCCATCCCTTCTTCTGCTCATCGTAGCCAACAAAGACAAGCTTCCTTGCCTTTGCATCAAGATTAGTCCTCAGAGCATCAGGAATATGCACATAGCAAGTTGATCCAAACACCCGAAGGTGTTCCACACTTGGCTTCTCCTTCAGCAACATCTCGAAGGGAGACTTCATGTTGATCGGACTGAGAGGCATCCGATTGATGACATAAGCTGCACAAGACATTCCCTCCGCCCAAAAGGACCTTGGGATACTATTGGCATGAAGCCAGCATTTGCAGGTCTCCGTCAGATGACAGATCTTTCGCTCCACTACTCCGTTTTGTTGTGGAGTATGAGCACAAGTGAGCTCTCTCTGGATACCATGCTTCCTGCAAAAGTTAGAAAACTCGGAAGAGACAAACTCTTCGCCGTTATCAGTTCTAAGCTTTTTGATCTTCAGGTTAAGCCTTCCCTCCACCAGCTCCTTGAACTCCACAAACAATCGGAAGGCTTCGGACTTCTCCTTCAAGAAATACACCCAAGTGTATCTTGAGTAGTCATCAATCAAGACAAGCATGCACCTGCTTCCACCAAGGCTAGTGTAAGAAGCGAACTAAAACAAGCCGGAAATGGTATAACTGAAATTTTATTATCAAAAAAAGGTATCTATTACAAAGGTATAGCCTCCCTTATATAGAATGGAGGAGAGAAGAGAGAATACAAATAAGAGATGTGAGACTAAAACTATACAAAAAATCTGGGCGGCTAGAACAACAGACCGGAACAAGCCGCGCGGTTAGACAGAAGGGCTAACCGCTCGGCCATAGCCAGAGAGAGACAAACCGCCATGTGAGACCGTTAGACCGCCCGGTCTCCAACTTCAACACTCCCCCTCAAGCTGGAGCATATATGTCGATCATGCCCAGCTTATCACATATATGAAGAAACGAGGCGGATACTGGCTTGGTGAAGATGTCAGCCACCTCTTTTTCAGACGTGACGAAGGGGGTGCAAATTTGTTCCTTCAGAATCTCTTCACGAATGAAATGACAGTCGACCTCAATGTGCTTGGTTCTCTCATGGAAGACTGGATTTTTGGAGATGTATATAGCAGCCTTGTTGTCACAGAACATAGGTAGAGGATGGTTGTAGACCTCTCCTAAATCCAACATGAGAGCCCGTAGCCATTTTAGCTCACAAGTGGTCGATGCCATACTCCGATACTCTGCTTCAGCACTGGACCTGGAGACAACAGATTGCTTCTTGCTCTTCCAGCTTACCAGATTGCCCCCAACAAAGGTACAGAAACCGGAGGTAGACTTGCGGTCCCCTTTGTCATCAGCGTAACTCGCATCTGAGTAAGCTTCAACCCTCAGATGATCATTCTTCTGAAAGAGCAATCCTTTCCCAGGGGCTGCTTTGACGTACTCCAAGATCCGCAAGGCGGACTGTAGATGGCACTCCTAGGAGCTTGCATGAATTGACTCACTTACCCACAGCATAGGAAATGTCGGGCCTAGTCACGGTGAGGTATATGAGCTTACCAACCAGACGCTGTACCGCGAAGCATCTGAAAGAGGGCGAATCATCTGTCCAGGTTTTGTCTTCTCCAACAGCCATGGGACATCGGGCAGGTTTGGCCCCAGTCAATCCTGCTTCTTTAAAATATCAAGAGCATACTTACGCTGAGAGAGGACTAAAGAGTTGGGCTTCCGAGAGATTTCGATCCCCAAAAAGTACTTCGGAGAACCCATATCTTTTATGACTAGATGTTGGCGAAGATGCGGCTTTGTCAAGGCTACCCCTTCCTGGTTATCACCAGTGAGAAGAATATCATCAACATATACTGCCAGAACCACCAGTCCCGAGAAGAGGTTTTGCGAATAAATAGAGAGTGATCAGCAGCGCTGCGAGCAAAACCAACGGCCGCCACGATGCCGCTGAACTTGTCAAACAAGCTCGAGGGCTCTGCTTGAGGCCATAAATTGCCTTCTGTAGCCGGCATACTCGTGTCTCCCCTGAGCAACATACCCTGGAGGTTGCTCCATGTAGACGGCCTCCTGAAGATCACCATAAAGGAAGGCATTCTTGATATCCAGCTGGGAAAGTGGCCAGTCTTTGTTGACCGCCACAGAGAGAAGGACCCGTATAGTGCTGAGACGAGCCACGGGAGAGAAGGTGTCAAAGTAATCAACCCATAGGTTTGAGTAAAGCCCTTAGCCACCAGGCCGAGCTTTGTAACGGTTCACAGTGCCATCTGGGCCAAATTTGACCACAAAGACCCAGCGACAACCAACAACATCTGTATCAAAGGGAGGAGGGACAAGAGTCCAGGTACCCCGCTCTGTGAGGGTCGCCATTTCCTCATCCATGGCCAGCTTCCAATGAGGAATGACAAGGGCCTCCTGGTAGGAACGAGGTGTGGTAGTAGCAGAGATAGCCAGTGCAAAGGCCCTGCGAGAAGGGGTAAGACGATCATATGAAACAACAGCAGCAAGGGGGTGTAGGGTACACGTCCGCACCCCTTTGCGAAGAGTTACAGGAAGATCCAGGTCGGCGGGCTCCTCGGCATCCAGAGCATCCGTGGCAGAGAGAGCTGGCCCGAGAGGAGAGAGCGACGGCAGCGGAGAGGAGGGAGATGGAGGCGGAGAGAGAGGAGTGGGCGGAGACGGAGGAGGGGCGGATATCGTAGTAGGAGACGAGGGAACGAACGGAATAACAGGAGAATCAGAGGTGGGGGGAAGAGAAGAGGAGTCATCCGAGAAGTAGGAGGCATTCTCGAAGAAGGTAACGTCAGCGGAGACGAACTACTTACGAAGAACAGGATCAAAGCAGCAGTAGCCTTTCTGAGTGGTCGAGTACCCAGAAAGACACATTTGGTGGAGCGAGGGGAGAGTTTATCACAGGTGGCAGATGGGGCATGCACAAAAGTAGTGCACCCAAAGATTCGGAGAGGGAGAGGAAAAGGGTCCTTGCCTGGATAAAGGACGGAAAAAGGGGTTTTTCCCTTAAGAACGGAGGAGGGAATGCGATTGATGAGATAGCAGGCAAGAAGAACAGCATAGCCCCAATATGAGTGAGGGACATGCATTTGAGTCATCAATGTGCGAGCAACATCGAGGAGGTGACGGTTTTTGCGTTCCGCCACCCCATTTTGTTGGGATGTATAGACACAACTTGTTTGATGAATAACGCCATGTTGCACACAGAAAGAGGTAAAAGCATGACTTAAGTACTCTTTTGCATTATCAGAGCGAAAAATTTTAATACCGACACCAAACTGATTTTTGATTAAATGATAATAGGAGGTCCATACATTGAAAAGTTCAGAGCGATCTCGTAAGAGATACACCCAAGTACATCTAGAAAATCATCAATAAAGGTTACAAAATAAGAACTACCCCGACCAATAGTAAGGGTAGGAGCAGGTCCCCAGATATCGGAGTGGGACGAGATCAAACGGACGAGTAGAGCTCCGACCCTGCTTCGGGGGAAGGGGAAGGAACGATGAATGCTTGCCAAGGTTGACAGGCTACGCAGTTGAGAAGAGGAGTATTGGAGGGAGGATGGTGCGGGCAGAAGCTGATGTAGAAGCCCCGTGGT